>JARDYJ010000004.1:82035946-83256779 GCA_029215755.1 Spea hammondii
CACTTCTCCAGGTCAAACCCAGAGAGTTCCCAGGTATGGTTATCAATCATATCTTATGTTTAGGCTAGCCTTATGCTCAGAGGCGTATCTAGGGTATGGCACCTATGGCTCCTGCCATAGGCGCCATTTGAAAGGGGCGCCAGTGAGCGGCTTTCAAACGCCGTGCTTTTTTATTTTATTTTTTTGATGCAGAGGAGAGAGAGGGGCGCCTAGCAACCGCTCGGCACCCCTCATTCTCCTCCACGAGGCCTCTGCCTCCGTCCCGGTGCCGGCACCAGCGAGCGGCTTTTAAACGCTGTCTTTTTTTTTTTTTGATGCGGGGGAGAACGAGGGGCGCCGCATCAAAAAAAAAAAAGATAGCGTTTAAAAACCGCTCGCTGATGCCCGCTGCTTCACTGCTGAGCGCCGAAATATGACGTCATATTACGGCGCTCAGCAGTGAAGCAGCGGGCACCGCAGCAGTGGAAGAAGGCAGAAGCCTCGTGATCCCGTCACTGGACCTCAAGGTGAGAACTACAAAGGGGGAGAGGGGTTAGGGAGTGATAAGGGAAGGAGAGGGGTTAGGGAGTGATAAGGGAGGGAGAGGGGTTAGGGAGTGATAAGGGAAGGAGAGGGGTTAGAGAGTGATAAGGGAAGGAGAGGGGTTAGAGAGTGATAAGAGAGGGAGAGGGGTTAGAGCAGGGCTTGACAAATTTGTTGTGAATCTCGGCGCCAGGTAAAAAAGTTAGGAGCCAGGATTTTTTTAAACTAACAGTTGGTTAGGAGTGATCGGATCATCATCAGCCCACTTACTAAACTCACAGCGTTTGACCTGGAAGCACCCTGGACTTTCAGGTCAGTGCTGTTTTTTTTTTATTATTAATTTTTTTTTTTTTTAACTCTTTCGATGCTGATGTTCCATTGGAGCACAGCATTGACTGATATTTAGTCCCCACAAGCTTGTGGGGAAAAATGTTAACCCCTGCAATGCCAAGAATGTGTCATACACAAGTGTGGCATTGAAGGGGTTAACGCTGCACTGTCGCTCTCATGGAGCGATCAGGCAGCAGGGGGGTGTTGGGGCTGGTGTCCACACTCATGTGGAGACCAAAGAACCCTCTCCCCCTGTCCCTGAAGCTGCCTCTGGCAGCTGGGACTCAATTGCTGGTCTATAGAGCAGCCATTGCAGGGAGGGGAGTCTTTGATGACTGCTGTAGGCTTCCATGCCTACAGGAATCATCAAAGGGCTTGTGGGGGCTCGTTTTTGCTGTTGCTGGTCTGCCTGGCAGACCACCAGCAGCAGAGCCCCGTACAAAACGGGAATTAACCCCTAAATGCCGAATGTGTCATACACAAGTGTGGCATTGAAGGGGTTAACGCTGCACTGTCGCTCTCATGGAGCGATCAGGCAGCAGGGGGGTGTTGGGGCTGGTGTCCACACTCATGTGGAGACCAAAGAACCCTCTCCCCCTGTCCCTGAAGCTGCCTCTGGCAGCTGGGACTCAATTGCTGGTCTATAGAGCAGCCATTGCAGGGAGGGGAGTCTTTGATGACTGCTGTAGGCTTCCATGCCTACAGGAATCATCAAAGGGCTTGTGGGGGCTCGTTTTTGCTGTTGCTGGTCTGCCTGGCAGACCACCAGCAGCAGAGCCCCGTACAAAACGGGAATTAACCCCTAAATGCCGAATGTGTCATACACAAGTGTGGCATTGAAGGGGTTAACGCTGCACTGTCGCTCTCATGGAGCGATCAGGCAGCAGGGGGGTGTTGGGTCAGGTCCCCACACTTGTGTGGGGGCCCAATCAACACACAACCCCCTTACCTGAAGCTGCCTGTGGCAGCTGATAACACGATTGCTGGTTTTGAAGCAACCGCGGTTTCAGCCTACAGGATCACTCCGTGGGAGTGATCTCAGGCTCGGGGGCGGGCTCTGAGTGGCTGTGCTGTCTGCCCAGACTCCTGGGCAGACAGCAGCAGCAGCGCCCCCATGTGGTTACTCAGCCTCTTACATCCACATTTTTTTATGGATGTAAGAGGCTGACAAAACCTAGGCGCCAGGACAAAATTCTCTGTCGCCATGGCGACCTGGCGCCTGGGATTTGTCGAGCCCTGGGTTAGAGAGTGATAAGGGAGGGAGAGGGGTTAGAGAGTGATAAGGGAGGGAGAGGGGTTAGAAAATGATAAGGGAGGGAGAGGGGTTAGAGAGTGATAAGGGAGGGAGAGGGGTTAGATGGCAAATCTTATGTGTGTAATTTGGGTGCTGGTAAGGTTCTATGCGGGCAGTGTGGACGCCAGGGCTGGCTTTGGGGTGTGCAACCTGTGATCTATGTCTGTAATTTAGGGGGTTTTAAATATACCTTTTAATGCCGTGTTTTTATGTGAATTTCAATTGATCTATACCTGCAAAGCTGGGTTTTTGTGTTATTCTGTAGATCCATATCTGCTATGCTATGTTTCCATACATTATTTATGTATACCTGCAAATAAAGGGTTAATATGTCTTATTCAGTTGATTAAAACCTGCAATTCTGTTTCCATGTATTTATTTGATCTATACATGCGATGCTATGTTTCATATATTATTATTGTATACCTCCAAATATAGGATTTGTATGTCTGATTCTGTTTATTTGATATGTACATTACATGTAAAGGCTCACGATGCAATGCAATTATCACAATCGGCAGCTTTGCAGCATCCACGGAAGCCTCACAAGGGGTTGAAAAACTGAATTGCGCATGTTCCAAATGTTGCCTATTACCCCCCCAAACAACCTGACAAACCCATGCATGGGTGGTATTACTGTACTCAGGAAAACACATATTGAGTTGGTGTTTGACAGTGACATATACCAAGAGCTGTATCTTCATACCAGAAGTAAAATGTGGGTGAAAAAAAGAAATGCAAAAAAATACTACAACAAAGTTTGACAAAAGCTGGTGGTAGAATTGGTGCATGAAAAGAGTTAAAATACTTGCATTTGAAACACCCTGGGTGTCTATTTTTCAAACATATATGGCTTGAAGGGGGTATAATGAAATGACTGGCTTCAAAGATATCTCAAATAGGACATGTGGACAGTATGACCATATTTGGAAAAATAAAAATAGTTTTGAAATAGTAATATGCTACTTGTACCCTATTATTACCCTATAACACATGAAAAAAACCAAACATTGGATATGTCTAAACTCAGGACAAAGATTAGAGTCTATTTAGCAGGTGTTTTCATTAGCTTTTGCAAATGAGTAAAATATTTTTTTTAATTAAAAAAACAAAATCACCATATTTTATATTTTTTATAGTAAATTAGATGATATGAAAAAATAATGGTATCTAACGAAAGCCCTTCATGTCTTGAAAAATATATATTATAAATGTGTGTGGGTGCACTAAATGAGAAAGGAGAAAATTACAGCTAAACAGCAAAACACCATAAAATTTTAAAACAGCCTTTGTCCCAAAGTATACTTCTAGTAAAAAACTTGTCTTGTCATTAAGGGATTAAAGTATAGAAATCTTATTGACATTAAGGGATTAAAGTATAGAAATCTTATAATTTTTTATTGGGTTTATATTTTTTATATATCACCATTCACCATTGGTTTTTGACAACCTGTGTATACTTCAGTAAGCAGATGTTAATTTCTAAAGATGTACCATTTAACTGGAGTCATTATAACAATGTTGGCAAAATGTCGGTATGGGGACCTTAATGTCTATCAAGGCTTGCAGAAATCCCTAGGCATCAATTTTTCATCAATTTTTCATGGGATGAGGCTTAGTTTAGTAGTTGGGCCAGTCAGACATAGGGTACGCATATTGGGTAAGAAGTGAGTAAGAAGTAGGTGAAAGTGGGCAAGAAGTAGTTCAGTAGGCAGAACCCACATACAAATACACGAGAAACTTTTAATGAATCAGTTTCTATCGCAACAACCCATCAATACCTCCTTTTTTGTCACATGACAGAATATTAGGAATTTAAAAATATAATTATATTATATAATATAATGATATTTGCAACGCAATATTTAGTTATAAAAATGTTACATTTAGTAAATGGAACAGCATCTTTAATTTATAATGGATTTTTACACAAAACAAAGCAAGAATTCAGCACATGCCCAGTGAATACCATTTGAAGATCACCTATCTATGGCAAAGATATCGATAAGCCTGCCACTGCATAAAAGTACAAGCGTACTTAGTAATATGTTGCCATATAGTATGATGGAATCCCAAATATTTATGTCACAGTATGTGCTGAATCCTTGCTTTGTCTTGTGTACTTTGTTCATTATCATTTTTTTTATGCTTTTTAGGTTTTACCCTCACCTTTATGTATTTTAAAGGATATTGTTTCTTGCTGGTTTTTTTCCCAGATTTTGTTCCTTTATATGTGGGGGTGTTTGCTGTTTTCTCATGAACCCGACCACCTTACAAAAAAGAAGAAACATTTTTACAACAGTTAGCCCTTTATTTGTTAATCCTAACAATAACTAGTGATTAAAAAAGCCCTTTGTGGTAGCTAGAATTTATAGTTAAGTAAAGGGAAACAAAGATCTATATATAAATACATACAGAATTGGTTTCATTAAAATATGTTTAGTTATATGTTAAGCCTTTAATAGGTGAATTTTAAAATTAAATCTAGGTACATCATTTTCATATTAAAATATACATATGAACATCTCAGTTTAGTCTAGTTTAGTAAAAAATATAATTACAATAAAATAAATTGTTACTTCACAGGCTTTACTTTGTACAAACACTGTATATCTTAAACTACTACGCTACATTTCTCTTACCAATAATAACAAGAACATTTACGTATCCAGGTCTTGCCCAATATTCTCAAAAAGATGAAAAAGCCTCTTAGCAGAATTACATTTACTGTAACTGAAGATCTGAAAAGATTAAACATGGCTTATTTATAATGTGCTAAACATATTGATGACAAGGTTCTGTACTTTCCAAAGGTACTATTTCAAAAGAAGGCAAATGTATTTTTAAGGTAAAATCTATATTCTTTCTTAAATAGCTTATACTCCATTTAAAAATGATATTTTTCTTTGTTCTGTTTACAGTTGTTTTTTTAATAGCATCAGGGTTGTTAACTCTCATCTCTAATAATTGCTTAAGGAATCAAAACTTCCACAAATGTTGGTTCCATGTCGAAAAAAGGATGCTAACTGGATGAAAAGAAAACAGGAAGAAAGGACATCTTCTAAAGCACTTTTGATTTATTTTCTTTAAATAAAATGCTTGCCATTCAAAGAAATAGCTTAGAGTGATATTATAAAAAAGAACAGCGTGCACTCTTTTTTTTTAACAACCCTTTTTGCTTTTAACGTGTGAATGAACATTTGTGAGTGTCTTTTTTGATTAGATGAACTAAGTTTTCTTGATCTAAGCACTGAAGGCAAAAATATGTTCCTTGAATTTGAATATGCTATATTGTATCTATTTGCTGTAATGCACTACTGTAAAGCAACATCAGTACTGCCTAAAGGCGACACCTGTATCTACAGGTCAATGGCATTCTAGTGTAGAGTGCTGCTAAGCCACGGCTGGTTGCTACTTTATTAAATATAATTAGGTAAGCTGTCACTTTTACCCGGTGATAGAGGGAAAAACATTTGTAGGGTGCATTTGACTTCTATTTTAACAAATCTTAAAAATATATGAAAAATATATGAAATACCTGAAGGCTATATAAGAGATATATCTAAAGTCGATCTTGTTTTTGGAAAAAAAAACTATCGTGTAGGGCAAGCGCTCATTGTAGGCTGGCCTTCACGGACACAGGAAGTGATGATAAGGAGACTGGGAGCGTACAACCTAGTATAATGAATAGGATATAGAAATAAATGTAGATATATAGATACAATGCTATTCCAAAACTTAAATAGGACCAAGCTCTCAAGAGTTTAGATGTATACTAGATTATCAAAGTATCCCAACACCCAAAGATAGGGGCATATAGATAACCATGGGGAAAAAATAGTTTAACTTTTTCATTTTGCACAATTCAGCTTTGTCAACCTTCCTACACATGGTGGTGGACTGGTGAAGGCATGTAAACTCAACATTGAATATGTAGATCAAATAAATAATGCATAAAACCCTTAAATCGCAAACTCCAAAGCCCAGCCCAGGGAATCCAGATAGGAATTGCCCCAGCACCTACATTGTGTCCACAGGACCTGCCCAGCGCCCAGATTGGACGCAGAAGACTTGCCATCTTTTTTCCCTGCCTGTGCCATTTTTGCCCCCAAACACTCTGCCTGTGCCATTTTTGCCCCAAACACTCTGCCTGTGCCAATTTGCCACCAAACTGCCTTTTCTCCTAAATAGCTTACCTGTGCCACATACTTTTTCAAACTCCCTCCTGCACCCCCTACTCTTACTGCACAGGGGAAGCAAAAATACAGCTTCCCCTATGTGGTTTAAGAGAGGTTGCTAGCACAGATATGCCACTCTGCCTCCCTGATATGCCGTATACCCTCCTATATGCCACTCTGCCCCATGAGATACCTTTTAAACAGGCAGAGTGGCATATAGGGGGTAAAAGGCATTTCTAGGGCAGAGTGGCAAGCCTGGGGGCAGATGTGTGTTACCGGTTTCAAACATGGCGGAATGAGAGGCACCAACTGTAGACTAATGAGAAGCAGGGACAGTTTGTAGTCAGTGTCATTCTTACTGGGTTTTTTTTATTCATTACCACTTTTTGCATTTTAGGCAAGCATAACATTTTCCATAACATTTTTTAACATTAATAACATATTTTCTCTAGGTTCACAGGTTAGTGCTATCAGTGTGCATATTCACAATTTCAGATGCTCAATCTGTACACTCAGTTCAATTTACTTCAGTAGATTCACAATTCACACTACTGTGTTTTCCACTGTACCATTTCAATAAACATATCCCAATGACAAGTGTTCTGTGTTTCATTTACACCAATATATACACCAATTCAACATCCTCATTATACTTAAATACTCTTTCAGGATTGCAACACAGATTTAACTAATCTGCATTACTGTTTCTTTACCTCTTTAATGCTGCATGGCTGCAAAGCACCATTTTACATATCAGCACACCACATGGCAAAATACATTCATCACTATAACTCACAATTCACAATTCACAATGAGGCTTAACATATTAACCCAGCAAAGATACACTTGAAATATATATCATTTTTATGCATCTGTTGGTTTCAGCCTATATTTTTAATTATATAACAACTTTTGAACTTATTTTTAAGCTTTCAGAACTTGTGCACCTTGCATTGCTCAATACTTGCTTTTAACTGAACATACACCATTGATGATCCCTTATAGAGCTCTTACATGATTTTTAGTTAAAATGTTATTATTTAATGAGAAGCAGGGACAGTTTGCACTCAGTGTCATTCTAGCTGTTTGGCTTTCTTTGTTGCCACTAGTGATGTCCGGATCATGAACGAATCGTTCATTTGATCCGGTTCTTTTTAGTGATCCGGATGAATCGGTTCAGTGGACTGAACGATTCATTTGTAGCGGTTCAGTCTGTGAATCATGCAGCTGTAACCTGATCCTAGAGCTGTGAGTCATCTGCAGAGCACTCAGACACAGACTCTGGGGTCAGGTTACAGCTCATTAATTCACAGAGGAACGATGACTCATAGAGTCAGAGAGTCGTTCAAAGAGTCGAATGATCCGAAGAGTCGAATGATTCAAATGATTCGAATCTTACAGGGATCCGGATCTTACAAGGATCCGAATCTTACAGAGATTCGAATCATTCAGAGAATATTACTGATACCATACTTTTATAAATAAATACATTAATAATGTTCACACTGCCCCCAGGATTTAGATTCCCCTGAGTTTGCCCCCCTTTACCTATAACTGCACCTACAGTTAACTTTATTAAATTAATTAAATTAACCCTCAGTCATCAGCATAAAATTAACCCTTATACCCCATCAACCATAACTGCCCCTGAAATTAACCGTAAAGATCCCATTAACCATAACGGCACCTGAAATTAACCCTAAAGACCCCATTAACCATAACGGCCCCTGAAATTAACCCTAAATACTCCATTAACCATAACTGCCCCTAAATTAATTGCATGTACTCCAGATAAATTACCTAATAAATTGGTATGGTTGATTGGGTCTTTAGTGTTAATTTAGGGGCAGTTATGCTTAATGAGTGTTTAGGGATAATTTAGGGGCAGTTATGCTTAATAGGGTCTTTAGTGTTAATTTAGGGACAGTTATGCTTAATGAGGTGTTTAGGGTTAATTTGGGGGCAGTTATGCTTAATGGGGTCTTTAGTGTTAATTTAGGGGCAGTTATGCTTAATGAGGTGTTTAGGGTTAATTTGGGGGCAGTTATGCTTAATGGGGTCTTTAGTGTTAATTTAGGGGCATTTATGCTTAATGAGGTGTTTAGGGTTAATTTGGGGGCAGTTATGCTTAATGGGGTCTTTAGTGTTAATTTGGGGCAGTTATGCTTAATGGGGTGTTTAGGGTTAATTTGGGGGCAGTTATGCTTAACGGGGTGTTTAGGGTTAATTTAGGGGCAGTTATGCTTAATGGGGTCTTCAGTGTTAATTTAGGGTCAGTTATGCTTAATGGGGTCTTTAGTGTTAATTTGTGGACAGTTATGCTTAATGGGGTGTTTAGGGTTAATTTGGGGGCAGTTATGCTTAATGGGGTGTTAAGGGTTAATTTTAGGGGCAGTCATGGTTGATGGGGTGTTAAGGGTTAATTTTAGGGGCAGACATGGTTGATGGGGTGTTTAGGGTTAATTTAATGGTGAGGGTTAATTTAATTAATTTAATAAAGTTAGCTTAAGGTGCAGTTGCAGGTAAAGGGGAATGTAAATCCTGGGGCAGTGATTATTAATGTATTATTAATGTATTATTTATAACAGTATGGTGATATTCTCTGACTGATTCGAATCCCAATGAAGGCACAGAGTCGTTCAAAGATCCGGATCTTACAATGATCCGGATCTTACAGTGATCCGGATCTTACAGTGATCCGGATCACTGTAAGATTCGGATCCCTGTAAGATCCGAATCTTTGAACGACTCTCTGCCTTCATTGACATCACTGGAGGCAGAGGGGAGGATTCATAATGAAAGGGGCGGGGCCAATCGTTAGTGTGCCTGCACGGAGTTACTGGAAAACAGTATCTCCTGTGAGTCACACTGAGTGATCCGAAGATTCGGATCATGAATCGGATCATTTCAGTGAACGAATCGAAATGATCCGATTCACTTTAATGATCCGAACGTCCCATCACTTGCCACTTTTGGCCAGAATGTCACTTACCCCCTCATTACAGCATTCAGCGCCACCTACAGGCTGCTTCATCAATACCTTACATAGGACTCCAAGAACTGTACTACTAAGACAAAAAATGATTCCATTATGTCAAACATATTTAATTTATTAGGGCCTTTTGCTTTCTGGCATTTGAATACAAATAGTGTGATAAAAATAATGTTTTATAGTTATTTGTATGGCAAATAGTGTGACTTGGGCATGTATAAGGGGTGCGTGTGGGTATAAGAGCTGGCCCGTGAGATAAACTATATGGGGCTGCTCTCCAAATGTTTCCAGGGCTGCTTTTCATTCCCAGTCTGGCCCTGACTAATACCATGACCGGAACTGTGTTTTATCCCAGATCTTCTCTTAAACCCAGTTATGTGTTAATCTTAGCAAGATTATGCAACTGCTTTAAAACTTACATCTGTAGTGGTATGTCTTTTAAAGCTGTCAGAAACAAGGTTTGAAGACATACTCACAGCTGTGAGTTTTATCATTCCTCTCATGCCGGACTCATATTGTTTTTTATAATCTTTTTTGTAAATATAATTTTGCATGTTGTAGGCAATGGCATATGAGTTGTTATTCAACCTGTATCAACTTACTTCAACATGCATACACTTGCACATACTCACAAATGACCTGTATACAAGTTTATGATTTCGATTTGCTTGCAATGGCATTCAACTAAGGTCAAGTCTAGTTGAGGGAGTTAACCCTAAACTCAACTTCTTGCTTAGGTAACATAAAGATCCCGAGTGTCTCTTTTTCTCTGTCTCTCCCCTGAGGTTGTTATGTGGTCCTCTGGCCACATGTGTGTTTTCAGGACTAGATAATGTGCATAAAGTTTTCTCTTGGCTTGAGCTGGCTCTAACTTGCTCTGGCTTGGTTCAGCATGTGAAATTTTTTACTTATTTGGGGTAGGGAAAGGGTCGCTGTCCAAGACTATTGCTGACTGATCCTTAGTTTGCTTAAAAACTATTGCATTATTGAAAATCTTTAGGAGGAGAACCAATCCCTGCCCCATCTCCATAGCCAGGTGTCACACCTGCTGCGATACCCCTTTCTTGCACCTCTGAAACTGGTTAACGTTTTCTCATGTTTTCTGATGCTTCTTTATATTATGTGTCATGTCAAGGTATGCTTGAATGTTTGTTTCATCTGTGTTGTTTCTATTATGGACTATACACAAATGTATACCTCACTATATTCGGTTAAGGTGTTGATGAATGTATTCTGTGCTGCTTCACAGTTTGCCTTCTGTATGATATCTATGATTTGCCGTTGAATAGACTCAATCAAGCACGTCAAATATGGAAGAATGCAAGCTGAGCGAGCTAAAACTTTTTTCCTCACTTTAATCTTCTGACCTAAGGACTTTTCTAAAATAATGGGTGTATGTACACTTTACATATGTGATGTGTGGGCGCAGCTCAGTGTCTTGCTTGGCTAAAGCTCAGCTCATTCCACACCATTGACTGGGTTAACCACCTCTTCACTGATTAGTCTTTTTCATTAAGGGCAGTTTTTCCTTGATAATATATTGCATTTATTAGAGTTTAAAGAAACAGCATGTTCATGAGTACACTCTGTGGATTAGCAATGAAAGTTGTACAGGTATTTTTCAAATATCACACACATTTCACATGTAAATAGATTTGCTTTATTAGAGTCTTTAATAACTTTTAGAAGCTAATTTGCGTATTGCCAGGATGACTAATGACCGGTGCACTTTTCTGACTCAAATGCTTGGTATCTACTTACTCACAGAAACAGATGCATGCACTCTGCTTTGAAGGCAGACATATTTGTCGGACCACACCACCAGTCATGCCCTTGAGGACATTATGGACATGGATTGCTGGTGTGATATGTTCACAGAAACTACTTTCAAATTATTACATAAATGTTAAGACACTTGTAGTCTTTATTGCAATGAACTCAGCACAATATAAAGTGTGACATTGCTTTGGGGAAAACTGCTTTGTTTCATGGTAATTTATTGTTATCCTACTAGCTTATTGTTTATAAAGCTAGCCCGGGGCATTTATTTTTGTTGACGTACTTATACTTAGGGGATTTTTTATTACTCTATCTAATATTAGCATATATCTAGATTTATGACAAAAAAATCACGTTGACTGTTTTCTGATACTGTCTCCCTGTTTAATTGAAGCTGCATATTAGATTCCACAGCAAATAAGCAAACAATATGTGTGTTATATAGTGTTCAGTATTCACAAAGTATCCAAGATAGAGTGAGGATAAAAAGAAAAATCAAGTGTTCCCTCTACCACACTGTCCAGTGAAACCAAGTTTGTCATCTTTGGGGTTCAGCAACTTTCTTTGAGATGGTGGGGAGCCAACCCAACACAGCTCAGATATTCTCAGAAAAATAAGACAGAAGATGCGCACACATAATGGAGCATTTAGCCACAACAGCTTCTTGTCTGGTTCCAATCCTTTTTTCCCTACTACCTACTGTTGAGCCCAAGTTTAAGATAACTGTAAGGGACCAGGAACCAGACAGACACATAAAATATAAAATATAAATAAAATATAAAGACTGCTTTATTAAGGCAAATACAGGGAACGTGTGTAAGATTGTCTTTACCTCCTCACAAGACACCTTTTTATAGCCAAGACAGAATTCCATCATGTTTAAGTCTGCTGCTAATCCAGAGGAAAGAAGATAGTCCCCCACACTCCCAATAGTGCCAACATTGAAAGGCATTATCTGGATCATCTGTAGGTAGTACATTCCTAACCATCTTCACCAATTCCTTAATGCACCCCTATTTAAGGTATCTTTTTTTCCAAAATGCATAAATTGGCATTTGTGAATATTACATCTCATCTGTCACTTGGCTGCCCAGTCCTCCAACATGGCCAACTCACCGTAGCAAACAACACACACAAAGCAAACCAAATCCATTTGAAGTTTGCGCTGGACTCATAAGTGTCAAGTGGTCATTCATTTTCGGGCAACAAACTGTGTTTATTGCCATTTCGGTTTGGACTAAATTCAGGGGGATTTTTCTATTGGGAAACAAAATTCATTGGCACTCAACCTCACTCACTTTCTCACACTCTCTCTCACACTCTATCTGCAAATTAAAATTCAGAGCTCTCTGCTTTGTTTGCATTTGTTTAATTGCCGTCCCTCCACATTTTCCCAGATTCATACAAATTAATGTAAGTGGCAAGTTTCATTACAATTAAAACGTGTACAAATCCGAATGCACAAGTCTAATAGACATCCATATTTCACTTCTGGAATTCTGTTAAATCTCAGTACCTTAGTCGTGATGTTTATGGTCATATTTATAATAATAATGGCAAAAACTCTTCTTTAGTCTGCTCTATGATTTTTATTATACAAGAGTTTTGGAGACTCTACATAATAAAGTGTCATGTCTGTCCACTGAGTTGACAGACTTAAATCATGTTAACAAGCAATTACTTATGAAACATATTTATTTAGTTTTTATTAAGATTAGAAATATACTTAATATTTATGAAAAATCATATGCGCTGTATAATAAAAAGATCTTAGAATTAGAATGTAAAAAAAAAACATGAGGGGGCTTTTCAATGTTGCTTTCCCCCAAGATCCCCACTATGTATAAACAGAGGAAGTTCACTTTTCCAGTCTTATTGCAAGTTTTGCAACTGTTGAGGTATTTCCAAGTTAACAATTATTTCTGGGTTCTCTGGTGGGATCGTGCTGAAGTTCCTTCTTACAAGCAAGCATTTGGCTTGAAAAGAAGAGTTGCTTTTAGATATTTCTGTTGTCATCCAAGACTAACGGATGATTATGGTCCCAGAGTCTCCTTCCATTATTAATGATTATCGTTGTATAACCTTAGGCTAACCTAGTGTTGCCTTGTATTCACAAGCCTTTGGCATCTAACAATGTTGATGCTGACTCAAACGGCATTTGAAAAAAAAATAACACTTTTCCTACTTTCTCCCTCAAGAAATAAGTGAATGTACAGGCAGCTAGATTATTCCAAATGATGTCTGACTGCACAGCACAGCTATAAATAAAAGGAGGTATCTGCTCGACTGGTAGTCTTACTTTCAAGGAGATTAATGCATCGCATGTTAGCTATTGTAGAAATTTAGACGTGGGTTAATTAAACATTTACATATATGTATGCAACAATATATCCTATGATACAATAATATGCACTTTAATCAGAAACTGTAGGTGTTGTGTGTTTGCTTGTTCCATGTTAATTGGCACCATGCTGGCTTCTAGCCTAGGTATTTGGCTAGATGGAGCAGAATAGACATGGTGTTTTAAATATTTTAATTAGGACCAGCAGTTCCCGGCTCAGTCATTTCTCATTGGATAGGTTTTCATGCGTGAATAAATTAGCTAGCACGGAGGTGTTCTGCACAAAGTAGTTGCCCTCTAGCCATAAAATGAGTCCTGCTCATTAATACTTTAATGAAATTAGCTAGGAGCAAAATATTATTCCTTTTAACTGTGCTTTAATTTCTTAATTTTAATTAGGCACATAATTGCAATATGCTGAAATTATTGTAATGCACAAAATACTAAGGTTCTGTCACTGAGCAAAGGCACCGAGCTCTGTTTTCCCACTGTCCATTTACAGCTGCTAAATTGTTTCACGTTGTCTGCTTGGGCTTCAGTTTTTAAACTTTGTTCCTTTTTACATATTGAATAATAACTTTGCTGCAATCCCTAGTGAAATCTACATTTGAAGTTATAGTTACAATGCAGTTTTGATGTTGATGATGGTGTAGAAATCAGCAACATAAGCTAGCCTTCAAGCTTGATAACCAGTAGACACCTTTTGGATGATAATAAAAGATGATAATTCATGTAACAAAAGTAAATTGTTATATAGAATATCTGATTTTCAGCATATATTAGCCTTGCTGAGAAAACAGTTCATTTTTGGCAGTCAAAGAACATTAGTACATTTCCCAGTAACCCGGCTAGACATTTATGTGTCCTCGTCGGTATACAGCAGGAGACATTACTGATCTGGGAAACTAACACTGTTTTTTTTTAGCATTTAGCATTTGTATTTGTTGTCAAATCATCAATGCACAATTCAATGTGAAATATTTATTTATTTATATATTAACTAATTAAATTAAAAATAAAACATATGTTTGGGATGTGCATTGAATATGCAGGTACTTTTAATAGTACATAATATTATTGTTTATAAGTAATAGGAAAGGTCCATAGCTGATTCATTAACAAGGGATTGTGGAAGAATTCTGCTATCCTTAGCACAATGCTGTTGGACCTCATATAGATTCAGAATTGCACACTTTCATATGCAAAACAAGAAGTCCAAAGTTTGTCATATATACTTGTGTTTTTTAATGTGGACTTTGGATTTGGTACTTTGAGATATGTTTTTGTGAGCCAAAATATTCAGAGAATAGCATGAATAACAGTCATAATATCTTAAGAAAGGACCCTTATGATTGTGACCTCTGACAATACTGGTCAACTAAAAGGTGTCACAAACTACCAAGAACAAATACATTTATCTATTTTCCAGTTAACATGGAATTTAATATATTGAATAATGATTCTACAATAGTAATATGTTATCAAAAAGCATAATATTTAAAACTGGGGAAAAATAAAAATCAAATCAATTATTCATTGTAAATAATGTACTGGCCACCCAGTGTTTAAAGTAATATAAGTGGCAACAGGACATCTACACGCTATATATTACCCAGGATAATAAGAAAAGACAATAGATTTATAATTGTCAGCTTTCAGCCTCTAGAGAAATTGCAAATTTATGTTCTACAGTTCAATGTCTTACATAAAGCTTAAAATCAGAAAAAGTGAAAAGATAAAATAATGTCTAACCTATAGCAAATTAGAAGGGTTCACTCAGCTCATAATAATCCCTTTTTTATTATATTTGGTTGTTGGGATTAGTGCTTCAAGATTATGCTTTTAAACCATTATTTTTTTCTGATTATATTACTGTTCTCCTCATTCTAATTACTAAACCCTATGGGATCTCACTAACATGAGATACAGCCAAGGAGACAACAAGATGAAAACTCAGCAATGGGGGCTCTTGTAACAGCTTTTACACACATTTTATGAGCACATTAAGATATAACTACAGTCTATTGTAGATTAGGCAAAGTGACATATTTTACTCACGATTTAATAAAACAGGATGTACGAATTGCCTTTAGGAAATACTATCTTTTGCCAAAATTTTACTTGGCTATGATTTCAGGCTTCTCTGCATGTTTAGCTAGTATAATAATAAAGTAATTTCAGTAAAGAATTTTATGTTCATTTTTAAACATTTATGTAATCTCTAGTTCACAAGAGTGAGGCAAGATAAATAGTTTTTGAAAGCTATAAAGTGGCTTATCCATATATGCACATAAATATCCTCAATACTATATCAATAGATTTTTTGCAAAACAATTAATTTAGTTGTGAATTTACCAATGTTTGGTTTTTTTTACAGCAAATAGCCAATGGATGGTCAGCCTTAAGTCTTATTTGTTCAAAGGCACCAGATCTTACTTACTTACTTGCTTATAGCTTTCCTGCACAAAAATGGTAAACCAGAACTAAGTTTTAGTAACATCAACACTGCCCTATAGCGAGAGATAGTTCAAGCCCAATATGTGGCCTTAACCTGGCATGTGACAAGAGGAGGATTTTTGTCCTTGTCATATGCAAATATAAAATCAGTTGGCAGTGTCAAAAACATCTCTTACTATAAGATGTAATATTAAATATGGATGTGTTAAACTGGAAATCACATACCTATAAACAGCATCATAAACATATTTCCATGATGCTGGCTTTTCATGCTTTAATTTAATTACATTGAATATTTTTTGTCGAAAAATAAAAAATGTTTGTTAATTATAGTTTCCATAATTAAAGTTGTATGTTGTGTGTTTTAATGTAGAAAAGAAAGAACACACAATAGAAGGTATTCCTGATGATCTGAAAACAGTAAGATCTGTAGTCCCAGAGGGCATGTCACATCTATCTTAATTATGATTAATTACTAGACTTGGGCACCAGGGGGCTCTTCGTGTTCGTCTTCGTGCTCGTCTTCGTGCTCATCTTTGGGGGGGAAAAAATCTTCGTATTCCACGAATATTCGCCTGTTCCCGTCTTCTCTTCGGGCGAATATTCGTGGACATTCTTCGTGTTCGGTTTTTCTTCGTTTTCCCGGTTAAGGGGTTAATACGGGGTTAACGCAGCTCTGGCGCCAGGAGTTTAAATGTACGTATGAGCAACTCTATTGGTCGTCAGCAGGGGGCTCGTCTGCCATTGGTTAATGGCAGACGAGCCCCCTGCTGGCGACCAATAGGGTCGCTCGTACAGACTGTTAAACTCCTGGCGCCAGAGCTGCGTTAACCCCGTATTAACCCCTTAACCCCTTAAAAGTCTGTACGAGCGACCAATAAAGTCGCTCGTACGGACATTTAACTAATTGAACAGGGAGGGAGACCAGTGGCATCTGCAGGGTAAGTTGCAGCATTGGGGTTTTAAAACCTCAATGCTGCAACTTACCCGGCACATCCCACTGGTCTCCCTCCCTGTTCAATTAGTTAAATGTCCGTACGAGCGACCAATAAAGTCTGCTCGTACGGACATTTAACTAATTGAACAGGGAGGGAGACCAGTGGGATATGCCGGGTAAGTTGCAGCATTGGGGTTTTAAAACCCCAATGCTGCAACTTACCCTGCAGATGCCACTGGTCTTTAACTAATTGAACAGGGAGGGAGACCAGTGGCATCTGCAGGGTAAGTTGCAGCATTGGGGTTTTAAAACCTCAATGCTGCAACTTACCCGGCACATCCCACTGGTCTCCCTCCCTGTTCAATTAGTGTGCCGGGTTGAACAGGGAGGGAGACCAGTGGGATGTGCCGGGTAAGTTGCAGCATTGAGGTTTTAAAACCCCAATGCTGCAACTTACCCTGCAGATGCCACTGGTCTCCCTCCCTGTTCAATTAGTTAGTCTGTGCCGGGTTAAATGTCCGTACGAGCGACCAATAAAGTCGCTCGTACGGACATTTAACTAATTGAACAGGGAGGGAGACCAGTGGGATGTGCAGGGTAAGTTGCAGCATTGAGGTTTTAAAACCCCAATGCTGCAACTTACCCTGCAGATGCCACTGGTCTCCCTCCCTGTTCAATTAGTTAGTCTGTGCCGGGTTAAATGTCCGTACGAGCGACCAATAAAGTCGCTCGTACGGACATTTAACTAATTGAACAGGGAGGAAGACCAGTGGGATGTGCCGGGTAAGTTGCAGCATTGGGGTTTTAAGACCCCAATGCTGCAACTTACCCTGCAGATGCCACTGGAAATCCATAGGTTCGCTGTCAGGGGTTAACTTACAAAGACCGTGCGAGTGAGCCTATTGGTCACCTGCTGGGTCTTTCTCTGGCATCAACCAATTGCCGCGATGCCGCGAAGACAAGGTAAGTTAGAAGGGGGGAGGGAATGGTAGACGAAGACGATCACGAAGATCTTCGTGGTGTGTGTCTTCGTCTTCGCCTACGTTTTACCGCCGCCGTCTTCTCTTCGGCGTGTCTTTGGAACGAACACGAAAACGCACTCTTCGTGTTCGTTTTCATGTTCGCCCGAAGACGAATGCACAAGTCTATTAATTACACACAGTCTTGTAACTATTCATTGCCTACATTTGTTTAGTCCAGGAACATGTTTTAGTTTAAAAATTCCCTATACAAATAGATGTAAAGGAAAAGATCTATTAATTAAATGTTCTATGATTTTTTATTGTGATTTTGTCACAGCAAGTTATAGATGCAACTATTTCAAAGAGAAGAGTGCTTTACTTAGGTTAAAATATAGTAACACTAATTTAGTTTGAAAAGAGGTCCATCAAGTTCAACCCTACTGTCAGAGGGCAGTCTTCCCCAGGTGCCACTTATAAGGGGGGTGTCACTGGCACACAGAGGTCCCAAGTTTCCCAGAAATTCCCTCTCTCTCAATGTCTCTCTACCTTTTCTGCCAACCTCTGCCATGTCGTTGTCTCCAGACAAAGAAAGGAAACAGAAGAACAGCCAAGACAACAGGTGGAGCTCCAGGAAAGGAGACAGGGACGTGGAAGTGGTCGACGGAGAAGGTAGAGAGACATTGAGAGAGAGTGTGGGTAATGGGGTTCCACCCTGCCAGCCTGGACTATGCACTAATTAATAATTGTCAGGTCTGCCTGCAGCCACTAGTGGCCACTCTTTCCTCTCAGGAGCACTGCTCTCTAATTACCTGGGACAGCTGAGCCGCGTTACCTGAGTTTAGCCCTGCCCTTTTATACCTGCTCTGCCCTTCAGTCTGGACCTTTGCATTACAGTCCGTCTGCCTATTGTAAGAATGAGTGAGAGTGTGGGTGTTTTTACATTTTAAAGTGGAGGGGCGGGGGTGCCAAATATAGGGTCTACCCTGCGTTCCAAAAACTCTAGGTACACCCCTGCCTGCCTGATACAGTAGAAGGCAAAAACCTAACATTGAAGAAATTCCCAATTGTTGGTGAAAAAAAAAGAGGAAAAATTCTTTCTGACCCCAAACCTACTGATTTCTTGTATAAAGAATAATTTTCACTGCTTTAGATGAAAATTCCTTTATTCAAGTCTCAGTGGATGACCTCTTATTCTTTGTATAGTTCAAGGTCATCAGAAAACATTTGTGTTGCTCCCATATGTATTTGTATAATATTTCCCAAAGATGCCTTTTATTAAGTGTAAACAAATTAAACTTTCCTAGCCTTTCTCTAGAACTAAACTGATCTATGACCACTGGACTGACAACTGGTGAAATGAGACAATAGCCACGCAGAGACAGGTGCTGGATTTTACAGGCTGCCAGGTTTTAGTAAACACTGTGACTTATTTAATGTAAAAAAAATAGGACTTATTCCACAAATGTAGAACCCCGGCAGCAGATTTCCTACACTTTTTATGGATATGTCCAAAAGTGCAATTCTTCTGGCACCTAGTGATGATGTAAGTCTATCTTATGTGTGGAGACAGACATCACTTTCTCAGACTATATAGTGGAATCATATCACCTCCTCAATAACACTACCAATGTGATAATGTGACTGTTAGATTTTATCATTTTAATAACATTGAAATGTATTTTATGAAATTGGCTAGACCAGAATCACACCACATTGGCCCTATGTAAAGTTAAAATCCATGATTTCTGGACCCTAGCCTTGGCTAATAAAGAAAATGATGGAATCATTTTTAGACATTATCACAAGACAAAACATTCAGATGAGCTTCCATAACACAGAATGGTGGGACATTAGACAAATACATGCAAGGGTGTGACTGACTCGGGGGAACGGTGCACTAAGACACCAGGGTGTCGCAAAATGGCCCCTCTGCTTGGAGCAAGGTTTCTTCTCTGGATGTATATGTCCAACTCCCAGACAACAGTTCCCAAAGGAGGGAACACAGGCTCAAAACCTGTAACGAGACGGTGAATTAATGCGTTATGGCTTAGATAACTAATGTTAATTCTGAGCTAAGCAGTGTGAGCAAAGGTTCTAAACTACCTTCCCCAACCCTCCAGTATGTTACAGGGATGGGTCGGGTTCCTCCCCTCTCTGTAAGATCCAGTAACACTTAGGGGTGACCCTAAATCACGGAATGGCATTGCTTAGTCTAGAGAGGAGGCTGGAGTGCTGACCTACCACTCCAACATCTATTATCGGAGAAGGGGGAGATGGGAAAAAAAGTAGTGTCCCATCAAATACCTCTGGCCATAACCAAACCCTGCGAGGAAGAGGGAGACCGCCTACCTGCACGGTGCGTCCTCAGCAGCTGCAGCCGGGAGACGGGTCCTCTTCTGGAATCCGGACTCGGTCTTCTTCGGCTGGTACTACCTCGACTTATATGGGAAGACTACGTAATCGCCAACCACAAGATGGCCGCGCAGGAAGTGACGTATCGGCACTTTGAATTTTGGCGGGAGATCTCCAATTAGTGCCTAATTTCCTGTGCCTATTTAAGAGACTTCCTAACTCTGAGACTTTGCCTTCTGATGGTCGTGCCTATCTCGGTAGTGCCTTCCCAGTACGCGTTCTTGTTGGTTCCTGTTATTGACCTCGGCCTGTTCCACGACTACTCTGATCTCTGGTATCCTGACCTCGGCTTACTCCTCGACTATCCTGATATCTGGTATCCTGACCTCGGCTTGCTCCTCGACTATCCTGCTCTCCGGTATCCTGACCTCGGCTCTCTGGACCATCCTTTGCCAGTCCTACCTGACTACGGTGTCTCCTCCTGTACGCTGTGCCGTGACAATATGTCAATCAAAATGATTATAATCTTCAATTTACCTCCTGCGTACACAAGAAAGAAATCAATTTTCTAGATCTTACTCTATACACATGTGGGGAAGATATCTACACAAAAACTTACTTCAAACCAACAGATAGAAATGGATATATTAATTTCACAAGCTGTCACCATCCGAATTGGCTACGGAACATCCCAAAAGGGCAAATTGCTCGCATCCGTACAAATTGTACGGAGGAAAAAGAATTTGTAGCCCAGAGTCAGAAATTAATAACAAAATTTGAAGATAAAAATTATCCACAGGACCTATTACAGAAAAGTTTTATGTCAATTAAACAGAAAAAGGAGGGATGAATTTTTTAGTTTTCTTTTTTCACCAGGTACAATGATAAGGCATTTGAAATTAAAAAAGCCATTAAAAAATGTTGGCAGATTTTAAAACAAGATAACATCTTGAGGGAAATTTTACCTGAAAATCCTAATGTCATATATAAAAAAAACTGATAACCCCAAGTCATTGTTAACTCCCAGTTGATTACCTGAGATAGAAAAGAAAAATAACTCAAATTTTCTTTCTATAAAAACCCCAGGGTACCATAAATGTGGAAGATGCAAATTATGTAAAACATGTAACCTACAAGAGAAAAAGAGTACCGTCTTCAGATGTACAAACACGGGGAGAGAATTCAGGATTAAGAACTTTATCAATTGTGACACTACCAATGTAATATATCTGTTAGAATGTAAGTGTGGAGCTCAATACATAGGACGGACCTCTAGAAAACTTAAGATAAGGGACTTAGAACATATAGGAGGAATTAGGAACTAAAACCCAAAGCATAGTGTGCCTAGACATGCAAACAGCTGTAAATCATTCTCTTTTGATAGTTTTAAAATCATGGGAATTGACATAGTTACCCCACACTGGCGTGGAGGAAATATTAAAGAACAGCTGGCTAAACGAGAGACAGAATGGATCTATAAGTTCCAGACACATAAAAAAGGGGGACTGAATATGGAACTTGACAGTTTAGCTTTTATGGATTAGACAGCTATCTTAATGCAATAGATCTTCTCAAGAATATTTTCTCAAGAATAAAAAAATTTCCTTCCAATATATATAGATAATTAAAGGATACTTTTATACAAAGTTCTTTATACATAATTTATTTATCTATTTTTCCTACTGGTTTAATCATTTACCTATATATAATATCTACAGTAGGTATGAGCTATTATGGTATGCCAGCTACATGGAACCATTAGAAGCAAAGTCAATAAAATCTACATGACACTTTAGGACATTTTTATAAATTTATTTATTTGCATATATTTATTTATCTATTTAAATTAAATATCTTAACCAGTTATTTTTAGAATTCATTGTTTACACAATTCTATATACCTTGATTCTAGTACGCATATATTTATATAAAAATACTTTTTGTTTTAATTTTATTATTTTTTTAGAATTTATCTATTTTATATAATGAATCTCAGATACCTTGACTCTTCAAATTATTATTTATTTATACAAATGAAATATTGTGACATATACATGTAAAATAGATTTATACATAACTTGCACGGACATACAGCATATAAATATATCTCTGTTAGAACATATAGACACATTGAACATAGAAAGGGCGACCTATACAGGAATCAACAATGCCCCTAATGGGTCCTTTCTCTTCTTTTCTCTTTTCTGCACTGATTTAAAACAGACAGACATACAATAGATTCTTAATATTTACTTTCGAGTACTGCTCTAAATTGTCCATTTCTATCCCTGCCCATTGGGAGGTTCGTTTGAGGATAGCCTTCGTTTTTTTCGCAACTTTATTAACAAAAGAAAGAGGAATCATTGAAAACGCACGATACGCGATTACATCAACATACGGGAAACGGACAATACGCGATGACATCTATACAAGGAAACGGCTATAAAAGAGCAGTAATACGGAACGAGATAACTTACCGATTGATTACACTTCTCCTGAGGAAGCCAACTTGGCGAAACGCGTCAGAAGGATCAAATTGGACTTTTCTATATTCAACTTCTGGTGGACTTTCTACACATACGCCTGCATATGCACTTTTGTGCATGGACTAACTGTGAGTGCATTTTTATCGGCGAATTCGGCTTTTACCTAAAGATATTGCACCATTTCAGTTTGTTTTTATAGATTCTACACGAAGATTATTAAAGATATCACTTTACTCCACTCTGATGGGTCTGAATCATCTATTCCACTTGTGAGTGCAAACACATTATTTTCATTTAATATTGATCAAACACTCTGCACTATATTGTATTTTTTTCCCTTACATGTACCTGCGCCCCATATATTGGTTTGTCTGTTTTTAAGAACATACACTCAGAACTGCACAGCATATTCAAGGTGGGGTCATTCCATTGACTACAGAGGCAAAATTTTATTTCCCCCCTGTGACTCAATACCACTTTGTATGCATGACAGCATCTTTATGGCCCTTGAAGCAAATAAATGTGTGTTTAATTATTTATTTTTCAAAATGTATAACTTTGTATTTGTCAATGTTAAAGCTATTCTGCCATAATATCTCCTGAGTACAGTGATACCACCAATAATGGGTTTGTCAGGTTATTTGAAGGCTACATTCGGGTCATGCTCCATTCAGTTTTTCAACTTGAAATTTTGACATCTCTTCTTCATTTGGGACATCTTTAATGGCGGCTGATTTAATTTACCCCAGCAAATCATACATTTTTGAAAACTAGTCTCCCCAGGTATTTCAAATGGTGTTACTTTAACTCTTTCCACGTACTAATTATACCACCAACCTTTGTAAAAGTTTGTAGTCGTCACTTTTTGTTATCAACCTGCAGGGGGAGCCCAGAGTTCTCAGGAGGATCTCTTGGAAACTTGTTTATTTTTTAAAGGGTGCCGCCATCTTGTGAGATGCAAAGTGGCGCTTGTGACAGCACTCCAGACCACAGTGTATGGCGGACATTGATGCCCTGAAAAGGGGCCACACGGGGATCCCTGCAGTAAATGTTGGTGTTGCTGAATGCCTTGGTATCGAGGCATTACAGCAACGCCATTTTAAGTGAAGAAAGCGATTTTAGATCACTTTCTAAGCTTATTTAATTCCATGAGGTGCCAGGCATGTCATTGATTGTTAACTGACAGTTTTTCCATGACGTGCCTGTCTTGTCATTGGCCGTTAAGGGATTTAAATAATTTATTGATATAAATACAGATTTTTTCCTACAAAATGACTCCTACAACATCACTAAACAAAACAAAATGAGGTTGTGACATATTTTTTCCTGTTAGAGGCCAAGCCAAATTTCATAGTTTTGCTATAGTTAGATTTAGGTGTTAGCCTTATAAACTAGGGAAACCTTTGGTTTATGGCCTTTTTTCCCAGCATACAACACGCAGATCTCACAGCATCATGCTTCCACTTTAGCTTTCTCTGCAGCAACATTGGTTACCATGGCAGCAAGCAGCCATATTAGACTGCTTTCCCCATGTACCGATCACTGCCTGAGGTCAGCGATCATGTTTTGTTTATTTTAACTTCCTCCCAGAGAAACTGCCAATCAGTTACAGACTAAACAGCAGGATAATCTCTTCCCAAGACAGAGCCTCGTGTTTAAGGGTTAACATCAGCTAGGTAATTGAACAACTGAAAGTCATGCAAAGCAGTAGATGGAGAAAAAGGAATAGTCCAGTAAATTGACCAGGTTGGTCCCAGGATGTCACCAAGTATGAGGCTAAGCCAAGAACCAAGAGCTAAGCCAAGAACCAAGAGCAGAATCCAGTAATCTCGGTGCCAGAGATTCACTGGATATGAGGCCAAAACAGAAAAAACAGTAAAATCCAAAAACTGTCCAGGTCAGAACCAGAGTTGTCATCAAACATGGTGCTAGAAAAAAGTTGCCTGCTAGCTATCCTCCATAAAAATCATAATAGTCAAATGTGAACATAAAAAATATTTAGTAAATAACTTTGGGGAAAAAATGAATATAATGGATAACTTCAGTTCGCCTATGTATATTCTAGGTGGCTGTGGTTAAATTAAAGCATTCTTACAATAGTACATAACAACATGCCTTCATCCTTATTGTGTATAACAATAACATGGTTTTAGGTAAAGCTTAATGAATGACTTCTACTTGTCAATGTTCCAGTATTTTAAATAGCATTTCAATTACAAAGAACCTTGAGAGTCTACTACTTACAATATCATCAGAGCATTCTTTGTTTTAACCTACAGGCTTTTACCTCAAGCGTGGTTTATTATTTATACCTCATGGCCTTCTACAGATTTGCTCAATAAACCAATAGACTTAGTCTAGCAGCAAAATAGAGGCAAAACAAATATGTCAGAGTAATGATGCCTAGAGTTTTCTCTATCAAAAAGAAGCAAGTATATTAATACCTTATTGCTACAAGATGGATCTTATTATCATCGAGGGTCATTTAGAATCTTATTAGCTATTCTGACATTAGATGAATAATTTTCTGATGAATTCTTGGCCATGTCCTTCACAGTTGTCATAGCAGGATCATAAACAGCATTTATAACAATCTAGCCGGAGGAAAAAGCTTGCAGAGCTATGTTTAGCATGCAGAATATATTCAGATTGGCTGCATTTGTGTGGACAAGAAACCCACAGAGAGATGGCCAAGTTAAATGTAGCGTGGTCATCCTTGAAGATTATCTGTTGAGAAACCATGTGTCAGGGACATAGATACTCAATGCTGATTGTGGAGGTTTCGGGATGATGCCCTAAACACAGTCAAAACGGCTGAAGGTTTTGTGCTATAAAATAAAGCTTGTTTCATGGTCATATTTAAAGCATTAATCATGTAGTCTGCATACATATTTTTGAATACACATTTAAAAATTTCAGCAAATAAACACCTTATGTGACTTGACATCATAATTAAATAAATTACGATCCCTTCAATATTGACATCTTGCATATTTGAATTTGCAAGCCAATTCATCCAATAATTAAGTATTATTATATAAAGGATGACAATTCAGATTCATTTCTTGTCTGGTATTTTTTCACAAAACATCTCTGGTCTAAAATCAATGATCAAAGGAAAAAGTGAGTAAACATGAAAATATGTAAGGACATCATTTGCGAATATAAGGAGAATATGTGACTTGTTGAGCTTTATTAATGTTATCTATACCATATCTCCTTCTTCATATACTAACTCCCTGGATGTTGTTGCATTAGCCCAGAATGTATTTGTATAAAGGTAATATATTCTGGTTGATGCCCTTTATCTAATGT
This sequence comes from Spea hammondii, assembly GCA_029215755.1. Taxonomy (NCBI): domain Eukaryota; kingdom Metazoa; phylum Chordata; class Amphibia; order Anura; family Pelobatidae; genus Spea; species Spea hammondii. The sequence continues at coordinate 82,061,892 of JARDYJ010000004.1, forward strand.
AAACAACCCCAATTTATTCAGAATTTTTATATATACCTATTTATATATACCTATTTATATCATGTTGGCATTTGAAACAGGAGATTGACATAAACATATCTAACAACTTCTTTCCCCAATTTTGCAGCTCAATTACTGTCCAAGATTTATACCTCTCAATGATCCAGGTTTTCACAGGACACTCCTGGTTTTTGAGCACTGCCCCAGGTAGCGTCTCCACTGTCCTGTTTCTGTGGGCAGTCAGAATTATGGGTCAGTTAAGATGCTCTTATCCACCCTGACTACACCAAGGAGCTATAAAATCAATGGAGGTCTATGCTGTTTTGGGTAAGGCGGGCAGGTGGCCATGCCAATTTATGGTGCTGGTAACCTGTCTCATCATGCCGCAATCATAAGGTACTTCAGTAGCTATAGCTGGAGCCAACTTTCATAGAAGCTGCCAATAAGTATAGGGTACACGTCCTATATAGAAGCCCAGATGACACCTTAAGTGCAACTCAACACACCTGTGAGTATGTGCAATCACACTCAACTATGTACACTGATCAAAAGCCTTTAAAACCATCAAATGACAAACCACCTTTAAAATCATTAAAGGTTCCATTGGCAGTACTCAACTCTGATACAGCTAGATGCTATAAGACTGAACCAGACCTTCAATTTCATAAACATAGTCTGTCTGTCAGAACAGCAACATAATCCTCCTCAGCTGAAAACTTTTCTAGGCTACAGAGGGTTCAGTTATGTGTCTGCCCCAGACAATACTTACCTGATACAGAAGGAGCTACAGATGTCTGGAAGTCATGCTTCCTTAGCAGCACTCAACAGTTAAAACAGCCAGAGGAGCAACATCAATTGACAGTAACCCAGAGAGACCAAGCTAGACAGGTGCCCTCACAGCACCAGGAAATATTCTCCATCATCCCTTGGTATACAACCGTTACAGTAAACCCGGTGGAGACCCCGGGGCAGCCACCTATGAGGAAAGCTGCTTATCAGGTCTCTGAGGCAGTGAGGGAAGGCATGAGGAGTGAGATCCAGGAGATGCTCGAGCTAGGAGTCATCAAGCCATCCAATAGCCCCTGGGCTTCCCCGGTAGTTCAAGTACCCAAGTGGGACGAACACCCCCTTCTGCGTAGACTACCGCAGACTTAATGACCCGACTACGCTGAAGCTTACCCCATGCCCTGGGGGTACTTGCAAATTCCACTGGCCCCGGAAGTAATTCCGAAGTCGACATTCATCGCCCCGTTTGGCCTGTACTTATTTGAGTTTATGCCATTTGAGATGAAGAATGCCATTGGATCTTTATTTCCCTTACCCTTTACCTGGCCGGTCTTAGCCGTAATTCTCTGTAATTGTGTGTAAGCTAGGACCTGAACCCTGTTACCTTTAGGTTTCCCCTCATAAACATTTTTCATCTCCTTCCCAGGCTCCTTAGCGTCACGTGACGAGCGAGCCCTCCCAGCGATTTTGTCAGTTGGTGCCCAGCTGACTCGCTTCCCACCCTTTCCGTCAGACTGCCAGTTTTTCCTGTCAGAACAGCCTACACTGTTGCTTTCTTGCAGTTAAAAAGTCTCTTTCTGATATTAAGACCCTATTTCCAGTGTTGCTGAGGGTCTACTCTCAAATACTGCGGACCAACCACATGCAAGAGGTTTTCTCAAAAACACTAGAGTCAGCCTTTTCCTTAGCCAGAGACAGACATCTTCTGGGCCGCAGAAGAATCTTCAAAGGTATTGGCTCAGGGATTTGACAGGCCTAAGAAAGTTTCCCACAAAAGGAAAAACTGCCAAGACAATGTTGAATGCTTGTCAAAAATTACTAAATGGAATTCTAAGGAGAGAGACTACGATAAGGCCACTAAAAAGCTGTCACACCACAGCAATAAAAATTGGTGACTAAGTCACACACCAAACCCTCTGCCCATGAGGAAGATAAACGGGATAAAAAAGCGGTCAGGTGCAAACCTGAATCATACATTACCTCCTCAAGCTCCTCTTCTAAATCTGATGCAGAATCATATGAGACATTGGATGAAGCATATTCCGATTCCCTTTCAGACATACAAGAGGAGGTCGCAACTACTGAGAAATCAGCAAACGTTGCTTGTGATCACGAAGGTAACCCCTTCTTTGATCTGGGACATATTAAACACCCACATTCATCGGAGTGGGTACCATCGTCCCACCTGACCAATTACTTACAACAGTGGCTCAGAAAATCAATGGATAAGTCGGATAGGAATAAACTCAAGGCAGAATGCCATAGGCCTACATTGCCTAACAAAGTCTCTCTAACCCCAGAAATTGATCCTACTATTATTCAATACTTGAATAAATCGGGGAAGAATCCTAAAAATGGTCTGGACAGATCCTGCCAGGATAAATTCCTGGATATTCTAGGCCCCCTAGCCAAAATGTGTGATTTGGCCAAAGAATCCGCCAGAACAGGGATACCTGTAGACACAGAAATCCTAAGAGGCTGGTCCCAACGCGCCATTTGCTTCCTTCGGCAACACGAACACAGCCTTGGCCAGCGAACGAAGAAGGTCTATTCTTCTAAAAATAGACCCACAACTGATGAACATTGCCCATAAAGAACTGGGCCCTTCAGCAGATGTCTCTTTGGCGATACATTTATTAAGGAAATTGGAAAATTCAAAGGAGTTTTCTCCAACCTAGACAAAATTCGCTGCATAAAGGATCCTCCCAAAAGGTTTTTGGGTAGGCTGGGAAAGGCAGGGGCCGCTTTCCCAGCCACAGGTCATTCTCCAGACAATCCTTCAAAGGCCCATTAGATAAATTCCGACAACAACAGGATTATCGCAACCCCTCTCCATTCTTCCCATCCAGAGGACGACAATGGAGACCTAGAGGGCAACGTGGTTGCTTCCGATCAAGCGGCTATGCAGGTAAGCAGTCCCCATCACCATTCTTCACAAACCCTATTAGGAGGCAGATTAGCCCTTTTTCTCATGTTTGGCACACTATCACCTCAGATCTCTGGGTCCTCAATACCATCAAAGGCTACAAAATAGAATTTATTTCAAACCCTATACAATTTTCCCCTCCAGTTCCAATATATTTTTCCCTTGTAGATCAGAATTTAATCCAATTAGAAATCTTAGACTTAATGCACAAACATGCCATCAGTTCCATCCCTCACAACTCTGTGGGTTTTCTCAGCAACCTTTTTCTAGTGAAAAAGAAAGATGGAGGTCATCACCCAGTCATAAATTTAAGACAAATAAACAATTATGTTCATTATGAACATTTCAAAATGGAAGACATATTGCTCATGAATGGATGATCAAAATAGATTTAAAGGACGCATACCTGACAGTTCCTATTCATCCAGATCATCAGAAATTTCTACAATTTTTCTGGAAGGGTCAGAAATGGCAATTCACCTGCCTCCCATTCAGCCTTTCCTCAGCACCATGGTGTTTCACAAAACTTTTGAAACCCGTAGTAGCCCTCCTCAGGAGTCGAGGTGTGAGACTCATCATCTACTTAGATGAGATTTTAGTCATGTCACAAAATCTAGACTCCATACACGTATACATGCACTGGACCGTATTACTCCTTATGGATCTGGGCTTCATCATCAATTTTCAAAAATCTATTTTTCTCCCTTCCCAAAGCATAGAATTCTTGGGTTTCATTATCAACTCCAAGGAAACCACTCTAAGTCTTCCGTCGAAGAAGTTAAAGACTATCCGCAAAGAAATCAACTCTGTTCTGAGCAAACAACTCATTTCCATCAGATCCCTAGTACGCATAGAAGGCCTTCTATCAGCATCTGTTCAAGCCATCTTCCCAGCCCCCCTCCACTACCGAGCCCTTGAAGGCAAAACACTTGAGAGAAGGGTTAGGGTACTCAGACGAGATCCCACTCAACTTGGATGCCAAAGAAGAACTTATTTGGTGGTTACATCAAGTCCAATCTTGGAACGGAAGAACTATTTTTGGTTCCTTTCCCGACATTATCATAGAATCAGACGCCAGTCTCCAGGGATGGGGTGCACGCTGCTGAACTTCTTTAACTGGTGGAAAATGGTCCTCTACAGAATCCAAAATGCATATCAACTACCTGGAACTCCTAGCAGGCTCCTTCGCTCTGAAGAGTTTCACCAAACACAAATCCAATTGCTGTGTTCTGCTCAAGATGGACAATATAACAGCAGTCCAATATATCAACAAATTAGGAGGTAGGAGATCGAAGCCTTTAGCGAATTTGACCAAACAATTTTTTTTGCCACTTCTGCCTAGACAACAACATTACATTCAGAGCCGGCCCAAGACATAATGCCGCCTGGGTCGAAGTTTAAACTTCGCCGACGCCATTATCTACTCTATCCCCCCCTTTGTACTTACCTTTACTTTAAACAGTCCTGCGGCAAGTCTCCCTGCTCTGCCACGGTGCTGGCTTGTAATGCTGAGCGCCGGAAATTGACGTCACTTCCGGTGCTCAGCATTACAAGCCAGCACCGAGACCGAGCTAGAGGGCTCGCAGAGGAGAGAGGGGTACCGAGCGGGTAAGCGAAAACCACTCGGCGCCCCTCTCCTCCGCTTAAAAAAATAAATAAAAAAAGCTTGGGGCGGCAAGTGCCGCCTCTTCAAAAGTGCCGCCTGGGGCAATTGCCCCACTCGGCTTCATTGTAGGGCCGGCCCTGATTACATTGAAAGCAGAATATCTTCCTGGTTTATCCAACACTATTGCAGACTGGAATTCCTGCTTTCTGGTAGATTACTGGCAACTCCATCACCTCGTCTTTCAAGAACTTCTGACTCTATGGGGTCCACTTCAGGTGGACCTCTTTATGTCCAGACTCAACCGCCAACTGAAAGACTCAGACTCAGGCAGATATTTTTTGTAGACCATGGAGATGACAATACCTGGTGATACTTCAGCCACACAGAAAATGTTAAGTTTGAAACCTTACTTGCAAGCCAGAGATGTTACTACCCTACGGCGATCGAGACTATAGCGCTCTTTCTCGTCAGATGCCTTCTCTGACTGACTCTGGACTGACGTTTTTTATTCGTATTTATTACCTGCTATTATTAAAGCCTTTTTGATACTTTTTATCCATTGAAGCCCAGATCTTTGGATTCTCTATACTGGTTGCGCTGTTCCACGCTTTCACATGGAGCTGATTTTGTGAATGCAATCTTATCTCACTTTAGGACTACCGATTAGTACCCACTGCACTATTTTGTTTTGCAGATCGTTTTTTTGATTAGTTTTTGGATCTGCCTTAAGGTATATATTTTTATACCCAAGTGAGTTCACACTTTTTTATTAGCACACTGGTGTTTCACAGGTTTGTTGGTCATCCTTGCGCGAGGTTTATCCTGTTTTTGTCTTTTATACAACATTAGGTGTATTGTTGTTTAACCACTGCTATACTGTTTGACTTTCCCTGGCGACCCCTTATTTCGTTGTATTGCTACAGAAATGTATGGCCTGTCACTCTAATTGTCCAGACTATACTTAGTAGCGTCAACCAGATCAGAAAAGTTTCAGTCAAAGTCATGAGACAGGGCACCCCAAAGGTGTACTTTAGATCTGTCTCCGAAATTGTCTTCCAGCTAAAAATGGAATCATAGTGGGATAAACATCATTATTACAGATGGGCAATGTTCTGATATCTTCATTATATGCTTGTTTTCATATTTTTTAATATTGAAGGTCATCTTATAATCTGACCTCAAATAGAGGTCTGACTAAAAATCTAAGATTCAGATCCCCGCAGTGCCGCAGGGGACCTGGATCCTCCTCTCTGGCAGCCTCTGCCGACATTTTCCCTGGGGGGTTCTATGACGGAGCACCGGCGTGACATGACCTTCTGGTGCTCCTTCATAGAAGCCCTAGCGGAAGGGCCATTTTCTGCATGCATTGTGCAGACGTTCATCAGGATCCCTTGCAGCGATACAGGGGACCTGGATCCTCCTCTCTGGCACCCGGTGAATGTCTGTGCGATGCACACAGACAACCTCTGCTGCTGACGGCACTTCCGCCGGGGCTTTTGTGACGGAGCACAGGCATAACATGACCTTCCGGTGCTCAGTTATAGAAGCCCCAGCGGAACTAACGGGCAGCAAAGGTTGTCTATGCGTCCACTGGCTGCCCCCACAAGACACCATGGAGTCTAAAGTACGAGGGAAGAGTGTGGGGACGCATTGTTAAGTTGGGGGGGCAGAGTGGCATATGGGGGGATATAAGGCATTTCTGTAGGCAGAGTAGCATATGGGGGGTTAAAAGGAATATCAGGGAGGCAGAGTGGCATATGGGAAGGTATAAGGCATATCTGGGGCAGAGTGGCATATAGGGGGTATAAGGCATTTCTGGGGGGGCATAATGGCATATCAGGGAGGCAGAGTGGCATATAGGAGGTATAAGGCATATCTGGGGCAGAGTTGCATACAGGGAGGTATAAGGCATATCTGGGGGGCAGAGTGGCATATAGGGAGATATAAGGCATATCTGGGCAGAGTGGCATATAGGGGGTATAAGACATTTCCGGGGATCAGAGAAGCATATCAGGAAGGCAGAGTGGCATTTAGGGTGTATAAGGAATATCTGGGGGGCAGAGTGGCATATAAGGGGGTATAAGGCATATCTGGGGAGCAGAGTGGCAAGTCTGGGGACAGATGTGCATAACTGAGCGGCAGGTTGGTAAATAAAAGGAAATAAAAACAAAAAAAAATCTCAATTATAGTTTTTATTAAATATGAAAAATAGTTTACATGTGAATTAATATTCACTAGTAAAACATTACTACTATAGGGTAGTCTTATATTCAGCCTTTTCCTTTTTTTCCTAAAGTAATATTAAAGTTTTGGGGGTCGTCTTATAATCGTTCCTACACACAGGTGCTTTATGGGATATAGAGAGCTTTCAATCCCAGAAGAGTATGAGTGGGTTAAAGACCAATGCAGTCAAACTGATTCAGCTCCATGGTAAGCAATACAGCCATGTTAGGACTAGATAGGACTTGCCAGAATTGCTGTACTTTGACATAGTGGCGAGCTAAGTAATATGTGGCTGTGAAGTATAATGGAGTTATTATGAGTGCTTTCAAGATATGATATATATCTCACAGGCCTCGCTATACATCATGAAGGGCCAACTCTGAGTTTTTTGTTTTTTTTCTGTGAGAAGGGTTGAGTTGGTCTGGATAATGCATAGTTAAATTAGTTCATCCTTTAGTCAGTTCAGTCTATCTTATAAAAAAAAGTAATTTACCCTCATAATGCATGGTTATTGGTGGGATAAATGTTTCAGCTCAACTGATCTTACCCGGAAACTCATTGTATAGTGAATAAACCCAGAAAGATAACCTTTTAATCCATGTTCAATGTTTAATTTATTTCCAAGCGGCTAATTATAGGCCTACATGTTTCCCTAAAAATTCTTGACACACCTGAATCATCATGAACTTGAAATTCAGTAAACAAAAAAAAACATAAAGAACCCTCAATATCACCACAGAAAAATCATACAAAGATCTGCTTCCTTTTTAATTTTTACTTATTAGCTCTGCTATACAGACAAACTGAGACAACTTCAAATATCAATTTACAGTTAGAAGTGTATATCCAATAATGGTTATTATCAGTGTATGGAAGAAAATACATTTATCTTGTCATAGAAAATATAGGTTAAATCAAAAGTGTGCTGTGGAAAAGCAATCCTTTGCTTTTTTAGAAACCAAGCTACTGTATAAAGCTTTGCTTTTTCTGACATATCTCCCCTCTGGGGCTTACTCTTTTCATCAATCATTGCATGCAAATGTGCGCTTTCAAGCATCCTGTACCCTACAACTTGTCAAGAACATATCCTCATCAAAAGCATTTTTTAAAAATACAAAATTGACAGCTTTGGTTCTGTGTTCCATGTACTGAAGTAGCTTTTTTCTTTCATGTATTTTCTCTTTAAGTTAAAGATGAACAGAAAATAATAAAGAAAAAACATTCTCCTTATTCTTCCGGTCTAAAAAGTATCTGTTTCCAACTTCAGAGAACGAGGTTTTTTTTCCTAAGTATTTTTTTTCTTATTATTTTTCATAATGTTTTTATGGTTTTGGACATATACATTAGTCAGTATGCGCTGTTGTACTTCAGTTTTCTTTCATTATAGTTGGTATAATGAGAGTCCTTGTCCTTTAGCCAAACTAATAGAATGATACAACTTTCTACATTTGTACTGTATCATACACATGCAATCCTTGTATTGATTTGGAGAGCAAAGCCTCTAGCCTCTAGGCACATCATTTTTGTGTTTCACAGTGACTATAATTTAATAGATTGCTAACCAAAAACGTATGTAAATTAACTGTGGATCAAATGTCAGTGTGAGATGACCTTCTAGTTGTATGTTTCTCATGTCTTTTCATTGAGGCATCAGACATCTGAAGCTCCATGCAATAAAAATTCTTATGTGTATACACAATTCCATAACACTTCCTGAACAAGGGTAGTATGTCCCTGATGCATCCAGAGAAGGGCTAGCAAAGGAGGCAATTGATCCTTGAGGTTTTGTGATTTTAAGCACATGGTCAGATTTTGTTTTCTTTTTACTTGCAATTCCACATCAAGCCAGTAGGGCACCCCCAAGTAAACAACTACAAAAAAACTACAAAATAAATAACTACAAAATAAACAAAACCACAAAGTGAATATAAATGTGCAAATAGATACAAAATATAATATAGATACAAGTACATACAGAAACACAAAATTAGACAGCCTGTAGATTATATTTGTGTTTTCTGAGGGCTTTCTATGCAGTGTATCCACATGCCAAATAATTACAAGTATCCTGCCCACCTGCCCTTTTTGATTTCGGTAGGTGCAGCTTGCCATCACTTTTTGGATGGTCTTGGTACGACTCAGCACTGATCTAAAGTGTGAGCCTTTGTTGTGAATGGTTGGTATGGTATTTAATAAAATCGATGCACGTTATACACACACTTTTAATAAAGTTGTGATCATTTGAATCCAATCTTATGGTCTGATGTCAATTACAGGAGGTAAGGATGGCTTGATCAGTACAAGCCAGCTGAAAGTTATGAACAATCCCAGGCTTGCATCTAATGCACTATTTTTCCAATAAAATGTTGCACCCCTAGATAGATCCTTATAAAACTGATAGACAAACTCCATCTGGTGCACAAGTGATCTGGTACCTCTGTTTTTGGAATTTATAGTTTTATTTTATATAATCTGTTAAATTACACTTCTACACTAAGATTGGCTAAGTATTCAAGTATTTAGAACTATATAGCATTGATACTGTGTTTTAGTGCTCATTGATAATTAAGTTTCCATCAATTTGTAACACAAACTGTTACATGTACCATACTGGCATGCAAAATTCACCTGTGCTTGCCATTTGATTTGCGGAAATAAAGACTCATGGTTACAGAAATTAGTAAATAGTTTCACTAAAGCATTCATATGTGGTGGTTACATATTTACCTTCATACAATGTATAGGCTAGGAAGAGGTCTAGGTCAATAAGGCAATTTAATTCATGTACTCGAAACAAAATATAAAATTATGTAAATACTGTGTGCATAAAATGAAGCATAGATTAATGTAGAAAAGTAATAAAGAAACTTCTCAAACAGTGCTTGCTTTGTGCCATTTCGTGTAGAAGCTACCAATTTTCAAATTCTTTAAGCAGCTAATCAGTGGCAAGAATTGACGGACCACAGCAGGCCTGCACTTTACAACGTGTTTTAGAAAATTGAAAAAATTGAGTATGAAAGTTTACATTTTTTACATTTTGAAGGCACGTTCGTAATTCAATATAACTAAATAAATGTTATGTTGTACAATCGTACAATGGTTCAAGCAGTAGAACTTTGTACACGTGTTGTAGTGCTTCATACTTGTGTGCTGAATGGCATTCAATCCCATATATGCCAGCACACTCCATTCTTCAGTATGTTTTCTGCATTTAGCAGTGGCAGCCATGAATAACAGGGAAATGAGACAGAATGACAGAGGTTATCATTTCAAAATTCTATAAATAGAGAATGCATGCACCATTTTGAATGCAGTAAAATGCCCAAAAAGGGCTAGAGTGCTCCTTCAAAAATTCATTGATCATAATTTTTAACTCAAGAAAGCCACTTCTACCTTCACATTTCACAATTGTGTTAAGATTTATTATAAATAGGAGAAACCATATCATTTTTTTTAACAGCACTCTGTCTGAATTTAGTGAAGAGCCACCATAGCCATGAAAAATATCTCTTAAAATGGAATGCTTTATGATCTCTATAAAAGTATTTAGTGCAAAATAAATTGCTGCTTTATTCATATCTTCAATGTAGCTCAGGGCATGCCACATAAGACATACAGCTTTTTTTGTTCTGCGGAGATATATTTTATCATAATTTGTTGTGGATGTGACAATCTTGTACACATGATTGCCTTTTCCTTCTTATTTAGTCTGTCAAGGTCAGAGTCCTTTTGGCCTCCTGTTTGAGCAGGTGAGTTTAACCTGCGGAGCTGGATCCAGACATTATACCTTCTGGTATGCAATTTATCTTAGTCCACAAAATTATTTACTGTAAAACCTGAATAATAACACAGTCTCATCTACATACGACATGCTTAATTACAACGTGCTGTCCCATTTTACGTTTCATGTATATATATATATATATATATATATATATATATATATATATATATATAATGTCCAAAATTAACAATTGCACACCAATCACCACCTTTTTAGCCCGGTGCCAAGTAGCTGCAACAGCAAATCATAAAACATCCAAAAATAGTTACCGGCACTCCAGGGACTTCTTTAAATAATCACTCAAGAAACTGCAGTTTTCTAATCAACGTTTCAGTCTATTTATTAGACTTTCATCAGGACATCATCATGTCCTGATGAAAGTCTAATAAATAGACTGAAACGTTGATTAGAAAACTGCGATTTCTTGAGTGATTATTTAAAGAAGTCCCTGGAGTGCCGGTAACTATTTTTGGATGTTTTATATATATATATATATATATATATATATATATATGTATTTATGTGTATTTGTATGTAAATATATATTATACTTGTTTTTTCAGTATATAGTACTATACATTGTTCTATGTAACTTAAGCAATGATGTACTATGGATGGGTGCTGACCTAAGCCTGCTCCAGGACAGCACCTTTAGCCACCCCCAAGTGTAAATATAGCAGTGCACCAGGGAGAATTGGGTTTGGCAGCACCTCTGGACCCAATGCTCTTGGCCTAGTTAGTCTTAGCCCTCCAAGAACATTTGTCTTCTCTGAGACCAGTATAGCAATATTGGACAATTGTCTTTAAATCAGCAATGTTCTATGGGCTTTGTATTTCAATTTTCTACAACTAGAAACAGATTTGCTTTGACACTTCTGACCTAGAATGTAAGTCCCTGCAGGAACAGGGCCCTCCATTCCTCTTGTATCTGTATGTCAATTGCTTGTCATTTTGTACATGTCGTTATCTGTAAAATGTTTACCTTGTACAGCGCTGCGGAATCTGTTGGCGCTTTATAAATAAAGTATAATAATAATAATAACTAGTTGTGGATTTCCTGTTAAGACGACAGATGCAGCTAAAATTAAAATGGTACCCTTTAATATTCAGACTGAAGTTCTGTATAAAAGTGCCAACTCAAACCACAGATTAGTACATACAATTAATAAAATAAAAAATACACAATTACTATAATATCAGAGTAAAACAATATGGACAATATTCCAAATATAATAAACATTGACACTTGTTACATGATTTGTGAATGTATCAGTCTGCCCATTCCTCTGTATACAGTATACTGAATAAACTGTGTAAATATGCTTCACGTGTGAGAAGATGTAAATGTTATTAAAAATAATACATCCTAAAAGACTGCAGATTGTGCCTATTAATGCAGGATATACTTTATATTCAGCACTATTTAATCAGCTGGGTGCAATTCTAAATAGACTTAATAGCTGAAAAGGCATTCAGACTTCAGTCTATTTGCCATTGCCGATGTGTATTACAAATCTGGCACCTTCTTTATTCCATCACACTTTACACAAATTCCTTTAAGCACAAAGTATCAACTGTTACACATAGACACAACTGGTTTTTGAGAGAAAATCTATATTATCATTAAATGATAAAGGGGGCACCGATCATGCATAGAGTGGAAACATAGAAACAACTCAATAATGCTCAGCATTATTCTTTACTTCCAAAAGATCAGTTGTATTGTTGATTTGGTGAACTTGGCAGTACAATCTCACATTATTAATGAAAAAGAAAGGGATATTGTAATTACTCCAAATTCTTAAATGCTCTCTAAGTCATAAGGACTTGAAGGAGTCACCTGGTAGACCAATAGTATCCGGTAGTAATTCCATTTTTCAACCTCTTGCAATTTTTGTTGATTTACATTTACGGATTTCAGTCAAGAAAATATGAAGGCATTTTCTGAATAGATTATCTACACATGACTGCAGTAGACCAAATTTGATCCTATGTACTATGGATGTCAATAGACTCTATACATCTATACACACACAGGGATTTTAAAAAATAGATTGATATTACGATATTATGCTTATTTTTTTTAAGAATGAGGAATGAAATATATTAATTGAAAAACATATTGCTTCTCTCTGAAATTATCCCTCTGTTGCTTTAAAACATTAATCCCTTTGACTGATGTAGGAAATCCTAGACAAGAGTTAAGCATGATTTGAAAGCCTATATGGCTCTTAAAACAAACTTCCACTTTCTTCCCTTTTCATTGCCTTAGACTCATTAAAATAAGTAGGTAACATTTTTCACATCTTAATTGAGGTTTTGCTGATTTTATCAGAAATTCTGCTGATGAAAGCACAATGGGTATTTATTTATTTTCGCAATGAAACTAACCATTCAGTGCAAGCTTAATGTTCTGTAATGAATTTTAAACATCCTCCAACCCATATTACAGTTGAATCTGCAGCCCAGTATTTCATTGCTTATTTCCCTTTTTCATTTAACTTTAAATAATTTATTGCTTTGCTAAGTATAGGTAGCATTTACACTTAAAGTGGATTTTTCTTTAACGGTTTTAACTTTCAGCAACTGATAAATTCTACATTCCCCTTGCTAAGTAGATCTGCAATAATCCTGAGACACTCTCTTAACTTAACACATTTACATGCAGTATATTTTCACATGTTTCCAGACGTGTGTAAGTGGACTTTTTCATTCTCATTTACTCTCTCAGTTTCTTTTTGGCCCATTACTTTTTGAACAACGAATTAAGTTTTCTGCCTGCTCATTTTGGATGAAAAATCAGACATTTCAGATACGAGAACGAAATTTGTTGTCCGACGCCCACATTTCACTCACTCACTCTCTCACTCACTCACTCACTCACTCACTCACTCACTCACACTCTCTTAGACTCTCATTCTCTTGAATCTCTTACACCCCTGGCCTTGGACACTGACTATGGGTCTGTTTTTGCACTTTGTACCTTGTCTTATAAGGATTATCCAGATTTAGGCTGGGAATTTGATTATTCTTTTGGATCATCCTGTGTTACTGTATATTTATTCTCATTCGTATATGACCTAGACATAACTCCGCTGCCAATCTCCCCAGACTGGCCTACTGTTGTTTGCCAGTTCCCCAGCCTGCTGTTGGTCGTGTTCCTGTAAATGACACCAAAGAAGAAGCCTAAAGCTGCAGCAGATAGCCGTCTGCAACCAGGTGCATCTACACCTGTCTGCCACACACAGGATCCTGAACCTGTCCCAGGATCAGATGAAACTTCATAGCTTTTTGTTCAGTTTCAATCCATTTCTGGCCTTGGTTTCGGAGATTTGTACGAATTGACAAAATCGGCAAGTTTTGTTAAATTTGCAATTTATACAAACCTGAATGCAAAAGTCTACTAAATATCATCTATGCAATAAGACCTTGGCTTGGCCCCAGTTTGGGTTGTGTCATGTCAACTTTCAGCTCACTCACCTGAGGTTCTAACCCATTCTCATCTAATTCCATTCTTTGACAACCAATTCACATCTCTTCCATCATGTCATATAACAGATATGTTCTACATATGATATACTGTCATAATTTGAACTATTTTTTGTATATAAGCTTCTATAATATCAGTCTCCTCTGGATCTTCTAATATTTGACAGTGTTGTGGAATATGATGGTACTATACACATCAATTAATAAATAGAAAAAAAAACATAATATACTGTGTAATTCAGCCCCAGGTTTATGATTATTAAATGAAAGCAAATGAAAAATAAACTTGTGGGTGGGGGTTGTTATTCTTTCACATTCTCCAAAATTGTATTTATTTTTTTATTTAAAACTTAAATGTTTTAAAGCCATATTGTAGGCATGTTCTGGCTCCTTAGAAATATCAACATCAGGTATTATATTATTAAAACACCAGTTGCATTTATCATATTACCTTCTAGTGTACTTGAAACATTTGAGGCTATGTCATTTAGTAAAAATAATCTAATGAAATGCTGTGTTTGTATTTTATTAATCAATCCTTGATGATACATAAGCTAAGTTTGTTTCCTTATGGTTGGTAAATACAACATGAGTCTACTCATTTTAATGATCAAACTTTGCCCTCATATTCTTACTAGCAGTTAATGTGATTAATACCAAATACGGGCCATAAAGTCAAATTAAATTTTGAACCGTTCTGCACCCTTAATTTTGTTATTTTATTTAATACAGTATGCTGATTAAATGGTCTTCATGACAAGTTTGATTATACTCAATTGAATTAAGTGCTTTAGTACAAAACTAAATGAATGTACATAAATATAACTAAAACTGACTTACAAGTGAGAATAAGGGAATAATATTTAACCTGGATAAATGCTTATCTTAGAGCATGCTGTCCAGTTGGTGGCTCATGAGCCAAATGTAATATTGCCATTTTAACCACCTACCCACATTAAATGGGATGGGGGTAAGGGGGAGGCATGGCTTGGGGTCCATGCCTCAAACAGGAGCTTTTCTAATAATATTAAAGCCATCACTATGAGCAGGGGACAAGGGAAAGAGGGAGGCGTACATGAAAATATATTCCCCACATTTCTTTATTTACCCCTACCTCACTGTGCACATGGTGAGGGAAGAGGAGGCACTAATTAAAATAACGACTATAGCGTTCGGGTCCCCACCACACCCATGCAGTCTCCATGGAATCTCATCAACAGCAACACAAAACACAGGTAGCAGGAAAACAGGAGATCCTTGCAAGAGATGGCAAATAAAGGTACAAACTAGACTTGTGCACTCAGTTTTGTACAAATTGCAAATTTACCAAATTAATCCAGTAATTGCCCCTCTTGTTTAATGTGGGTCATGGGGAGCCCCACTTATTTTTTCTTATGGTTACTTATATTAACTTATTTTCTGTGTGCTGGGGGAGGGACTTTGAAGTTGTCTTATCACCTTTTTTAGCCAACTTGCCAGCACATTAGTGAATAGAACTGGCCATGTTAAGTGGTGAGAACCACCTGCAGGGCTCAGATCTGGCAGCTGGTGTTTTGTTCTATGGGGTTTGGGCTTTTTATCTGGGTTCAGTAGTCAGTTTAGGTCTAAGCTGAGTAAAGAGATTATGAAGAGTGCCCATTCATGTTTTCTGTTGCATTCTTGATTTTAATAGGGAATTCCCTGATTTTGAGTCTAAATGTCCAAATCCAAATGTTACATGGCTGTCTACAATGTCAACCTCCAAGTCTGCTGATAAAAGAGATATATTAGAAAAATCTCTCTATATATGGAAATTGTCATGTTGGTCAAGGCTTAATGCTAACATCCAATGATAGTGCAGTATGATTGAATCTGTCCCTTAAGCCCCATCCAGCATGATCAACAATAACTACTTTCCAGTGAGAGAGACCTGAAGGAGAGGGAAGTGGCATCTGCAGGAAACTGGATGGGAGGTAGGAGGGAGGGCAATTGCAAGTGACAGTATAGGAGGGGTACAGATGATCATTGCAGGTGGTCAGATACAAGGGAAAAGAGAGATGACTGTTGCAGGAAACTATAGGGTAGGAGTGGTAGCGAGGGAGGGTTGAAAGGTGAAAAAAGTGAGATGAGGAAAGAAATGAGTGAAGAGGGAAAAACAGAAGAGTGGGTAGGTGGGTATATAGAGGGTGTAACGGGAAGGAGAGAGATGCTGGGGGGGGGAAAGTGTTTTTTTTTAGCACATCATTTTAAAGACTAGAATATACAATAGTATAAACAAACAAAAAAAGTTTTCACATTTTTTTTTATACATAACACTATGCAAATATTTGGGTTTTTTATTTTAAATTAATGATATGTAAATTGTTGCAAACTATGTAGCCATGTATCATCAGAACTAAAACTTTATATTTATGATTATATAATTTTTATGTGTTTCGTTTGGTCAGTCATTTATTTTGTATCAGGTTAGATTACTGTACCATTGATTATTACTAGTCTGTATCTAAATGATTGTTTGAACTTTGCATCTCCACTGGTGTATCAGGGCTTTAAGAAAATGGGGTTAAGGAACACATGACAGAGAAAAGATGTTTTTGTCAGTTAGGATCCATCATGTTTGATTAATCTGTGCTAACACTTTCCTGCTAGTTCCATCTGTTGGTTTGGGGGAAAGTGTACATGATAACAATATACCCAGCAGTGCAGCTGAACCTAATTGAGCAGAAAATTCAAGGAAAAAGCAAGAAAAGGATCTCCAAGCAGACGTTTTATTACATTGTTTCCTTTCCCAGGCTACTTATCCTGACTGTGTACGAACTGTTTGATGAGCCAAACTTTAAATAACTGCTTTTTAAACTGAGTCCAGAATTTCAGTCCAAATCCCAGGCAATTCAGTCATTGAACGAAATAGCTTGAGCTAAGGCAGCCAAACCATATATCATAAGAACCTAAAATATTTTAATGCACATTTCATATCATTTAAACACCTTACTGTGTTTGGTTGGATGTTGTTGTCCATGAGAATCCTTACCCTGAAGCAATATTTAAAAAGCCAAGCAAAACAAGCTACACTGCTCATTTGTACAAAATACTGAGGAAGGCGTGTTTCTGGTAAAAATATATTTTTTTTACATTAGTTTTGTATTACACATGAAACAAAAAGGACATACGTTATATCTAAATTGAGTTTTACATTTTAGTTTTAAAATTCCATTTAACAATCTGAAATGTATTGAGTCATTTGTCTGTCAACAGTAACTTAGATTTACCAGGTTTTGAGTGTAGACCTCAACAGACTTTATATTTGTCTCTACTGCATGTTTTTTGATTCACTGGTTAATAGGATACATCGTCATCCCATAGACCAAGTCACAGCCATTGTAATGTATGCTCACTATATTACAGCAACCTCCTGCTGACTTTAAGGTCTTATTTCCTGATGGTTAACAAGACAAAGGTCACTTGGTGGCGCAATTGACTATAATAAAGAGTTGAAGATGTCCTATTGACCGTTGGGTTACAAGTTCTATTTGCAGCCACTTTGTTATGGTCTTTTGTCCTTTCTCACCCTGCACTCACATCACTAAAGCTGGGCAGCATAGACATTTGCGTAAGTAGGCTTTTAACACGAATGGTCATAATCTGACTTTCCTGTTACTGCTGTACTAACCACACCGTTGCCTCCATTTTCCTAGTAGCATTAATCTAAACCTTATCCAAGTTTACAGCCATTCAATAAATCCAAGCTAATCACTTCTTTCACCACTTGTCTCAAATATTTATCACACCTTATAGTCTTTGTATTAGAATGCCACAGTATTTTGGGTTATTGATGCTTCTGCTTTATAGCTTTATAAGTAAATGCCTGCACAGAATATGTTTAAGAAATTACTTCTTCAGATCTTCTTTTTAAATGGCGTATATAATATTGAAAGATGATACCCTGTACAATGCACTAGTGTAGTTAGGAGCTTTCTAAATTCACATTTCTAACAAATAATGTGGTTATTGGTATTATGTATAACCATAGGAGGCTGGAATGTGTAAAATAATTAGTTCCCCTTTTGCTCACTTTCTTTGGATTCCTTTAAGTTCTTTCAACTAGGATTCACAATACAAACCTCTCCATGGCCCCCTCCCTCATGTTATTTATATTAGTTCTCCAATGAGGAAGAGATGGGCTAAGAGTAAACAAAACACTTAATTGACAAACACTTCCTATTCAAATAAACTTGGCATATTCAACTTGAACTCGCTACCTCCAAGAAAAAGAAGGCGGCCAAATATTTGTTATTGCCATGGCAAGTGAACACAATTACACTGCTAATTCCTCTGGTTTCAAGCTACTGAGATGAGCATATTTTCTTATTTTTCCATTGCAAGATAATTAGCTCTTTTAAATATTTTTTCTAAAAATACAATGCTTCCTAAAATAGCCCGTAGAGGATTATACTTTTTAAATGACAAAGTATAAGGAGAATTAGCTGTATGAACCATTATGATGCCAATGTGCATGTTGATACTAAGTGATACTAAGAAAACCAAATAAAACAATAAAAATTATTGATTTAAAGCTATTAAATGTATGTTGCATTAGCTAATCTAATCAAATAATTAATGAATGCAGCAAGAATGCATTTTACCAATGATTGTAGGTGCAGAGATAACTTCTATAGATGGAGCTGTCAGTGTTCAGTACCTGTAAACTAATGACCATTTGCAGCTAGTGGGAGCTGCCTTCTGATTTTGCAGGGCCTGGGGCAAGGAGGTTTTCCAAGGCCCCTTTGTTCTTAAGAAGGGACAAGCTAGCCTCTTGTTCGCCCTCTCTAACAAGGACAGAAACGGAGGTCTGTGAAATGGTATATCTTATTGCTCGTTTTCACTGAGATGCAGAGGTCTTGAGTGTGAGGGTGGTACTGCTCCAGGCTGCCTGAAAATGCCATAGAACATGTATGGCTGTCCTCATTTAATTGTTTTCAAACCAAGCGAATGACTTATTTTTTTTAACAGGTATCCCCTAAATTGTATACATATCAGAGGTAGAAAAAACCTGTGACTGTGCCTAAATGGCTGCTTATCAGTTTCTCCTTATAACTCTGGCCAATCCTTAATGTCAGTGATTGAGAAAATTCTCAGTCATATTTTGTGAGCATGCATGTGTACTTGTTTATGTGCATGAGCATGGATGTGTACTTGTGTAAGTCGGGTGAAGTTTGTGTGTTAGTGAGTATGAGTAAGTGTGTTTCATTTGTGTAAGTTTTACATACGTTGTATGTTGGAGGGGGGCAAGTGGCATAGAAGGTACAGACCAGCTGTTGAAGTTGGGGGGCCCGGGGCAATTTTTCACACCAGGGCCCCTTGGTTTCTAGTTATGCCCCTGCCCTTAGTCACTCCTAGAGTGAAGTCATGCAAGGGGGCAAAATAAGTAAAAGCCTTCATTAAGGATTGTAATGCTCTATGTTATCTACATATAGTCATATTATGTGAATTGTGACATGCATGGTGAGCAAAATCATTACAGATTAAATTTTAGCCATTTGGTTTGGACAAAATTCAGGGGCAATTTTTTATTTGGAACAACATTTGGGGGTGTTCCCAATGGGGGAGGCCCCTGACAACTTCTGCACTCGCCTTTCATTATAGTAATGTAAAAACAAAGGTTCCACCCAGAATCGGTGCAAAGTGGTGCAGCAGCAGCAGTAGTAGTAGGGCACTGGGCTTGGGCAGACATGCACTAGCAGATGGTAGTAACATGCAGCATATTATACATATTATATTGTCACCAATATTTATCAATGATAAATAATAGATGATATGATAGAAAGAAAAATAAAAAATAACTTGGGCAACTGTCAACTAAACTCCACTCAGGAACATGGAAGAAAAGGTCTGCTGCATTCCCTGTAATACAGTAGTCACTACAGCTTCTCAAATTCACCCCACAACAGTACATTTTCTGCACTAAAATAAATTAATTAACTTGCAGTATGGTAAGTGAGCAATGGACATAAATCTCAGCCTCTGCTAAGCTAACTGTCACTGCCTCTCACTTCAACTCTCATCAGTATGTAACTGCTGCTACTGACAAGTTAAAATGGCGTCAGCACACTTATATATCTAATGCTTGTCTTTTCCCCTCGTAAATGTTGATTGGCCAGAGTTAAAAAGTAATCACAGCCATAACCATAATGAGACCACCCCCATTGTTTTGGCTACTTCTACCTACCAGTCATTGATATTATTATTTATTGTTTTATATAGCGCCATCAAATTCCATAGCGCTGTACAATGGGTGGACAGGACAAAATAAGTAGTATGTAACATAACAATTTAACTTACAGAGACAACAGGTGAGGAGGGCCCTGTTCAAACGAGTTTACAATCTAGAGATGTACCCTCCTATACATAGTCCCTCCCACTTTACTTCATCAACGGGCCCCAAAACGGCTTGTAATGGCGCCAAAACGGATTGTAATGGTGGCTCCATTTGGCGACGAATTGACGAATCATGACAAATTTTCTGAACTTTTGCAGTTCTTTTTCTTCAGTTTCTCATTATTGTTGATTCGTACCAATGCACGAAACAGGCAATTTGTGTTAAAAATAAAGTTAGTACGAAAACACAAAAGTCTAATGTGAATATAATTTGTCTAGTTTTATTATTATTTATTACATAACCATCTAACATTTATGACATTTTGTTGTAGGTAAATCAAGTTAATAATTTATGCGTTTTATACACTACTTCAAAAGCAAAATAACAAAGAAATATAGGCAAAATAAACAACTAATAAACCTTACATATTTTACATATCCCTCCCCACGGCCATTATTATTAGACTTGTGCCCCAGGGGGCTCTTCGTGTTCGTCTTCGTGCTCCTCTTCGGGGGAAAAAAAATCTTCGTATTCCGCGAATATTCGCCCCGTTCCTGTCTTCTCTTCGGGCGAATATTCGTGGACATTCTTTGTGCTCGTTTCATCTTCGTTTTCCTCCCGGTTGCCTAGCAGGGGTTAATACGGGGTTAAGAACACATCGGAGCAGCAGCAGCTGCCGTGAAGGTACGTTTGTGCAACTCTATTGGTCGTTTCGGCAGGGGGCTGGTCTGGCATCAACGAATGAATTGCAGAACTGCAAAATGCACTTCATTCGTTGATGGCAGGCGAGCCCCCTGCCAAAACGACCAATAGAGTTGCACACACGTACCAAGATGTACTGTGCTCAATACACATTGCCACGTTCCTCCGAGCAGTTGTCTTGTCTGAGACCTAGACAAATGCTCCAAGGAACTTGGCCATCCATAGATGTTTAATAAAAGAATAGGGATTATTTTACATTTTTAAATTGATTTTGGACCACTTTTAATACATGCCTAACATTTGCTACCTATTTATAATGGCATACTTTGCAACAACCTAACTTTTACTGGACAGGACTGGAAAAAAGCAGGACTGTCCATGAAAATGTTGGGTGTGTTGGCAGGTATGCGAATGGAAAAATGTTGGACAAGAACTAAAAAATAGCTTAGGGTTAATGTACGGTTATGTTTAAGATTATTAGCAGTGCACTGTTTTGGTTAAAGATGTATTATGTATAAATAATAATTTAATTTTAATTTTAATGGGTTTATTTAATTTTATTTTAAAGTTATATTTATTATTTACTTTATTATATTTATTTAATGTTGTAGTGCTACCCTACCCAGCTATACCTATGTGCACTAGCATACCTAGTTTAGCTAAATTTGATGGTACAGGAAAAAAGCAGGACTGTCCCTGAAAAAGTTGGGTCTGTTGGCAGGTATGTGGATGGAAAAATGTTATAGGATGAAGTGTCAGTTATAGCATTAATGTAATGCTATTAGTGAGTGTAGAAGTGAAGGCCAGGGCAAATAACAGGAGGAAAGGTCCTTGTGATTTGTGATTTGTGCATTGTACGTGTGTGTGTTATGTGTGTTATATCACTGTGTTATTGTGTTATGTGTTGTGTGTGTTGTGTGTGTTATGTGTTATGTCACTGTGTTATTTGTGTTATTGTGTGTGTTATGTTTGGTTGATTATGTATCAGACAGAAAAAAATGAAATGGAAATGGAAAAGGAAATGGAAAAGGCGAATGAGTGGGCAATATGCGACCCGCTCACCTGTTTCACCCCAGAGCAAAGCACCCAAACACTGTCAGTCTTAGACGTTTGGCAGCAGACTTCCAGAGCTCAGACACTAGGCCCTAGCGTAAGCTGGCCACTCCGGCGGAGGTAGCAGGCGTTGCCACACCCCAAACAGACGCAGCCGGGGGGAGAAACTACCCTTACCATTAGGGACATTTTGGGCATGACTCTAGCCAGGAAGCGAACTGGCAGAGAAGAGATGCTGGCACCACCACCAGCATTGAAAAATGGCAAAGGCGAATGAGTGGGCAATTGGCGACCCACTCACCTGTTTCACCCCAGAGCAAAGCACCCAAACACTGTCAGTCTTAGACGTTTGGCAGCAGACTTCCAGAGCTCAGACACTAGGCCCTAGCGTAAGCTGGCCACTCCGGCGGAGGAAGCAGGCGTTGCCACACTGCAGACAGAGGCAGCCAGGGGGGAGAAACTACCCTTACGATTAGGGATATTTTGGGCATGACTCTAGCCAGGAGGCGAACTGGCAGAGAAGAGATGCTGGCACCACCACCAGCATTGAAAAATGGGAAAGGCGAATGAGTGGGCAATTGGCGACCCACTCACCTGTTTCACCCCAGGGCAAAGCACCCAAACACTGTCAGTCTTAGACGTTTGGCAGCGGACTTCCAGAGCTCAGACACTAGGCCCTAGCGTAAGCTGGCCACTCCGGCGGAGGTAGCAGGCGTTGCCACACCGCAAACAGAGGCAGCCGGGGGGGGAGAAACTACCCTTACCATTAGGGACATTTTGGGCATGACTCTAGCCAGGAAGAGAACTGGCAGAGAAGAGATGCTGGCACCACCACCAGCATTGAAAAATGGGAAAGGCGAATGAGTGGGCAATTGGCGACCCGCTCACCTGTTTCACCCCAGAGCAAAGCATCCAAACACTGTCAGTCCTTGGCGTTTGGGAGCAGACTTACAGAACTCAGACACAAGGCCCTAGCGTAAATTATCTACACCGGCGGAGGTAGCAGGCGTTGCCACACCGCAAACAAATGCAACCAGGGGGAGAAACTACCTTGAACATTTTGGACACCAGCGGAGGTAGTAGGCGTTACCACACCGCAGCAAGTGCAACCAGGGGGAGAAACTACCCTTACCATTAGGGACATTTGAGGCATGATTTCAGCCAGGAAGCGAACTGGCAAAAGATGCTGGCACCACCACCAGCAGCAGCGTTGGAAACCGAAAAAGGTGAATGAGTGGGCAATTGACGACCCGCTCACCTGTTTCACCCCAGGGCAAAGCATCCAAAGACTGTCAGTCCTAGATGTTTGGGAGCGGACTTCCAGAGCTCAGACACAAGGCCCTAGCATAAATTGGCTACACCGGTGGAGGTAGCAGGCGTTGCCATACCGCAGCAAGTGCAACCAGGGGGAGAAACCACCCTTTCCATTAGGGAAAATTAACTTTCTAAGCTAAGAGCTGGGTAACCCAACTTGGGCAGATTGAATTTAAGAAAGGCAATCTGCTCCATCAGATGAGGTGCCTTGCGTGAGCGCTGTGGACTCAGTATGTTTCCAGTCATAGAAAACACGCGCTCACTTTGGACAGCGGTTGGCGGACATGATAGTAGCTGCTGCGCAACCCATGAGAGTGCAGGCCACACACTCTTCTTTTCATCCCAGTAGCTAAGAGGATCAACATTAAGCGCAGAAGGAACTTCACAGAGGTAAAGTTTGACCATTTTAGCAGCACTACTCTCCTTTCTCCTGCTAGCTCTGTCAGATGGTCCAACTATACTCCCAAGTGCCTCTTCCCAAAACGCAGCTGCTCCACTCAGCTGTATTGTGCTGCTTGTGGCACTGCTGCTGATGCTGCTGCTAGGAGTAGCAGACCACATCATCTCTTCCTCCTCCTGCACCTCTCCCTCATCGGAAAGCATTCCCATTTTACGCTGCCAGTCACGCACCTTGTTAACCAATTGCTCCCGGTAGCTACTGAGAACATTGAATTTTATTGCTAGCTTTCCCTTAATCCTTGGATCGCAAAGGCGCGCTAGTATCATTTCTTCCATACATTTGCGAAGGCGTACTTTTAGCAGATCCTTCAGCTTCCTGACTATGGCTGCTATGTCAGGATGTAGAGTGCCACCTTGAACAGCCTCACGGTTTTCAAGGAACACATCCATCTTGCTGCCTAGATGGGAGAACACTGGGATTACCTGGGCCAGACTGGCAGTGTTTGATCTTAAATTTTCAGTGGCATCCCTGAATGGTTTAAGGACTGCCACTAGCTGGGCGATGACTGTCCAATCCTCCCTATTCAATGGAGATGTAATCCCAATATTATGCTCTGAGGCAAGATTATGGATTGCCCTCTGCTGCTCCAAAATCCTCTCCAGCATCTCTAAAGTGGAGTTCCACCGCGTACTGACATCCTGTCGTAGGCAGTGTACGGGAAGACCTGCCCTCTCTTGCTCTTCCCTCAAAAGTTGGCTAGCCTTAACACTATGGTGAAAGTGCCCAGCGATCTTTCTGCAGCGGGACAGAACTACTGCTGCTACATTAGTTCCTTCTGACATTGCTGCCTTCACTACAAGATGGATGATGTGGGCTGCACAGCGCACACCAACAATATGACCATCTCGCAGCGCTTTCACCATATTGGCACCTCCGTCAGTTACCACAAAACCAACTTCAACATTGGTGCCCGCCTCTGCTCCCACCCAAAGGCTAAACATTTTCCTCATTGCATGCAGAATATTTTCGGAAGTGTGCTTTTCATCCATCACTTCTGCATGGAGAAGGAAAGATCGGTAGCCTGCTGCAGCAGCTTCCTTAGACACACCAGGCTGCCACCAGTGTGCTGTCAAAGAAAGAAAGGCATGCTGGCTGCTAGGTGCACTCCACAAATCTGTTGTGAAATGAACACACTGACCAGCAGCCTTGGAAAGCTCCGCTTTCACTGCTGAAACACAGGACCGATACAATGAGGGGACAATGTTCCTACTGAAAGTGGAACTTGACGGAACTGTGTATTGTGGAGCCACAGCCGCCATCAATTGTTTGAAAGGCTCCCCTTCAATCATGGAGAAGGATGCCCCTCCAACAGCAATGAACTGACCAATAAGTCGCGTTACTTTATTGGCCTGCTGTTTGGGCATTGTTCTCTTGGAGTGGAATGCCCCAAATTCTTCCAGGGTGGGCTGGGCATGCAGTGCTCCAACCTGCCTTGGTCTCTGGCTGCCAGCACTAGCTGCTGCTATTGGCTCAGAAGCAGCTGTTGGGGTTTTACCACTGTCTCTGGAGATGGTACTAGTTGTTGTTGTAGTACCACGGCCACCAGCTATGCTGCCTGCACTACGTTTTACTTCTGCATCTTTCCCCAATAGCACAGCGTTGTGTTGAGTGCTGAGGTGATGCTTCATGCTAGCACTGGTAAAATGGCCAGACACTTTCCCTCTGCTTATTAGCTTCCCACAATGTTTGCACTTTCCATAGCGCCCGTCTTCAACATTTTCAAAGTGCTCCCAAATTGGGGCGCGCATAGCCTTGGGGTGTACCTTGGGTGCTGCTTCTACTGCTCGGGGTGGATGAACAGCGGCAGAACTAGTGGTGGTGGCACTGGTGGTACTACCAGAGTTGGTCATAGTGGGACTGCTAATTGCTTTAAGTCTAGCCGATTTGGTAGGTTTTACTACTGCTGGTGGTGGTGATGATCACAGCGGAGAAGGTGGAGGCTCAGGGGAAAATTGTGCACTAGTCATTTGGACACTGCTCCCTGATGAATCTGATTCCTGACCACTCATCTCCTCTACTTCCTCTGGCTCATAGTCTAGTTCTTCATTAGCCAGATCAAATGGAATTCCTGCTAGGCTGGAGCTAAGACTGATATCGTGACTAGTAGTAGTGCGAGCAGGAAGAACAGACTCTGCACTTGGCCTCTCAGTCTCAGGCTCCTCTGCTATCTCGCTAGCTGGAGTTCCACTATGTGTAGCCATCTCTCTAACTGTCTTTACAAAAATATTGTAAGGACTTGGTGGCTTGCTAGAGGTGCTAGGAGGACATGGCGTGGCGGTACTGGGGAGAACAGTACGCGCAGCGCTAGTGGTGGTAGAGGTAGTGGTGGTTTTCCCTACAAAGGAATGAGATCGCTTTGGTTTGGGAAAACCCCTCTGAGTCTTGCTGCTAATTTGGCTCTGCTTGGTACCTTGCATGCTGCTCGTGGATGGTGAAGATGCTGCTTGGGGCAAAAGGCACTTCTTTTTACTGACTGGGCTAGTAGAAGTACTAGTTGTGCTACCCTTTAACTTTGAACGTGCTTCTGGTGCTTTAGGCTTTCCGTAAAAAAACCATAGAGCTTGTGGGCCTAGCAGCCCTACTACTGCCTGCTTGTGGTGCCTTTCCTTTACTTGATGATCCTTCAAGCAATGCTTCCCCAAATGATAAGCGAGAGCTTGGCCTACTTGGCCGACTAGACTGACGCAAAGGCTGCATCTTAGAACTGGTGGGGATGCTGGTGGTGGTGGTGGTGGTGGTAGATGGAGCTTGTCCCTCCTTAGTCCAAAAATGAGGATCCATTTCAAATTTTGTGTTTTGTGTGTAGTGTAGTGTTTAAAAAAACTATAAAAAAAAAATAAAAAAAAAATAAAGGAAAAACAAATTAAAGACAAAAAAATTAGAGGAAGTTCTCTTCAGTGCTACTGCTTAAAAAGTAAAACTATGCACAGCTGCACTGTGCTGTTGTGTGCAATCTGCCAAAGTGCTAAAGTTATTTAAATTATTAACGCAAGATTAACTATTTATATAACTAGCAGTATTTTATTTTTAATTTGAATTTACACGGGCCTAAGAGCTTAGCCTACTACTATGCTAAAGCTATATTTCCTTACTATAAGTCTACCTCTAGGCAGATGCTCTCAAGCCCACTAAGCTAAAGTGAGGTTAAATCAGATTCAGTATATGATTTATTAATTAATATTAAATTATATAATATTAATAGATTAGAAATAATTACTTATATTATGTATTATAGATAGAAGAATATAGATTAGGAATTAGAATTTAGAATTAGAATTATTTATATTATAGATTATGAATTACAATTTATATTATATTATATATTTATAATATATTATAGATTAAGATTAAAGAAGATTAGAATTATTTTAGTACTACAGCTAGTACCTTGAAGTTTTGCTTAGTACAGTTGTTGTTGTCACACAGTCAATCTTACTTGAAAAGAAATTAGAATAGAAAATAAAATGTAAGAGCAAAACAGTTAGCTTCACTGCTTGCTGAACAAAAACACACAGCACTTATGCGGCTGCACTCACTAGCCCAACAAATTCACTTCACTGATGGACTGAGGTGAGCAAAACAAATAAAATAAAATGAAATATTATTAAGTAAGAAAAATTTACTTGGTCTCTTGCTGTTGCTAAAACAAAGCACAAACTAAAGAGCTGCAGCACCAGTACTAATAAGATTAGCTGAACTATAAGCTAGTAGTAATTAATTATTAATTTTATTTATAGCTAATTAACTATTAAGCTAGCTAAAATGAGTTATATAATATTACTAATATAATGATTTTAGATTAGACACTAGTAGATGTCTTGAATGTCTACAGTACACTCTACACTAGTATACTATAGTATATAATATATATATGACTGACATATATAATATTATAAGTTATTGTACTATTAAATTATTATATATTCTATTAAATTATTATTTTTAAATTCTATTATTTAATTTATCTAACTGAAGACAGGACAGGCAGTCGTAAATCATAAAAAACTCTTTGTAGAAGTAAAATCTATGTTGCTCAATTGGGGAAAACTCGAGTCCTCTTGGATGGGAAGAATTAATATTCTCAAAGCATATATCATACCCAAAATTCTTTATCTATTCAGATTAATTCCTTTTCAAGTTTCCAACCAAACGATTATAGATTGGGATAATTTATTTTCTCGTTTTGTTTGGGCGGCAAAAATGGTCAGATTACCAACAGATTTGCTTAAGAGAGATATAGAAGATGGAGGTCTTGGTTATCCAGATTTGAAAAGACTATATGAAGCCTCCCAAATAAACTTTATGATAGCTTGGAATCTTGCGAAATATAAAGAGGGACCAGGATGGTATAATATAGAGAGAGACACTTGTAAAAATTGTGATCCATTCTTACTTTTTTGGATGCCTCGCACACAATTTAGAAAGAAAAAAATCCCTAGCTTAATAGTTAACAATATCTTATCCTCTTTTTATGAAACTCAAAAAAGGTTTGAGGATAAAGTACTATTTACAAAAAATTGCCCTATAGAGGTTCTGTCCTCCTTTATTCCGGATCTTACGTTTGATAGATGGAAAGTGTTAGGTATAAAGGCGGTAGGCGATCTCTATATGGGAACCCAAATCATCTCCTTCCCTTCTTTGATCGAGGTATTTGGAATTCCCTCAAATGATTTATTTAAATATATTAGAATAAAACATCTTCTAATATCTCAACCTCCCCCTGATATCTCCCCTTGGTATAAATTTATAACCTCTTGTAATTCTGAAAGAACAATCTCTAGAATCTCAAATTTCTTAAAAGATATTATAATTCTTAAGAAAAGTAAAGCCCAGAAACAGTGGGAGAAAGATCTTAATTTCTCGATATCTTTACAAGTATGGAATACGGGCTGGAGAGTCACTAGAAAAGCAACTCACTGTTTAAACCTCCAAGAACATTTCTTTACACTTATGTACAGATGGTACATGGTCCCGGTCCGTATTGTAAAATTTCAACCAGTAAAGGGATCTCTTTGCTGGCGCTGTCAAATGGATACAGGTACACATAAACACATATGGTGGGACTGTGTATATTTACTTCAAATAAAAAGGCAATTAACTGATTTATTTTTAAAATTATTTGGGTTTAATATAATATTGTCTCCGCAGAATTTTCTCTTTCACATTGATTTTCCTAAAATCAATGCGAACGAACAAATCCTTTGGATTAATGTTTTATTAGCCTTTAAAATCAGCTTGGCAAGAAAGTGGAGGAGTCAAACTCTCCCAGTGTGGGAAGAGATTGAAAATCAAATAAAACAACAATGCAATGCTGAAAAATATTTTTTCAAAGAGGCTAATATAATAGAGAAGCATGACCTGATTTGGCATCGCTGGTCTCAAATAAGTATCTAAAGGCCACAGAACTCCTATGCATTGACTTAAATACATACTTATGTATTTTTTTTTCTAAATTCCGTGGAACCAAATTTCTCAAAATTCTCGAAATCCCCCCCCCCTTTTTTTTTTTTTTTTTTTGTTTTTTTTGTTTTGTTCTCCTTTAGACCCCTTTATTAGGAAGCAGAATGTATGTAAGGGAATATGTATGAGAAACGTATGAAGAGTATTACGGGATTGAATTTTGATACCATCTCGATAATGTAATATATTATATTCTTCGTATACTCTTTAATACTTTATGAATGAAGTTGATTTTTTGTCTGTTTTAATGTTCTTAAATGAAATATTTAATAAAGAATGAATTAAAAAAAAACAAAAAAAAACAATTCTATTATTTAATTTATCTAACTGAAGACAGGACAGGCAGTAGGCACTAGTGCCAGCCCAGGGCAAGGGCACCCCAGTGCACACTGTCAACTCAACAGCACTACACAGTTGATGACAGAAGCACTGGAAAAAAATGACTAAATTAATAAAATTATTAATTCAGTAGAACTGAAGTGAGGAAGAGTACACTGTGAGAAATGGCAGGCTGAGGCTTACCAGTCTCACACAGAACAGAACAATCTCTCTCTGTAACGTTTGGATGCAGCCCAGCATCGATTCTTCGTGGTTGTGAGTCTTCGTCTTCGCCTACGTTTTGCCGGCACTGTATTCTGTTCTACGTTCCTTTGGAACGAACAAAAAAACGGCCTCTTCGTGCTCGTTTTCATGTTCGCCCGAAGACGAATGCACAAGTCTAATTATTATTTATGTCACGAGAGCCGCCGCGACACTTACCTCGCGTGCTCGCGGCAGCTCCCTCCGTCCTGCCGCGCCGCCGCGACGCGCACGCCAGGGGATCCCGGCGGCGCGCCCGTCGATGACGCCGTACGGTCGCGGCGAGGTCGCGGCTTCACCGCAACCGGACGCCGGCAGGGAAGCCCTGCCTCCACGTCACTCGGGCTTGCGCCTGCTCGCCAGGGAAGTGCAGGCGCGTCACCACCTCCCCCCCCCCGGGATCGCGGATAGGAAGGCTGCCGCGATGACGTCACGCGGCTCACGTCACGCACGCCGCGCACGGCACGCCGCGGCCTCATTGTGAGTAGACATTTCCCTATTTAAAGGCCATTTGTTTTATCTGCTGTACCCGTTCAAAGTTTATTGCTTTTTGGGGTGTGCTGTTCCTTGTGACATTACCTTGCCTTGTGTACCGACCCTTGCCTGCTCTTTTGACTACGATTCTGATCTGCCTGCCTCGACCTCGGACCTGTTATACCGTTTTGCCTCCTATCTGCCTGCCTCGACCTCGGACCTGTTATACCGTTTTGCCTCTTATCTGCCTGCCTCAACCTCGGATACGTTTTGACCTCGCTGTTTGCCGTTGCTCTTTTGACTGGACTACGCTACGACCATATATCTGCATAGTTGGATCCTCCCCTGCTACCTGACCCCGTGACAATTTATATATAGAGCACATTGCTAAGTCACTGAATTATGTTATACTACAGTAAGTAAGGATAATTATCTGTCCCAAATGGTACAGGACCCGACCAGAGGGGGCGCCCTACTGGACTTAATATTAACCAACAGACCTGACAGAGTAACTAATGTGCAGGTCAGGGGACATCTAGGAAATAGTGATCACAATATGATGCATTATAACTTGTCCTTCAATAAGGGAACTCTTAGAGGAGCCACAAGAACTATGCACTTTAGGAGGGCAAAGTTTGATCAACTAAGAGAAGCCCTTAACACTGTAAATTGGGAAAATGTCCTCAAAAACAAGAGTACAGACGCTCAATGGGAGATTTTTAAGAATATCTTAAATTCTCACTGTGAAAGGTACATACCGTATGGGAATAAAAGAGTCAGGAACAAGAGAAAACCAATGTGGATAAATAAAAATGTAAAGGGGGCAATAAATGGCAAAAAAAAGGCATTTAAGCTACTAAAACAGGAAGGCAGTGAGGAAGCACTAAAAAGCTATCGGGAAAAAAATAAAATATGTAAAAATCAGATAAAAGCAGCAAAATTGGAGACAGAAAGACTCATTGCCAAAGAGAGTAAAACAAACCCCAAAATGTTCTTTAACTATATAAATAGTAAAAAGGTTAACAATGAAAGCGTTGGCCCCTTAAAAAGTAATGAGGGAGAAGTTATAGACGGGGATCAGGAAAAAGCTAATCTATTAAATATATTCTTCTCTGCTGTATTCACAGAGGAAAATGAAATGCCAGGTAATATACAGCAGGATGAGATAAATGCCCAGTACATGTCGCCTGTCTAACCCAGGAAGAAGTGCAGTGCCGCCTAAAAAAAATCAAAATAGACAAATCACCAGGTCCAGATGGCATTCACCCCCGCGTTCTAAGGGAGTTAAGTAATGTAATAGACAGACCCCTATTTCTAATATTCAAGGACTCTATAGTGACAGGCTCTGTTCCCCAGGACTGGCGCATAGCAAATGTTGTGCCAATATTCAAAAAGGGGACAAAAAGTGACCCGGGGAATTATAGGCCTGTTAGTTTAACTTCTGTTGTGTGTAAACTGTTTGAGGGTTTCCTAAGAGATGCTATTTTGGAGTATCTCAATGAAAATAAGTGTATGACTCCATATCAGCATGGGTTTACAAGGGATCGGTCCTGTCAAACTAACCTGATCAGCTTTTATGAGGAGGTGAGCTCAAGACTGGATCGGGGTGAATCGCTGGATGTCGTATATCTTGATTTTTCCAAAGCATTTGATACGGTGCCACATAAAAGGCTCGTACATAAAATGAGAATGCTTGGGCTGGGGGAGAATGTGTGTATGTGGGTAAGTAACTGGCTCAGTGATAGGAAACAGAGGGTGGTTATTAATGGTACATACTCTGAGTGGGTGACTGTTGCTAGTGGGGTACCACAGGGGTCAGTTTTGGGTCCTATTCTTTTTAATATATTTATTAATGACCTTGTAGAGGGATTGTATAGTAAAGTATCAATCTTTGCAGACGATACTAAGCTCTGTAACGTGGTTAACACAATAGAGGACAGCGCACGATTACAAATGGATCTGCATAGGTTGGAGGCTTGGGCTGGGATGTGGCAGATGAGGTTCAACACAGATAAATGTAAGGTTATTGTCAGGAACCAATTTTTTGCTGCCTGAACCATGGGTTTTTTATACCTGTGGTGTTTACATCTGCAACTACTAGTGGCCACTCTCCACCCTCTGGAGCACTCAGAACTCAGGTGTGCCTTGTTACCTGGGTTGAGCCCTAGTCTACATCCAGATGGGCCTTGTTATCTGGATTAACCTGCCTTTATGAACCTGCCCTGCCCTTCAGTCAGGGCCTTTGTATTGAAGTCTATGGACTTTCCTGCTGTGGCTCTGCACCTGTACTGTTCCTGCTTCCCTGCTTTGTGTCCTTCCAAGTGGACTCCCTGCTTTGTGTCCTTCCAAGTGGACTCCCTGCTTTGTGTCCTTCCAAGTGGACTCCCTGCTTTGTGTCCTTCCAAGTGGACTCCCTGCTTTGTGTCCTTCCAAGTGGACTCCCTGCTTTGTGTCCTTCCAAGTGGACTCCCTGCTTTGTGTCCTTCCAAGTGGACTCCCTGCTTTGTGTCCTTCCAAGTGGACTCCCTGCTTTGTGTCCTTCCAAGCGGGCTGTGTGCCTTTTGTACCCTTCCAAGCGGGCTGTGTGCCTTTTGTACCCTTCCAAGTGGGCTGTGTGCCTTTTGTACCCTTCCAAGCGGGCTGTGTGCCTTTTTGTACCCTTCCAAGCGGGCTGTGTGCCTTTCGTACCCTTCCAAGCGGGCTGTGTGCCTTTCGTACCCTTCCAAGCGGGCTGTGTGCCTTTCGTACCCTCCCAAGCGGGCTGTGTGCCTTTCGTACCCTTCCAAGCGGGCTCCCTGCCAAAAGACTTATTACCTGTATTTTATTTTGCCATACGTCCGGTTACTTGCTTAGACTATATTACCCTTATTTGCTGGTCCTGTTATATACATGAAATACACTGCATTACCTGGATTTCTGTTTGTGGTGTCTTTGTTTGCATAATCATGCACCGTGGGTTACATACTGAACCCCAAGTATCCCCTGCGCATGGGCTCCTACCTGACCTGATCACCCGAGTCCTGACAGAATACAAAGGCCATTACAAGGAGTCAGCGGGGTTACTTTCAGTAATCAAAGTGATAGGAGAATGCTTGCTTGAACTGTGCAAATCATTAATGCAAATCTGGGACTCCAACTCCAATCACTCTCATGAAGACCATTCACCTACACCTGCTACATCACCTGAGAAATCCAACAAGCCTGTTACCAGTATTAAAAAGGAATCTCCTAGGAAATCTAGGAAACGTGAACCCCTTACCAAAACCGAATTACAACAAAGGCGTGATGAGGAATCTTGCTTTTACTGTGGCAAAAAGGGACACTGGATCACCCAATGTCCTCTGAAACCAGCTAAACCCTCTGCAACCCACACCAACAAACCCCAGGCCCAGGAACCTGCATGTGACAACAGCAACGCATCAAAGTTGGGGCACACCCTATCTCTTCCCCAATCTGGTGATCCTGGGGTTAACCAATCCACAGTACCTGGCACTTCTGCGCCATCTGTAGCCATGTCGGATGACCTCCAGACCATCTCTGATGAAACCGACTGGTCTGATATGGACAGCGTGTCTTCAGATGCTTCTGTTGCTGATACAACAGACACACCCGCAATTGATAACCCCACGGCTGTTTGTGCAGTTGGGACCACCACTCCCATTACTCCCAGGAATAAGAATCGTAGACCCCAAACAGCAAAACACTCCTTAGGGGCTCCTGGTTACATCCTAGCATCTGACGGGACAATTGTGCATAGGAAAGAACTTAAGCATTACGAGCAACAGCTGCGTGAACAGAAGTCTGTTAAGCCTGCCACTCCAGCCTTGAACCGATGCAGTTCAGGTACTACCCCCCTGCCCCCAGAGGTGCCCTGGGTACAGGGCAGCTTCGTGACCCCTGGTGCATTGACAGCCAAGAAAGAGAGAGTATGGAACAGTGCCATCATGTCTATGCATCCAATACCACTATGTCTTACAACTGCACTGCAGATGACCTTTCCTCAGACTGCATCATTGCCTCCAACGGAACTGTAGTAAGAAAGGAGGACCTGCACGTATTTGAAAAAGCTCTACGTGCTAGGGCTAGGAATTCTTACCACAGGTTTTGATACTGCCTCTCTACAGTCCCAGGAGCACCCGGAGGCCGCTCCTTGGGGAGGGGGTACTGTCAGGAACCAATTTTTTGCTGCCTGAACCATGGGTTTTTTATACCTGTGGTGTTTACATCTGCAACTACTAGTGGCCACTCTCCACCCTCTGGAGCACTCAGAACTCAGGTGTGCCTTGTTACCTGGGTTGAGCCCTAGTCTACATCCAGATGGGCCTTGTTATCTGGATTAACCTGCCTTTATGAACCTGCCCTGCCCTTCAGTCAGGGCCTTTGTATTGAAGTCTATGGACTTTCCTGCTGTGGCTCTGCACCTGTACTGTTCCTGCTTCCCTGCTTTGTGTCCTTCCAAGTGGACTCCCTGCTTTGTGTCCTTCCAAGTGGACTCCCTGCTTTGTGTCCTTCCAAGTGGACTCCCTGCTTTGTGTCCTTCCAAGTGGACTCCCTGCTTTGTGTCCTTCCAAGTGGACTCCCTGCTTTGTGTCCTTCCAAGTGGACTCCCTGCTTTGTGTCCTTCCAAGTGGACTCCCTGCTTTGTGTCCTTCCAAGCGGGCTGTGTGCCTTTTGTACCCTTCCAAGCGGGCTGTGTGCCTTTTGTACCCTTCCAAGTGGGCTGTGTGCCTTTTGTACCCTTCCAAGCGGGCTGTGTGCCTTTTTGTACCCTTCCAAGCGGGCTGTGTGCCTTTCGTACCCTTCCAAGCGGGCTGTGTGCCTTTCGTACCCTTCCAAGCGGGCTGTGTGCCTTTCGTACCCTCCCAAGCGGGCTGTGTGCCTTTCGTACCCTTCCAAGCGGGCTCCCTGCCAAAAGACTTATTACCTGTATTTTATTTTGCCATACGTCCGGTTACTTGCTTAGACTATATTACCCTTATTTGCTGGTCCTGTTATATACATGAAATACACTGCATTACCTGGATTTCTGTTTGTGGTGTCTTTGTTTGCATAATCATGCACCGTGGGTTACATACTGAACCCCAAGTATCCCCTGCGCATGGGCTCCTACCTGACCTGATCACCCGAGTCCTGACAGTTATGCACATGGGGAAGAAAAATCCAGGCTGGGAATATGTATTAAATGGGAAAACACTGGGGACGACTGACATGGAAAAGGACTTAGGAGTTTTAGTTAACAGTAAATTTACCTGTAGCGACCAGTGTCAGGCAGCTGCTGCTAAGGCAAATAAAATCATGGGGTGCATCAAAAGGGGCATAGATGCCCACGACAAGGAAATAATTCTACCCCTGTACAAGTCACTAGTCAGACCACACATGGAATACTGTGTACAGTACTGGGCACCAGTGTACAAGAAAGATATAGTGGAGCTGGAGAGGGTTCAAAGACGGGCAACCAGAGTAATAAGGGGAATGGGAGGACTACAGTACCCAGAAAGATTATCAGAATTGGGGTTATTTAGTTTGGAAAAAAGACGGCTTAGGGGGGACTTAATAACTATGTATAAATATATAAGGGGACAGTACAGAGATCACTCCCAGGACCTATTTATACCCAGGACTGTATCTATAACAAGGGGACATCCTCTACGGCTGGAGGAAAGAAGGTTTCTACACCAGCACAGACGGGGGTTCTTTACAGTAAGAGCGGTGAGATTATGGAACTCTCTGCCAGAGGAAGTGGTGATGGTAAACTCAATAAAAGAGTTCAAAAGGCGCCTGGACGTGTTTCTTGAAAGCAATAATATTACAAGTTATCGATATTAGACAGAATAGGGACAGAACGTTGATCCAGGGATTTATTCTGATTGCCATATTTGGAGTCGGGAAGGAATTTTCCCCCTGGTATGGGGCAATTGGCATCTGCTTCATAAGGGTTTTTTGCCTTCCTCTGGATCAACACAGTAGGGACACAATATGTATATAGGTTGAACTTGATGGACTTTGGTCTTTTTTCAACCTTATGAACTATGTTACTATGTTACTATGTTACAGAAGTGATGCATTATGTGGCATCTGACACCACAAAGGAGGAGCTATCAACTAATAAACTACCATTGGGTAATGTGAAATAAGTAAACGCACATGTAACTATCCGCTAACCAATTAGCTTACGTAATCCTGCTTTACTTACCAGACACAGTGCTTAAACAACTTTGTTATGGGACTTCAGCTACTCGAAGCTTTTATGATTCAGACCTGCATGCATTTGTTTGTATAATGTGCTACTCTTCTCAAATGATAAAATAAGTGTGCTGGCTGCATACATCTTGGTGTTCTGTAAACAAATGTGACAGCTGTAGAACAATAGACAAATCTCAGAAAGAAAGTCTAAAAATAAACCTAAATACAGTACTATGCAAACATTTGAAGGCAGGTATGAAAAACGTAAGACAAATGAAACCTTTTTTTTAACAAATCTAAATTGGAAAGATTTACTAAACAAAGGTTAGTTGGAGAATCCTTTTGTTATATACTACTATAATACTATGGAATATAGCGGTTCACTTCTGATTTTCTCCATGTGTAGTAGATCAATTATTTATTATGATGAACAGTCTTTGCATGAGGTAATATGTTTTAAGGCAAAATTCTGGGGCCAAATCTGAATCGATAAGCAGAAGCAGTCCAAGGTATGTGTCTGCTTATTGATACAAATTTACCACTTTGTGTTTCTAT
Source organism: Spea hammondii (assembly GCA_029215755.1). Lineage (NCBI taxonomy): Eukaryota > Metazoa > Chordata > Amphibia > Anura > Pelobatidae > Spea > Spea hammondii. The sequence continues at coordinate 82,099,061 of JARDYJ010000004.1, forward strand.
AGTAGGCATGGGATTATCCTATATTTAAATTCCCTAGAGAAAATTGGGGGGGTATTACTGTATAATAATTTTTTTTTTAAATGTTGTTTGTAAACCAAGAATGGAATTTGTGGAGGTTATGATAAATCCATCTGCTGTGTAAGATATGCATTTTTTTCGGTTGTAAAGCTCATATCTGATATAGCTGGACAATTATGGGACAGTCCACTTTGGTCATGAGCCAGAAGCTCATGGTGTCCTGAGACTTCATGTGTCCTTTCTGAAACAAGCATGGACTTTAGACTGCAGAGAACTCAGCTTGACTTGATTGCTGGCTGTATCAGCCTCCCCATGACCTGACTCAACTCACAATATGCCTTACACAATGTTCTTATGCTAACAATCAGAACAGTTGGAGACAGTATCACTTGCCATGTTCCTCAGAGAAAGACACTCATTTTTTTACTCATGTTTACTCATATGATATTCAAAACTGACAGTGAAAACATTGGGTCTTTCATTGACTTTTATGTCTGCTTTCAGTTATAAAAGAATGGGGACTTTCAAATCCAAAGGAAGCCAACATTATTTTAAAGTTTAGTGACTCTTTAAAGAGGTCCAAATATACTTACATATAATTTATTTGTCCACACCGCTGCTTTTTAAAGCGAGTTATAATGTGTGTCTTTCTTTGCACACGATTAATTTATTGAAACTACTAATGTGCAGAATGCAAGCAAAAATAGAAGTTATTCATCTGCCTCTGCTCTTTAAAACTGAGAGCAAACAAGAACAGTTGTCTTCTGTATGAGCTTTTTAAGAAGCTTATCACATGGGCCAATACATGTTTTCTAATTTGCCACATTAGATCATCAAAGGGTGAGCTTGCTTTGTTTGTGTGGGCAATTAGAATAAGAAATAGCAGGAATTAAAAAGGAACATAATCACCTGCTTCCTCATTTCCTTTAGATCAACATAAAGACAAAGGGTTGCATCAGTATGTTAATATGACCTCATTCAGGACAAGCCAGTAACTCATGTGTATGTAGGTTTAAGGGTTATATCCCAGCTGGGATCCACCAGTACTGTGATGAGATGTGTTTGTGAAGTGGGAAATGTCTTTACATTAAGATGGCCAGATTTTTTTAAAAAAAATTTCTTTGTGCAATATACAAAGAAACAGAAATCATACCTCGTATTGTTATGGTTATCCGAAAGAATAATTTAAATGGTACTCAAAACAGCAAATTCCAAGTAAAATAGCATATTTTTTTATAGCATACCTGACAATGCAGGGAGTATAATCAGGACACTGTTCTCCGAATATAGGGACATCCGGTTGCTATACATTCCAATAAATATAAATATACGTGTAAATATACGATCATGGCTGTGCATGCTGCTTGTAGTGTCTCTACAATATAAGGTGGGAGTTGAATAATTAGGAAATACATACCAAACAAATAGCAAGGCAACAACACTGTCATCTTAAAAACCTTGCACTGTACACCTCTTCAGTATTTTTTTGATTACTCATTCTAAGAAAAAAAAAACATTAAATCTCTAGGGCTACAGCTTACTACCCCCTATACTCTCTGTAATTCATGCCAGTTTTGGAAATGAATCTTTCTATGCATGTGAATGCATTAAAGTGCACATGATAGCTAGGATGTACCTATTCATTTTATTGTTTTCTTTATATATTACAGGACTCTTATATTAATAAAATAAATGTCAGATCTGTGAAATTTACTGATTACCTTTGTACTTTATTTTGGTCCATTGATTTACAGTGTTTTTCTATAAGAAGTCAGGTCTGCAAAACTGTCACTTGATCTTAGGCAAAACCTCAAACACTATTAATAAGAAGATTATTATTATCATTATTATTACTTTTTCTAAGTGGTTGCATTGCAATGTACTAAATGGGATAAGAGTATTATTTTATCTTGAAGCAACTGTAATGTAAACAGACCCTTGTATAGGAATGACATCTAAGATTGTCTGTTGGCTTTGACTGAAATACTGGCCAAGCTTACTCGTATCTTCTCCTGTATGTTTTATTTGTATAATATTAACACGGCAAGTAAATGTTTTATGTCCTATTCCTCAAAGTGAAATCTTATAGGTACACTACAACTATAAAGCAGCAACATCTACAGTATATGTTAAGACAAGTTGATAACTATCTTTACCTCAAACAAACATTTGAATATTTTATTTTACATTTTGACAAGTAAGACGAGGAAATAATCTTTTACACTATTAAGAAAACTTAATCAACCTTCCCTATTGCTTCTGTTATACCAAATAATCAATGAGCTCCACATTGCCTTTCTGTCTCCAAATAACTTGAACTTCACTTAAACATGCTACTACTTGACCGTTATTATTTATTACTTTCATTGAATTAGATAGCTTCAAATATTACTTTTATGATAAGAAAATAGGTAGCCTTCTCTTTGTGCCCCTTTTCTGACTCCTAGTATAAAATAACTTCATATTATTAAGCACCGACATGTTATATTCCTCATTCACCAGCTCTACCAGTCAGAAGAGCTGTTGAAACTTGCAACTAAAACCAGGGAACACTAGACAAAAGTAAATTAGACACCTGCTTTCCACCTCATAAAAGAAGTTTATAATAAAGACACTGTCGTTGGATCACAATATGATGAGTCATTAGTAGAAATTGGAACAGTTTAACTTGCCAGTGTGCATTGTATGAAATCTTACGCTGCAATTACTCAGACTCCAACCTATTCTTTCTTCAATTTCAAGAGTTAGTTTCAGAAATGTTGAGTTTTGATCAGCAGGGTAATCTCCTCCTTTTTGCATGCTTTCCTCTTCATATTACACTTTAAATTCTCAATAAAAGTTATTTACATTACCATACCTCTCTTTCTCCCCTGACATTGTTTAGCTGCTCCCCATTAAAGTTTACATGAGATTTAATGTCACATTTTCACACCATTTTTTGGAATATGCACTTCTCCATCAGGTTAAGTGTTTCTGAGTCATGGACAAGCTTGAAGACCTCTATCTCCAGAACAAGTTTGTTCAGCTCATGCATAGACTCTGCATCAAAGTTGTTATGCTATTTAATTATTTAATGTTTTTTATTTTCTTATATTTGTATTGTATCTCACCATTATTAGTGGATATATGAAAATAAGTATTTCCATTTACAGCACAATGTTTTATCACAAGAATTGTAAACGCTTGTTCATGCAGAAGCTACTAGAGGGACATCTCTAGGGTCATTCAAAAATAAGATCACAAGTTGATCTGAGGTTTTAGGTACATCTTACTTCACAAAGAAGAAATCACAGTTGAAAGCGGAATGGATATTTTTGAGTTATTTGTTTTTGTTTGAGTACAGAAATTATCCTGGACTGGATCCCATCACTGTGCTGCTCCTCTCCTGCAACAGTTATGCATTTAATATATTTTGTTTGACAAATGTAAAATGCATTTTGAAGATATAATACAGACACATAAAATAGGTAATTAACACCTATCAGTTAGTATTAATAATGGCCTTGGAACTACTATTGTCAATTATTATCAATTGCTGCATGTATACAATAAGAGGTCTCAATTTAAGAGACGTGTGTATATATATATATATATATATATATATATATATACATACACACACATACAAGCACAAATATACATAACATTCTTCCTTAAAAAAAGATATAGAATTAGTCTTTAGCTATATTCGCATTTAAAACTTTAAAACTATTTACTGTCTATGTTTCTCAATGTGTCTTTCCATGGTACATATGACTTACATCAAAATATTGCACCAGCTGCTTGCCAAGCAACAGAAAAAAGGACCAGTGCCTACTGTTTAAGCACATTAAAATTGTTTAAGCAGCCCCCACAAGCCATGCATTTCAATTATTTGTTCAAAGCAGCCTGCAATTAAGGGTTGCAAACAAGGCTTTTGAATGCAAAGTCAGACAATTAAAATGTTTCATGAGTGCATTAAAGAAAGAAGTTCTGAATTAGCACTTTGAATACACAAGATCTCCTCTCTCTAATCTCCATTCCCTTTCACTCTTTGAAAGAGAGAGTACAGAGATATTTTTCTGACTGATCCTGAGTAGATTGAATCAACCTAATCTTCTACTTGTACATTTGAATGTCTTTTGGTCCTTGAAGGATCATCTCTGTTGCTTTATAATAGCCCAGGTGCAAAAAAACTTTGTTCATGTCTGGCTTTTTCTCATAGGGGGGTCGTAAATCACTTTAAGCATTTCTCCTCCTTCACGCTATTGCCCTCAACTACCCTTCCTCCTCCTTTGAAGAAGCATGGCTATTTGAGTTTGTGATTTGTGACACTGGCTATTAGCTGAACTGCAGCTTCTGTACATTGCTAACAAGATAATAACATGTGGTTCAGCCAGTGATGCCTCCTAGAAATGTAGGCTTATATCATAACCTAAAGGGCAAACGCAGGACTACTGAATGACTACTACTACAATCACAGGAAAAATGCAGCTTTCAAACAAAAAGTACCCTTTAATCTGTAGTTTTTCTGTTTGTTTTTAAATAAATCAATATAAACAAGAATATGCACCATCGAATTTAGAAATAAGTAATTTTGGAGTTGGAAGTCCTGAAATAGTTGATTTGTATGGAATGTGTGCCTTCAACAACACAGCAACAGATATCCTTTGAAAAATAATGCCCAGAGTTACCACTTGAATCTAATGCCTATGTATAATCCTTGCATCTACGCAGCCTTAGTTGTAAAGAATATTAACATATCCTTATCCTTTATTAAAATTATGTAGCATACTGGCTACATCCTAAATGCAAAATATGACCCTCCATGCCATCAAATGGCTAACACGTGTGAAAAATATGACCAATGGGTAAAATCATTAAATATTAGTATTCAGCAGGTATCTAAAACTACTACTCTTCCCTCAAAAACTTTTGCTTTTCCATTATTAAGACTCCAGTGCCTTGGGTAGCCTTATTCATAACTGATTTTAGAATACCCATGGTCAGTTTATCAAATAAATATCAAGCTGTGGGAAGTTTTGCAATTCCAGATCCACCAGTAGAATTTTCAGTAATACGATTTTTCTTTTGCCTGTATAGGTTTGGGAAATATATTTGTGCAACATTTGTAATCCAAAGAAAACAAAAAACAACCATAGCATATAATAGAAATATATTATACCAATTTTTCTTTTTCTTTTAAAAGAATGTCTCAATTAATATTTAAAGATTGGGTATATATATATACGTATTAATAAGTTCCCCGATAAACCTAGCACTATAGTTGGGACACTTTGATAATTAACCCAAAAAACACATATTTGGTCTTAATTATATGTGCACAGAAAGTTGATAATCCCCAGCACATCTTGGACAACTGTTGGTGTGTTTAACTTGGTACATTGATGGTAACTAAATGATTTATGTTTGCTATATATTTATCCCCATCACAAGAGCAATTTCCTCCACAATTGTGTGTCAATTAGCCATGGGTGGAAGGAGTCCCTGGTACTGAAAGTAACAGGCAAGTGTGAGTGGTACACAAAGTGGATTTATTGTTCATGGATGGCTGTCACTCATGTAATTAACCACAGCTGCCATTACCTTCACTCAAGATTTTGGATCATTTACACTGCTCATTTTTTTTTTACATTTTATTTTGTTATTGTTAGTTGTGTTATTTCTTAATACTGGTCTACATTTACTAAAAATAAAGCAATGTGTAAAATAGAGAAATAGATGTATGTTTTGCAAAAAGTATGAATGAGAAAAACATTTTTTTGATTAATACATTATTTATAGAAAAAGCGTATTAAACAGCACAGTAGGTAGTGGAACAACACATTTACACCAACATCTTTATAAAGTTCCCTTTTGAGGCCACCCCCCCAAAAAAACCAAAAACAAACTAGAGTGAATTAACTCTCTGGATTTTTTGACATAAACTCAAAACGGATAGGTAGGGATGGATACGAGGACACATTTTACATAACAAAAGTATTCCAAAAGGTTTTACATTTTCTTTGAAATGATATGTTCACTAATAAACAAAACATTAAAAGATATGGATTTTTTCGTGAAACAATTGTAATCCTGTATGCTTAAAAAATATTTCAATGGAGTTTGTAACACTTAACAATACATAATCCTGTCAATTATTTGTATGTTTCTAAAGGTGTTGAGTTAATGACGCACCCTGGTACTTTAACACATTATGTTGTCTTATCCAAGCACTGATTTATCACCTTCACTGGATTCCAGGCTTAAATCAACAATAATTTCACACTTGCTCACTACATGAAAGTATCCAGGTTTTCCAAAGGTGACAAGAGGCCAACCTGCTCAGGGCAAGATCGGCAAATGACTAGGAATTTCATTATATTTTGCTTTATGACGCCTAATCATCTAGAGCAAAGAAATTAAACTTACAACCTCCCAGTGGCAACATTTGGCTCGGTCTCCTTTACATGTTTGCTCTGCTTCCTTGTTTCAACAGTAGGTGGTTTAGGAAGTAATTACTCACTTAATTTACTATCTTACATCATAAAGTTGTTTTTTTTTACACAATGGGGTCAGATCAACAAATGTTTAAACATATGTATTCTAAGTTGTCTTTGCCTACCCACTAGCATTAAGATTTTTTATACATTGTAATTATATATATATATATATATTTATTTATTTATTTATGATTACCTATGGTGCAGAATGCAGAGCAATTTTTGATTTTCCAATATACCATTAGTAAGTATGTATTCTACCAAAAACAAATATATATTTTATCTTGTAATATTTTATTTATTAAATACATTTTGTAGTTAAAATCCTAGCACTTTTATAGGAATAACTGTTTGGAGGTAGATATAAAAATATTTAATGTTTCAATAGCATTTTGCAACTGGACTGCAGTTTGTAACCGGATTAAGGGAGGAAATTCCCTTGTAATTGATCTTAAGAGCACTTCCTGTTCCTGGGTTGTTGTGATGTGGAAGTGATGGGTGTGAAAAACAAATTGCCTCCCCAAGTGGATACCAGAAAAACAAATGCATTCCCCGAATGGATATCTGACAACTCTGAAATGTTTTTTCTTCACCCTCAGCATCGCAAGATAAGAAGGTAGATTCTGAGGATTAAACAGCATGGAGCTGATAAATTTAATATTCTATTCTGACCTTCTCAGTTGGTAATGAAAGGAGTAACAAGTTACTCCCTTATCTCATAGTGTAATGTACATTTGATGCTGCTATTTTTTAAAAGTGAAAAACAATATCGTGTTTTGTTTTCTTTTTATACATAATTGTGTAAGTGTGAGAAAATGTTTATCTAGAAGTGTACCTAGAAGGATTGATGCTGTTTTGAAGGAAAATAGTTTTGATTTACATTTTTCTTCTGTATTTTTTCATACCTAGTTAAAACTTTTGCCAGTACTACATAGTAACATAGTAACATAGTTCATAAGGTTGCAAAAAGACCAAAGTCCATCAAGTTCAACCTATATACATATTGTGTCCCTACTGTGTTGATCCAGAGGAAGGCAAAAAAAACCCTTATGAAGCAGATGCCAATTGCCCCATACCAGGGGGAAAATTCCTTCCCGACTCCAAATATGGCAATCAGAATAAATCCCTGGATCAACGGTCTGTCCCTATTAATCTAATATCCATAACTTGGAATATTATTGCTTTCAAGAAACACGTCCAGGCTCCTTTCAGGGGAGGGCTGGCAGCCTAAGGCCTGGGGGGCAAGTCTAGTCAACTGGCCCATTGCACCATCAAAGCGGCTGCGAGCGACATTGAAAGCGGCCGTCGTGCGGCAGTCACATCACCAGCGCCTAATGAAATTAAAGTGGCCGGCGTGCACGCACCACATGCCTCAGCTCTTCATCACACCCCTTTTAAGACGTGGGAAGAGGAGCTGAGGCATGGCCGTTGGGTCTGACTGCCGCATGATGCAGGGGCGTACCTAGAGTATTTGGCACCTGTGGCAGACCCTGTATGTGGCACCCCCACACACACACACACACACACTTTAAAACTGCATAGTTTCTATGGTTAGGCAAACATTGACAGGGGTACAGCATATTTGTTATCATTATATGCTTAGGGATTATGCAGTACCACCGTCGATGTGTGCCTATACATTGAGCCAGACACTGACAACCCCTATCACTATATACTAAGCCAAACATTGATGTGGTGTAGGCTTACCACTTTAGTGACTGGCATAGTATATAGTAGGGATGCACCGAAATGAAAATTCTGGACTGAAACTAAAAATTCAGCATTCACTTGGCCAAAACTGAAAAAAAAACAAAAAAAACTTTAAAATACTTTATTAAAAGTAACACCAAAATTAGACAAAAAAATCAACAACAATATTAACATATATATATATATATATATATATACACATATATATAACAACAATCACAATCCTATCATGCCCAGGTTCTAGCATGTGCTGGCTGACTTAGTATGATAGGAGTGTGATTGCTGTTTGCAATTATATATATATATATATATATATATATATATATATTAATACTGTCATTGAATTATTCTGTCCAATAAAAGTGTTAACACACCGAAGTTGGACCAAAAAATAATTTATAACAGCAATCACACTCCTATCATGCCTAGGCAGCTACTACATGCTGGAATCTGGGCATGAAAGGAATGTGATTACGGACTCCCTATGCCAAGCTATCCCCCAACACGTACACATCTATGCTATCTGGAACCCTCATTCACAAACATTCAGCATAACACCCATCACTCTCACACACTTACATTCAGCATAACACCCATCACTCTCACACACTTACTAATCCACTCTCTCCTACCTTTTCTTCTTTCACTCTCACTTTTCCTCCTCCTCCTCTTCTTCTTCTTCTACTTCTTCTTTTTCCTGTCCTTCCGGTGTACTGAGTGCGGCAGACGGTGGGCGTGGCTTCAGTGTTGTGCGCCGGGATTTGACATCAAGTCCCGGCGCACAGCCACAGTTGCCGCGCGCATCGTTTCTGGAGGCGTGCCGGCATGGTGGCACCCCTCAGATGAGCGGCAGCCGGGGCGGACCGCCCACCCCCCCCCCCCCGCCAGGTACGCATGACGGCCGCATTCATATAGTGGAGCTGGAGAGGGTTCAAAGACGGGCAACCAGAGTAATAAGGGGAATGGGAGGACTACAGTACCCAGAAAGATTATCAGAATTGGGGTTATTTAGTTTGGAAAAAAGACGGCTTAGGGGGGACTTAATAACTATGTATAAATATATAAGGGGACAGTACAGAGATCACTCCCAGGACCTATTTATACCCAGGACTGTATCTATAACAAGGGGACATCCTCTACGGCTGGAGGAAAGAAGGTTTCTACACCAGCACAGACGGGGGTTCTTTACAGTAAGAGCGGTGAGAGGAAGTGGTGATGGTAAACTCAATAAAAGAGTTCAAAAGGAGCCTGGACGTGTTTCTTGAAAGCAATAATATTACAAGTTATGGATATTAGATTAATAGGGACAGAACGTTGATCCAGGGATTTATTCTGATTGCCATATTTGGAGTCGGGAAGGAATTTTCCCCCTGGTATGGGGCAATTGGCATCTGCTTCATAAGGGTTTTTTGCCTTCCTCTGGATCAACACAGTAGGGACACAATATGTATATAGGTTGAACTTGATGGACTTTGGTCTTTTTTCAACCTTATGAACTATGTTACTATGTTACTATGTTACTAATCCTGCTCGCGGCCGCTTAGTTTTTAACTTTGCGGCCGCAGCCGCATTGAATGCTAGTCTGCCGGTCGTCCGGCCGGCCCACCGGCCCGGATTTAGGGCGGCCTGGGGGGAAATTGCCCCCCGGCCCAGCCCGCCCCTGGCTCCTTTTGAACTCTTTTATTGAGTTTACCATTACCACTTCCTCTGGCAGAGAGTTCCATAATCTCACCGCTCTTACTGTAAAGAACCCCCGTCTGTGCTGGTGTAGAAACCTTCTTTCCTCCAACCGTAGAGGATGTCCCCTTGTTATAGATACAGTCCTGGGTATAAATAGGTCCTGGGAGTGATCTCTGTACTGTCCCCTTATATATTTATACATAGTTATTAAATCCCCCCTAAGCCTAAGTACTGCATGTGTGTAGCTTGGTTATATTACGCCTAATGAATTAGACAATTAGAATGGAGATTACGAGCCAGGCCTTCTTGTCCAACATCAGTGCCCGACTTCACAAATGCTCTACTGGATGAATGGGCTAAAATTCCAACAGAAACACTCCAAAATCCTGTGGAAAGCCTTCCAAGAAGAGTGGAAGCTGTTATACTTACAAAGGAGGTACCAACTACATATCAACGTCTATGTATGTAGAATGCAATGTCATAAAAGTCCCGGTTGGTGTAATGGCCAGGAGTGCCAATACTTTTTTCCATATAATGTCTATGTTCTTAAAGGTGAAAGGCAACATCCACTTTGCACAAACAGAAAACTTTAAAGCAAACTAGTTCACTCATGAATGCAGTCCTCAAACGATTTTCTCTATTAAAGTGTTTTGGCATATTTTGACATTTCCTGACATACTGAAACAGATAAAGTTTTAAAGGCAAGCCTTAGAATGTGGCAGCTAACATTGCTCACTATATACTTTGGCTACTGGCAACATATTACAACTATATACATTATTTTCTTGGAGGAAAGCAAATGGCTTAAAGTATGAGACTTTCTGTTGTAAGATACACATACCTTATGTGTAGCCAGTTAGAAAGAGGTTAACTACACATAACCAAGTTTAAAATGTAATGTGCAGCCTCAGATATCCAGCCATCGGGCCACACTTATGTCATCAGGCGGTCACTGGCCTTAAAGTGCCATCACAGCCAGTCTGGCCCTGATAATATGCATAATTATTTTGCTTGTGATGTCATAAAAGCCAATGGGAAACATGGAAGTCGATAAATCACTCCACACAGGGATAGTTAGCATTTGTTTTTACCAGAATTAGGCTACTAATCCACATTAATAAACCAAATACCTTGTACTTGCATAAATCTATTTAATGTCAAACTAATATTCATTGGACCTTTGAGGTAAAATGTACTCTATTTTTATATTATCTTTTATTTATATAGCACCAACAATTTACACAGCACTTCTTACAGTATCCTCCGCTATAAAATGAATGAACACATTTTGTGAGACGGAATGTATTAAACGCACACAGGCTACTTTAGTTTTCAGTAAATGTCTAAAATTGTGACCTTTTATAGCAATTCCACTATCTATCTATCTATCTATCTATCTATCTATCTATCTATCTATCTATAATCTATCTATCTGTCTATCTATCTATCTATCTATCTATCTATCTATCTATCTATCATCTATCTGTGATACCATGAAGTAACATCAAGTTCTGTGACAATGTTCATGATTGCCAAAAGAAAATCCATGAGTATACTGGTACAAACATTGTAGACGTCTGGACAAGCACTTTGCTTTAACCCCTTCATCACAATGCATTGTTTTTAATGGGTTTGAGGACAACCCATTGTCCTTAAGGGGTTAAAAAAAATTCTCTTAATTGCACACATAAGTTGTTTCATACTAAAAAGACAGTCTAAATACTAGTTTATTTAACCCATAATTAATATATAGTGATAAAAATCTACATTTCTCTTTACTTTTATACATAAGGCTCATGAGACATGTTTTGAATTTACATGAATGGCTACATGCCTGTGTTTTCAATTCATGTAACGATTTTCTGAAAATAAGAGTTTTTAATGATCATTAATCTTGTAAACATGTTTTTCTTTTACCAGTTTATTTAGGTAGGTTCTGCATTTTGAATCTCAATGTTCTTGTCACATATGAAGGTGTGACATTTCCATGGTTATGCACTAATAAAAATATGCAAACTAAAACCTGAATAATTATGTTTTTACGTAAAAAAACCATGCTTGATGAAGAAAAGAGATGTATCTTCATTCCCACCCAACATTTTATGATTATATGTCTATAATGACCTTTAAAATGCTAGCAAATGTTTTATTTAACTTTTCCCTTTACTTCTTGCTAAATGTTAATTAATGTGTAAACTGTAGATTGCTCGCCATAAAGCAATTTAATTGACTTAGTAAGTGAACCACCGCCAAAATGGATGAGGTAGAACTGTTTTTGCTTTCATAAAACTGGTGTAATATTTATATGTTAATCTCTAGCAATATGTCCAGTGCAATAAGAATCATTGGTTATTGATTTTGAGCAGGCATCTATTATTAAGCTATATAAAAGCAGTCCTATCTAACATCAAGAAAAAATACATCATTCTCAGTATTTGATGACTGAAATGATTGTGCTATTTTAGAACCACAAACAACTTACATTATGCATCACTTAAAACTGTGTAAGTTTGCTGATTATGAATTACGTGACATATTCACCTTCCACAATTATAGACATTGAGGGATTTATTTACTAGAGTTGATGTCTCTTTAAACACCGACTTGATCATATATTATGAAGGGCGACCACCGGCAAATTTCTTTTGGAAAAAATAGTTGAGATGACAACATGGATTTCAACAGGTAAGATGACTTTCAGAAAATACCACAGATTTATGCAGCGTCATATTTATCTTCAGTGCTGCCGTTGGCCCACTTATCGTGCCTCTGCTCTGCTGTACTTACTTTTGAGTGTCAGGATGTGAAGTCAAATTTTATTTAAAAGGGAGCCCAATAAACCAGTCTGCATCGAATGATATGTTTCAGAAGCTAAGTCTAAGTTTAAGAATCTCTAGTTGAGCAGGTAATGAATATTCAATGAGTTCCACTTTTGAATACAATTTTGTTTTCTTTGCTTACAATGTTGGATTGCAAAGCTTAAATTATCTTAAAAACATATCTTAAAAACATACCAGGAAATGGTGAAAAAATATATTCTTTTTATATGGTTTCCAAAATTTTCAAGAAACATGTTATATTTCGAAACCTTGAAACCAATGCCTTGTAAACTTCATGCATATTTTTGTTGTCCCTGCATGGTAGCTTAGCTACCTAGTCAAAAGCCTTGTATGTATTGATTGGTTACAATTGTCCCCAAATCAAGTAAGTGTTAGCATAAAATTCCAAGGGTGATGAGACGGTCATTCCTCTCATACCAATAACATATTCTCACTCATTATATAAGAATTTCAAGTCTTTAGTTAAGTACTTTGGTTAGATTGTTTTCTTAAGGATTCTATACTTAATACTGTGAACATGTTAAGTTTTATTAACTATTTTCATCCCGTCTTGTTAGAAATCTTCCATATTTGGTTTAATGTTAGGATGGCTGATTCCAGACAATGTTTTCATGGAGATTTGTGAGCTAGGGTCTCTAGTTTTACTGAACCTATTGTTAGTCATCTATGTATGCATATGCCATCCAAGAGGGGTTTTTTATGTATACAAAATCCATTTCTCCTCAGGTAGTAAACCCCATATTGGTTTCTGTAGTAACAGTTTGTTCAATGTTTGGCTTTCTCCATTTTATGGTGTTTAATTTATTAATATATCATCAAAAATAAATGCAAAGCTGAACATATTGCATGGTGTGTGACAGACTTTGCTCTATTTGACAATAGCATGGTTGGTACTATAATGGTTAGTGTACTATAATTGATTTACCAGATGTCATTATCTGTGTATGTTATAACCATGTTTGGGGACGGGAGCTTCTATATTTATACAGTTATTTGGAGTCATCTGAGTGCATGACAATGGAATGCAATCGTTGTGTAATATGGCATGGGAACACTGTGTGTATATTAAGAGCATCTGAGTATTATAAGAATCTTTACTTAGCCATTTTTGGATTTCCCTTTATTTTAGAAGCTTTTTTTTAAGGACTTAGTCTTCCATTTTAGTTCTATAAGTATTGTTGCCACACCTTGTTGATACAGCTCCAATAACAGTGAAATCATGACATTCATTGAAAACAGAGAGAACTAGGATTATGTATTTGTAGAATAAAATATGCTCATGTAATGTATATATTTTATTGTCAAATGCTCTAAGGATGTACTTTAAGACAATATACTTTGCAACTATGTAACCCTATTTTATTATTTATAACTTTTATAAACAAGCAGTGACAAGCAGTAACATTTAATACTAGATTATAGAAAATATATCACTAAAGAAAGTCATAAGAAGACTATATATATATATATATATATATATATATATATATATATATATATATATATAATTCTAAGACAAAATTAGCAACATTGTAAATAATTTTTAGAAAACTTTTTCCTTTAGTTTACTAATGAAAGTGTACTTGTAAAGATTCCAGAACAGTTTGCCCTGAAGTAGTCACAGCCTTAAAAAAATGCAATATGTTACTATTTAATCTAGGCATACGGAACGAAAATTCTACAAATGCACCTGTTTTTCTTATTACCTTGTAAACAACTAATTTATTGATAATTGAATTAATTAGTTTCCATACTTTGCATGTATGAATATTTTATGTGGAAAGTTTTAAGTGTGTGCAATTTTTACACAAATAATGTTTGGAGCAACAAGATTATTTTATACTGATTTATACTTTTTTTTAGCAGTTTACAAAATAACCTTTCTTAAAATTCAATTATTTTTTAATAAAACAAATAAAAAAGGAATAGAGATGTAGGAAGGAAGGGTATTATAAATGGATTTACGTTGAAACATCACAATTATAACAAGTTTAAAAATTGTTGTGGTAGGGGAAAATGGGTAGGAACAGAGAGGAGAAGGATGTAGAGATACAGAAAAAATTTGGTCTGAAGTTTGTCAAAACTGACATACCATGTAGGCCTGGAAGAGCCCCTGCCCCCTCCCTGTGTATTGCGTAAGAATAGAAAGAAACAGATACAAAGAGGAGAAGAAATTGAAGAATGAAGCAATGCTGCAAGGATGTTGTAGGGGACAGAAGTGCTGATTAATTTGGTGGGGTGAATGTATAGGAATGGAGACGAGGAGGACATAGAAATATAGAAAAACTTCACTCTGAAGTGTACCAAAACCGACAAACTAGGTAAGCCTCGACAAGGGCATAAAGAAGAATGCTTAAGGTTAACAAAACATAATTTATTGACATCAAATAATAATCCATACATTGTTAGCTTACAGGACAAGGGGAAAAGATGCTTCCTAAATTTATTTTTGCTGTGGTATGTACATGGAAAACAGGAAGAATTCTCTCTCCCTATCTTCCTAATGATATGGGCAGGAACGTTGTTTTTGGAAGCTGCCCTGAATATGCAAGTGGGTTAAGACCTAGCAATAATAATCTGTCATATTTGAGAAATGCAAATGAGGACAATAATTTGATGGGAAAGGGCAAAAAAGGACTATCCTTTGGCTTATCTGCTGAATATAAAAACAAGACATCCAGGACTGCTAAGGGGCACCATGGAGAATTGGTTGGGAAAAATGAAATCTGAGTACTTGGGCCAAATTAACTAGTTTCAGTATGAGCGATGGAACATAACATAGTGATCAGACATCCTGTGTAAAAATTTCGAGGAACGTGGCAGAATTAGATGTGGTAGTCTGCTCATCTGGCTGCATGAAACCATAAAAAGATAGGGACATGGTAGCTTTGATAACGATATTTGTGCTCTGAAAAAACCACGTCTTATAATCGAGCAAATACAGCATATCTAAGTCTGTTAGAAACATCTAATATGCATGTCCCCTAAGAGACCTTCTTTTCTCCAAAACAGCTGGAGGCCAGCACAACCCAGCAAATTCGAGGTTGTCTTATAATCAGACCTCAAATAGAGGTCTGACTACAAGACTAAGATCCAGATCCCACGCATCGCTGCAGGGGACCTGGATCCTCCTCTCTGGGAGCCAGTGGACATCTGCGCAATGTGAGCAGACAGTCTCCCCTGCTGCCGACACTTCTGCCAGGGCTTCTATAATGGAGCACCGATGTGACGTGACCTTCCGGTGCACCACCATAGAAGCCCGGCCAGCAGCAGCAGAGCTTGTCTACGCGCATGGAGCAGAAGTTCACCGGCTGCCAGAGAGGAGGATCGCTGGCTTTCTGCTGCCCGATCTCGTGTAACAGCTTCCGGCACGAACGGGCATTCCCTTCCGGGTAGTGTCATCAGGAAGGTCATCGGAGGACAGGATATCCCCACAGACTTGCATAGATATCAAAGGTTGATCGGTGCAAAATAAATAAATAAATCATTACAATAATACAATAAATAATAATTAAAAAAAAACAATAAAGTGAGCTCAATAAAGTGATGTAAATTTTTTTTTTAATATATATATATATATATAAAAAAGATAATAATACAAAAAGAAAAAAAAAACCTTACATCCCATTGCCCTAACATAACATCTAAACAGTATAACCCTCCTGCCCCCTTTCACAACCCCCAAACCCGTTAAGCCATAAGCATAAAAATTCTACGAATAATGTACACCTTATAGTATGTTCCCTATAAGTGCTGGAAAACTATGGAAAATCTATAAAAATTAGGTATTTTTTGAAATCAGTACACCTGAATTGATAAACTTGGAAGGGATTTTCCATTACTTTACCTAATTTTGTGAGGATTCAGAGGGAAAATGTATACAAAATTAGGTGTTTATTTTCTAATTTTCGCTAGTTTTTACTAAATTTCTCATCCTATATTTTCAGCTAATCATCTAACTATGGTATCAAAAGAAAGCTCTATCTCTCCTTGAAAAAACAATTTATAGTTTACATGGGTACACTATTCACAGGAAAGGAGAATAATCGTTGAACCGACATACCACAAAAATGGCAAAAAATGGTTAAGATATATATATATATATATATATATATATTCAGAAGGCCATCTGAATAGACATATAACGGTTTTCAATCAATATTCTCAGTTTTGTTTTTCATTTTTTTAAAAATCAGTTAAGTAAGTTAAATATACCAACAACAAAAGTGAATAACAAAAACAGTGATGTCTCTGATATCTTATTTAATGTTTTATTGCCTCTTAGTTCTCTAAAGCTAGTTGACTAGAGATTGACCTCAACATCATCTATACATACAGCCAACTACATCCAGAAACACTCAAACCAAGGCAAATGTAAGAGGCATTATTTAACTAAACCAAAATAGAGGAATCTTCTGAAAACAATACAAATCGCTTTAGGCAGGAGTCATATAATATGAACCGCGTGGGCACGTGTAAATTGACAGGCTTCTAACAGCCAATGAATTCTTCATATAACTTTAAAAAGTAATTAAAAAACGCAACCCTACATATGTGCGTGTGTTCCTGTTAGTAATGCCATAGATGATTTCTATGTATGGTAATTGCATTGGCCAACAAAAACAGCAGCAATGTAATATGCAAGCACAATATAAGGAATTTTTAGTAATGTGAATTGCTAGTTGAATCAATACCATATTCTGAATTATCTTAAATAGTATATAAATTAATTATAAAACTATATATGTTAAATATTATACCATGTAAAATAAATCCGTTTAGATAAGTATGTAAAAGTTGGCAGGTTATTTGTTTTAAGTAGGCTTTCACAGAAAACTGTTGATCAGAAATTCTTCTTCCTTTTTACTAATATTATCTGCTTGGGCTAATAATGCACTTGCCTCCTACTGATATAATTTGTTTCACAGTCACAGTCGGGCAGAATGAATCAAATGTTGACATTCTAATTTCATGCACACATGGGTGTTTGGTTAAGGAGGGCTCAGCTTCTGAACCATCCACACAATACCTGTGTAAATCAAGGAGACAAGGTGTTTAACAAAAGCTTATGGAGAGGCCAGTGTAAGTTTCTGTACTAAGGAAATATTTAAAAAGTCTTATTGTTTCTCCGCTCTTTCTCTTACTTTCCCTTGCTTGTAAAAAATTTCAGTTTGTAGTGTTTTTTTCAAACGTCCCTTTGATTGAATCTCATGATCTCTGCCCTGTGAAAAATTGCTCAATCCTAACCTCACCAATTGAATAATTGTAGACAACAAAATTAAGATGTAGCAGCTCACCAGCAGCACATGTGGTGCATTTCTGTAATTTGCTTTACCATTATTTATGTCAATTTTTTTTTAAATGAAAGGTACTTTCTACAAAATGTATTCCTTTAAATATTAAAACAATGCCCAATTATACAGCCCTGTGGGACAGGGAGGCCATTTGATTGCTCTCTTGCTTCCACTGTAGCTATGCCTAAACTCTCATATTTATTATTGACACTAGTGATGAACTATTCCGTTATTGCGACATCATTAAATATATATAATAACTTTTGGTTATATATATAAAGAGCAATCCAGGGCAAACAGTGTAAATGGGGAAGAGTCAACCAGAACAGTTGATTGATTTCCATGATGACTACTCCATGATTAGTCCATAGTGTTAAAACTGTGGTGGCATTGTCGGTTTGAATAATAATAATAATAATAATAATTATTATTATTATTTCATAAATGGTATATTGGTTGCCTTGCAGGTAGGTCAGTCTTTGACAAGTGCGGCCCAGTGGCGTGTAAAATGTATCTGATGTATAAATCTTACATGCTAGCTGACAGGACTAGTCAAAGCATGCTTTTATAATCTGCCAATATGGCAACTTCAATTGAAGGGTTTTAGGTTCTTCTTTACTCACATCCATTATATTTTTTTAAGTTTTGGTCCAAGACACAGACAGAAATTAATAGTGCCTTGAATAGCGTATTGCTTGTCAAAATAAATATGTCATGAGATAAACAATTGAAAAAGAGATGCCACTCTGTTAACCAATGTTTCCATTTGTTGAAACATAATATGTTTTCACTGGTCATTTGCTTTCTAAGATGAGCAAATGTGATCAACATTTTGTTAAGCAAAAACAAAGTGAACCGTATGGTGAGATTTCCACTTTTCATGTTTTCTTTCATCTTTGCCATCTGGTTGGGCCAGAAGATAAAGAGGGCTGGAAGGAAGAAAGCTTGGTGCTTTGTCGTTCTTTTCCCTCTTCAAGCTTTTATAATGAGAACTTGGCACAGCAACCTATTAGGCTAGAGGGCTTACAAGGATATCTCTCGTCAGTTGACAAACTGCTGTTCCAGTCTAGATTCTGGCAAGCAAACCATACAACTGCAACCAAAGTCATTAGCGGCAATCTGGTATTGCACAACGGGTAAGAATACTGGAAAAGGGGGGGGGGGTAAGGTCTAGAATGGGACTGATGACCTATCAAAGATTTATGATTAAATAGCTAGTTTACATATTATTTTTTAAGAAAGACATCTTTTTATAATCCCTACCTTTTGTATGTGGATGTGAATTATATATTACACCATTTGGTGTATCTGACATTCTATGTATCTGGTAGTATACAGAAGCCACCAATAGGTGTGAAAGGGAGATACAGATTAATTCAAAGTGTTCAAAGTTCTAGACAAGCAACAGATAAATGAAACATAAATCCTGTCTTTGTGAATGTAGATGACTTAAAGGTGTACAACGTAATTCTGTTTAACTGAGAGTTTGCATAAGAGCAAAACTTGGTCTCCGCGTTCCAAGAATTAAAGGTCCGTAAAAGTGATTCTATTGGTCGTTCATACAGACCTTTAACTCTTTGAGCGGGTGTCTCCCAGCCAAGTTGCGGCACCACGACTCTATTGGTCGCCAGCAGGGGGTTCGTCTGCCATCAACCAATGAAGTATAGGTGTACTTCATTGGTTGATGGCAGAGGAGGCCCCTGCAGGCGACCAATAGAGTCGCTCGTATAGACTTTAAAAATTCTGCCGCCAAACTGCTGCGTAGTGCGTACCGCGTTAACCCCGTATTAAGCCCTTCTACAAAAAAACGGGGGGAAAAAACTAACACAAAGAATGTACACGAATATTCACCCGAACTGAACACAGGAACGGACGAATATCCGTGGATTACAAAGATTTTTTCCCCCCACGAAGATGAACACAAAGGCTAACACGAAGAGTTGGCCGGTGCCCAAGTCTAGTTACAATTACTTATATAATATTTCCTCTATATTGCAATGATGCTTGAAAATGCTGCTCATATAGAATGTTATAATTAAATAAGAAAGTTTTTTTTCCTGAATACATCCTTCTAGTGCTACAGCTTTACTTGAATAAAGAAGATCTCCTGTGTGAATTCATGATTGATTGTAGAACAGCCAGGGTTTAAACACAAATTTGTCTTCCCTTTGTCCTTAATCTTGATTTGCCCTGTAGGTTAGTCTTATCATAAAGACAGTATGAATGACTATCTCAGCTTTTTTGGTCATTAATACAGTATGAAATTGATGAGGAGGCTTCAGAAACTGTGGATTTTCTTCTCTAGAATTATAGCCCTTATTTATTCTGGAGAAACCATGCAGTTTTCTAAGTAAATATATGTAAAATGTATCATCCACCCAAAAATAAACACTGTAATTAATTGCCTGATATACAAAAGTGACACATTGAATTTGTAGTTAGCTGGTGTAAGGTAAAAATCTAATTTTCTCAGTGGAATAGCGTGGCTGTAACTGCATTTTAATAAGTAGAGTATTTGGAAAATGATGAACAATCTCTTGTTGAGAAATGTCAATATTTGTGATGCATTCACAGTTTTGTTTAGCTTAGATTTTGTTGAATATAGAAAGAAAATTTATAAAAAATTAATGAGGAAGGATGATACATATAAAATTTGTTGGCAAAAGAAAAAATGGAGACCCACAATTTACACACACAAAAAAGTTTAAAAAAAAAACAACTTTCCCAGGGATAGAGTCTCAATCAGTTTAATCCACACAAGCTTCCAAGGAACCTATTTAAATATATATATATATATATATATATATATATATATATATATATATATATTTGCTTATAGGGGATAATGTTTAAAGGCTACCCCTTCAAACACGATGCAAAATCATTGCAATAACAACAAAGAATTGTGCCTGATCAATACATCACTTTTAACACTTTACACCAGATACACTGCTATGTAGCCTAAAACACCTAAAATCTTTTAATCTATTCAAAATGTATTACAGTAACTAGTGGATTGCCTTGTGTAACTTCAGAATGAACAAATGATTAAACGTTTTAACCACACAACCTAAAGGCAGGGCAGGGGTGAGATTGTACCCACCTTCACCTCAGGGGAGGTGTGATGAGCAAAGAATAATTATTAAGGCAATTGTTTTAAGTAGGTACTATAAACAAACTGTGTCAAGAAGTAGAGTTCAAAAAAAGTGCAGTGGGGAACATATTCAGTGTTTTCAAGGGAAAACATGTAAACGCACTGGCAACCTAGTGACGTGGCACTGGAAGTACAAATCTGGTAATGGTGAATTCAATATAAGCTTTAATTTTAGAAAAGGGAGGTAAATATGGTATTTGTAGGAAAGAAGGTAAAAGAAAAGTTATTATTAGTATATTTTATTTATATGGAGGCAAAATACATATTCAAAGAGTATGACAAACTAGAATTGACAGACTAAAAAAAACCAATACATTAGGCAAATAGGGCCCTGTACGCAAGCTTCCAACTTTTTACACTTTCAATTAAAACCAATTGTTGCATACCATGAGAAAACAGTTCTTCCAATATATTATTACTACCATCAATAAAATTGTTTAATCATTTTACTGTTTTATGAATGTATTATCAAGAATAGATAAAAGTGGATATTTCAAAAGTTTTAAGAAAAAGTGGCAAGTTGAGTCAATGAGCTAATTTAAAGGCAGGGCTAAATCTATCATAAGTAACGATGGGAAAACAATCATCAAGATTAATAAAATATATTGCTAGTTATTTATTTTCCATTGCAATTACAACTGTTTCTCATGACATCACCTGTGACATTTCTATTTACTTACTTACATTTTCATGAAGCCTACATTCCCTGAGACTCCCAAAGAAAATCACTTCTTTTTCTTCAAGATCAGTCATGAATTTTGTTGACAGACATTCTGTTATACTGTTTAATCTAGTTCCATATTATTTTTTCCAAAATGTATTCATTTAAAATAGTGTCTTATATGGGGTAATGCATGTGAAATATATTGCCTTTTGTAGACAATGACTCTTTCAAGAAAATTAATTAATGAACAAGAACAAATTTTCACCCTTTTACCCTCAGCTATATCATAAACCTAAGCTAAATAAACATGTGGCCATCCAATCTCCACCACGTAAGGTTAACTTGATTTTATTATTCAGGCTACTGCCCTTGTGTATTAAGCAAAGCATAAATTATGCATACTAATTACCTTGGATGGGGAAGCTATTTAATGAATTCTTTTAATTAAACTGTAACACAGTGGTTTTGCTTATGAAGGTCTATATTTCATCTTTAAACTATGTTAACCTTCATCTTTGTCTGGCCATCTCACACACATATACATAAGATGAGTTTCAGATGAATTCATTAACCCTCATAATACCAAACACTAAACGAATTAAATGCATTGCTGATGCAAAAAAACACAATTTTAAGGAAATAGCAAACTGGAAAAATATATATATAATTTGTAATCTACTGGGAAAAGAAAAACTGTTAGTGATAACATTAGTAGCTGACCCAAAATGCCTTTGCATTTGGCCAATATGAGCGCCCCATTACTTTTACGTTTCCATGCCATTGTGTGGCAGTATCTTTTATACAATTATGTGGGAAAATTATGAAGGATGGAGTAACGGATGGAATCTAGCCATGTACTCACCCCTTTTATCTCATTGGTTCCATGTTCATTCACTGTTTAACCTGCACCACAAATCACAATGGGGTCCCCACATAACGTGACAGTGGGCCACATCACTGGGAGATATAGCTGTAAGCCTTGTTGTTCATGAAAAAACTAATCATCTCTTGAGTGAGCTGCACACAACAAATACAACCAGGTAGTGCTGAGCGCTGGGATATGATATCACATCCTGGTGCTCTGCCTTTTAAGGATGCCTAGTGCCAGGCAGAAATGAAGGCTGCGCTAACTCAGCAATTTGGTCTACAGTGTTAATTAGCCTGTTGGTAAGATCAGTGATTTCACTTTTAGGAGCTCCCTAGAGAAGTGGAACTATAGAGAGCCTGATTACCAAAGAGTCACACCAATTACACACTTACTGTGATCATGGTAACAATAAAATATTTATACTAAACTGGCCCAAAGGTAGAGGGCTCTATTCTCAAAATTCCAAGTGCATCATAGGCTAACCTCAGGGTAATGTCACAGAAATTCATGAGAACTCATGAGCTTTGAGGAGGTCTTCTCAATAAGTTCACCATTTGCAACACAACTAGGTTGCCTCTAATTGTGTCCCATTTTGCTGCAATGGAATACAATTCTGAGGAAACTTGTGATACCCGAGTTGTAAAACGTTCCACAACTTTCTGAAGCTGTTCAATAAACCTGTCAGGGGATCAAAGCAAGTTTTCCTGTTAAAAGATAAGAGCTAGTTTTTTTGATAGTTATTGACCCCCCAAGGTAAAAATCTTCATAACTTAGGTACTCTCATGCTACCTCAACGCTTAGTGAATAAATGATATACTTTTCTATTAAACTCAATAAACCAAGATTGGACATTTGTTAACCATACTTAAAACTTTTTTTGTGTATTTGTTCATTATAAAGTATTTACAATAAGATGCATCTCAGCCATTGAAAAGAGATGCCATGCTGTGGTATGAAAAAAAATAAGGGAAATTACTTAGTCGGATTTGGCTTCTTTTTTAAACATAGACTAGCCCGTGGCATGACACTTTGCCACTGGGAAAAGCTGAATGTGCCTCAAAGCCTTATTTAAAAACGACATATGTTTTTTTTGACATACAATCTGGTCTGTATTCCCAAATGACCCATAATAGATAAAGCAACTGTCAGATCTATGTTACCAAGAAAAAAATGGATCATTCCTAACTGTTGTAGTTTCACATGCATAAACCTGTCATGGAATCTTAGGCTATGTGGGTAAAGATAGATATATATGTTAGTTGCTTATAATGTTTGTGTTTTAATAGATTTAAAAGTATTTATATATCAGTCTTTAAAATCCCTTTTAAATAAAATCTGTGTTTTCTAGCGTTATATGCATTGTAGTGTCATGTCAGCCAACGTTACAGCAGATAAAATTGTCAGATTCATGTTGTGTAAAAGTTTTATTGACCTGTAATCCTTGGCAGAGGGTCTCAGTTGTATTGTGTAAGAAACCTTGTTTTGTTTTTTTCTCAGTAAAACATGAAATGTTAAGGTCACTGGTTTTAAGGGCAGTGTTTTACAGGGTAGCTTTGATACCTAAGCCGCACAGTATGCAATTCCATAACATCACCTGAAAAAAGAAGGCTAATGATCCTACACTAACTGTATTTGAATTTCATGAGGTGTCATTAATATTTATTGATCCGTATAGTGCCATCATATTCTGTAGAATGGGTAAACAGGACATACAAGTAGAGCATTACATATAAATTTGGACTTACAGTAAAAAAAAAAAGGTAAGGATGTCCCTCCTTAAATAAGTTTACAATCTAGAAATGAAACAAATTAGTACGACAGTACTGCCTCACTCCCTCACGTGACCCCAGAATGTTTCTGGCCACTACTAAACTCCTTTTCCCTGGACAAGGATATAAAGTACAATGGGTAGGATTTTGAGTGGAGCTACAGTCAAAGGGGTTGTGATTGATTTCAAATGCATTTGCATTTACACAATGGCAATAACTGTAGAAAGACTTTTTTTTAAATGAATAAAATAGTCATTAGAATAAATATAATGTGAATAATTTTTAAACTATAAACTTTACAGCTACGGAATAGACAAACGTTTTGTCTATGTCATCAGCGTCCCATCAATGTGCTCAAGAAAGGGATAAAATCACTCAATAAACAGAGCTGATAGCCACTCCATCTGTATTATGGCACACAATGATAGCTAGATGTTAAAGGTTTGATATATAGATGTATTTTTTTTATTGCCAGCTCGGCCCCTGAAGAAAGTATTAAAATTTCCAGATGAGTAAGCAGACAATAAATAGATGAGACAGTAGCTGTGAATGCGATTTTTTTTGTATGATAATGAGAAATTGCAGCATAATGCTCTCCAGATCCCATTTGTGTACATTATCATTTTGATTGGTTGAGTGTAAAGGAAGAAAGATAAACCAATAAACCAATGTCAGATGGGTTTACTGAGTATAGATTTAGGAGTAACTTCTAAACTGAGCAAAATAGTTGTGAAACAACGCTTGATTATTTTTTTGCCAGATATTTTATTTTCTGTGTGTGCGTGTATATATATATATATACATTTAATACAAAGTGAAAACAAAAATCTTTGCAAACATTTATTACCCCATGACGTGCTATTTTTTGTATTTCATTATTTTCTGTAGCTGTGTGTTTAAAACCTTTTATCTATTGACTTGTATTTGTTTTGTGAGTGCCATGCCAAATCAGCTGCTTATAAATATTTTCTGATACATGCAAAATTGATGAAAAAAAGTAATTCTGTGTGTTGTATGCTGTAATATTCTTTAAATATATTACGAATGAACATCGGATTAACAGCCATGCTGAACAAGAGGCTACAATGTTGACTACTCATTCAATCACATCTGCCAGACAAGTGTTAAATTACATATGTAATTG
The DNA here is from genome assembly GCA_029215755.1 of Spea hammondii. Taxonomy (NCBI): domain Eukaryota; kingdom Metazoa; phylum Chordata; class Amphibia; order Anura; family Pelobatidae; genus Spea; species Spea hammondii. Next base: position 82,124,684 of record JARDYJ010000004.1, read on the forward strand.
TAATAATAGCATCAGTAATTTTGGATATGCAGCCAAGTATGCTCTCTGTAAAGTATTAACCCCTTCGTGACAATGGCTGATTTTATTTTTTTTACCCTCCATGACAAAGGCTGTTTTTCTGCGGTGCTTCATGTTTAGCTGTAATTTTCTTTTTTCCCTGTTTACTGAACCCACACAAGTTATATGTGGTTGTGTTTTTCAGGACAAGAAGGGCTTTTTTTAGATGTCATTATTTTGATTGTATCATATCATTTACTATAAAAAAAAGTATAAAATATGGTGAAAAAATTGACTTTTCCTGACTTTTACTTCAAAAATCTTTTAAAGCTTTAAAAGCTAATGACAAAACCTGCTAAGTAGATTCCACTGTTTGACATTTTTTTTGCTTTTTCTGCAAGTTATTGGGCAATAAGTACAAGTAGTGTTTTGCTATTTCAAAACCATTTTTTCCAAATCTGATAATTCTTCCCCCATGTGCTATTTCGGGTATCTTTGAAGCCAGCCAATGCAATTTACCCCATCAAACCATATATTTTTGAAGACTAGACACCCCAGGGTATTTCAAATGCTAATATTTTAACTCTGCACTAATTCTACCACCAGCATTTGTCACTGTCACACAACACCCCAATATGTGTTCAGCCGAATGCCTCGAGGCATTACAGCAACACTGTTTGGGTGCAGAAAGTGAACGTAGATTGCTTTCTGCACCCGTTTGAAGTCATGATGGTTCTGGCACGTCAATTGTCGTTAACCATTTGTTTTCACATGCCCGGACCATTAATTGTCATCAAGGGGTTAAAATATATATATATTTATTTTAAAAAAAGGTAATGGCAGTATGCTAAAGACATGTACTGTCCGCAGATTGTATGGTCAACAGAATGATTTGTGCAATTTGTAGGCAGTAATTGACTTTATGAACGTAGAACATACACATCAATATCATACAAGGCATACTGTAGCACAGAACACAATCAACAGCACAAGCTTGTATATACAGTCATAACGTGAGCAGTCAAAAAAAATACTATACCCTTGAAACATCAAAAGCAATCATACATCTGATGTAACACAGCACAATCACGCATACATAGACACAAGACGTAGTACATAAAAGCATCAGTAACATAACAAAAACTGTAAAACTTAAAATAGTTCCAAAAAATGCACAGATTGTGGAATCCCAATAGGAATAACAGCTGGAGACGAGGGGTAGGTGAAAAGCTGGGCATAAGGGAAAGGGTTATGGCAAACCCAGAGTTTATTCCAGCTGTGAGGGATGGGGATTTCAGGTTCCTCCAGAGAGGATGGAAGAGAAAGCAAGCCATTGAGTTCTCTGCAGAGCCATTTTCAAAAGGCTCTCATCACATCACAGAGTCTTCAGCTACAGCTGAGATCATTATGACAAGCTGGAGAAGCTGAGTTTCTCTGTCTAGTGGGACCCCAAAGGGATCGTCAGTAAAAATAAATGTCAAAAAAAGTTTAAACTAAAAAAAAATAAAAGGTGAAGAAATGGGGGGAAAAAACTATTACATGAAAAAAATGTAAACCAAAACATAAAAATAACTTTAAACATGTGGCATCTAACGTTCAGAGAATGGCAAAAAAATGTTTTGTTTTTTTCAAATGTTCATCTTTAACACATTGTTCATACTAATGTATTCACATTTAACTACAGATTATAGTTATATGTTTTATCAAAAACAATGTAGGGTACACAAACCATGAAAACAAGGAATTCTGGTTAACTAAACATATGGTTGAAATTAAAAAAAAAGTGTCTTCAAGGTGTGAAATACACCTGGTCATGAATGGGCTAATAAATGCATTTAGTTCATATACCGTAGTTCACTGCTAGAAGCAATGACGGTCATAGGTTCAGTGTTTGCCTAAGTTGCACAATCTGGATGTCTATGTAAGATACATCTGTTTTTTTTTTATTTGTTAGTCTCCCATTGCAATAACTACCCTTAATGTGGGGCCAGCCCAGCAATTATTACAGTATAAACCTGCGTAGTTATCCCTTCATGACACATAGTGAAGAAATTGAGATAAAATCTTTAAAGCATGTTGCAGTAGGGAATATATCTGTATTGGGCTGGAAGCCTTGTTGGTTACTGCTGTCTACAGTTAATATTTACTGCAGCTGGAAATCCAGTCCCTGCCCTATTTCAAAGAACTGTCACAAAAAAATATAATATAATTTTTACCCAAGTTCTTTTTGAAGGCCTTTTAACCCTTTTATCAAAATACCAATTTTCTTTTGAATGCTGAAGCAGTAACCATAGATAATTATTTTGCCATGTTTTTGCCTCTTTCAGATTTCTCCAGGAATTCTAAAGTACTGCTTACTGTCATGTGCACTGATAGGCTGAAGGCCTTGATTGCCATAGAGGCAGGTATGAGTTGATCTGTTTTGCTGCGTTTAAAATAGTTGATGAAAGAAACTACATATGTGCTTAAAGAAGATTGATTTTTCTCAAATCCTATATTTTACAGTTCGATACACTAAAGTGACCCATGTAAAGTGACTGAATTTTAGCACTGGAAATGTATTAGCTAATGCTGACACAGCTGTCCTAAGTTGAACTTTTTAACTTTCTGTTTGCACCAGCTATAGTTTCAATAAGCTCAAATTCATGTTGCCAATGTTGTCTATATGAAAACCAAACCATGAGAATCCACATAAGGGTCACATAGACTTAGAACTACATGTCAAGAGGTTTGGGGCTTTTCACAAAGTAGGGTGTTGAATACAGGATAGCCACAGTATATAGTATATTACCTTTAAATAGTAAAAACAACATGCCCTTTAAGTTTACAGGAGATAACTCATCGGAACATAGGTGGCTTTATGTTGAACTGCATAAAACCAAACAGAAAAGGCTTCTGGAAGTGACCCAAAATCATTTTTAAAAAAGTGCAGGCAAAGTGGAATTTGTCCCCATGTCAGCCCACCCTTGCTGTTTTAGCTTTCTTTCTGTTATTATAATTGAATTGTAACATTTTTGAATAGCATTATAATTACTACCTTAAAAATATATATATTTTTACATTACTTCAAACTTTCCCTTAAAAGTTTAAATAATATATTCTTATATTAATATTGCATACAACAACTTCAAAAAAGAAAGAAAAATACACAGTGTATTGTCTAAATCATGTACCTTACATTACACATTTTTTTCTAAGGATGAACTCTTAAAACTCAAGAAACCCAGTCTTGCAACTGTAAGGCTAATGATGACATCATCCTCCAAAATAAAATAAAAATCACTTTCAGGTTTGTATTGTTATGTTGCAGGCTTTAAACATTTTCAGATCTAAGGGGCAAATGGTGTCTGTAAAAACCTTTACACTTTTTAACAGAGGATGCCAATATAACTTGCACTGTAGTGCAAACAAACCCTAAAAGGAGGGAAGATAACACGAATTTAAATTCCAAAGGGGTTCCTGTGTTGGTTTCCTAGCCCACCAGCCAGTAATGTGTTTGTGGGAATTCAGTCTTTTTGTCTCTAAGAGGGGAAAAAAGCCAAATCTACATCGGTGGCCTAGTCTAGGTTTTCCATTCTTTAGAATTTCTATTGATGTGAATGAAGTGGCCTGGGACCTTTTATTTGATGTACTCAATTGCATAAAGTGACAGAATTCTAATATATTTGTTTAATGCTCTTGAATGGGGGATTTCACTTTCTAACTTGCCATAAAGCCCAGAAGATCTGCTAAGATTTTTTTTGTCTTCTCTTGGCACAGGGACATAGTTTTCGTATACCATGCCACTGTTTTGACCAGCGGTGTAACCCTTTGATTACCGGAGGGGGCTGCAATTTATTGCCATCTCCATTAATTGCACCGTGCATTATGGCACTTAACTGGTTAAAGAGGTTTAGCGAATCAAAAGGGGAAAATAAAAGAAACAGATGCGAAGTGATTGCGAATTCCATTACTGAGGTCTGAGTCTATTGTAGAGAGCACTGCAGGAGATCTTAAGGGTCTATTTTCCATGCTATAATTGAAACATATTAATTAGATAATTTGTTTTTAGCTGAAATGAAAACAAATAAAGTCATCTGAAAAGCCTACCAGGCTTATTTAGTTATTTATTTATTTGTTTATTTAATCTCTATATTTTAATGTTTTTTTTATACATTATGATGTGTTAATTTACTCATCAGAGGTGTGGAACATCTTCTAATTAATTAGTGAAAACAATGTTTTTTTGTCGGGGGGTTTGTCTGGTTTTTCTTTTAAAACATGTGATTGTTGGTTTTATCGAACAGTTTGTATGAAAGCAACCTGTTGTTCAAGTATGAATTCCTATGCACAAAAAGTATTCGTTGTTAGAATAAAAAAAGCACAGCTAGAAAAAGTTATTTCTAATAATATGTAGAATACATTAGTTTGATTTCGCTAAAAAAAAGCCTTGAAATATTCTGTTCACTTACATTGCAGAAAAAAGCGATTTTTTTATGGAATGGATTTTGGAATTTTCTAAATATAATTTGCTGTTCTTTTCTTTTTTTGTGGGATTCTTTTTCTAAAATTTCTTTTGACTTTGGACTTGAGCCATTACCAGAGACTTAAATGACACAATGCAGTTTATTGTCTGTTAGGCTATATATTTGTCGATGCGCTTTAATCAATGTCTTACAGGGGACCAAAAAAATATTATTATTTTGGGGTTTTTTTTCGTTTTTTTACGAAAAAGGGTTTTCATGAATAATGTGTCTTTTTATTTGCAACAATTACTATAACATTTCCTAGGTATACAGTACTATGTAACTTTTATATGTTAAAATGTGTTATCTGTACCATCAATAAAAAGTAATAAACCTATTTGTTAATTTCGTTATCTTATTTCAAATATATCATTTACTTGATTTGAATGGATCACATGCTTTAATATTTTTTATCTTTAAACCCAGAACATCCAAAGAGTTTATTTTTCAGATATGCTAGTCTGAATGTAGAATTTCCGTTTGGCTTATCATACTAAGAGAAGTTTTCTTTCAGCGTGATAAATGAGATCACTTGTCTACCATTTGACTTGTGTTAGCAATTCCATGCAATTTAATAAGCCAAAATATTTATTTATTTATTTGTGCTGCAAAAAATATTTAAAAAATAAAATAATAAATTTGGAAACTTGAGAAATGTAATCTATCCTTTTAACTTCCCCCCAAAACACACTTTCTAAATGAATAGAAAGAATGCATTAATCTGTTTGCTCCTGCATGCTTTCATCGATGATATAGTTCCCCACATTTTATCAGCAGTTAAACTTGGTGTTTCTTCCATTTACTTTTGAAAGCACAGGAATCTGGTACTCCATCCCCAAAGACATTTGCTCATCTACAGTATAATAGTTTCTAACCACAGTGGTGGATAACGAATTATAGGTGATATATTAATCTGTGGTCCCCATGACCTCCAGATCATTAGCACATTGTTTTGGAGTGTGTTATAGCATAATTCATCCTGAAAATAATTACAACGTTTTAAAACGATTTTATTATATGCATTCTTTAATATTATTGCCTATGGTTAAGTATCCTGTCACATATTTCTGATATGACGTTTTGCCCGCAAATATAAAGGATCACTTCTAATATTTTAAAGAAAAAATGTTCTTCTTCAATAAAATTGTCTGACCCCTTTTACTGATCAATATACAAAAATATTATTAAAACATTATTTTGGCAAACATAATTTATTCACACATTCTAAATACACCAGTTATTTAGCAGATATACTATACACATTTTATACGTGTATGCAACAGCCATAGATATATTAGAGAGGTAGGTATATCAGTATATTCTTAGGAAGGTAGGTCTATTCTTAGGAATATTGTTTAGCCCCACGATATATATATATATCTGCCCCCTCCCTAAATTCAAAAGAAAATATACACTTATATACCTTATCCACTGACTGCATCATATGAGTTTAGGAAACTCTGTAAAAATGTAAAAAGAAAAAAACACAAACAAATTTTTAGATTTATTATATTTTAATGAGAAAATATTATTTGGACGACTGTATTCATAATTTAACGCAGACACGTTTAATCTTGGTTTGGTGAAAACACACATGCTGAGAATACTCACATCAATACATAGATGTCATGCCTTCTGTACAACAAGGGAACAGAAAAGATACCTTTTTTAAAAAGTTTCAGTGACATTAGAGACATTTCGAATTAATTTAAGTAGTTCATCACAGAGCGACATCTGGCTTTAAGTTTTCAGCAATTTCCCAAAATTAAAACATACAAAAAGACAATTAGGGGCCAAATAAAAGTGCATTTTACACATATCATTTTCACCCATATTAACAAACATTTACAGCTGCCTCCTCTCTTCCTTATCATGGAGGTCTGGATACCAGATTAGTTAAATTCAGGGAGTTACTTATCAAAGCAGGTGAATCGGAACAGTGATTTTCCAATAATTATTAATATAAATCGTTCCACTGATTACTGGAGACAAATGTTCTCTGTGAAAAATAAAAATCACTTTTCACCAAGATTGCCCACTTTTGCTTAGATAAACATCCCCACCTGATAAGTTTGTGGTCCATCATTGGATACACTTGACATAATTGTAAACCCCCAACATACGAATTGAAACCTATATGGAGTGACATAGATCGATTATCTCCCAGTGCCTTAAAATGAATTACCTTAATTGACAAATAACAAATAGGAATTATGTTCTGATTCACAGATTCCGTATTTACATTAGGACAGTATATCTGTATACAAAGTCTTTTCCCAGTGTGTCATGGTGCTGTATGTGCAAATTATCAGCTATTGCTATCCTGTTCATATGTTTGATTGTATACTGGTGGAGTAGTATATATATATATATATATATATATATATATATATATATATATATATATATATATATATATATATATATATATATATATATATATCAAACGTGTATGTAATGCTTAAGTACAATTCACAGTACAATTGATAACACATTTAGGTGTAGACATAAATTCAGTTTTCAAGTAGCAATCTCCAAATATTATTGTAATGAGTAAAACTATAATAACAATAATAATTGCACGATTTCTGTGTCAGTTATAAATTTTTTCCGTAAGTGGATTGTTTTATTTTTCAATGATGTTCAAACCTATTTGTAGTTTCTTGTGTGGTCCTACATATCTCAACCCATGTATTTTTTAGTTTAGTTTGTGCATTTTTGTTGCCGTTTTCTTTCTGGTTTTGTAGGGTTAGGTAATACAAACAGTTTTTGAAATTGCACTGGAATGACAACAAATAGGGGGTTTCAAGTGTCTTAGGATATGCAAATTGAATCAGAAAGCCAAGTTGGATCACAGCTGGTAAATCTGATGTGGATGACCCCCCCCCCCCCCATTTGAGTCATTTGAGTAAGTTTAGGGGAGATGGAGTCTGACTTATAATGTCCTGCAGGTCACATCAATGTACAGCCACAGAAAGGAGAGCGGTGGTAGGACTGGTCAAAGTTTCACTTGGAGTAGCAGGACTACTTTGGCTAGTTGCTGTTTGGGGAGACGTTGGACTCAAGGATGGAGAAGAGTTTGAGAGGATGGCAGGGATGTGTGTGGGAAGCGCTGGAAGCGCTGGCACAGCTGTGGGTGTAGGTTTGATTGGAACTGGAATAGCTGGTAAAGTTTGTCCCCCGTGGCAAAGAGGTTTGATGGGCACTCCATAAGCACTCACACTGTAATCGCTGTTGGCCATTGATATTGGGGTGGTTGTGTCGATCATGCTGGAGCTGTACATGTGTGGCCAACCCGTACCAATGGGGCTGCCAACTGTAGTCAATTGGTTATGTAGAGGGTAGGCAGCTGACATTGGCTGCATTGTGGAAAAAGCAAGCCCTCCTGGCATTTTGTACTCTCTGGCAATGATATTCTCAATAGCAAAGGGGTGCTTAAAAGTAGATGTCTGAGAAACCCCCAGGTTGTAAGTTGACATTTGGGGCAAATGGGTACCAGAGGCCGCTAGGGCGCTCAGTCTTAGTTTGGCTTGCTGCTGGAGGTATTGGGCAGCATCTGATGGCTTGGTGGGAGCAAGGTGGTCCGACTTCATCACCTTAAACCTCTTCCTACGCCTCAGAAAACTGCCATTCTCAAACATATCACCACAGCTTGGGTGAAGTGCCCAAAAACTGCCCTTGCCAGGTTGATCCGGTCTCCTTGGAATCTTGATGAAGCAGTCATTGAAGGACAAGTTATGTCTTAGAGAGTTCTGCCACCTCTGGGTGTTTTCTCTGTAGTATGGGAACCTGTCCATAATGAATTTGTAGATCTCGCTAAGCGGCAGCATCTTCTCCTGAGAACTCTGGATGGCCATGGCTGTGAGGGAAATATATGAGTATGGGGGCTTCTGGTCACTGTATGTGTTTCTCCCAGGGCGAGGCATCTTCACAGCAATCGAAGAGGAGCTATCTGCATGTGATTGAGAATAGCACATCAATCCTGCTTATTTAATCCATTGCAGTACTTTACAATTATAATACATTAGTAATTGTCTTTTAGATTGGTGAAAGCGACCTATGAAACTATCATCTATATTACATTCACACATGCATATATTGCTCAGCTAAAATAACCTAATCTTCTTAAACTTGGCCACTCATTTACTCACATTGTTCAGTACGCTTATTTGTGCACAAGAACATAATTTCACATACCTTGAAGTTCTTAGGAGTTGACAGTGTGCATTCGTAGAATAGCCTGGTAGCAAAACACAAACCCTTCTTGTCGATACTATAGATCTTAACTCAGTCCAAATCCAGCTGGATCCCTTCTTTTGGGTAAAACTCTGATCTTCACTCCAGCATCAGGAATAATCTCCTTTTCTGACCAGCAGTTGAATGAGAAAAGGGGAGTTTGCTTCTTTGCTGGGTGGGAGATAAGCTAAGTAGTTGTCTCCATGTCCTTCCTCAAACCATCTGATAGTTTTATGTGGTGACATGAACAGAAAAGACCCCTGCGGAGGCGCTTCATTAATGTGCCACTTCTTTGCTATCATATGACAATCGCCCTGGGAGGAGGTGGGAGGGAGCAGGGGAGAAGAGTGAGGAGGGAGGAGGGGGAGAGAAAGGCATAATCTGGTTTCATTTACACCTATTTACATGGACACCTTGGGCCAATAGAAATCATTTCCATTTGAAGACAAGGCAAGGGGTGAAAAGGCTCAGCAACCGGAATTGAAGTGTGATGGCACCCAGTAACAGTGTGTGTGAAGGTATGCACCAACCTTTCTGTGTGCTTTGCAGGGAGCTTAGTCTGTAATTCACACTTACAAATGGAGCTAGTGAGCAGTGGGATGTTTGACATGGAAATTGCTTGGCTGTGGTATTCTGTTTGTTCTGTATTGTTATCTGATTTGTATTGTGAACCAACTTAAGGCATCGCTTTTACTTTCTAACAAGGGTAGGAGGGCGCTTGTTCTTACCCTAACTTGATTGTTCAACGAGTTCTTCTTTGCAATATACCTATGGGGTATAGATAGATATGTAACACACACACATACACACACATATATATTCATTTAACACATAAAACACATACACACACAATTGCATCAATACATTCGTTTAATTAAGTATAATCATTTATAGAGTATCCCTATACACATATCTCATTTTGTAGATTATGCAACTATAAGTATTTGGCATTTTTTTAAATAAAAAAAGTTATTTAAAGTTTTACATAAAGGTATCAGTGTTATTATATAATATGTTGGGAATGTATTATTGTTGGGAACAAACAATCGTTCTCTCAACAGCAGGTGCATCCATTGACTCCAGCTGGCTAGTTGTGATTTTACAGTGGCTTTAGAATTATCTTGTCATGTGAGTAGTTACTTCAGTTTCAACAAGTGTTCGATTCCCTGAAAGAAAGACAGACATAAATCAGCTTTGACTAATTGCTATATGATAATAAACACATATTACTGCAGAGCAAAACATTATGTGTGTAAGACCTTGGGTGGTGTCACTTGTGGAGCTCTCTCAGTCTTCCAGAGCTATGACTCTAAAATGTTAATTTAGTTTGATTTATTCTGTAACTGAACAAGTTAACCATGGAAAGAATATTCCTACACTCATAGTCCTGGAGGTTTTATACTATTATGAAAAAAGACAGTAAAATAACATAACGTGCATTTGTGAGAATGAGTAAAATGTACTGCAATATTTATTTTTTTTCACATGTTCTACTGCACTCTCCTGAATGACCAAAGACTACTATGATTAAGTAAAAAGAATGTCAGGACTGTATGGTAGTGTAATCTTATAGGATAATTAGTACACTCCGCACACTCATTTAAACCCCCAGTTACTGATAATATCTAATCATTCCCCCTCAGCGGCATATGCAAGGTACCTAAACATCTGCTAGGGTGGCCAGATGTGAACACAACAAAGCAAAGTCTTAATCACCATTATATTTACAGTATGATCACTGCATCATCACAGTTTAGGTACATATATATTTATATAATGATAGCTGTGTTACACTGTACATATGGCTAATATGCTTCTTGATATTCAAATGACAAGTAATAACCAAGCACTGTATTTTCCATCCACATGTATTTTTTATACAAATAGACACAGTCCTTATATTTGACAGGTCTTTAGGCACTTTTGCCACTTGTCTGGCATGTTTCACCCCTTAAGTGATGACATGCTTTGAATAAATTGCCCTGATATAAATCATTCCAAACTAGAAATTCAAGCTGCTTCTTCTTACTGTAAAGCATGTCCTATACCCCAAATTGAACATTTCCTCCTACCCTTGCTGTACTTTTTGGACTGGTGGCAATGACAGCAAATGTACTTTTAGTGCTGTCTGAAACAGTAACATTTCCATATACTACCCTTCATATCATATTTCATATTATATATTTTATGCGATTAAGATAAAGATGCCATCCTTAAACTACAAATTAGTAATATAACTTACATAACATAACAGTATTTGCATGCTAAACACATGTGTTCCTGGATTCTAAGAACTGACTGCTGTATGTGACATCCTGGTATCACTACAAGGAAAAGTCTTCTTCAACACCTTTTGGAACAAGAATTGTATTTCATTCATGTTCTATTTCAATTCAGTAACACTACCAGTAACAATTATAGGTTAGGTTAATAAAATGATTGATAGTATTACTAGTGATACTACAATTATTATTATTATTATTATTATTATGTATATCGCCATCATACACTGCTGCGCTGTAAAATGGGAGCACACTGCAAATGTATCTGAATAAATGTATTGAATATTTAGACAGTATTTTTTAAATATGGGATATGGTATGGATCCGCAAAAGTTAGTGTCTGGGACTATTTGAGGGGATACGGAGTTTTCTTTACATTTTATATCTGAACACAATTTAGTGAAATTCAACACAAAAAAGACATGTTGTGGTAATTATAATCTTAATGACAGTTATTATTGTTATTTTTTGCCAGTCAATAAATCACCAAATCGTTACTTAAACACGTTGAGTTTAGGAGATTAAACATTTTCATTAATATTGAAATAGCTTCTAGGATTCAGATTAGCATCTGGTAATGCAGAATCACGTTTTCCAATATTAACAGAAGCACTTGAGCACTAACACAATATAACCTTCTAAATTCAGGTATAAAAAAGCACGAAAATATAAATTCACAAAGCCCTAAGAACTGTTTATAACTTACAGTTTCCCTGCGAGTTCTTTTTTGTTTAAACCCATGCACTGGCTATAGAGCCTCGGTACAACTCCACTAGAAAGGAATGGGTTAACATGCAATGCCCCCTAAACATACTGCGCTTAATAAATTTAACAGTAACATAGATTTGTCCAAGGATTACTATGAATTAACTATGCATAATGTTGCACAATTAAGAGTAAGTCATCATGTGCAGGAGTGATAGTTCAATTGAAATGTTCTAATGTAATGATATTATTATTTATGTTAAAAAAAACCTATTAATTAAACTTTTTTCAGAAGATAAGATGTTTTTGATTGGCAATTGGGCCCTTTAAATTTATTTGTTTTTAGTAATGAAACGGTTTCTGTAAAGAAAAAAAGAAATGTTAAATTATTGGGAGATAATTAGAAAAAAAGAACGTGCACAATAAAGACGAAAATTAACAAATTTCTGTTCATGGGGTTATGCTAAAAACAGGATGGCACAGGAGGTATGATTGGGTTTTATTGAAATATTTCTTTTAACAAGACAGCTGGAAAAACTCCATATATAACACGATATATAAACAATTACATTTGTGAATGGTTTTTCGTATTTTGCTTTATATAATATTGGTTTTTAACCCTCAACAAGGATTGTCTTTCAAGCAAAAAAGTTACAATTTATTTCATACTTTGTAACACTAAGCGCAATATATATATATATATATAATATATATATAATCCATGTTTTTCTATTAATTTATATATATATTTATTTATTTAGTATGTTTGGTTGTTGTTCCTAATCACTCAAGTGAAGTACATGTAAAATCAGTGTATTAGGAGTTTTTAAAAGTGAATGCAACCTTTTGTAAGGAAATTCAAAACTATTTACCAAAAAAGGCTTTTTTTTGAGGACTCATTTAAATAAGGAGCTTCAACAGTTGTTGAGAAAGCGGCATAAATACACATAAGTCAATTATATCAATGTGGAAAGCAAATGGGAATGAATCTTTTTGTAGCAAGAACTATTCAGTCTTTCCTTCACGATCCTTAAAGCGCAGGTTTCTGCATGAAGGGACAGCAATAGACCCCTTTTTCCAAAAGCAGGACCCCACACGTTTACAGATTTGGTAATAATTTATGCTAATTTCCCACCCATAAATCCACAATTCGTTTCAGTAGCATGCAGGCTGTTCAGATAGCCAAGAGAAAGAGGACGATAATAGGGCTAACACAATATTGGTTTTGATCCCTTATGGTTTCAATGCAGGTGTGAGCATGTGGATGGGGTCTTGAATCTATCCAACAGTACAGAATGGGTGAAAAAAACCGAAATTTGAAAATAACCCTCTTATTCAGCCCATGTTAATATTTACAATACAGAAATGTAAAGCAGCCCAAAGCTTCAAACAATTGCAGAGATCAAAACCACATTTCTTAACTTGAAAGCAGTTCTACATTATTTGTAGTCAAATACTAGATTACATTTGATGAACTTATTTGCCATTCCTCTATTTACTTAGTAGCCAAGAAAAAGAGGTGAGAGAATTCGGTTTGGAGTTTCTTTTGTTGCTGCTGACTGTTTTTGAGTTTACCAAAGTGATTTTGCAGCCTATGGGAATTTATGGGAAAGGATGGAGTGATTTGTTCTGAACAATCTATCCCAAATTTAACACATCAGATATGTGAGGTTATTTCTCTTAGAACAGTTTCCCAACTATGCCAATTGCCAGTTAAACTGTAATGTACATCATGTGTTATATAAAGCAAATACATACCCTGCTTTAGGATATAATGCACCATAGTACATAAATCACTTAATAGAGGATACTGTCACAATGTTGCACTTCATTTATTTTTGTTAACCTCTAAAATAAATTGTTTAATAAAATGAACAGATGTAAGCTTGGGAGCAGGGCCCTCTTTACCTAATGTATGTTTGTCTCTGCTAGTAAACTCTATTTTTTCATACATTTTAAATGTATGTGCTGTAAGAAGTGCATGTCAATTGTTGGTGCTCTATAAATAAAATATAATAATAATAAATGACATATGACTTGTTTTTGGGGTTTAACATTTATAAATGCTCATGCTCACTACATTTCCACATTTTATTAACAAAAAAGAAAGAAAATTATATGACGTGTTTTTACAAATGTATTTGTTAGAAAATGTGATTCATTTGAATTAAAAATGGTTATTTAGCAAGAAATAGAATTAATACTAAAAACAACACTTACACTTGTAAGGTAGTCTCCTTTGTCAGCCCCTTATTAAATGATTTGCAGCATTTTGCATCTTTGCTGTATGACCTCAGTGCCTCAGAACAATAATGGGGAGTTTATTACAAGCATGCAAAAATGTACATTTCTTTACATACTTGTCACAAATTAGCTCACATTGGAAGCCAATTCCCTAAAAAAAAAATAGTTACACAGATCCTTTATAAAACCTTGTTTCTGGCCCTTCACCTTTGTTGAGGATGGATCTCTAGACTGTAAGCTTGGCCCTTCTTACCTAATGTGCTGGTTGGTTTTAGTCTGTCAATTCTAGTTTTGTCATAACCTTTGAATATATATAATATAGGAATTAGGCATTTTCTGAATTAGTTTATTTGTTGTCTCTACAGTAAAGACATATCCCAAATGTGCTGCCCTTTATAAGGTTTCCTTTTTCTACAAGGGAATATATAACTTGGAATGGGTGCAAGGACAGAAAATGACCTTTCCTGCAGGTCATAATATCAGAAGTTAGACATTTCTGCTATTATGTTTGAAAACAAGCAAGATGAAGAAACTCTAAGGGACCATTATTTCTCACATGAAAACCTTTGCAAAAGAAAATATTATAATAATTATTTTGATTCTCATCAAATTAGAATGTTTAATTGAACATAGTTTTGTAGTTTTACAATTCAGCATAAGTATGTTCTGTAATATAAGCTGCTTGGCAAGTTTATGTAATATAAAAGTTAATTTGAAACTTTGTTTCCTTAAGAGGTATTTTGATGGACAAGGCTGGATTTATTTCAAAATTGCCTCTTTGTCACCTACTGCCATCTCCATGAAAAAAAATATTTAACCGATGCTGAATAATAAATAACTGGCTTTGTAAGCTTGGCACCGATGGAAATCCAGAGGACTCTAGGCAAAAAATTGTGAAATAATCAAAATCTATGGTGTAGAATAAAAAAAAAAAAAAAAAAAAAAAAAAAAAAGAGTATCTAAGCAGGTGTGAACAGAAACTATTAAGTCACTCGCACACAGGTGATGCTGGACAATATCCCTTTTAATGTTGACTCTATGGTGTTAAGGTATACAAAGTGAATACTTGAAAAAGTGGCGTTATCACCATAGCAACCAGTGGAATGTTCCTGCTGACTGGACCAATTCACTGGTTGCTATAGTTGGAAGGCCACTTTTTTAACTTCTTGGTAGACTCCAATGTTTCTGAGGTACCTGGATAGGCATGTAGTTATGTTATCATTTGATTAGTGATGTCACAATCTTTTTTTCTTACTAATGATACATTGCAGAGATATGTACCTATGTAACACATCTGTATCCCTACTTGAATTTAAAATGGTTTGTTAAGTACATTTTCATGTTTGAGTACTATTAAGAAACTATTCCAAAAATGGACAGCTGAGGTCATGTATAAGGAGTGAAAATTGGTAAAAGTGGAAACATATCATTGACTGCTATGGTGATTGCACCCAGTTTAAAACTCAGCACCAGAACTGCATTACATTGTGTGTATATATATATATATATATTCAGAAGCCTTGTGGAATATTCACAAATATAATAAATACCGGAAATGTTCAATTGTTTATTACATTTAGTTTTTTTGATGAAAAATTATTCTGAAATGTGACAATACACTCCATCATCTAATGCCCCTTTTAACTGATATTTTTGTTGGCAATATTTCATTCTTAATTTTTTTTGTTTGTTTTCTCATGTGAAAAAAAAATAAAACATAAAAAAATGCATTATTAAATATTACAGCAACAACTTTATAATAAACACTGGAGTTCATGTATATTAGTCTTTAAATGCTGAAGGGTTGGTTATATTGGTAAACAGGGTCTGATGATGTAGGGTATGTGAGATTCTTCCTTAATATTGAGGTCTATAAGAAAATGATAAGAAAATGTTTTGTTTACACAACACCATATTGATTTGGCCCCTCTGGTAAGGAATCATTAACCCTAAGAAATAAGTACTAAATGAATACAGTTTATTATCTACAATAGATGCAAACTCCATTTTTGTGTAAAATAATTAATGTATCGTGTGGTCTTAAATATTTCAATGTTTGCTTTGTAGAATAATAACAAAAGTCAATGTCCTTTTAACACATTTTAATAAACTGTATGCAAATATATCACATATTGTATTATAATTTGTGGCACATTAAGGCTGTAATCAATGCTTCACCAGTTTCCACTCCTTATGATGCTAGCAATTTCATGGGCTGTTACCACAATACATCTAACTTTAAAGAGGAATACTCTAACGGCTAAATACCAAAACAAGCTATCATACATTGGTGTTGAAATTTTTGGATCCTGAATTGTCTAACTTTGAGGTGTATAGGAAAGTTTGATATTTTAATTTCCTGATATCATTATTTGTTATGTAGGTTCATCTCACCCCATCATAAACCAGAAGATCACTGGGGTTGGTAATTCATAATGAATAGTGAAGTTAAGGAGTTGAAACCCTCAACTCTCTAGGTAGCTGAATACACCCTATATACCATACAGAGTTTATTTCATACTAATATCTCAACCTGGCAGATGAACCTTGTAGAAATGAAATAATAGGTTGTGGTTAGTTAAGATGTACTCATTAGCCTGGTATTCACTTCATTTTGAACTTGTCATAGTCCAATTTGCCAAAAGGTCATAGTGAAAATACTAAGTATCAGCATTTTTTGACCTTCCAAGAAGATTGCTAGTAGGTACTTGTCTCACATAAGTACGGGCATACTGGTGAAAATACACCTGGAAATAAAATATTATATAGCTAGGAGGATGGGCTTGTAATGTTAAGGCTAAAGAAAAAAACAAGCCAACTGGCCCAGCGATACTGATGTTGTTACATTGCACAATACAGTTACTCAATATGGATTTGCAAGTAAAAAACCCACACGCAAAAAGAAAAGATGTTCTACTACAACCACTAACTTGAAATCTCAAAATATCCTAAGTGGGATAGAGAAAATAGAGGTTAGAAGGATTCTCTTGTCTTTTAAACACGTGATGGACTATTATAATTATGTGTAGATTATTCACTGTATTGACAGATGAAAAGAGGCTCGACAAAACAAAATAATCCTCTCTCTGCTGTGTAGGACATGGGTTTGCTTTGATAGCAGTGCTACTGATTTTCCCCAGTAAACAGAGATTATTGACCATTGACTTCCTGTCAATGGTCAATAATTAGCTAGAACTAGATGGCACCTCATGCGAGGTAAATACCCAGTAACATCCAATATTAAAACACAGGGATAGTTTCACACAGAACCTTTGTGGTTGTTTTTGCAGTATTTGTTTGAGCCGCTTAGTGTATAATCTTTTATACCGTTAAAGTGAGTTGTTTGCTAAAGGTCACAGAAACTGTGATGACACTAGTATTAAAACAAGTTCAAAGAAAAGGGAATTTCGGTTTAATTAACAAGAATGTATTAAGAAAGACTAATGAGGTGGGATCTTACACACCTTGGATTCAATTTTGACATAAAATGCTCTTTTAATTTTATAGGACTTGTTGGTGTTTGCTAATTAGTTTGTTGCAAAGTTGCTTCCCATAAGTCTTTTTCTGTTCCTCATTTGTAATATATATATATATATATATATATATATATATATATATATATATATATATATATATATATATATATATTTATATATATACATAAACTGTATATATATACTGTATATATATATGTTAGGGATATATAACCTTAAAAGTAAAAAATAAGATTAAAAGTATAAAATAAAATGCTGGTTTAAGTAGATACATCCAAGATATTAAAATCATTTTTGAGATCATTTGGAGATTTTTCCCAACAATTTAGAAAAATACGCAAACACAATAATTTGAGTCATGGAATTGCATGTCGCACAACTGTCCCGCCTTGCCAGGGATAGCCCCGCTTTTGTAACTCTATCCTGCTGTTCCACGGAGCTCTACCTCTGTCCTTCTTTTCAGGACAGAGGTAGAGTTCGGCAGGACAGAGATAGAGTTCGGCAGGACAGTGGGATTTGGGACTGCAGTCTTGTGGTCCAGATTTCATTCTTCGGTGACCGTAAAACCAGAGAATGCATGCTGTGCATGCGCAGAATTGTGCTCATGCCCAGTAGTGTTGCCAGTTTGAGTGACATTCTACCTCCCAAGTCCAGCCCCTCAGCGTCCCGATTCACTGGGGGTAGAAGTTGGGAGGTATGTTATGGTGATCATGACAATATTACAAAAGATTTTGAGAGATGATAGTTTGTTAGGTTTAGTTTGTGATGCTCTGAAAACACTCCAATGCATTTATTGTGCATACACAAAACTGAGCTTTATTGCCATTCTAGATCAAATGAATACCGGTTTAATGCACAAATTACATATAAAAAAAAGAGTTGCATATTAGTGAATCTGTGATTATGATCTTGTTAAAATGATGGTTAAAACAACTCCACAAACTATTGGTTATACAAAAAAAAATGTATTGTCCTTGCAAAAACTACATTTATTTTTCAGACATAGTATTTTTATGCACCAAACTGGCAAGTGATGCTGCTTTGCTTTGAAAATAATATTTTACAATATATTGATCTTTGAGCACACATTATGAGGGTATAAATACAAGTACTGGACATTAGTTCAAAATAATCATTATAAGAATATGACACTGTGGATTCAAGAGTTTCTATTATAGCAAATATGAGGCCATTGCTGGAAACCCACATTACTCGACATTATAGTGTTTTTAAATACCACTACAAACATGTAATATGTTCGCTTTTCAGTTTTTATAGGGTCAGAATAGCTATTTTTTTATAAATCATTTCTAAAAAAAAAAAAATTGTTAAATAATATGTTTCAAGATGAATGATTGGCCTCCATTAATTGATATTCTATATGTATATTTAATAATTCTTACATCTTTACAGAGTTACGGATAGCACACAGTTTACGTATATTGTAGACAATAAAATCAAATAATCATGAGGTTTAGATATTGGTAGAAACTGATGTAGGATCAGGAGCAGTGGGACGCTGATCCTTTTTGAAAACCATCAAATGCGAATTTCCACATTTTTTGCAGTTGGAAATATTACAGACACAGAAAATACCACCTTGGTACTGAGGGGATTAGCTTTCTCCCAGCCCCTAACTCCAATGTGAAGGCAGCAGTAGATCAACTGTATAATATGTGCACTGTTTGGTCATTTGTACAAGCAGAACAAAGGCCGAGCTTAGCCAAATTGCATTGCACTTGTGAACTGAGCCCCAATTTGAAGTATCTTTTACAGCAGGGGGAATGAGAACAATTTTGTGTGTGTCTTAAAAAAAGGAGGAGAATGACAAAGCCACTTTCTAGAGCATCTCAAAGTGAAGTAGTGAGGCGTGACATTCCCAGGGTGACATGAGACAAAGACAGGGTCAGGTGGATGAAAAAGAGAACCAAACAGCCACTTTCACATGTCTGCCCTAAACTGCTGCACTTCTCCATAATAGAAAACAAATGTAGTAAAAAAAAAAAAAAGGAGGATTGCTGCAATTCATTAAAATAGCAAATGATAGCTAAACAACATTGTCAAAACGGAATCAACTTCCATGCGCTGCCACCCAGAACAGGCTATTGTGTTTGATTTAATATGAGGCTGCGTTACTTTTTACTCCAGTTAAACATTTGAAGAAATCTCCCAAGAAAATCCGAACGCACTTTATTTTTTAAATTTTATTTCCGAAAGAAAAATTTAAAATATAGTTGTGGCCATCATAATGTTTTGCATTCATATTTAGTTTTTTTTTTTTTATATAAACACATTTTCATTTATTTAAATAGTATTTTTAAAAAAATCATAAAAAATCGTGCCAATTTTTTATTTTGTTAAGGTTTTTCAGATATTTTGCATAATCTTTGAAGTAACTGAAAATTAAACAACCTCAGAATTTTATTTTGTTAGTCTTTTAGATTGCTTGTTTTGCCCCATGTATTCTGCTAATCATATACATGGTTTAAGAATACCAACAGTTTATTATTGGTTCTTCAAAAGGTTAATAGAACTCCATTCACTTCTTTCAACTTGCCTTCTTTATTTTTCTCTCCTCAGTGCACCACAGTCTTGCCACCCACAAAGCCGCCAAAAGGAGGTCATGTGATTATAACTAACCTCCAGTCAACCAAAGGATGGCTAATTCCTGATGTCTAAAAGCAGCATTGATCCTTTTCCAATGAATGATCCTCACATTCAGTAAAAACCAAGCACTTTCTACAGGAAAGAGGTCACTTGCAAAATATGTAGACATGAAAGACTTTAAGAAACAATATAGACTTTTTTTTCATGTGTAAAATGATGGTTTAGCTTGGGATAATTACAAAAAAATCTATAAAATATTGTACATTTCATGAAATTAACAAAAAGAAACCTAGTTTTAAAAGTGTAATTACTTTACTGAGCAGGTGTCTATTAAAGTACAGTTGATGTACTGTTGTACTGTGGTCTGTGTATTTGGATTTATTTATACACTGCAGGGGGGGGTCTAGAAAAAAAACATGCATTTACACTAATTCTTACATTATTTTTCCTTTTTTGTGTATAACATTAATAAATTTTGTAAATAAATGTAAATGTGCCCAACTACAATTTTATCACATTTTTTAGAAAGGGAAGAGTAACATGGTATAGATTTTAAAGAATGTGGTCACCAAAAGCACTCTTTTTAATAAAACAGTTTCTGCCAAAAAAAAACACAAGAAAAGGGCACCATTACATTTAGCTCATCTGTCATAATGGTATTTTTTTTTCTGTTGGTAAATATATATATATTCAAGGACATAAACTACATTTGTAGCAATTTAATTAATGCAGTATTTTTAGGTTATTTAGGTTATTTACACCACTGCAAAATATGATAGTATAATAATAATAATAATAATAAATCTATTAATAAAAAGTCTATTCATAAACAGGACTATGCATAGGACACATGGTCACGCATTTAGACTGGAAGAAAGGAGATTTAGTCTAAGGAAAAGGAAAGGGTTAGGACAATAAGGATTTTTTTTATCAGAGTCTGTACAGACATTTAAACAACAACTGGATGAATACTTGCAAAAAAAAGCTTCTTGATCCAAGGAGAGATCTCACTGCCATTCCCTAGTTTGTGCAAAATTGGAAAGAGTCACAACTGGGTTTGTTTGCCTTCTTTTGGATCAACAGCAAGAAATTAACAGATATAAGAAAGGCTGAACTTGATGGATGCATGTCTTTTTTCAGCCTATGTAACTATGTAACAATGTAATAATAATAACATTTTACAAAGGTTTCTCCTACAATAAATTAATTTACATGTGAAGGGGGTAGAGCATTTTGTAAATATATAAATATATAAGTGAGTGATTTCATACTTTGTCAGAAATTTAACATATTTTAAACACATTTTCAGAAAGCAAGACAAGTGGTGTTTGTCTGAGATTTCTGACAGGGGAAATCTGCATTAAAAGGGTACTTAATAGAGTGTGTCATATAAAATTAGGACCTAAAATATGAGACCGCCATATGTAATCTTTCAATAGCTACAGTGTTTGCTGTGCCTGCTTCTCAGATCAAAAAGATACAGTAATTAATTCACTAATTAATACAAACATTTACATTTTCATTGATGGTGAAAGTGTTGGTCTTGATAATTTTCACTTAAAACAAAAATATATCTATTAAGAATGTGTGGTAGAGGACAGTGAATTATTTTGTCGTCTATAGTATATAATAATAAGTGTTGTATTCAGTGGCAGGTCATATTCCTTTTTTTCTATTTATAAGTGACAAGTGATATATATCTGCAAACTTCACAAACTAATGCTACATTCAAAAGTGTCAACCGATTGCAGAGTGCAGTATAACTACATACCTGCAAGTGTGCACATCTGCAGACACATTCTCCTTGCACACAGAATGTTGACATCCACTCAACACAATGTTACATTAATCCCGTTGAAAGTCTTATCAAACCTCAGAGCTGGAGCAGAAGGATATATTTAACTTCTTTAATATTTAATTCCGAGAGTATGTTCTTTAGATCTGACTTTAGAAAGGATTTCCCCTGCAGCAATTTCTATCCTTTGTGTTATTCCTCTGAAAGATATCACACAGATAGGCAGGATTTAATCACTTGCCTAAAGAGAAGATTGTGGCTCAGACTTTTCTAGAGAGTGAAAAATTTCATGATCATGGAGTAGAAATGGCAAGTTTTGAAAATGGACTTTTGAGTGGGTAAGTATTCTTTAAATGATGTTTTCATGCCAAAATAACCTATGAAAACCTGAATGACAATTCCATTTACAAGACTGATGCAGATGTGTCTGCAGGATTTTGTTCATGGGGGAGCAGAATATCCTCCCCACCTGTCTCCTCTGTCACGCCAATACCATCTTACCTCATCCCTTTGTTGGCTTAGGAGAGGGGTTTCCTGGTGAGAGTCAAATGTTAGTTACTCCTTAATTATACGATCATGGTAGTACTGGTTGTACCAGTTTGTTATTGTGTGTGATTTTAAATCTGATATTTACCTGCATTTGGCTCACAATTTTTTTTCCAATTCATCCCAAGCGTGTTCAGTGGGGTTAAGGTTATTTCTCTATGAAGGCTACTTAAGTTCCTCCACACCAGACTCATCAAACCATGTCTTTATGTACCTTTCTTGGTGCGCAGGGACACAGTCATGCTGGAATAGAAGAGGACCTTCCCCAAACCGGTGCCAACATTACCCTTCACTGGAACTACGGGGCAAAGCACAAACCTTAAAAACAGACCCAAACCATAATTCTTCATCCACCAAACAGTTTACAGTTACAGTTTACAATGCATTCCAGTAGGTAGTGTTCTCTTACCATCCACCAAACCGATCAGAATTCCAGTGAAGCGTGATTCATTACTCCAAAGAACATGATTCCACTGCTCCAAAGACCAGAGGCAGCATGTCTTAAACTACTCCAGCTAACCCGTGGCATTGTGCATAGTGATATTTAGCTTGTCTGCAGATGCTCATCCCATGGAAACCCATTTCATGATGCTCTTGAGGCACAGTGCCTGTGGTGGTGGTGTTGCTTCTAGAGGCAGTTTAGAACCCTGTAGCAAACGATGCTACAGAGGATACACACTATGCCCTTCAGCATTGTTGTTCATCTGAGGTTGTATTTATCTATTTTTAGACCCGCTAAGGAACAGATGATTGTTATTATGACCTAATATGTACAATATTCATAGAATTCAAAGATGTTGTACTTTCTTTTTCACACGACTGTACATCAATTCCCCCACGGTTAAAATGCAGCTTGAAAAATGTAAGATTTTTTATTTTCCTGCCTCTCCCTTTAATTTTGTCTGGTTTACGGATTAAATCAATTAGTCTGCATTTCATATGAGATCTTCCTCACCTCGGACTACCTAGTAGGCAACATCCAGATTTTGACATAATTATTTGTGTGGAGGAGATGCCGGTTGCCAGTTTAGTCAGATACGAGGTAAGTAACCTCGGTTATAATTAATAATTATTGTTTTATACACACCTACTGAAGAAGGATATATCCAACATTTAAAAAAGTGTTTGCTTTACAATATGTGGTTATATGCATGGCTAGGGGTCAGGGCTTTATGATTTTTTTGTGACCTGTTACTATATATTAATATAACAAAGTAAGATGTTAATAACATTAGGAAAATCATGTATTTTATTAACACATTTTAATTTATAAATATAGTTTCCGTGGCATTTCTATACATATTATTGTAACTTCTAGAACACTGTGATACATCACACTGATTCAGTTTGTTCTAGAAATTTAGAAGGTGCACAAAGAAAGGAGTTGCATAGAAAGGCTGAATCCCAAAGATTTTTATGCAAATCTCTTTAAGAAATATTGTTTTAGGGTCTACCCCTTAAAAAAATCTTTCAAAAATCTTAATAAATATTTTAAGCTTTGCAATGTTGTACACCAAACAGAGTAGTACACAAATGATTACTTATATTTTAAAGGTAATTAAGCATTTTTTTTTAAATGTCCCCTAAAGGCATCTCATACTATCTGTACAAAATCCTGTACACAAAATAATGGTCACCAATGTCTAGCTTGATCGCTGTGCTTTTCTCTACAACTTGTTGTGACACCTAGTTAAGAAGTATAACCCCTGCCGAGCTGAATATGTATGTACTTGTCTATTTTATATTATTATCCCTCTATCTGGAGGCAATGTAGATTTTCTAAAGATCTAATGAATAAACAACCAGCAAATGCTAGCGGTGCAATTTACATTGTTAATGCCTACATGTGTATAATAAATATGCATTTTTAAATCTTCAAATAAACTCTTCATAGTTTGTAACCTGTGGTAATGAAGTTGCCTTCTGAGGAAACTCTTATCAGCTCCAGAATAAAATTAATTATACTAACAATTCCCTGTTACATAATTTTTTATACACAATATATAAAAGGTTTGGTTACACCTAAGATTTCATTCCCAATAACACCTTCTTTGCTATTTTTTATGGAATTTCGAATTCATTTTGAAATTTTTAAGTAAAGCGTAACTGTCATGTCTTGAGGTAAAATTATTATTTTTTTGTATATCTGACATCACACCTGCCTGAAACACAGTCATATTTTTGGCAAATATGCCTTTGTTGTTGACTTACCCTTAGTGAGGATTGCATTGTAATCGTCCAAAGTAAAATAAATACTAATACCTGTGTTGATTTAGAAGACTGTGCACGAAACTGTAGTGCTACAACATGTTTACAACAATGCAGTTATCTGTACCACACCTGTTATGCCGTGAATTAAAGTCAGCGTTAAAGCACCAAGGATCATAAGGAGGAGATTGTCTAATGATAGCCTCATCTGCCTTTTGCTTGAAAGAGCCAGCCCTTCCATTCATTTGTATTACCTTCCTGTTTTCAGTGTTGTAGAGATCCTGTACAGGCCCTACTAGGGTCTCCCGTGACCCTCCTGCTAAAGATGACATACATTAGCAGGTGGATCTGCAGGAACGTTGTGTTTCAGCTCCCTGTCTTCACTATACGTTAGGAAGGGTCAAACCCAGTGGGCTTCTGCTGCAGGGAGAGCTTGGCTGACTTTGTATAATGAATAGTTACATCAATTAAGGTTTTGCACTAACACATTGAGCTATGCATTATACAGGGCCAGCTCAGCCCTTTTTGCTGGATCCATTTGCTAGGCCCTATATAATAAATAGTGAACAGAGGGAGTTAACAACACAACTCTCGTGAAAACTCTAATACCAACTGCCCCATTAGTGAATAAATGGTTTGATCATGAAAGTAGGACTCAACTCCTCTTTCATGATCACTATGTGAAATGTGGAGAGAGAGCGATCAGTGAAATGAGGGGGGAAGAGACTTTATCTTAAGAAAGGAAAATAAAGAACACAGTAATATTAAAATATTAATGAGACACAGAAGGAGCCAAAGAGGATCCCTAGTCATGTACAGTACAAAAATGATATATATAAATGTTGCAAACTGTGCACAAATTTAAAATGCAACACTTCTCCATAAAAGCAGAACAGAAATTCTGAGTTAGTTTATATATTGATACTTATTGAAGATTCAGCAGCATTGTACACAGATGAGGAGTATGAAAAAAAATGATGACTTTTGAAAGCTTTGAATAAAATTTTTTGGTACAAGGAAAAATTGTACCATATTTGCTCGATTATAAGACGACCTCCCAAAATTTGAATATTAATTTAGTAAAAAATAAAAAGCCTGAATATAAGACTATGCTATAGCAAAAAAGTTTTACTAGTAAATATTAATTCACATGTAAACATTTTTTTAATATTTAATAAAAACTATGATTTTTGTTTTTATTTCCTTTTATTTGCCAACCTCCCCCCAGTTTTGCACATCTGCCCCCCAGACATGCCTTATACCCCCTATATTCCACTCTGCCTCCAAGATATGCCTTTTAACCCCCCTATATGCCACTCTGCCCCAGATATGCCTTATAGATCCCTATATGCCATCTGCCTCCAGAAAGCCCTTATACCCCCCCATATGCTACTCTTATCCTCCCCCGACTTACCAGTGCTTCTCTAGACTTGTCCCCCTTGCTTCAGATTCCTTGATGTCTAGTGGGGCAGCCGGTGGAGGTCTGCGCGATAGGGCTTCTATGAATGAGCACCGGAAGGTCTTCCCCAGAGGAAGTGCCGACAGCAGCGGAGGTTTTCTGCGTGCATCGCACAGATGTCCACCGGCTGTCAGAGAGGAGGATCCAGGTCCCCTGCAGTGCTGCGGGGGATCTGGATCTTAGTCTTGTAGTCAGACCTCTGTTTGAGGTCTGATTAGAAGACGACCTTGACTATAAGACGATGGTTATTGTTTTATAATCTAGCAAATAGGGTAATTACTATAAAGGGTCATTAATACAACGGAAAATTTAGGAATATAAATGACAGCAATATCTGTATATATTAAAAAAGCTAAAGGAGAGAGAGAGGCAAGTGTCCTTTCTCCACTAGGTGGCACCTCTTCAACATTACAGTATTAATGTACTTAGACTGATACAAAAATACCCCATGAGAGGGAGGAGAAGCTTGCGCAAGGCACCAATACTTTGCAAAAGAAATGATAAGAATTACTGTTTTCATTTTTGTTAGTATGTTATTGTGTGTAAAAAAATATGTTACTGGGTGTACGTCAGTTTGTATGTGTAAGTATGTTACTGTGTGTGTTTGTGAATATATTACTCTGTGTATGTTACTGTATGTATGTGTGCATTAGTGTGAATATATTGTGTGCGTCTGTTCAAGTATATCACTGTGTATGTTAGTGTTAGTGTGTTATGTAAGTGTTTTACCATATGTGTGTATGTGTGTTACTGTCTGTCTGTAGGAGGAGTTTGTGGGCCCCCGTCATAAGGCTTGCAGGGGCCCATCATTTTTTGTTACACCACTGTGTTACACTTGACACTCTGGTGACTACAAGTTGAAGAATAAGTAAATCACAAAAATAGCTTCAGGTAGTGAACTTAATTCATCAAATCAGACCACCCTCTGTACCCGTGCCGATCCTTCCCTAATGTCATTAAGATGACAGTACAAACACATCTTTACAATCTTGCCACTCTTTGTAAAGCTTACAGTTTAAGTTAAGCAATTCTAAAAAGAATGAAAAAAACAGTTGAGAGAAAAAACTTTTGTAAAGGTAAGTGAATGACAAAGCAAAGCTGTAAAACATTAATTTTTAAATCAGATCTCTCCTTTAGATTCTGGAGAAGCATTCCATCCTAAATACTAGAGAAGTGGTATTTGGAAATACAGCAGAGACCTTTGGAAACGGACGGGATACATTTTCAGCAGACAGAAAAGCTTAACACTATCTTGCAGTGAAAAATATGTTTTTCCTAAAAATTATTCTTTGATGTGTGCATGCTTTAAACTTACTGCTTATATCAATAAAGTATTTTCACTTATTGTCATATGCTGTTATCACAGAATATATTAATGTAAAAAATAATATATACCTGCTAATTCTGTTTCACAAACATGAACACTTAGTAGTAAGGAGAGTACAATAAGTATTGGGGTCCACAAAGCTAGGATTCTTATCTTAGAGTTAAACTAGGAGACTGCTTAGGGTACGTAGCTGTTTGGTGGCACCACTATTGGGTTCATTCAGCGCTTCGGAT
The DNA here is from genome assembly GCA_029215755.1 of Spea hammondii. NCBI lineage: Eukaryota > Metazoa > Chordata > Amphibia > Anura > Pelobatidae > Spea > Spea hammondii. The sequence continues at coordinate 82,152,322 of JARDYJ010000004.1, forward strand.
TCGGCCAGCGCTTTATAAATAAATGTAATGTAATTAATGTAATGTAATTCTTATGTTGGTAAACATGTGCATGCAGGAAGGGGAGACTTCAGACATAATTTGCCTAGCTATTCAGAAACCCTAAGTATTGCCATACCTAGATTGCTCAGTTTTGCCTACTTTGGCTTAATAACCATGTCCAAATGGCAGCTATGGTGTTAAAATGAACAAACATTTATGTTCAGTTCTCTCCCTCCTTTCTGCATGTGAGTGCCTATTCATTCCCTTGAAGCAAACCAGGAACCCGTTCTTGAGGCTGCAAACATCATCTTAAGCATGTTATATGTGGAATACATTATTTTAATTAAGTCTAGGGCAATTTACTTTCCTCTGAGATTCATTCCACTGAGCAATTAGGGACCCATTGGCAGCAGTACATATGAATATTCAGAAGGGTGTCAATTAATTAGCAGACAGAAGAATCTCATTATGGTGCTCAAACCCTTTTATTGCTAAGCAGAATTAGAGGGGCTTTTGCCAACATGCAGGATTAGTGCATATTTTGCTGTGCACTGATCTACCTCTGTTATTAGCTTACTTATGCTGCCCTTGGATTTTTATCAATTAAAAAGCTTATTAATTTGTCTACAATATAAATTGTATTACCATTATCAGCTCCACTTAGTTATATTCATTTGAGCAGTTGCCACAAATTGAATTCATTTCCAAGTTTTACACTGAGACAACTACTGAAATTGTTCCCACTATAATTATTTCCCAATGTTTTAAATGGCTTATCTTACAGTTTCTAGTTTTGTATTCTGTTTGTTTTGCTCATAGGTTAACTGCTTTCAACACCTAAATCTATTGGCTGCCTTCTGCAATCCAATATCTGTGATGTCACCAACGTCCCATTCATGCTGGGGTCTGATGCTAATTAATGGACCCATTCAAAGCAACATATTTAAGCCAAGTGTTGGAATGATACACAAGAAACAATATTCATGCTTGCAAACCGCTGTCTGCTGCCAGCATGTCTCAAGAATCAGATGCAATAATCGGGAGTGACCCCACTATATCTCACCGTAGATTAAACCTTAATGTAAACATTACAATTGGTACATCCTGTCTAAAAAAATTTATTCAATGTTATATGTTATGATAACCTTTTACCAAAATACTAAAGTTGATGATATTAACACAGTAGATTTAGGATCTAATTTCTGCTGCCATTTTCTAACCATCTGCAGTTATCATGCAGATAAGCCAATCATTTTGCTTTTTGTAGTTTAGTTCTACTAATAATACATTTTGCTCAGATACAAACCTTTTTTTTTCTGCACGCATAAAGATAACCTTGTCTCATCTATACAAACATATGATGGGTAAGACAAAATGGAGCAGAGCATGGCTGATGCAAGTCCATTCTGGTTTAGGAAGCAGCGTTGGAAATATACTAACCGCAAAGCGACAGATCCACTTTAAATTCAGCTTTCTAGTTTTTGACTATAGTTTTCTGTCCTACCATTTCGTTTTCTTTGAAACATACTTCATTCCTGTACTTTGTTAAATCCTTTTATAGGTTTAAATGTTCATACCGTAATCACATCTTTTTTTTATTCCTCAGTGCTGTACACCTTGAGATCCTTTAGTCTTTCTCAATCAGCGCATTGTTGTTAGCACTATAAACCTCTTAGACGTTAGTGAAACTGCAGGCAAAACAGAGGAATCTCAGCATATTTGTTGGTAAATGTAAACAGCTAAATGCAAATTAGTCATGATTGCTAAATACATGTTTTAGCTTTCCATTGTTAATAGGTAAAATATTTCACTAAATATCCCAGGGATATTGTTTTCTTAAAAACACACACAGATTCGCCATGAAAATGTTCAATATTAATTATTCATTTGGGGAAAAAAAATCAAATTGCAAAATCAGTTCATTTAGCCGCAATAAGTTAATGTAATATATTATTGGGTATGTGGATTAATTATAGCTATATGCAAATATCTTTTTATTGGGAGAACATGTTAAATACTGTTTGAAAAGTCACTTTTATTTGAACAATAACACCGGAATTCTCCCCAAAAGGTTAGAAAGATAAATATTAAATCTTCTTTCACAAAGGGAGCTGCAAAATAGATACTAAATTAATATGCATGCAAAATTAATTAGCTGCATTTCATGACATCAAAACAAGTACCTGGGATACTAAATGCCTTCTGGGCATTTTAAGCATATGCTAGAATTATAGCTTAATTGAGTAATTACATAAATTAGACATTGATTTTGCCACACATCAACTGTAAAATATATGTTGATTAATTCTGCATAGATTACAGGACTAACGGCAGAATGGGATCAAACCTATGATGTTAAAGGTTGCAGTTTCAGGGTCATAAGGATGTATATCCTTTACCTATAACTTAATATTCTACAAGAATAGAATAATCTTAATTGAGGTACAGATGTTCCCTGATCTCTGTTTGACTACAGGCATTTATGTACATAAAGAAAACTTCATTAAAATCAATTACACCACTAAAGATGAATTAGTATCTACCAGATTTTAGTGCTCCAAATAAAAAAAATGCATCCATTTATTATAGTTGCCCTAGTGTTGCTGAATTTGGATTACATATTTCTGTTTTATTTTTTAAGATCATTTTAAATCAGTACGTTTCATATGCAAATAGATTTAGCAACATTACAAAATAATTCATTTTTTCAGCTATTATGAATAAAATGCATTTAATATAGAAACAAATTTTAAATAAAAAAAATATTTCAAAAGAACAAAATCTGTATTAGGTCAATAGTTTAAAACATCTAGACAGCTGTTGAATTTCTATATATTATTATAGTAATATAGTTTATATAGTTTATTCTAAGAACAGCATACTATTAGGTTGTAGTTATTAGATTATCATTTCATCATAGCCCCTATTAAGAATTTTCTAAGAAAAAAAGCCAAGATCTGTAATATCAAGAATACTTTGGCTTTTTTTGGAATTACTTTATTCAGGTACTAATAATAAGACAACTTGTGCAGAAAATAGAGTGTGGACTAGAATCTGATAGATTGTATGTTTGCAAGAGTATGGTCCTCTTTTCATTCTGTACCAATATGTCTTAATATGTGTTAATGTTATGTCCGCTTTGTATAACGTCAATTATGATGCTATTGTTAATTTCACTCTCCCCAATTGCAATAGCACAATGGAATCTGCTACAAATAAAATGTAATATGGTGCAATAATGTGCTGTTCATAATGTGTTCTTTTTAGTCAATACCAAAATTGCATTAAATATAATATTTATTGAGTAGTTTAATACGTATGTATTTATACTTCAATGTTTTCTTCTATTCCATCTACATTTTCCTGCTACTAACTCTGGGTGTGTGAAAGTCACTGATCAAACAGCATAACAGAAGGAAAGCGACAAGGTTAAAAAAAAAAAAAGGTTTTGTCAAAGCTGTGCGTTTTTTTTTTCCTGAAATGCTACTTGCCCCTAAGCATCTACACCTACATATAACAAAGACAGACTCTAGAGCGGTACAAGTCATGCACGCTTGGGAGGTTATTTATCATAGTCCCTTGGCTACAAATGTAGGGCAAAAAAAATCTGATTTACCAAGAAAAAACATTATGCCATAAAATTCCGTTTTTTCAGCAGCTCGTTTTATAACGGTTTACATTTTTGCATCTGTTTTACATATTTTTGCCAGGCACTACATACTTTGAAATACTGATAAATATTTATATATCTGCACGTTCAAGTCACCTGTGAGTCACACAAAACAACATCCGAGTACACCATGATTATTACTTATCATATTTTGGATTCTTTGCGAAGAATGTAATACCAAAGTTTGGAAACATAAAAAAAACATATAAAATTACTGTGCGGACTATTTTTAATGGTGAAAGAAAGAGAGCTCCAGTAAGGCTATTTTAAGAAAGGTCAACACCAACAAATCACCCATTCTCTAATATAGTAAAAATATTTGCATTATGTTGGTTGCTGATGGAACTTGCCCATTTTGACTTGATGCACCTGTGTTTTCCAGAAGAAGAATAACCGTGAACCAACTTAGCCTATGCAACATTTAAAAGGAGGGTATTTCAAAAACGCAGACACAAGCTACACCGGGGATTAGTCCCCACCAATTGCCCGAGGCAACCAGGTTTTTTGTCACAACTACATATGTAAGGTCAGACAGGCAAACATGTATGGAAAGCTTAGAGTCATATGGAAACTCTCTATCAAGAACCAAATAGTTGTCAGAGGAGTCTGCGGTAGAGTTGTGTTTTGAACTGCCTCTCTTGGCTTTTTATTATAAAGAAACAACAGTTTATCCAGAGTGAGGGACTGAGGTGGCCATGTATATTAAATATAGTCTTAAACATATATCATTTCAGCCTTGTATTTAGTTTCCTGATGTTTGACTAAGTCAAGATCATTTGTCAAGTATTTTTGAAGGATACTAACAACACAGGTCATGCCTATAATAAAAAAAATAATCCAATTGGTGTCTTGTTTTGTCAACGACACAGAGGTACATAGCCCATGGGAAAACTTCAGCTCCTCCAGTCTTGCTTCGTCATACAAACCCTATAGTTGAATCTTGCATGGATTGAAGAGTCATGGGGCAGTATATAAATTACATGCTGCAAATTTGCACCTGTGTATAGGACCAATATGATCTGTTTAGATAATACATTCTAGAAACCTAGAATGTATTATCTATGTTTTAAAAATAGTAGATGGTGAGTACAATATTTTTTCTAAAACTGGTTGAATTTATGAATCTGCCTCCCAAAATTACTCAGTCCAAAAGCAAATTAATAGACGTTATTCAAAGATTCTGATTAAAACACACTTGCCCCAAATGCTATGTGCACTTAAATAAAAATTAAAGTGGGTCACTTATGTAATTTGTACTAGTTTTTAATTTCTGTAGACTTCTCCCGTTTGACCATCGGTATACTAGTGCATAACGATAAAACATTTACATAAGCTACAACCATGACACTCAAGTACTGATAGCTTATTTAACATTTATTATACAGCACAAGCTGGTCTGTTCCATAACTGCTTACTAAGAGATAGCTTTAGCTTACAGGATATTATGTTGGCTTTTATGACATACACAGGTTGCAAAAGATGACAGCTAGAGTCGTAACCAATTGATATAGCTCACTCTCCCATGTGCACAATTACTTACCGGCTTCCCTGGGGAACCTTTGTTTAGTCTTGTTATGATAATAAATCAGAGAGAACAGGGTACTGGCTTCACACCAACCCTTTATGTATAAATTATGATGTGGCCTGTATTGAGCTGCTACAATTACACAATTACATACACACTTTAATTATAAGCACAGGCTTTGTTAAGCAGCATAAAAGACAAAGTAAGTCTAACATTCTCTATTAAAAAAATCTAATCTGATTTAGTAACAAAAGCCACATTATCTGTCACTGAGAGCTGAAAATGCATCATATCTCCCATATAATCACACTATGCAAGAGCCTATATCCAAAAACATCCACTGTAGCAGCCCGCTATGCACCGCCATTGATCTTATTTATGGCTGCATTTACATAATGGGATGGCAAAACAAACACACAAATGTGTACCATATTTCTACACACAGATATTTATATGAATAACTGATGGCAGTGGTACATGCTTATAAAATGCTTCTCCGAGTTGTCCAGCAAGTATACCAAGGTGAACTAAAATTAGACATTTATTTGGGTTAAAGGGATACGCCAGCCATCATATGCACTTAACATTAATTAATATGCTTTCTTCAGTAATAAGAAAGAAAGGGACACTAGAGTGTCTCTTTAAAAGGTCCTGGCCTTTTTTGTACCCGTATTGCTATGTAAACTTAATTAAATCGCACTATATTACCATGGACGTAGACCTAATAGAAAGGATGGCTAATATGTAATTTTTTATATCTCTTTAAACTGCATATGAACAGAAATTCTGCATTTATTGACCACAGTTTTGTTTACATGTGTCTAATGTGCAGAGCTATGCGTGTCTTAACAGGACAATTAGTTTTTAAGTAACATCATCCATCACATACTGGGAAGGAAAGCACTAAACTTCCCACTGTTGTTATGAATTATACAAGGGTCAGCAAGCTAAAATCGCGCTTGGCAACACATATACAGGCCTGAGGATTTAAACCAATCTTTTCCCAGATGTTCTCATCCATATGGGCTCAATGAAGTGTGGAGAACACAAGTCTATGTTCATTGACAATGCTTTAAAATTCTTTTTCACGTCAACATCATCATAAAACAACCACTGGAAAAGGTGCACACAATTAATCAAAAAATTCATCTAGTTGCCAGCTGCCGACGAAAGAAAAAATCTAGACATTACAAAAAAAACAAAACAGATGTGTTGTGCAGCACAGGTGTTTGATACGTTTGTAAAATCTAAAATTTGAAGTATAAGAGCCAATAGGCATCACACCTGCACTTGTTTCAACATATGGACATATCACAAAAACTGCCATTAAATGATCTCCAAATAAACCACTTACTAAGACCCCCCAAAACCAAAAAAAAGGGTTTCAATTATCAATATTATATCTATAGTACTATCATAGTTGCTAGAATTTGATTTTAATATTGTATTAACCAATCTCAAATTTTAAAGAGCTAGACAATACTAGTGATACTAGCGCTAATAGAAATCCAAATTGTTAAAACTTCATGAATTATATGCTCTAGTCAACTTTATTAAATCAGGAAGAGGAAACTATCTCATTTTGATAATCTACTGAAATGGAAATAGAAAGAGAGAGAGAGATGATAGATTAGATAGATAAAAAAACAAATATGGCAAAAATACTTATGCTTTTTAAGATATATTTTAATATTTTCTAATTTTATTTTGTGTAGAGAGATCTAGAATTAATTGAATTCATCTGTTGTGTAGTATTTTTTTAAATACATTTATTGTGTAATTTTCCCTTCTGGCCTCTTAAAAGTGGTTAATAGCCTACAATGATCTGTACATTGAAGATAAGAAGATTGTATTGATTTTATGTCACAGAAATGTAGGTAGAAGATCTAAGCATTAAATAATGTTTCCCAGGACACTTTTCAGTATGACCGACAGAAGCAAGAGAGCACAACGCATTTAATGATCTGTAGAACACAGTTTCTTTGAGGTCAATCATATGTACTTAACCTTTCGACTTTCCATGTTGTCTGCTTGTCTAACTGGTTTATGAAGTGTATGTTAACATGATTGGGGATTGAGGGCACTGATAACTTGATCTCTTAAAATGCATGGCATCCATTTTAAAAGGTAAAAAGAATCCAGAGAAAATGTAACTAGGTATTTATTCTTAAATCTCCCTTCAAGACATTTGTACTTTTCTTCTTTCAATCAATAGATGTTGTGGCATTAAATAGAACAGCGCACCATGCAGGTTTTGAAACATTTATTAAAGGTATATAATGCATGGTTTCGGAGAGTCCTGTAACTGACCAAGGTGGAATCTGAAATGTGGCTTCTGCTACACATTTAAATAGATAAGTCAATGAAGACACATGTTCTCCTTACCCCATCCTATGTTATATCAATATCTACTAAACCATTACAGTTCTATGAAGAATGACAGCAAAGGGTCTTAGTCTTCTCCCAAAAATGAGACATACCAAAGATTTGCTACTTAAATTATGTTGGTTAAAGTTGGGCTTTATTTGTTCAGTTAAAGAGGAACTGTGACATTCCAAATGGGTTGTAGTTATATGTTGACTGATCACAATGCCTAATAGGTAGAATTCCACACATCTAGCTAAACTCTGCAATGTTAATAGTGAGTGAAAGAACGTCCTAGGATGAAAGGTTAAAGGATTCCAAGACAAAATTTGACTATGCCCTAACATTGACCACTGGCTCCTCACTAGCATTAACATTCTTTTAAGGTATAATGGCCATTCGATTTGAACATATAGCGCTCTCCTTTTATTTGTTTAACCTATCTATTAAATATCAGTGGGGGTAATGAAGCCCACGGGGGCCCTGACAGAGTGCTGGGCAGGGCTAGGCTAAGGCGGGAATTGTGGATTTGGGAGAGGAGTTTTTGGTAGGGGCTACTTAGGTTGGTGGTCACAGGGGTAAAGATCCATTTTGCTTAACTTTACCTGGTGCTGTTTGTCCCACCCTCTCTCCCCTTATTTGGTTGAGTTTGTGGAGTAGTGTTGCTGCATCAGTCACAGTTGTGGGTGGCAGCTTGCCAGGTATCCAAGGGGTTAATGTGGTGGTATGATCATTAGTGGTCATAACTGGTGGGAGGTTCCTTGCAGGGAGTGGTGCTCGGAAACCTCAGGTCTGGGTTGGGGCAACCGGGTGTTTCCTTTCCCTAAAATGGTGTTTGGTATGGTACCTGGATAACTTGGCAAGCTAGGTTGGTTTTTGGTGAAGTCATTGTCTCTGTTAACGCATCTATGTTTATTATTTCAGGTTCTACAGGACAATGACTGTTAAATAAAACGGTTGTGGCCTTTTCAAACCCATATTGTGTGTTGGTGTTTTTATTTAATTGGGTAACTGAGCGGGGCCTGGCCCGTGGGTCGAAGCTACATCTGTCAAGTATACAACGGATATTCCTTATCACTTTGTTTAGAGTAACACTGTTTTTCCTTACCTATGGGTGAGATTGTGCGCTTACAGTACTGTAGGCTCTACAGCCACATGTAATTTTAGTATATGTGTGTGTATATATATATATATATATATATATATATATACACAAATATATATAAATTTGCATTTTAGGTCTTATCACCTGTTCTTCATTGTAGAATACTCCTAACCAGTATGTTTGGATTAAGCAGAGAGATAATGTGTCCCTGTATATTATTTAATGTCAGTTTATAATAATAACCTTGATGACAATTCTGGATTTTAAGCTTGTATTTCTACTTTCTATACATACTCAACCTCAATTTCTAATACATGGGTTTTCTTGATTGAGTGATAATGCGTTGTTCACTGTTTTGAAGTTGCAGGGTTCTAATCTATGATTTTTTTTTTGCAGGTTTTCCATTTGATCAACAAAATAAATGTGTGTAAATGTTTTTGTAATTGTTTCAGGTTTTAATTAGAGCTAAAATATACCATGCAGGAATTTGTCTTTTTTATGTTTGTGAGCAGGGCAGGCAATAATATGATGAAAGATATGGAAATATATCCCTCCTGGCTAAGCAAGAAAAGACTAGCAACGGATGAAAGGGCTAGCTGTTCACCTGAACAAGTACTAACAAGAGTGGCGTCACTGCTGTGAGGTGCTCACAATTTAATTAGGAAACATGCATTGTTTTAATGCAGCACATGTAACACAGAGACTTGGCTAGAAAACATATATTTAGATGGAAGCCTATGGCAGAGATTACAAAAGTTCAATAAGATCTTGTGAAAAATAAGATGAAGCAGTAATTGGAGTGTGAAGTGACATTTCCTGTATAGAAAGGTGATGTGCGTCCATGATGAAGCTTATCTAGTGTAGAACTCATTAATTCGATTCACTTTTCCTGTATATGTTATGTGAATCATATAATGTGCAACAGCAATTCAAACTTTGTGTGTCTGGGATCATCATAGAACTATGATGGACTCCCAAGGGCCACTTCCCAACAACCAATTGTCATCAAATGGGAGTTGGGGGGTATATTACAAAAGAGTCAAACAATGATTAAATAATAATATTGCTTAACATAAGTATAAACTTTTGTCTACTGAAAGAATGTTATTTTTCATGTGTATACAATATTTTATGTGTTTCTGTGGTTTGTATAGGGTGTGTGCTTAAGGACTCGCGCATGGCTAGCACCTGTGCTATCTAAAATACACCCTTTTATGGGGGTACCAATGTGATGCCATGCAGCTCGACATTCTAGTTAACAATGGGTATCTTTATGGTGGTTATTGGTCAATTAAATTCATACGATTTTTGACTTACCTAATTAGGATCATTGATGGGTAAAACATTCATAAATAAAACACAATCTAATTATTGAATATTCTCATATCTTTTATTATATGAAATCTAGATACTATGCAATGTCAATTTGTAAAATATTATTGTTAACGTTTACCAGCATGTTAATTCTTGCATTACCAGTTTAAGATATTTTGACCATGGAAATGGTTTCTGTATCTTTTTGCCGTGAATAATGTTTATGTTAATTTGTCTAAAGCACACAAATATTGAGATCCTGAAAACTTCTTGCACCTGCTCATTTCTCCGACATACATAATTAAAAATAAATAAATGTTTCAAGCTCACTAGGTCTTATTAGCAAGATTTTTGGAAAACAAAACTTAATTTATTCGCATTCGATATGGTCTGTAATATTACCATTACATGCATTCTGCTGGCCTTTGATTAGATATGGATTAATAAAACTTTTATATCCTCCTTGTCAGCCTCATTTTGCTCTCTGTTTTTTGCATACTGTTACTATTAAATAAATGAATTAGTGTCCAGAAATGTGTCATGCATATTACCTAGCAGCAGGAAACCTAATACAGTGGTCAGCTCCCCAGGAGCGTTATAAATCCGAACACGCACGCTAACCTGCTCATGTGGACCCATTAAAAGCATAGTGATTTAGTGGGAAGCTCTATTTATGCTTAACAATGGAATTTCAGTTAATTCAAAACAATGTAAATCATTTCCAATTACTGTATTTGAATATTCACAACATCTATACAAGAATATTTGCTGTTACCAGGGAAAAGTGATGTACGTTGATTAGACTTTAGATTCTGGCATCAAGTATTTAAACAGATTGCTCAGTAAACAGTAAGTGCTCTGGTGAGTATCACATAATCATTACCCTTTATTTGTAAAGCTCCAACATATACCAAAGGGCTGTATTCTATGATGTTAATACAATAAAACAGTTCAATTATTGGATTTCAGTATATATGTCCTAGTTTGATCACTCAAAATAAACTAGGAGATTATGCAATATTTGCATTAATTTGTGATTATATTACATTTTATGTTCAGATTCCTTAGCAAAAAAGTTATGCAAAGAATAGCAAAGAATGTACCAAATTATAACCATCTAAACATCAGCAGTAAGCAATCATGGAAGCATATTCATTAAAAAGAAACCAGTGGCTACTTATTTAAAATAAAAAGTTTTGTTATGTCTTTAATCCTGATTTCCCTCTTTAGTACAATAAAATCCATACCTACATGCATACATTTGGAAAAGTAACAACAAATTGAACTTTTAACTATGATAATTGTAAGTAGCTTAGCAAAGATTAAAAAAAAGAACCGAAAATATATTCAAATTATTTGTCCTTATTTCAGAAGCACCTTATATGCCCAACTACCGTATTTGCTCGATTATAAGACTAGGTTTTTCCCAGAGCAAATGTTCTGGAAAAAATCCCTCGTCTTATAATCGGGGTCGTCTTATAATCAGACCTCAACTAGGTCTGACTATGAGACTAAGATCCAGATCCCCCGCAGCGATGCAGGGGACCTGGATCCTCCTGTTTCTAACCCCCCCCAACTTACCGGTTCTTCTGAGTCCCCAGTGCGTAGTCCGGGCAGCGTGTAGAGCTCTACTCGATTCGCGTAGACAACTTCCACTGCAGCCGGGAGGAGGTGGGGTTAGCAGCGGGGTTTGTCTGCGTCCATCGCACAGACCTTCCCCGGCTGTCAGAGATCACGGGGAACTCTGATCTCTGACTGCCGGGGGGGGCTGTTAAATGGGGGGCATAAGGCATTTCTGGAGGCAGAGTGCTCTGTGAAATGCCTTTTAACCCCCTTAATGCCACTCTACCTCCAGAAATGCCTTTTAACCCTCTATACGCCACTCTGCCTCCTGAAATGCCTTATACCGCCCTATATGCCACTCTGCCTCATAATATGCCTTTTAACCCCCTAAATGCCAGAGTGGCATATAGGGGTATAAGGCAATTCTGGAGACAGAGTGGTACATAGGGGGTCAAAAGGCATATCATGGGGCACAGTGGCATTTAGAGGGTTAAAAGGCATATCATGGGGCACAGTGGCATATAGGTGGTATAAGGCATTTCTGGGGCAGAGTGGCAAGCCAGGGGGCAGATGTGCATAACTGGGGAGGTAGGTTGAAAAAAAAGGAAATAAAAGCAAAATATTTTTCTCAATCATAGCTTCTATTAAAAAAAATTGTTCACATAGTTTACATGTTTTAACATTTACTGGTGAAACTTTTTTCCTATAGGGTCGTCTTATATTCAGGCTTTTTCTTTTTTTCATAAATTAATATTCAGATTTTGGGGGGTTGTCTTATAATCAGGGTCGTCTTATAATCAAGCAAATACGGTACTTTGGTAACGGTTTCTAAAATATCTGTTTGTTAAATTTGGTATTGCTGGAACTGCAGCCTTATAGGTGCTCACTGTTATGTTTCTGGAAACCAGACAATCTTTTGCAATTTGGTTTAGAATATCTTCCACAGGACAGGTGCAACTGCTAAAGAAAATACATCTTATATTCAGCAACATTTCAAATGACCAAAACGGAAAAATCTTTGTTTTAGGGGGTGTTGGCAGATGGCAGGGCTTTACCAAGACATCCCGGCACTCAGCTTTGCAGATGATGGCTGCTGAGGAAGGTGATGAGGCAGGTGGGGAGCTACCCTGGGCCAGGCCTAAGGCAGAGTCTGGCCCAGCCACAGATAACATCTCTGGTTTAGAGATTTGTTTTTACACTTTTTTACTATATACATTTATCTTGTAACCACAGGGAACCCCCCAATATGGAGATCATGTCTCTTGGATTTAGAAAGGTGATAATGGACCTTATTCACAGTGGGACTCGGTAGATTTATGAAAAAAAGTTATCTTCTAGAGTAATTTATAACTTATAACATTGCCAGCATAACAAATTATATACCGTATTTGCTCGATTAAAAGACAAGGTTTTTTCAGAGCAAATGCTCTGAAAAATACCCCTTGTCTTGTATTCGAGGTCATCTTATAATAAGACCTCAAATAGATCTCTGACTATAAGACTAAGATCCAGATCCCCTGCAGCGCTGGGGACTCCCTGGTGTCAAATGGAGGCAGCCGGTGGACGTCTGCGCGATACATGCAAACAACCTCCGCTGCTACCCGACACTTCCGCCGGCAGTGGAGGTTGTCTGTGCTCAGATGTTCACCGGCTGCTAGAGAGGAGGATCCAGGTATTTTTCTACAAATATATTTACTTGTCCATATTACTATACTATAGCATATTAATTATATATTGTAGTGCCTGAGAACCAGAGTATACGTGCTACAGAAACTGCATGGAAGTACGTGATATATAAATTGAGTCCTTTTAAAAAAAAAAAACTGTCTCTTTAAATAAAAAATATATAAAGCATTAATAGATTTATTATGTGGACCATAAAATGTTTAACCAATGTACCTACATTAGTGCAAGGTTTTATGTCTAGAAGCAAAAAACTCTAGATATGCTAATATATCAATCCTCTGAAGTGTCAGGGGTAATAATTATCGCAAGAGATCTGATCCTTTAATCTTTTAGGGCCTGGAGGCTTAACTGCGTCTGTTATGGACAGTAATTTATGATACAAAAGGTTTAATCCATGAACCAATCTTGGCTTCAAAATCTGTTACTGCTAGTGTGATATAAAACATATATTGAATATACAAACAACACCAAATTTTATGGTGTAACACATCATATGATATGTGATTGTTTTAAAGCAACAGCATGGTAACAGCTTGGCAGGCAATTTTATTTATTAAACAAGTACAAACATAACTCTTGCAAAATTAAGCAATGATTGGAAACTACCAAAAATGGTATTCAAATATTTTCTTACCACTCACTCCATCCTCCTCTTACTGCCCTAACCCAAGCACCCAAAGCCCCAGATAGAGATAGCATTGTATCCACCTGATGACGACCCAGCTGTAATGCACCCAGCAAGTTAAATATAACCTTCTCTAAATATGCCTAAAACCTACATATTAACAAGTAAATGCGTATAAGCAAATGTAGTTCCTTGGTCTTAGGGTGATTTAGTTACTAAAAGTGTACTAGGTCTTCTACGTTCAGACTAGCACTCAGAATTGATCCTTTGGCCCATCAAAGAGTACAGAGAAATATGATATCCATCAAATGTTACTCCTTAAATTCAGTGTGTGACTTTTCAAAAAATCAGCATTGCTGGGCCCTACATTTTTGATCTCTACAATGGTTTCATACATCTTGACATACTTAGTAATTATTGTACTTTAATATGTCCCTTAAACATTTTTAGCGTTAGTAAATTTAATGTTTTGACCACTTTTATAGCATTTTAGTGGATTCATGTCAAATAAATTAAAACAGCCAGAGGACAGAAGTTTGTCATAAAGTCTATTAATGTAACTATATCATCATTTGTACATTTGCACACTGCAAGTTTTAGTCCATATAACCAGACACTGGAGTAACAATGGGTTGATAGAACTTACCAAGCCAGCATCTGGTACGCATCAGATATAAATTTTGACCCCACTTCCATGCACTTTATTACTGGTAAGTAAATGTCCACTGATGTATTACATATACAGATAATACATAATCTATCCAAGAGGATGCAAAAAACAATTAGGTTTTGTTCGAATAGAATAGGGAAACTAGCACTTGAAGTCATACGAGATTACTAAGGGCGATAGGTCCCTCTAATAGACAAATAGAATACCAAGAGGGTTAAGCAACCAATATGTTGAGGTTTTTTTTCACCCATATCATAAAAAGAGGATCAACACAGAATCTTAATAGAAGCTGTTATTTATAAGGACATGTGTAGAGCCTGATCTCACCACCTGACTTAAATGTTCATACATAAAGTTTAGGGTTTATAAATATGCTTTTACTACCACATTATTAACTAGCTGATGAATACAAGAGACATGTAGTTATGAAGCATTTATAGCTCTCTATTTTGTAAATTTACCCTGTATTGTACTGTTGTACAGATGTTACTGAACGTCAAGCTTTCCATGTAATTAGGCTGCCTTAGCTGCCAGTATATGGTGAAGTTATATGTATTAATTGCAATCTATATTGAAAAAAATGCATAATTACTAGACTGAATACTTGCATAATTGTGAAACATCATGGACAGTTTTAAGATCATTTACATAGTTACATAGTTAATTAGGTTGAAAAAAGATATATAGTTCATCAAGTTCAACTATTCCACAAATCCATATTAGTTGATCCAGATGAAGGCAAAAAACCCCACTGAGACAGTAATGTCATCTCAAAGGGAAAAACATTCCTTCCTGACTCCAAGGCTGGATGAGATAAAGAGGTCTACACAGTGTGGATGGGCTGCTTCAATGGAGATCTTGAATCCCCCTGACTTGCCAATACATAGTTGTGGCCAATAGGATTATCAGTCACTAATAGAATAGTTCAATGTGTGAAGCACTGGACAGACTTTTTTTTAATACGTATATATTTTAACATGCACTATTTCTACACTTTTAATGTTTGGCAAAGACTAGCATGGGGGGAGGGATTAGTAGTTGGAGCCATTACTGATTATAGAAAAAAACTCTATCAATAGCAGGGCCTTGACCTATTGATGGCTAACTATCCACTTTTTCATTTTCTGGTGGCACTGTTTGCTTTTGTTATATAAAGCAAGTATTGACAACATGATAGCACCACCATATCGAGTTACTTGTGTAACTTGTGAATAAGAGACATCTGCTTGCAGAAGGCATGTCCATAATTCATTCAGGCAAAAAAAAACCCAAAAGCAGATGTTTTCCCTTTTCTAATAATACATCCATTTTAATGAGGAAAGGAAAACACATGTGCTCATCTTATTTCAATATTACACTGCTTGCTTTATTTATTTACAAATAATAATTAGCAAGTATTCCTAAATGAAACAATGGTTTATTGTTATGGGATTTTCATGGTCAGGCTATCATGGAGTGCAGGTTTAAAAACAAATTGAAGAATGATGCATACAAAGATATATTCTCTCAGAGAATGGCAGGCACAATGGCAGAAAGAATACTGCATACATTAAATGTCCACAGTCCAGGGCAAAGCGGTTTAATCATTTACAGGGGGTTCTCAGTGGTACAAGGTTTTTAGCCAGTGCTGACTTGAGTCTTTAGCTTGGTAGCTATGATCCACATCATATGCAAAGAATTACTTTTCACAGGGTGTCTTGCTTCATTCATTCACCTTGATTGATTGATAATTAGAGCTGACAAAGAACAGATCAACACAAGGCAGCCAGGACAAAAACATCTGGGACTCGCTCTAATAAGAATGCCCCATCTCCTCTTTAGTGCTAATTGCACAGTATGCAGAAGATCGTAGTCACAGTTGTGTTTGCAAATGGCACAAATTAACACATCATAAAGCACTAAAGTGCCTCAATATGCTTCTTTGGAGATGTTATGTTGGTGCATATTAGGTTATCAGAGCTTAAATATAAGACTGTTATGAACTTTTCAAGCATGGCAGGTCCTTTTAAGGCAAACATTGAATAAACTCGTTAATTAGTTCAGGCTGTATTCAGATTAATAAAGTTATAACAGCTCAATGTCAGTGTCTCCAAGCCAATTAAACAGAGCTTTGCCAGCGCATGTAATTAAACAGGAATCATTGGATCTCAGAGAATATTCACAAAATATTAGCACTTTCAGAATGTAATATATATTACACACATACATTTTGAAATAATCTAAACCAGCCAGATTGCATTAATTTCAGTTTAGAACCACAAATATATAAATATATGGGATACATTTAACTGACTATTTAATTACATGCAACGCTTTGTAATTCTACACAGACAAGCTACAATTACAACTACACACTGTAATCTGCATACACGCAAACATGAAAATGCATTAATTAAATCATTCCGTCCCAATTAAATTCCTGCTCTGTTGCTTTACAGTTTAAGAATTTCAAAGCTGACTGCAAGTAGCTGTTCACTCTCACAATCAAGCAACACTTCATATGCATTATGTACTTATATTTTGATGCATTCCTTCCTAATGTATTCATTCATGAAGAATCCGCAAACCAAAAACGTGGAAGATACATTTCCATGATATTACTCATATTTATATCTAATTACAGTATGCTTTTCTCTACTCTCCATTGTGTTGCTACCATTTCTCCCCTTTTTAAGTGGCCATCAACACAGTTTTTAAATATATGTTATTGTTTTTAGATCCATACCATTGGTTGCTATAGTAGCTGTTTAATACTTATTACACAGTTTTAATATGCCTTAATGTTCTGATTTAAAGTGTACTTATCATTAATGATAACTTAACATTATTCAAAAGAACTGGAAAAAACATATTGTATTGTAATAAATATTTTGGCATACATCCTGTGTAACATTACACAACTGGTATTTTGAGCATTTATCTAAATCTTCTGCCATAATGATATATTTATATATATATATATATATATATATATATATATATATATATATATATACATATACACATATACTATACAGGTTTATGGACCTGTTTTCGCACCTGTCCATTGTTCAGGCTTCCCCAGAACACTTTCAGTTCGGAAAAAAAAAGAGCAGAAGTGCTCTAAGGAAGCCTATGCAATGGACGGTAAGTGCTCGAAGAACAGAGCAGACAGTAGGGAGAAGCCGAAAAGGAAGTAGGGTAAGGATCTACCGAATACAGGAGGGGTCAGACACAGCTTTCCTGTCCCCCCTCAGTCATGAGTATCTCTTGTCTGGATTTCCTTTATCTGAAAACAATTTGAATCATTTTGGATAAGGGATACTCAAACTGTATATCTAAAGGGGTATGTTTTACTGATTAACGTCAACTTTACTTGGCCCATTCTATTGATTGCTGTGGGGAAAACATCACTTTTCAAACTGTGCACTAGAATTACAGTAAACAATAACAGCCATAAAGCAAGGGTAATTCAGAATATAATAGTAAAAGGTCTCTCATGCAGAGACATAAAATACTTATCACATACTGTGTAGTACCTATGGCTACTAGTATTTCAATGGATTGAAGTATAATTAGAACTAGCGACCTTGCTTTTCCCTTTACACAAATAGTAAAGTGAAAGGTGTGATTACAGACAAAAAGTTTATCTGTGACCATGAATTCTTCCATGACATACCTTCTTCACTTGATAATTTACTTGATAATCTCCAATGTCCATTCCTGAACAGTGCTTTCTTGGTTGGACATTGATCCAGCTTGACGGTCCATTTTCTTTACCTGCTGCTGACATTATGCGTCTTCTTTTTGGAAAAATAAACCTTCCCTATTTATCAAATCAACCTGCAGATTCCCCTAACGCACACAAAGTGTACAACTTGTAAAGTACACAAAACAGATTAATTACTTAGAGTCTTAGGAAAACTCCCTTAAGATTACACGTACTTACTGTTAGCAAGAAACCACTTCTCTTCTATAAACAACATACCAACAGTTTAAGTATCTTGTAATGTGCTTCAAGTTTTGATTGTTTTATTATTTATTTAGATTTATATCTGTATGTTTTATAAAATTCCAGTTAGAGTAACATATTCCATCTATGGTAAAAAATATTCTATGCGGATAAAAGTTGATATTTGTCAAATATAGATAAACCAGGTGACTTTCAAACCCAATGTGCATCCAGCATCTGTGTAATACTTGGATATAACATCTGGATCATATTCTTGCTATTCACAGATAGACAGTACATCCTATTAAAACTGTATTAGGTCAAGATGCCTAAAGTGCTAGTCCATTGTGTTATAAAAGAGCAAAATCTGAATAAATGTGTTTATCATCGTGCAAAATGCAGCAAGCTATTCTCCCACAGGGCAAGCATCTAGAATAGTATTAGCTGCGCTTTTAAACTGTAATGAATTCCCAGTCTAATTTACTATGAGGTTTCAATTTATACCACATTTAAAGTACTCCAGATCCAAGTAATCACGACAGTAATTAGCTTATTTCCACTCCTTCAAAATGAACCCACTAATTTTTGCAATCAGCCTTCATTTGGTTAATCACCGGTTTAATTGATTTAATTAGTTTGATCTGCAAAATTAGTCAAGTGTAAATACTGTTTTGTAAACAGAGTTTAGCTTCAAGCTGTAATATGGGGAATTCTAATTTAAACCTAGAATTAGAAATAAAACCAACAATAGATGGGATTGTGACTTAATCATTAGATACACCAGATATATGTGTTGTGGTGGCTGGAAATCAACTTATGTTCACCACACTAACCTTTTTGTTTATTTTACTTCTATTTCATATTCATGGTATACTTAATATTTTTCCTGAACTTTTCCTGGTCACCGGCCTTATTTTGTGTTCAGGATAACATTATCACTACTGTATGCATTCACAAACACACTCACTATATCAAACCACTTAACAGTTAAAATAGCCCAAAAAAGACACTTTAATTTAGGTGTGTGGTTAGTGATGGGACTAGTGAGCAGGACTTGACATATAGACAGCTATTTGTCACCATTCAATTTATTAGCACATTATATATTGCTTACATACTCATTATGGCGACTTCCAACAATGTGGACCATGCTGAGAAAGAGAGACATAGGGATTTGGGTCTGAAAGAGAGACTGTCCTTTTTTCCGTATCTACTGCCTTCTCAATGACGGGAAAATTTTTCGAACTTTGTCTATGGTATAGCCTCTTGCATTTGTCCTCTTTGGTAATATACTTCCCTTTTGCACTATATGTTTATGGGTGGGCAGAATAAGGAATTAATTGATTAAATTATAAGAAATTATAATACCCATGGCACTGAAATGGTTAAAATTCTATTTTTTTTCTAATGAAAAATGCATACAAATCCAGAAATACTGATAACGCTAAAGTATCTGCTTTGTAAACTATAAAATGTAAGGATATTTACATGGTAACATTTTTTATGTCTATAACATTGTTATTCATTTCAGGGGTTTGTGACTTACGATAAATACAGTTTCCATTTTTGTAGCATTAATATTAAAAATAGAGAAGATGTGAGTATGATTTTATAATTTATAGTAATATGCTATTCTCCAACTATATTCCAGCTATCTTGTGTAATTAAACAAGTGGTCATTTTATTATAGAGATTAGTTTCAGTTATGCTTCCTCAGAGACTAGTAATTACAAGGATTTGCAATTTCACATTATTTTCCAGTTAACAAGTGAATATCCTCATTAACAACAGGGCTTGACACAGTCTCCCGATATGTGTTCATTTATTAATAGTTTTGTGAGCTCTGCATGGGAAATTATGGGTTTAATAAATCTGGGGAAAAATCGGCATAACAGAGGCTGAAAGAGCGTATTTTACAACTAAAAATCTTTTTATATCTCAGAAGTAATTTTAAATGTCATATAGCAAAAATAGCATAGATCAGGCTTTTAAAACCACGCACGTAAAATGAGCTATAGTGACCCTAACAGATCTTAGATCAACTGATTTGTGTGTACTCAAGAAGGGATATCGATATTATTCAAACTATTTAAGTTACTTATGGAGAGTTTAGAAAGAACAACTTTCAGGACAGAATTTAAAGCCGATATATGTCAAAGCACTTTGACATGTCAGGTCTGAAAAGCTGCCCCACATAACCACCATGGTGTCTAGCATAACAAGGCCGTAACATCAGCAGCCTTTTTTTTTGAAAAAAAATTAAAAAAGTAAAAAATAATAATGAAAAAAAGAAAAGTTATCCAGCAGTAGCTTGTGAACGGTGGTTCCTGGTGCTGTGTAATGCCTCATACCCAGAGGCGTATATAGGGTATGGCAGCCATGCAGAGGCGTATATAGGGTATGGCAGCCATGGCACGTGCCATGGGCGCCATCTCAAGGAGCCTAGCAACCGCTCCGCGCCCCTCATTCTCCTCCACGAGCCCTCTACCCCCGTCCCGGTGGCGGCATTTCATGCAGAGCGTCGCAATATGCCGGCATATTGCGGCACTCAGCATGAAATGCCGGCACCAGCGAGCAGCTTTTAAACACTGATGCAGAGGAGAGAGAGGGGCGCCTAGCAACCGCTCGGCGCCCCTCGTTCTCCCCCGCATCAAAAAAAAGAAGACAGCGTTTAAAAGCCGCTCGCTGGTGCCCGCTGCTTCACTGCTGGGCGCCGAAATATGACGTCATATTACGGCGCTCAGCAGTGAAGCAGCGGGCACCAGCGAGCGGTGCAGGAAGACAGCAGCATCGTGCTCCCGTCGCTGGACTTCAAGGTGAGAGAGGGGGGGGAGGGGTTAGAAAGTGATAAGGGAGGGGGTTAAAAAGTGATAAGGGAGGGGGTTAAAAAGTGATAAGGGAGGGGGTTAAAAAGTGATTAGGGAGGGAGGGAGGGGGTTAAAAAGTGATAAGGGAGGGAGGGAGGGGTTAAAAAGTGATAAGGGAGGGAGGGAGGGGGTTAAAAAGTGATAAGGGAGGGAGGGGGTTAAAAAGTGATAAGGGAGGGAGGGAGGGAGGGAAGGGGTTAAAAAGTGATAAGGGAGGGAGGGGGTTAAAAAGTAATAAGGGGAGGGAGAGGGGGTAGAAAGTGATAGGGGAGGGAGATGGGGTAGATATAAGTAAAGAGTGTGCATTAATGTGTGGATGCATTGAGTGAATGAGAGAGAGCATGAGTTAATATGTGAATGTATTGTCTGAATGAGGGAGAACATGAGTTAATATGTGAATGTATTGTCTGAATGAGGGAGAGCATGAGTTAATGTGTGGATGAATTGTCTGAATGAGGGAGAGCATGAGTTAATGTGTTGATGCATTGAGTGAATGAGGGAGAGCATGAGTTAATGTGTGGATGAATTGTCTGAATGAGGGAGAGCATGAGTTAATGTGTGGATGCATTGAGTGAATGAGGGAGAGCATGAGTTAATGTGTGGATGCATTGAGTGAATGAGGGAGAGCATGAATTAATGTGTGGATGAGTTGTCTGAATTAAAGTGTGAATTAGTGACTGTAGACTGTAAAAGTGTTTGTGTATCATAGATGTATAATTGTGGAAGGGCAAAGATGGCACTAGCAGGAGGGACCAAGATGGCACAGGCAGGGTGTATATGGGACAAAGATGGCACTGGCCGGACTGTTTGGGGACAAAGTTGACTTGTGCTGGACTATTTGTGGACAAAGATTGCAAATCTTATGTGTGTTATCTGGGTGCTGGCCAGGTTCTATGTGGGCAGTGTGGACGCCAGGGCTTGCTTTGGGGTGCAACCTGTGATCTATGCCTGTAATTTAGGGGTTTTTAAATATACCTTAATAATGCCGTGTTTTTATGTGAATTCCAATTGATCTTTACCTGCAAAGCTGGGTTTTTGTGTTATTCTGTAGATCCATATCTGCTATGCTATGTTTCCATACATTATTTATGTGTACCTGCAAATACAGGGTTAATATGTCTTATTCAGTTGTTCTATACCTGCAATGCTACGTTTCATATATTATTATGGTATACCTGCAAATACAGGACTTGTATATCTGATTCTGTTTATTTGATATATACCTTTAGTGCTGAGATCACAAGTGAATTTCAATTGATCTGGGTTTGTGTGTTGATCTATACCTGCTATATATATGGGCAGCAGGGGCTAGTAAATGGGTTTTAGATATTTGGACAGGGCGTAATTTCAGTGCTTGCCATAGGCGCTATTTTCAGTAGATACGCCTCTGCTCATACCTATAGCAGTCCTGGAGAACCTCCATTAACCCTCCCTGGGCCGGAAGTCTAGAAGGAGGCAAATATTATAAAGATTAAAAGATAACTATTCACCCACAAAGAGTCACATGCTATTAGGAATAATAAGATGGAAGAGTTGTAAGAAAAGGAGACAGCAAAAGTTAAAGGAAATGACATGCTTTGTTGGTGGATATAAAGTAAGGTCAGCTGACAGGTTTGCTTACTTCTAGAGTGTATTTCTAACCAAGAGTTGTGGGTAAGTTGGGGGGAGACAACACATTTAATTAACAAAAATATGCAATATGTGTTGCACCACCCCAAAGGTTGGAGACATGGCCACCTGCCCACCTTATTGGAAGAGCAACTCTTGTGTCTAAAGAGTGTTGCATGTGAATTGCTTAGTCCTCTGTTGATTTTACAGAAATATAAAATGATCTCCCCAACCGACTCTTGATGCCATCTATGCAGGACTATCCTGAAAAAAACTGAGACACTTGGGAAGTATAGCATTGTAAAGGCAAAACTCTGGTGAGCGTGTCCTGTTAGTAATCTGAGTAGCTCTGCATAATGCATACTTAAATTACTTTTTAATAATTTAACTGTGTTACAGAAGACCAACTTTGGAGAAGAAAAATAACTAGTGATTGTCTGTTCAAGAAGTGTATACGACTTTAACCCACTCATGAATAAATAATAACATACTATACAAACCATTAGTGCATTCGTCTTCGGGCGAACATGAAAACGAACATGAAGAATGCGTTTTTATGTTCGTCCCGAAGAAACGAAGAATCGAAGATAGCGGCGGTAAAACGTACACAAAATCCGTAGGTTCGCCGTCAGGGGTTAAGGGGCCATGCGAACAACTCTATTGGTCGCCATTTGGTTGATGCCAGAGGAGGACCCTGCAGGCGACCAATAGGCTCACTCGTACTGTGTAGTCCGTACTAGACTCGGGTGCCAGCCAACTCTTCGTGTTCGTCTTCATGGGGGGGGGGGGAATCGCGAATATTTGCCCGTTCCTGTCTTCGGATCTGTGATTGAGGTCTTTGCTTCAGCTTGGAAAATTGGGACTGTCCTGTGGAAAACGGGACATTAGGGAGGTATGTCGTATTTTAATAAAACACAGTAATTCTGAAAGTCTTTACCACTGGCAATAACATGCATACATTAGGTGTATATCAGAGTCGCTCATAATACAGTTTAACCAACTGTCTTCTGAGTGACAAAACAAGGTAATAACTGCAAAAGATAATTGCTCGACATTCATCAAATGAGTTTCCTTTTCATTCATAAATATATTGCTATTATTGCATTGTTTTTGCTGTAGGACAAAATAATAAAATAATAAATGGAGCTCTGTATTATAATTAAGAAAAAAATCCGCTAACACAAAAGGTAATATCTCTGCTTTTCTTTTTAAAGTCGTTGATTGGATTAATTCTAATATGTTCATCTTTTCACATGGGATAGCACTTGATGTATCCTATTTTCTAGACTCTAATTATTCCATTTGTAGACATGAATGCCATTTAGATGGAAGCTAATTCAGCATGGTAACTCAATTAGATTTGTAGTGACTAGGATTTATGAAACATCAATGGGTCCTTGGTGAGACCAATGGGACTGGTGGTTATTTATCCCTGTGTCTCACTGATATTGCATCTCTGGAGCTCAATTAAACGAAAGAGAGGAGTCTGTTTTTGAGAAGTCGTCTTTCACAATTAGACAAATTCTTGTAATATACACAGTAATCACATTTGGCTGACTATATAGCGGTATTCTAGTTTTTGTTGTTTGATACTAAGGAACAGTTTTTATTAAAAAGTTAAGCAGTTTAAGAGAATGCATATTATGTTTATTTTTTATTTACATATTTTTATTTTAATATCTAGGACTGCATATGTAGATTTGCAATATATAGTAATGTAGTATATAGTAATGTAGTTATACTAGTTATACAGTCTGTCATAGAAATAAAACATAATTTTCCTTAACATTTAAAACCCGGGTGAAGAGATTTGTTTCTAAGGTATTTTGTTAAGGTATTTTTACTCACTGAGGGACACGGTTTGTAAGCTGTTCTTATTCAAATGCTTTAAAGTATCATATATTTCTCTGTGAAACACTTACATAGCTATATGGTTAACCCCTGTCCTAACAGTTGCTATTTCTGGGAACTTCTGCCAAGTTCCTCCACAGTTCTGCTTTTGAAGACACTGGAGATAATCGATGGGTTGGGGAGATCTTCTCATCTCCCCAAACAGGCACAGGTAGCTGTAAAATCAATGTGGGTCTATGCTGTTTATGTTGTGTATATATATATATATATATATATATATATATATAACCACTATGATTTGTTCTTTAAGTCTGATGCCACAACATATAAGACTAGTGTGTCATACCATGTGGCAGCCTAGTTAAATCCTAAACCCAACCACACGGCAGAATACGCCAATAAGCACTACTAAAAGAATGAAGTGCCATAACTTTTTCATTAAAAGGACCCACCAGCCATCATATGCATGTTCATACATATTATGTCGAGAGAAGAATTCATCAGACTTAATGCATCTGCACTATTTCCCCACCTCCCAGCTTTTTGTCTTGCAGGACAAATGCATCAACAGCTTACCAATGTGTGTGTGTGGTATACCCACCACCAGCCAACTCCAGCACTCAGGGGCATAACTAGAAGCCACAGGGCCCCGGTGCGAGAATCTGTTAAGGGCCCCCCCACCCCCTACCCAATCTACCCCCTTCTCACACCATCTACCCCCCTCTCACACTATCTACCCTCTCCCTACCCCCCCTTCTCACTATCTACCCTCTCCCTGTAGATCACTTACCGTGCAGTCCTGTGGTAGGGGCGCGAGGCCTCTGTCTCGCTGCTCTGCCGCGGTGCGTGCAGCTTCACTGCTGAGCGCCGGCATTTGACGTCATATGCCGGCGCTCAGCGTGAAACGCCGGGAACCTGAGACAGATGCCTCACGCTCCCACCACTGCAGTCGGGGCAGCGCTGAGGTAGGTGGCAGCGGCGGCAAGGAGCAGAGGAGACAGAAGGGCGCCGAGCGGTTGCTGAAAACGACTGCTCGGCACCCCTTGGGCCCCCCTGACTGGCAGAACTCCAGGGCCCGGTCGCGACCCCTGCGACCCAGGTAGTTCCGCCACTGCCAGCACTGGTTGGTGAGAGAGTTCCAAGCGTTCTAACAAGACCCACATGCATATGTGCAATACAATAGGAAAAGCTTTCCTGTCGGTGATTGTCAGTGTGAAGCAGCCAAACTAGCATGAAATGCAGGGGGTGATGCTATGCAGCTGTGGAGCTGCTGATTCTCCTAAAGTGCATTCTAGTGCATTTTTAAAATATTTAATTTTTACAGATAAAGAATGTTTGTATTTTACTTTCAAGTGGCGTCAGTGCAGTTCTGCACAAACGCACATTACTTTTTTATCATATAGTATGCAGGGAGGCATATATTACACTGCAGCACTCGATTTACCAAGTAGATCTGGTGAGTATATTTGCCCAGTCCAGCACTGAAATAATCTAATTACTAAGGAAATTTAAAAAAATTGCCCAAAAACCCAGTGAAGGAACTTCAGCAAAAACAATGTCATATGTACAAGAAAAAAGAAATCCTGACATTCATCCTGAATATATGCAAGAAATGTGAAAAGAAAAAACTCAATCACCTGTGTTCCTGTTAGATTTGTAGTTGTAGTTGAAAGATAAGTGGAGCGTCTTTAAGGTCCTCTGTCTTGCAGCTTTTGAGGACTATATACGTTTATGGGGGTTGTTTTGATGATGAGGTGTGCCTTTCTGGTTCAACTGTAAAAAACATTAAACCCCCTTGCACTCATGCACTCATGATGTGGGGATGTCTTATGACTGTGTAATGCTGACATACCATACACTCTTTATTGTCCCAGGTAACCTAGGGTGCAGCATCCATTCCAATATGTGCCAGGCATGTAAAAAGGTAAAGGACCCCACCCCCAGATTCTCTGTTCCCATTAGATTTGTGTTTTCAGTGGGCTACATGGAAAGGTATATAAAGTATTGGGTTATTTTGGTGTTTAGGGGTAGTTTTACTCCCAGAAGTAAAGGTGTAGCTTCCTTATTCATCTGTAAAAAAAGTGAAACCTCTTTACACTCTCATGATTTGGAGGTCTGACATATGTGGTATCTACGTGCTCAAGAGTAGTGATAGATTTTATCCCACATGGCTGAAGGTAGAACAAAAACCTTAAGATTTTGTGTTCCTGTTGGATTTGTGGTTCCAGTGGCCACCTAGAAAGGTAAGTCAGGTCTATCTCAAAGCTTCAAGGGGTTTTCTTTTATGGACCATATTGTTTTATCTTAACTTAAAATATGGGACCTCTACTATGTCTCAAATGAGACATGGGCCCAGTAAATGTCAAAAATCCATGTTTGTAAACTAAAAGTTCTGAAGACCTCATCTTCAGAGAGATGTTGACATTCTGGATAGAGTTCAGAGAAAGCCTTCTAAAATGTCAAAGATCTACAGAATACTAAATATCAAGAAAGACTAAGGGATCTCAACATAAATAACTTGGAGGATGGAAGAGACAGAGGAGATGTGATAGAAATATTGAAACACAAAAAGAAGAGGCGTAGATAGTCTTGAAAGCTTGCAATGCATTATACGTCAGTTAGCCATCAAAGGTATCATCTTCACCAAATGTGCTTTTTATCCTTCTATGGCTAACACGGTACAACTCTATACAGCTGTCACAAAAACAACTTTCTCCCTAAAAAATGTTTCCCTGAAGAAATGCTTATGGTATCCCGGTTTTTTTTAAAGGTCAAGCTGGTCAACTATCGGCCACTTCGCCACCCTGTTGTTGCCTCTCTGTGAAACTGACTCAAATATTGCTCATGGTTAACCATTCCTTCTTCCATTATTCCATAAATGAGCACTGTCATATAACAATGGTAAATGTAGAGATTGTTGTTGTGTATGTTCTTTCTTTTCTATGCTGCATCATCTTATCACACACAAAAGAAAAACCAACCTATCTTTGATGCCTGGCTCCACTTCCTCTCACATGGTCCTGCCTTGCTACTAGTGCAGGGTTTTGACAATGCTGAGCTTGCGCCTTTTGAATGCTTCTAAGTGAAGGAGGGAGTAGTTGTCAGCTATAGACACTCAAAGCTAAAGTATGTTTCAGCTTTTAGAGTCTCTATTCACAGCACATATCTTTGAAGCCACTGGCTGCATGGAAGACATAGGTGCATGCAGAGCTGATCCTAGAACAGGTATCCTATCAGGACAATTTCTGATAACCCAAGTGGCCAGTCCAGCCCACCTGTTTATCAATAATGATAATAATATTTTAGCATAGCCCCAATTTAAAAAGTGATTCTGGTGAAAGTTTTAAAAGTGCTTATAATGTTATAGCAATTACTGCAATAGTTAAATTAGACTTTTCTAAATTCGTTTTTTTTGTGTTACCTGTTAATGCAAACATACATTCCCAGTAAAGCTGCCCAATGGTGGCTAACCTGACTGTTGATAGAAGCAAACTTGAATAACTCAAAAAATGGCTAGACACAGCAAAATACAAAATTTCCTAGGATCTTTAAGAATTTTTTTGGGTGTTCAAATTGGTTTCTTTTAAGTAGTTCTCTATTTAGATTAAATAACAATATTAATTTAGAAAAAATGCTTCACACAGACCGGATTAGTAATCCTAAAACATAATAAAACATCACAGGAGTTAACTGCTATTACATAACAGGTTTTTTTTATTATTCTATTGTGATGAATGCAAATCCATTAAATAACCTCTTAAAGAGTTGGTGTAATTATCTGTAAACAATAATGTTATCAAAAAGGTCAAGTTGTCCCACTATTAGAACTTTATGAGTATTAAATCGATTTATGTTTCCATAAAACAGAGCAAGGCTAGTAGCTAGATTAATTCCTTGGAATCTAAACCAACTGTGGTAATATTTAGACACAATAAAACGATACCAATTAACACATTTTCTTTTTTTTTCTGTCATATTGATTAACGACGTACTAAATTTAACAAGAGACCTTAAAATCCTGAATAGTTCCAGCAAAGTATCTACATCTTGGCAAAATTTCCAACAAAAGAAGCTGTTACGTGAGACAGCTCTGCAATAGTATGAATATTTAATTAATAATTAGTCATGTAATTTCTCCTCAGGAATTATTATCCCTCAAACAGGTTTGTGAATTTAATTATTAGCAGGCTTTTTGTTTCCTTGTCCCCTCATTACTGTCAGGATTGATGTAACATAAACTTCATTAAAAATTAAAGCAAGAGTCTTAATTACAAGGCTACCCTCACTGAAGTTAGAATTAGCCAACTCAGTGATGTGCAAATGAGGGCATTATTTAAGGAACATGCTGGAAGTGGTTATGCTAATTTGGAGGGTTCACAGTTGCAGACCTTTCCAGTTGCAGTTGCATATTCATTAAATGCACTATGCAAATTTAATGTAGCAGGTTTAGTAATGCTTTGTTAATTTATTCAGATTTATTGAGTAAGACTTGTAAGGAAAAAAGTACAAATTTAATTACTCCTCCTACCCTGATAAAAAAAAGGATAACCATGGTTTAAATGTGTGTTAGTCTGGGTTATTGGATTTTGATGGAGAATGTGGTATCAAAGGACACCATTTCTATAGCTGGTGTTGAAAGAATGCTTGATTTACTTAAGGAATCATGAAAGAAATCACTAAAATTGTGCATCCCATTTCCCGATAGGAATGTAAAAAAAGGTCTCAGCTGTATTAACTTAAGAGCCAAAGCAGTGCTGAGTCTACAGTCTAATGGATCTAATGACCCTATAGAGACCAGTAAAGGTTATGTATTGATGGCTCTGCAAAGAAAACTGTCTTCGTAGGATGTTCATTGGCTGTTAGGTTTCTCACAGAGGCTGCTTATGATCAAGTATAACAACAGGGAGCCTCACTTTATCCTTAAGCTGTTACATCACCAAGAAGCCTTGTCAACTTGTTAGTGCTTCTAGAGTGTTACATTTGGATTAAGTGCTAATTTGTCCCTTACACAATGTAACAAAATTATTCTTAATTAACTGGTGATTTTTTTTTTAAGAATGAAAAACAGGTATAAAATATTTTTTCTAGGATTAAATGTTTTGCCGGTAACCCATTGTGTACTAGAAAAGGTGAGCAGCACATTGATTGCGTAAAAATAAGATTTCCAGTTTTTCCAAGACTTTCCCTTTTTCTTGCTTGGGTGATAAATAACAATACTTCACCCAGTCTGGCCGCTGGATGGTGAGTGAGGTGGGTAGCAAAAAGGTCAAGTACAAACTGATTTTGGCCACTCCGTAGTCATTTTGTTTGGAATGTCTGTTGTAGGGTATCTTACACAAAATTATGAAACCCACTTTGTATTGTGGGAAATGCCCTGCTGATGAAAACAATCCTTTGCTGTTGTGAAGCCTTGGTGATGATATTTTTTGGGGGAATTGTAGACCTAAATCTACAGGTTCTAATTTATTTTCTCAAACCACATAAAATAGGCGG
This sequence comes from Spea hammondii, assembly GCA_029215755.1. NCBI lineage: Eukaryota > Metazoa > Chordata > Amphibia > Anura > Pelobatidae > Spea > Spea hammondii. Next base: position 82,182,594 of record JARDYJ010000004.1, read on the forward strand.
GATATTCAATGAAATGCTTCTGCTGGTTTCTCTACATCTCACTCCTCGTACCAGAATGGACCCTGTTTTGCTTTGATCCATTGTACATCTTAAAACATTGTACTTTAACATACAGGCTTCTGTCTTTAGAACTATATTATCAAAACAAAATGACTTGGATTTGTGTAAGAATCTCTCCATTTAACAAGACAAGTTTCTGCATGTTAAAGGAACACTGTATTTATTGAGATTAAACCATTGGGTCAGAGGTGCAGCATTAATCTCTAAAGAAGATACATTTCCCTGTAATACCACTGTTAATACCTACATAAATATGCTTTTTCGCATTCAGGCAGCATTTTAGGAAATAAATGTTACAATACGATTTAGAAACTTTGTTAATTCATTTTGTTATGCAGTAGGTCATTCCTTCCACTATCCGATGAGTGAGCAGCGCAACTGATTACCAAACTTTTGTTGTGTTATTGCTTTGCATGTGCCATGTGTGCCACAGTATTGAATCAAACGCAACTGCAGAATGGGAGAATGAAAAAAAGCTAGATCAAGTTAAAAAGCCTATAATGGTCTGCCATCCTACATGGGCAGGTCTATTCACAAAACGGTGAGTGGGTGTGAGCTATCAGAAAAATCACAAATTCAATATTATTACCTTGCTTTCGCACTTCTGCACACACTCAACTACAGAAGAATCAAGCTGAAAAAGCAAGCCACTCATGATTTATTAACCCTAGAGTAGCTTACAAGTTGAAAAGGCGAGTCAGAAGAGGGTTTTATTTTGTATCCCTATGGTGTCAAAGTGGCATACTACTCACCTATCGCCTCTTAGTGTCAAGGTGGTAGATAGTTACAGTGTTGGTAGAGACAACTTTATTTATTTGTTTGTTTATTTACTAAGTAACTTAATCCCCTCCATCCCGCAGGGCAGGTAATGGAGGGAGAGTCAGAGGATAGGTTTCATACCTCTTCAAAGGGTCAATTGTTAATTTAAACCCTAATCCGAATTGGCAGTGTATAGAGATACATGGGTTCTATCTTCCCCAAGGGTATTTTATTCAGGATTTGGAGAATCCTATGAGAATTTTAGAATTATGGCTTTAATCCCAATCACAAAATAAAGGTCAGCACACTATGTGTGGAATACTTGGTGTGGCTGCATTTGCCGTTTAAATCAGTGAATGGACAGTAATCCACTTCTGATCACACACAGATGTGAAAAGATGTGCTCAATTAAAAATGGAAAGATGTTTATCAAGGCACTGTGTGTGAATGTATGCATGTGGTCAAGACTAATGTGTATGTGTCTAAGGGGGTGTGTAGTTGAGAGTGGTGTATGTTTTGGAATAATGTGTGTATTCTTTGACTCTAAGTGAAATGTGGTATGTGTATTTGAATTTGCACGGGCGTGGCTGAGAGTGTGGTCACTGGTTTTGAGTTTTCTCCAGTGTGGAAAAGAGTGGTCAGTGTGGGACATTGGGGCTGAGGGTAGTTAGTGTTTTTGATTTTGCATCAGTTGTTCTCAAGATGGTCAGTTGGGTTAAGAGTGGTTAATGTCTTTGAGTTTATGTCAATGTGGTTAAATGTATGTCAGAGGGTCAGCCTAGTGAAATGCCCCCTGCTTGGTGAAAGAATCACCCCTATTTGAAAAACATAGGATGGTGGGCACAAGAGATGTATTTTGTAACCGCTCCATGTCCCACTGAACAATGGATGGGGGTGAGGAAGGGTATAGGTAGGGGAAGAGTGGTGACAATCCCCCCAAGAACATTTAGTATATTTCAATAATTAATTTAAAAATATATAAATAAGATTGAGACTATTTGAACCTAATACCCATAAATTAACCTCAACTTGCCAACACGTATGACCTCAAACAATTAATTTTCATTTTTCAGGGATTTTTCACTTTAGCTCCAGCTTGGGTATTGATATCCAAGGTGCAATGAAAATGACAAATTCAAATTACTGAATATATTGATCATCGAATGCTCAGTATTTTTATGCTGGGACTATTACAATTCAGCAAATAAATTAGGAACCCTTGAGCAGAGATGGCATCTCCACTAGATGATGATGAGTAATCAGTAATAGAGCAAAGTCAGAATACCAGAGAGCAGTGTGGTCAAGAATGGAGTCGGGTCAGGATACCACACAGCAGAGCCAGAGTCAGTAAAGAAGATTAAATCACTGGTACACAGAACACACATGGAATCATATAGTAACTATACCGAGTGTGCGCATGACTTCCCATGTGTTCTAGGATGTAGTGTTTACTGAAGTAACCTTAAAAACAAAGACAGCAATTTCCCTAAAGTCAACCTGTTACTTTTTATGCTTAAGGATGTATAATTTTATGTAAAACATTAAAAATACAACAGTTTCTTTTTAATTTAAAAAACTAAACTAAGAACATAACAGAAATAAAAATAAATTGGACATTAACCAAAGAAAGTTAAAAAAATAGTGTAGGGTAAAAATCAAGACCCCGTGTAGAAGCTGAGATATGTACGGGGAAACTGAATTCATATTTTCTGAATAAAACTAAGAAATACTTTCTTTTAGACCACAAGATGATCAGGAGGACTCTGGTGAAGCAGCAAAAGAAATGCCATGTGACTGGTACCAAGATCCATAAATGCAAATAACAACTTCTTTAAGACCTGGGGATTCAAAATGGCTGACTAGATGCACTGAGTAGTTCTTATCTACTATAAATTTCTATGATTCTATAATCTGCAAGAATACTTTGCTGGAATATGGAGAGATGAGACAGCATAATGTGACAGAGGTCACAGGCTGCTGGACCTTAAGACATTAGAGGCATCCAAAATATTATCACATGGGGTACCTTATTTCCACATGAAGACATGAAGACACTAGGACTTCTCCCAGGAGAAAACCCACACCGAATACCCAGTGCATTTTGAAGGGAAACCTGTTGTCCTCCTCATATTCAAATGGTGTTTTCACCTCAGTTACAAATCTTGGTCCTGCAAACAACTGATGAACCTGCTTCCCACTCCTCCAAGACAGGAGCACTAGTGAGCAATAAAGAAACTATAAAAGACCATTCTATAAAACCCTCCCCATGCTATGTTAGAGACACTATATGAAGACGTACCAGTAAGTCATAATACTAATATACTAATATTAACTTTTCATCACTTATGCAACCTTTGTTGATGTACTGATCTAATTCCTTACCAGTCCTCACTGAGTTTTATAAACCGACATAGAAATGCTTGTTGTACCCTCTGAACTCATTCATTGTGAAACTAGGTGCCACTACTCTACAGATAGTCCAGCTACTGACATTGAAATCCGCTTTTACACTGTAAGAATATTTTGGCTTTTAATGTTATCAGTTACTAATTACAAAATCAACCTGTTCTGTTTTACTTCCCTCACTCTTTTTGCTTTTTTGTTTCCAAATTTCTTAATCTTCTCTCAATCTTTACTATTTTTGTCCTCCCTTATACACTGGTACATTTGAATTCATTTATTTCCTAGTCCGGTTGTTTTTACTTAACAGAAAGTGTATCTTCATTAAAGATGTTGACATATTAGAGTAGAAATATACACCAGCATTGGATGTTTACTAACTATAAGGTATTATGTAGCTCTTTCTAGAGAATCCAGTACTGTAGTTTGAGAAATGCTTTTGACTTGATAAAGGGAGGACTCCCGAAAGCTCGTCTATTATTTTAAATACTGTTAGTCCAATAAAAAAGGTATTACAAGATTCTGCAACATTCTGTTTTTTTTGCATTCTTAGAGAATCCAGTAGAGCACTTTCTAACTTTTGCTTCATAATCAGCAATGAAATTTGCATTGCATTATGAATTACCGGTACATCTAAAAAAAACTAGCAAAACAGCCAAAAAGCTTTAATATTAGCTCTCTCTGTTTAACACCATAATGTGGCTTTATTTTTGTTAAATAGATCATGATGCGGTGTAATATGTTTTGTTGTTGTTCATCTGATTTTGTATTTACCTAATTTTAAGACCGGCTAAGGAACAGATGATTGTACTTTCTTATTCACAAGACTATATATTTGAAATTTTTTATTTTTGTATGTGGACGCTTTATTTTTTTCTGTAGCAAAAATATGGTATCACGTGTCAAAGTTGTTCCTGAAATGCCAGGCCACATGAGATAACTCAAGTGATTGATGTAAACGGAACACAGTACAGAATTTTTAGACATTAAATGGTCTGTATTTCAATGAACAAATGAAACACTATAAAAAGGATTTTAACCGGAGAAAGACAGCTGATATCTTTATTTATGTCTTTAGTATTAAAATCAATCTATTTAATGAATTGTATGTGGTCTGTGCCAGAGTTACTTCCCTAGCAATACAACAGAGCCTCTACATAGGTAATGAGAGTTTCACTCTAGGGCTGCTTTATGTAATTATAAAGTCTGTGGTTGATTAGTTTAATCAAGTTCATCAGAATGGACAGTGTGTTTCATCTCATTGTCTCCCAAAGCTTTCTCGGCATCACACTACCTTGGCCATTAACAGGAAGAAGGATTTATGGCCTCATTAGTCTTGAGCCTGAGTTCACTTAGGACAAATTGGTGCTTAGAAATATAATAATATAATTCATTACAGAATTCGTAAAAAAAAAAAAATTATCCTCTTGGAACTTAAAAAAAAATATTGAAAATAGAAATGCACAGGACACGTTCTAAGCAGAAATAAAACAAAGAATGGAAATCAATATACTGATTTGCAGAAATATAACTTTTAGATTCCAATGTGAGATGGTACATTTAATATTTTTGAACTAGAAATTATCTAATGAGTAATTTATTCACATTCATTTAATGAATAGTTAAGTAAGGTTTTTTAGTTTTAATTGTAATATAACAATTAAATTAGGAAATGAAAATGAGAAATTGTCTCCATAGGAACATAGAATTTAATGGAAGATAAGAACCATTTTTGCCCATCTCAGCTGCCCATTTTTCCTGATGTAGAGATCCAGACCATCATCAGTCTTATATTCAGAATTGCATTATGTATATCTCATTCATGCTTAAATTCCACCACTGTTTCGTTTTTTTGTTTGCTTTCACTAATTTATACAGTTCAATTCACAACTGGCATGAAAAGGAGGAAAGCCAGTCAAGAGAGTATGCAAAATAATAATTTTTTTTTAACCCCTTAATGACAAAGCCCGTACATGTACGGGCTCAAAATGCATTGTTTTCATTGGGTTTAGGAACCGCCCATTGTCCTTAAGGGGTTAATATACCCTGCAAAACCAAGTGACTGCTCATTTAAGAAAATATGTACACTGTTTAGTAATCACTTTGTACCTACCCCCAGTGGCGGATCTACCGGGGTCGCAGGGGTCGCGACTGCGACCGGGCCCCGGCGGCAGGGGGGCCCAAGCCAAGGGGCCGCCCGAAATCTTTTTTTAAGTTTTTTTTTTTTTTTTTAAATAAGGCAGGGGCGTCCAACATGCGGCCCGCGGACCAAATGCGGCCTGCGAGACCTCGAGGTGCGGCCCGCGTAAGATCGGCAGCCAGGGCAACCGATCTTACACGAGTCGCACCTCAAGCCCTGCTACTTACTTGTGGGAGGGTCTTCTGGACAGCACAGAGGAAGCGGAGTTCACGTGACATCCTACTTCCTCTGTGCTTTAGCAGAGAAGGCAGAGGGAGGCCGCGCCCCCTGCTGAAGTCTGTGAGCGGCATCGAAGGGAGATGCAGTGCAGGTAAGGGGGTGGGGAGGGTGTTTGAATGAGTGTGTGTGATTGAGGGAATTAATCTGTGAATTAATGATTATATGAATAAATGAGTGTGTGTGTGTGTGTGTGTGTGATAGCATGGATGTGTAAGTGCTGGAACCTAGGCATGATGGGACTGTGATTGCTGTTAGCAATCACACTCCTATCATGCCAAGCCAGCCAGTACATGCTGAAACCTGGCCAGCTGCCCCCCTTGTGTAGTGATACTGCCAGCAGTATGGGGTCTGCACTTACAGCCACCCTGTACCAGCATGTGCTGGCTGACTTGGCATGATAGGAGTGTGATTGCTAACAGCAATCACAGTCCCATAATGCCTAGGTTCCAGCATTTACTGGATGGATGTGTAAGTGCTGGAACCTAGGCATGATGGGACTGTGATTGCTGTTAGCAATCACACTCCTATCATGCCAAGTCAGCCAGTACATGCTGAAACCTGGCTAGCTGCCCCCCTTGTGTATTGATGCTGCCAGCAGTATGGGGTCTGCACATCACTTACAGCCATCCTGTACCAGCGTGTATTGGCTGACTTGGCATGATAGGAGTGTGATTGCTAATAGCAATCAGAGTCCCATCATGCCTAGGTTCCAGCATTTACTGGATGGATGTGTAAGTGCTGGAACCTAGGCATGATGGGACTGTGACTACTGTTAGCAATCACACTCCTATCATGCCAAGTCAGCCAGTACATGCTGAAACCTAGCTAGCTGCCCCCCTTGTGTAGTGATGCTGCCAGCAGTATGGGGTCTGCACATCACTTACACCCACCCTGTACCAGCATGTACTGGCTGACTTGGCATGATAGGAGTGTGATTGCTAACAGCAATCACAGCGAGCACAGTCCCATCATGCCTAGGTACCAGCATTTACTGGTTGCCTGGGTATGATAGGAGTGTGATTGCTGTTAGCAATCACACTCCTATCATGCCAAGTCATATTACTAATTTTGTCCAGTTGTGTGTTACCTACTTTTATTAAACATGTGAGTTTTTATTATTATTTTTAAAGGTGGGGGTCATTTTCAGTTTTGGCTAAGTGAACCCTGAATGTTTTGGTCCAGAATTTTCATTTTAGTTCATCCCTAGAATAAATCTAGGGAATCCTGAATTTGTAGTCGCAAAACTTTCAAGGCCCAGAAATCAGTGAGAGGAAGAGTAAAGGTTTTGTGTCATTTTACTTTATTTTAATCTTAATATTTTATTAAAGGCCATATTTTTTGTCACAGTGAAAAATGAGTGCGGCCCGCGCACGTATACAATTCTGATGAAGTGGCCCACTGCAGAAAAAACTTGGACACCCCTGGATTATGCCCTTTGTACATGCGCCCCTTTTTCTTTGATTTTTTTACAGATATAATTCAATATGTAAATTGAATTTGTTGAATTAGTTGAAAAATAATTGTTGGGTAAAAATCATGTTTTTTGTGGCGGGGTGAGGGGGTGGGGGGGTGGGGGGGAAAACGGGGGCATAAACTTTGCTCACAGGTGCAGCGTTTAAAACGGAGCATTTACTGAATAACCGTATGCCGGCGTTTCATTTAACCCCTTGACAGCCCCCAAACTACGCTGCACTGTAACACCGCTTCTGAGACACTAATCAGCCCCTGGTAGCTGCCGGGGGGTAAATAATGCGTAAAAAATATTTTAAGAAAAAAAAAAAGGTTACTGCAGAAAAAACTGTAACAGGAAAATATGACTGCAATGTAACACACTGTTAATGTCCAAAATGAAAGGCCTGATGGAGAAATGTACAAAGATGCTTACAGGAAAACAAAATATTTCCTACATGATGAAAGTAGACATAGTTGGTGCATATTTTGGATTTCAGAAGAGACATTTAATATAATATGGTCACAGAATGGACCTCCAAGAGTATGATGGAGATATCAGAATACAGTGCTAGCATATAGAATTTGTTGTTCCTTTCAAGTGTAGGTGTATTTTTTAGTTATTAATTCATTTCAAGTGGTTGGAAGTTTCTGCAGTAACTTTTGCTATGTTAGGCATTGTCATACATGTCTCAAGGAAACTATTTGCTACTCACAGGTTACCTAATACTGTTGTGTCAGATACTTCTGATGAGTAATCTGATTTGACAGGTTACATCCATCATCAATTATCAAGTTGAGTGTATGGTTCAAACTACAAAAAAGGTATTTAACAGAATCAAGTTAAAATCACTCCTGTTGCTGACAGCTCCACAGCCCAAGGAGTCAGTCTACAGCAGATCCCCTTCACTTTTATGCATGTAATCGCTTCTTCAGCCAATCACATGCACGGTTACTGACAAATGACAAAGGCAATAGTTGTATGCACTGCCTTTGTCTCTGTTCTTTGCGTCTGTCCTTCTCAATTTGATCCCTGCAGAAAGACAGAGAATAATAAACAGTGTTTGCTTGGGTACTGAGCCCCAGGTATATAAAAAAATATAGATTTTTAAAATTTTAGAAAAAAATCTTTGCTTGACCAGAAGGGGTTATTTTTTAATTTTTACTTTTTAGTTTTTGTTGTGTAGTCTGTTGGGGGTTGGTGGGAAATTTGTTAGATATGGCTAAGTAGGGGTTAAAAAAATAAGAATGCAAAAAAGCTATAAAACTTAAAATAAATGAAAATCATACAAAAATATAGTGTGGTTTCCAAATCAAGGCAAGTTAACAAATTTATTTGTGGTATTTTTCCCATGTATACAAACTGTGTATAATTTATATAACTGTAGAATTGTTTATACATGTGCTTTTTTAAAACCTACTTTTCAAATTGTATTCTTACAAATTGTAGTCATACATTAATGAATATGATTTTAATAAAGTAGACTAAATGAGCAAGATGGAAATTGCAGTTGAAAAAGGACATAGAAGAAACAAAAATAGCCCTGGCCCATAAGGGGTGTTAAAAGAAACAGACATTTTTCTTGATACACGCACTGGAGGTATGCCTCTTCTTATAAGATTGAGAAGTAGAACACCTGCTGTTACATGGTAGTACAAAGTTTCTACCACACTATGCAAGAGAAAGGAACCCAGACAATCACCGGCTCATTAGAGACACTTGGTGCATCAACTTTTTCCCCACCCCCTACCAAGTTTAAAGTCTTAACCATATTTCCTCCTTATCTTACTTTTATACTCTGAAAATCCGCATAGCTTAGTTGCATATCTGCATGTTTTAAGACTGCTTTAAGGGGGATTACTTATTCTCATGTGAAGTCATGGTCTGTTAAATGACAGTGTTAAGAAAAGTTAAGTAATACTCAGAAGGCCACCTCAATTATATCTGAAAAGGCAACAGCGTCTATCAGGTTTCAGGCTCATAGATTTTAAACATAGACATAGCATAGGGATAAAAGTCTTTATTGTATTTTGAAAAAAAAAATGATAATACAGCAGTAAGGAGGGCATACTGAAACTTGGAGTGTTTGAGTTTAGGAATAGTTGGAGAACCACCTGTTGGCCAAATTTAATTCTATACCTCGCAAAGTTTGAAATGCACAATGAGGAACACACTTGTTTTTAAGGGAATGAAACTTAATAATGCAGTAAGATGATGCATAACGTATTTGATGTATAAAATTTTACTTATAAACTGATTTTGTGTTCAGGACTATAGAACAGCATGATGCACTCATATTTACCAAATATTCTGAAACCATACCAAAGAGGGACATAGAAAGTCCCAATTCCGCACTGTTCTTCCTAAATAGTAATACTTTGGAGGTGTGCTGTCCACATTTTTTTTTGAATGTGGGTGAATATATAACAGAAGGGCACAACTAGCATGTTTTATAACAAGAAGGGCTAAGCTGAGCCTACATAAATATTAATTGTGGGGTGATGGCTTTGAAGAGATCTTACTGATTCAACTATGCAGTATAGGGGGAAGCCAAACTCTTTCTAAAGCAGAAGTTCACTTACGCTGGACCTTTATGATGCATAGTGAAGTCAAGGAGTTGGAAACACAACTTCCCTGCAAGTCATCCCTTTGGAGAATAAACTGCTCTAATGACCAGTGACTGAGGGATATACATATATACCCACTAACACTTTACACACACATGCATACACACAATTACAGATGCATACAAAATAATAGCCACCCTGACACCATACACTTTAGCATCAAACAAATATGGGACTGGTATGTAATTATTTTCAGGGCTGGTTAATTTCCAGTCCAGCCCTGTGAGTAGGAAGGACGTTATGGGTGAACAGAGACATAGTAAAAACATGAAAATTGTTGTTGTCCTGTAGTATAAAAAAGCCACGGTCTAGACTATGTCAGTAAAAGGAAGAGCTGTGGCACATTATATTGGCATCTTACTTTTGTGTCCAGTCAAAGGTGATTTTTGATGGGGACTTACTGAGTATTTGGATCATGACTCAAAACATGACTCAGCCGCCGAGGAGAAGGGGGAGACCTCCCACCGTGCCGCGGCAACCGCAGCTGCCACGGAGAAGAGGGAGACCCCTCACCGTGCCGCAGCAACCGCAACCGCCGCGGAAAAGGGGGAGACCTCCCGCCTTGCCGCGGGAGCCGCAACCGCCGCGGAGGAGAGGGAGACCTCCCGCTTCTCCGAGACAGCCTCCGCCGCCGCGAGGAAGGGGAAGACCTCGCGGTTCCACGCGTCGGTCGTCCTCTGCTGGAGCCAGGTCCGGTCCTGCTGCTTGCACGCGGTCCTCTGCACGCCACCTAGTGGCGCCAGCCGGTACTACGACTCCTTTTAGGATTTTACGATCCGCCAATCCCAAGATGGCCACGAACCGGAAGTGACATAACGTCACTTTGAATTTTTGGCGGGAATTCGGTAATTGATGCCTGGACTTCCTCGGCCTATATAAGAGCCTCAGAAACATCCCAACCTTGCCTTCTGATGGTTGTACCTATCTTGTATAGTGTCTGCTCAGTACGCGTTTCTGTTGATTCCCCGTTACCGACCCGGCTTGTTCCTGTTACCAGTTCCTGGCGTTTGACTCTGGCTACCCTCACGACTATCCTGACTTCTGGCTTCCTGACCTCGGCTTGCTCATTGGCTATTCTGTGCTGGACTTTTGTGATCTGTCTATTGGACTTGCACATGCTGTTCTACCTGATTACAGGTTCTATTCTACGCTGTGCGTGACAGGTACATACAATTGTAATATGTAATAACAACACTTTATAGCTTGAATTGTCTACTCAGTTCAACTCTTTGCACCTTTACCATCAAGAGCTATTTATTTATCCTAATTGGCCTTTTTATATCAAACTTTCATTAAGAATCTTGTTTTTAATACTATAGTTTATGTTAATTGGAAAGGTAATGTGGTGTAAAATACCATTTTTAGACACATCCTTCCATTTCTGTAATGGATTACTGTGCTGTGGTTACACCTTGATAAATGTCTTCGTTCTTTTGTTTGGATGTCCATAGCTGAAAACACGAGCCAATTGAGAATGACTTAAATGTTGGAAAAATAAAAATCATTAGAATAGTTCATGCTTCCTGTTTCAGAAATGTTATTATTAATTGAAATTCATCTAAAAAAAAATGACAAAGCGTTTTCAGATACTTGATCACAGATAAATGACTGAACATAATGGTTTGATTGTAACTAAATACAATCAATACAAAGTAATATTAACTTAAACAAAATAACTCTAGCACACTCTAGTAATCTTGACAGGTATGCCATTTTATTCTTTCAGCTTAAAGTTTAAACCTTAAAAACAATACAGGACCTTTCAAGAGAATTTTCCTTTTCCTGTGGTAACAACCTATCAATGCCTGCCTCTATGTCACATGACAATGAAGTATCCCTCTCCACAGCATAGTAGCACTGTGAAGGAGTATTATAGTAGAGCATAGCCATCTCCATTAACATTTACTCCTTTGTGGTCTGTGCGCTGCCTGATGCTTGGTTCTGGCATATGATTTCCCAAGTGTGTTAGAGTTCTGTGCTGACGCATATATAGACATGAATCTCAATCACAGCATGGCGAGGCAACTCTTGATGGAGGAGTCGGCCCTAAGGTTAGTCAGTTCAGCATTAAAGTAAAAATAGTGCTGAGCCCCTAACCATATGGGAGCAATGGGCTTGTCTTTTTTGTTCACCATAAACCTTATTGTCACGGAGCTGGCTAGTCCGACCGACTACCTCCGCTGTCTTGTGCTCCCTTAGCCTGGGACAACACACTTTCCCCGGTTCCCCAGTCACTAGCCGAAACTCAGTGTAGGGTAAAACCAAACGAAAACTGATTTATTTTAGACACACAGAGCTGGATATATCCAGCAAAACACACATTAACATAAAACAAGATATTGGGACACAAACCTCCCCCTTAATCTGCCTCTCAGAGACAACAGGGGCAGTAACGGGATTAACAATACAATAGGGGGGAGACTGATTTATACAACATTAAACATCAAAGAATGGTGGTCACTCCCTGGTGGCAGATCCTGGCTGTCTGCCGGAGATAATCCCCTCAGCCAGTGATGAGATGATACTGCTGGGGGTAGCCACAGAAGTCTCTACAAACCCAGGGCCCATAGTCAATAGGGAGGAGTCTGGCAGTCAGGCTTCTCCAGTGGCCCCAGTGATGGAGGCTTCCGTCACAATTCTCCCCCCTTCGAATTGGACTGACATAGGATGAGACCCCAAACGGGTTGACTCCGTAGTCAGTCAGTTTATTTGGCCCATTAATTCCCTCCCAAAATTGGTGCTCCTGCTGCTGCTGGGGAGATGGGCCGGCTGCGCCATCTCCCGGGTACCGCTGGGGAGTGATGCCGCCTGCATCCCCTCCCTGGTGCTCCTGTTGCCGTTGAGGAGAGAGTTCCGGTTGATCCGGTCCTGGAATTAGGTTCTGCTGCTGGGGGGGCGGGTCGGCCGCTGTATCTCCCTGAACTCCTGCAGCTTTGGTAGGTGCTGGGCAGAGGCCAGCGATGCTCTGCCTGGTTGCCAGCACTTCAGCTGGGGTTAGGGCATCTTGTGGGTCGGCCTGCCGCTGGGGAGGGAGGGCCGCTTCCTCCGCTCCCGGACATGTGAGCTGCCGCTGGGGAGAAGGGCCGGCTGCCGTATCTCCCTGGATCCCTGTAGTGATTGCAGGTGTGGGGCAGAAGCCAGCAGCGCTCTGCCCTGTTGCCAGCTCTTCAGCTGGGACTAAGAGATCTGGGCAGACTGCCCAGCATTCTGAGGCCCCCGGTGTGGAGACTGCAGTGTTATCCACCCCTCTTGGGTTAACATCCTCAGATGTAAAATCAGTTAGATCCACAATCTCTGGATCTGGTTGTGGAGCACAGTCGCACAGCTCCAGTATCGGATCTGGATTAGCTGCCCAGTATCCCTCTGACTCAGGGGTGGAGACCGCAGTCCCATCCACCCCGCCTGGGTCAACACCCTCAGCTGACCACTCAATCACATCCACAAAATCCATACAATCCCTGGACACTGGGGCATTCTGTTGAACGCGGTCAAACAGTTTTTTATACGCCTTCTCCAGTTCCCACTCCTGCGTAATTAAAAAGTCTAAATCACTTTTAAGTCGTAGTGCATCTGGGAGGTCCCACTCCCTGAAATCCCGGATGTCCTCAATCCGCCACTCCGCTGTACTGCCGAAGTCCGGATCCTCCTGAAGACTATCCCATAATAATCCAGGGCCACCAAAGTCATAGCCCTCTGGAGAACAATCTTTCGCAGTTCCCCAATATGCTTGCTCTGTATACCACTGCAGAGCCCTATAGTGATCTTCCAGCTCTACCTCCTGTTGGACCAGCTTGTCCAATTCGGATACCCATTGCTCCTGGGGTTGCTGTCCCAGGAAAGACATCCGTAGTTCCCGCTGGTCTCTAATCTTTTGTTCGGAGCTTGGAAGACACCCTCTGCCATACTGACCGTCGAACCACTTGCCTCAGGTTCTGGTATTGTTCTGTAGGCAAAGCAGTGGTGTAGCAGGAGAGGATGACCCGCAGCAGTCCCTGGAATTCGGATACCACATCCATGTCCTTGTCAAGGCGACCGAAGTCTGCCGTCCTGTCGGTCAATCCCGGTAGAAAGTAAGTGTCCCTCAGACTAAGAAGAAATCCCACCGCTTGCCACCAATGTCACGGAGCTGGCTAGTCCGACCGACTACCTCCGCTGTCTTGTGCTCCCTTAGCCTGGGACAACACACTTTCCCCGGTTCCCCAGTCACTAGCCGAAACTCAGTGTAGGGTAAAACCAAACGAAAACTGATTTATTTTAGACACACAGAGCTGGATATATCCAGCAAAACACACATTAACATAAAACAAGATATTGGGACACAAACCTCCCCCTTAATCTGCCTCTCAGAGACAACAGGGGCAGTAACGGGATTAACAATACAATAGGGGGGAGACTGATTTATACAACATTAAACATCAAAGAATGGTGGTCACTCCCTGGTGGCAGATCCTGGCTGTCTGCCGGAGATAATCCCCTCAGCCAGTGATGAGATGATACTGCTGGGGGTAGCCACAGAAGTCTCTACAAACCCAGGGCCCATAGTCAATAGGGAGGAGGCTGGCAGTCAGGCTTCTCCAGTGGCCCCAGTGATGGAGGCTTCCGTCACACTTATTATTTTCCTTAAATGGTATAATAGTTCAGTTTCTCTTCATAGTCTGGTCACATTTTTTTCAAGATTGAAAGTGGCAGGTATGAGACATGATAAAGTGAAAAGGGTTTCCCAAGATTTACAAAGATTCATTAGGTTACTTAATGAATGTTAAGGCCATTGAGTGTCACATTAACACAAATCTGCAATTCACTGAACTAAGCAATGTGATACTAACTAATCTTAAATTGAGTTACCTAATACAAAACTTAACTTGCTTGATGATGCCAATAATGAAATGAAACTCCTAAGCTGGTAATACATTAAAATCATATTTTAGATCAATCTTATATATGCTAAAGCACCTTTTGCTTAGAGTGTCTCAATAATGTGAGTAACATACATTTCTAATGCCATCTTCTGGGGGCAATAAAGAAACATTACAAATTAATTAAGAAACATTTTATGCTATAAAGGCTTGAGGGAATCAAGATTTGAAGGAATCATTGGAACTGGTTAACATCTCTATTCATGAGTCTACCATACACAAAATATTGAAGAGGCATGGAGCCCATGGCAGTACACCACTGCCACCACAAGCCACTGTTTTAAAAAAAAAAATTGCTGCATGCCTGAAGTTTGCCAAAAAGAACCTTGACACTCCACAATGCTTTTTGGAAACTGTTTTGTGGACTAAGGTTGAATTGATCAGGAAGAACACCCAGCACCATGTATGATGTAAAAATGACACTGCATTCCAACATGAAAACATTATCCCAATGGTGATGAATGGAGGGAGCATCATGATTTGGGGCTGATTTGCTGCCTCAGGGGCTGGGCAGCATGCCATTATTAAGTGGATGATGAATTTCCAAGTTTATCAATGTATCATATAGGATAATGTCAGGGTGGCTGAAGTTTAGTAGAAATTGGATTATGCAGCAGGACAATGACCCTACACATTGAAGTAAATCTAAAAGAACTGTTCACTCAGCTTAAGCAGTTCTGTAAGGCAGAATGGTCTAAAATTCCCACTGAACACTGTGCTTCCACAAAAATAACCGCACTACTTCCAATCTCAAATGACTGTAATCCGAGTACTCCTTTTTTGTGCCCTCTGGAATGCATGTTCTGTGTGAAACAAACTCACTACTATTCATAACCTTTTCATCTCTAACCACCTCCGACTTCTTGCACTTACTGAAACATGGTTAACATCCTCTGAAACTGTCTCTCCTGCTGAAACGGTAGTCTACATTTTAGCCACACATTTAGACCTGGACAGAATGGGAGGAGGTGTTGGAATCCTTCTCTCCCCATGTTGCACCTTTCAACCTTTCAATGTCTGCCACCAATTCCCTCTCTCTACTTCTCGTCTTCTTAAGTACATTCTGGTCGTCTTCTTCTCTGCCCTAAAAAATACCATAAACCTACCACAATCTCCATGACCGTACCACTATACAGCTTAAAAAATACACTTCTGCCTTATCTCTCAAACATCTATACCTCCTACTGTCCAGATGCTGCTACAGCTCAGTATAGCCATACCCTACCCTCGGTCCCAGTTACGGTTACTCCTGGAACTGTGGGCCACCCCCAAGCCATCCACCCCAACCATAGAATTCCACACAGACCCGTGTCCTCCAGGTGTTCACAAAGCACTGAGCGTCTGTGGAGGAAGTCTCATTTGCCTGAATACTTTATACATTACAAACTCTTGCTAATTTCCTATACATGGACCCTCTATCTCTTCAAACCAATCTATTTATTACATTAATATCCTCCTCTTTCCCATAGCCATAATCATCTGTTTTCTACAGTTCTACACCATTCTCTGTCCTCCAGCACCTCCCTCACCTTCCAACTTCTCTGCCCAAGAATGTGCTGCCTATTTTATTTATCACACGGTATCTCAACCCCCTCCCTCATCACAAGCAACTCAATTACTTCAGTCCTGTCACCTCTACTGATGTTTCTGAGGTCCTCGCTTCCTCCCACTTCACCACCTGCAGCCTTGACCCTGTACCCTCATATTTCCTATAATTGTTCATCTGTGGTTGTATTTATCTAATTGTTAGACCTGCTAAGGAATAGATGATTGTTATTATGTCCTGATTTCTAAAACCATAGAATTCATAGAAAAAGGGTGTACTTTTTCACACGACTGTAAATGTAATGTACATTTCAAACCATCTACACCCTTTGTTACAGAAAGCTGAAAACATGCTCTCAAAATCCAACCACTCCATTACCAAAACCATATCATAAAGACATTCATAGTCTCTGGTTTGTTTTACTGTCAGGAGAAGCCCAGTCAAAATGGTCTTCATGGAAGACCTATGGCCAATAAACCATACCTCTTAAGTGGAAACAAGGCCAAGTAATAAAACTATTCAAAAAACACAGGAACTGAGGTGCAGAAAAATGGCAGCAGGTGCTCTGGAATGATGATTCAACTTTTGAAGGGCAATTTGTTTCTTGAAGGGCTGGAGAGTGGTACATGAATAAGTGTGTGCAAGCAAAATTAAGCATGGTGGAAGTTCCTTGCAAGTTTGGGGCTGCAATTCTGCAAATGGAGTTGTAGATTTAGTCAGAATACTAAATACTGTGAAGTAAATCCCATCATGCAATACCATTGAGGATGCCTCAAATTTATTCTGCAACATGACAATGACCCCAAACACACAGTCATCAAGAACTATCTTAAGCAAGGAAAAAGAACAAGAAATCTTAGAAGTGATGTTATAGTCCACACAGAGCACTGATCTTAACAATATCAAGTCTGTCTGGGATGACATGAAGAAAGAAGCAACTGAGGCTGCCTACATCCACATAATAACTGTGGTTAGTTTTTCAAGATGTTTGGAAGAGTCTACCAGTCAAGTTTCACCAGTCAAAACAAAGGGTGGTGACACCAAATATTGATTTTGATTATTCTTCTGTTCATTCACTTTGCATTTTGTGAAATCAATACAAACTATTAACATGTCTATTTTTGAACGCATTCTTATTTTACAGGATTTTTTCACACTTGCCTAAAACGTTTGCACAGTACTGTATATAACACATAAATTCCACATTTACTTTTCTATTGTGTTGTAGTCATTGGACTTTAACATAGTGCCATGTATCTACATTGCTGTCAAACCCAAGAGACGTGAAAATGTTTTGCTACAAAAATGGAATTTACTAAATACATTCTTAATTCAAGTTTTCATCTATGTATTTTCACTGTGCACATTTCCCTTGGTACTCTTTTCTTGTATCATATTTAACAAGTTCATTAGACCAATGCAGTTTGTTTCTAGTTTGAATGGGTCAAAGCTATGATGAATGGTTTAATTTGAGATTAGCTCTAGGGTAGGATTCTATTGCTGAGATAGCACCAACTTCATTAAAGGAAACCAAGGGAAAAAGGACATACTGAACACAAGAGGATTCATTTCAAAACCCCAACGACATGGGAAACATTACATATCTAATGTAGCATTATTCTCCAATCAACGATAATCCTTAAATTTCCCTCTTTGGGGCTGAGGTTATAATAGACCTGGGGTTTGGGATCAGTTTCTCTATGAATCAGCCAGCACTCAAGAGAGGCCCTTGACACCGTTCCGACTTAATGCAAGATGCATCTGCAGCTACTTGGACAAAATTGACATTGTCTAAAGAGGAAAGCAATCACCTAGTATAGCATTACTGAGCATTTACACTTGAGCCATACAACCAGAGAACAAATCTTGACCTTTAGAAGTTTCGAGATTATATTTCTTTGCCTAAAGCTGGCAATTTATTGGAAGGAATTTATAGCTATTCAAAGCAGATTTTGCAAGGTTACGTCTGGGTTTAGGTCAATATATCCCTCATTTTGGGGCAGATTCCTATAAAGCCCATGGTGTTACTGACAGAAATTACATTAACATTTTCAATCAGTCGTGTAGTGCTTTGCAAATAAGAAGTTAAAATGGCAATTTTAAGAAGAGTTGCTCATAACTATGAACATATACATACATAATTTATTTTATATACTTATTTTGTTTTTATTATAAAGCTGTTCTTGGGTCAAGAACTACAACATTGATGTAAATTCTATTATTATATTTAATTCTATATATTATATTTAAATGCTAAGTGCCTTCTTTTTACTGAACAACTGTATGTTTACATGTACCTGCTGACATTTAATTTGCTATAGAAAGGCTGAAAAGGTTTTTAGATTGTATTTTATGCATGTATACATATATAAAGTTATCTATATCTATCTTGATTATATATATATATATATATTAAAACTGTTAATATATAGCATTCATAATAGCAGTATAATAATTTATACTGACAAGATGTCTCTGTCTATAAAGTGACGACATGACTGTGTTTACAAGAAGCTGACACTTGAATTAAATTACAGTGTCTTAATACTAGCTGAGGACCTCACTAGCTCTTTTATGTGTCTATGCTTTAGTGACAGCACTTCCATTACTTCCTCATGCTGACCAACTTCTGCAGTACTATATTGTTTTGTCACCACCATTATAAAGGTTTACAGTAGCATGAATTAATGTTGCAACATCTGGTTAGTATATGACTAGTGACAGTACAGAACAGAGAAAGCAGGGGTTTATATCAGAACATAATAGTATCAGTTTCACCGCTTTTTGTATCAAGCATAAAGAGGTAGTATACGACAATGACTGTTCTCAAAGACAGAATGTGACATTTGTGATAAGTGGGGTCATATTGATTTACAGAGGAGATATAGCTATACAGTATATTGCAGGTCTGTGGGAGGTCCCAAATGTTAAGTGACTTCAGCATTTAAGAGCTCTTCTTTTTAGTGCACTTCATTTTATAAACAAAAGCAAAACGTAAGCTATTTGTAGGACCAGGTGAACATTCCAGGCACAAAGGATTTGGAACATTTAAAAAAAATGAGCCGACCAGGGTAACATGTCCCACAGTGTCAACGTTGCCACAAAACACCTTGTGAGTGCTATCTTTGCCCTCAAACAGCTATTCTGTGGCATCTTTGCCCCCAAACAAAATCGATCCAAGCAACCTGGAGCACCACCAGTGAAAACAATGTATGGGTTAAAAAAAAGCACAAAAATATACTTAATAATACTATCTCTTCAATGATAGGCAGGCACCCAGTGGGCTCAATGTAGAAACTTCAATCAGCAGTTCAGAAGAATGGACAAAATGGAATTTTGCAAAAGTAGGTAAGCAAATCCTAGTGAAATCCATAAAAAGAAATGTATTAATGGATAAAATATAAGGCTTACATCTGAACATGTGACATGGGTGAAGAAAGCATGTCCGATACTGCAGTATATCTGCCTTGCAACCCAAAATGAATATTCAGCTAGATGGTGTAGATGAGGCTCCTCCTTGGGGTCCTATGTCAGCACTGTCAGGATACATGTTTCTTCTTGCCCAGAGGCCAATCATGGACAAGGTGCATATGTCCATGATTGAAAGTTTACATAATAGCAGCTTTAAGTGGGTATGTAATAAACATACCGTATAACGAACGACAATGCCAAATGGAGGAATCCTTTATAATTAGTTATAAAAAATGATCAACAACAGAAGTTCAAATAGTAGTTCAATCAAAAGTGACACAATTTGAATAAATAATTTAGTTAATAATGAAAACATAGTTGTCATTTGATCCATTGACATTTACAATTATTTAAACAATGAACAGATATTCTAGATATCTGCAAACATTTACTATGTTCATATGATACATATATAAATCAAAAACCCATCATTTCATAACTATGAATATAAAAAAATATAAAAATATACATTTTATTCATATGTAATCATGTATTTAAAAATAGGTTAACTATAATTTAATAACCATTCCATATAAATGTAATTCTACAAAATAATATAATAATGTATCCAATAAACTATCAATATAAATAATTATAGAGTAATTTAAAGGATCATTTAATAACTTATTTGTCGCATATGGAGAAGGGTCCTATTTGGTACACTAAAAATCAACATCGATAATTGATCTATAATCCAGAACCAACAAATATAAAAAAAATAATGTCATATAAGTGGGAGGTCTACTGCAGGCAGACTGGAATAAAAAAAAAATCTTACAAGTGAGCGTCATATATCACCCTTGCCAAATAACCCATGTCATTTGTTTTGTACCTTTCATGAAAATGTCTGCTATGTTTGTGCTTAGCTGTAATTTTGCTGTTTCTCATTTACTGTACCCACACAAATATCATCTAATTTACTATAATAAAATATGGTGAAATTTTTTTAAAAAACACCCACCTTTTCTGATTTTAATTTAAAAAATATTTTACTGATTTACAAAAGTTAATGTAAAAGCCTGCTAAGTATATTCTAATATTGGTCCTTTGTTTAGAAATACCCAATGTCCTATTTGGGACAACTTTAAAGTCAGCCAATTCAATTTACCCCATCAAATCGTAGCTGTTTGAAAACTAGAAACCTCAGGGTATTTCAAATGCAGGTTTTTACACATTTTCCATGCAATAATGCTACCACCAGCCTTTGTAAAAGTTTGTGGTAGTATTTTTTCATGTTTTCAAGTATGAATTTACAGCTCCTGGTATATGTCACTGCCAAACAACACCCCAATATGTGTTCAGCAACATCTTCCAACTACAGTGATATCACCCATGTATGGGTTTGTCGGGTTGTTTGGGGGCTAAAAGGCCACTTTTGGGACATGCACAATTCAGTTTTCTTAACTTGGAATTTTGACATCTGGTTATCCTGATCACTTTCTAGGCTCATTTAAACCCCATGATGTGCAAGGCAGTTGTTAAGGAGTTAATAATTATTTCACTTATCTGGGTTTTTTTTATATTTATTAGAACACTATTGTATGTCATAAACATTGCCAATTGAAGGCAAAAAATAATACAGCAAGAAGGAGATGGGGATATGGGAGAAGGGCAGAGGTGGCTCTAGGTTTTTGTGAGCCCTAAGCAAAGCATTCAGATGCATCCTGTCA
This sequence comes from Spea hammondii, assembly GCA_029215755.1. Taxonomy (NCBI): domain Eukaryota; kingdom Metazoa; phylum Chordata; class Amphibia; order Anura; family Pelobatidae; genus Spea; species Spea hammondii. The sequence continues at coordinate 82,203,912 of JARDYJ010000004.1, forward strand.
CGCACATCGAGGTTTGGAGACGCTGATGCTAGGTAGGACTGCTAGGAGCAGGCTGAAACAAAGTCAAAGGACGAACCGAGTTCGAGGTACCAGAATTCAGGATAAAGGAGCCAAGGTCAGGAGTCCAGATCTCAGAAACAACGAGGTCAAGCCAAGGCCAAACACTGAAGACTGTAATCAGAACGCACACTGAGGAATAGCCACAATTACTCATATGCACGACCATCAGAGGGCAAGGTCAGATGTCCTCTGAGAGTGTATATAGGAAAGGGAGTGAATAGGCGCCACTTACAGGTTTTGGCACCAAAATGGTGGTGGCTGCTGATGCAGGTAGGTGACACCTCCATAGCTAAAAACTAATCCTCCTATTGATTCATAATGCCTCCACCTGTTATGGATGTCATGTCTGGTTTACATGCAACTCTATGGTCAATTTCTATTGCGTGTTTGCTGTTTGGTTTCCCATCAGTATTTCCTGAATATGGCTTTTGTACACTAATAGTTTGTACTATTTTAAGTATCTGAACCTGATCTGTTTTCACAAACTTGATGCTAAGAGCTTACAAGTCTTGCAGCGAGAGACTTCAGAACTGATTGTGCCCTCCTGTAGCAATTACAGCTACATCTGCCCTGGAAGTTGAGCATTGGAAGAAAAAAAAACAGCATCATGGCAGCTGCTAATATCATTCCATTACCAGTGGCAATGAGGGTGAGTGGAGATTGCAGCAGTAACTGGCACAACTTCGGAACTGTGTTTGAAGATTTCTCCCAATCCACAAAACTAATTGAGGAACCCTCAGTAGTGCACCCACACTGAGGAGGGTGATGGGCAGTGAATGCCACCATGTTTACAAGCATAATTTGAACCTCACACAAGAGTAAAAGGGTGACACTAAGGACATCCTACATGCATTAGAAGCTTTCTTTAGAACTTCAAACAGTGTAATATATGGCATATTTGGCAGCTGCAAGCAAGAAGATGAAGCATTAGACAGCTTTGTCACACAGCTAAGAGAAAAGCTTTGAGTATGGCTCTCTGAGAGATAAACATATTAGAGACAAAATAGTTCTAGGCACCATGCCAGTGCCTGTTGAGGGGACATGATTTAAACCTACATACAGAAATTGAGAAATGTCATACTGCAGAACTTACTGACAAACATATAAGCAAGATAAACACGCTGACAGTACAAACTGAGCCTTCAAGCAACATGGTAGTTATAAGCAGTGTTCCCTCTAAGCTGTGCGCTTGTGCGCTCGCACATAGCTTTTTAAGAGAGCGCACACGTCCAAAAATTGTACGCACAAAAAGAAAAAAAATATAATTTGTTTGAAACTTTATGCGGCGCGGATATTGTGCACACAAAACTTTTGCTCTGTGAAAATTTTTGCACAAGAGAAATTTTCCGTGCACGCCAACTGAGAAAAATTAGATGGAACATTGGTTATAAGGAAGCCTGAGAAGATTAGAATTTGCATTGATCCTACTTCGAAAACCATGTTTTATGTGGTGTAAATAATTACAGTACAAGGTATTAGTATACAGAAGCCATGTTCAATAAATACAGACAGGAAACCAAATCCAAACAGGAAACCCATGCAATTGAAATGAACCACAGAGTTGCAAGTCAACCAAACATAATATCCATAACACCACCCTTGAGTCAGTGTTGGCAGTAGGTGTTGGCCACTGCAGTAAAGTGATGTCAAGTGAGCGTGACCCAGGCTTAATTGCAACCTTGGAAGCAGAGGGAAGAAGGGATGAGGGGTTGCAGAACGATCTCATAGCCGTAGGACAAAGAAGACTGCTGCCAATAAACTGTAACTTAAGGCAGCTTAGGCAGCGCTTCACATTCTGTATATTAGCAGCAGCTGCTGACCAAGTATGGGCCCTTAGTATACGCTTAACCTTATAACAGCTATGTCAACTATGTCTGGCATACACTACCGCTCAACGGTTTAGGGTCACATAGAAATGTCCTTGTTTTTGAAAGAAAATCAAACTCTGGGCATTAAAATAACATGAAATGGATCAGAAATATAGTGTAGACGTTGTTAATCTTGTAAATGGCTATTGTAACCGGAAACGGCTGATTTTTTATGGAATATCTTCATAGGCATACAGAGGCCCTTTATCACTCCCATCATTCCTGTGTTTCAATGCCATAATGTGTAAAATTCTCATATATGTAAATATATTTAGCTTTTATCATGTATAATTAATGGTGTCCTCTGATTTACTGTGCAATCACCCAGTGAGCATACAGGGAAAATGTTTGATCCTCGCTAACATGCAAGGACCAGTACTTGAGATGTCACAAGTCCCCCCGTAAACTATAAGCCCCTAAACTTTCCCTAAAAAAAATCTAAATTGTAGAACAAAGACATTTAAATTTATATTAAACAAGTGGGTTTTTTGTTTAATAAAAAAAAAAAGACTGGTGAACTTTTGTGGACTACAGCTCCTAAAACATCTCACCCTGATTTCCTATCTCTCAAAAGCTGGTTACATTTTGTTTCTTTAGAAGTAACCCTGTCTTGTATATGCTTTATATTGTCAACTGTCAATTTCATGATCTGCGTATGAGATCTAGATAGATGTACAAGCACATTTGTTAGATAAATTTACTAAAGGGGCAGTGATGTATTGGGCGCCAAGTCCAAGGGGTCAACAGCCCCCTAGTGTCACGCTGCATTTACAGCATGGAGGACTCCTTTAAGGCAATGCCTGAAGTAGATATATGACTGTAAAGGGGTGAGGGCTTTAAAATGTTTTAGTTTGTTTTACTATTTCTTTTTGCATACGTGAGAGAATAATGGGGACTTTTTTCTGTGTCTGTTTTATTTCACCATTATATCATGTGATGGTATGAACAATTTGTCTTAAACTAGGTACCTATAAATATCTTAACTTGTCATAAAGAAATAATACAGAAAGTGTAAGCTGTTTCTTAGATTTTTAAATCTAACCACAAACATTGGCCTAGCTTCTCAGAAAGAAAATATGTCCTGACCCCTGGCACTTAAAAGGCTAATCCACTTATATAGTAGTGCCGCAATTGAAAATGGGTGTAAGTTAAGTGGTTAGTCCATTGAAAAATAACTATGACATCCAGATTTTGTGCGAATGACTTCTGATTACTTTGTCAACATTTTATTAGGGAAGGTTTGACAAGGCAATGAAGGCAATGGGGCAATGTGTCCATTTGTTGTTTGCATACTGCATTGTCATTTCTGTATTATCCTACGCTGCACAGAAGGAATACAGCGCTTGTTGTGCTAGGCGATAACAGAGGGCAGATGGGGCCACTTTCCTGCAGCAGAGGTATCTGCAGACACACAGGCAAACATCATTGTGGGATTATGATCAGTGATGGCAGAGTAATGTCCTGCTATTAAGAGGACTACATGATCTGCAAGTTATAAGTCTTTTTGTAGTCACATGTTGCAGTGAAAGCTGGATGGCTCCCTGATTGTAGCAGCTACAGGAAGAGAGATACTATGCAGATAGGTGCTTGGATCTGTGTTTATGGCAGTGTCTATGCAGGTATGTGTGTGTGGATACACATGAATGCATGCAGTTATACTTATTAAGCATTTCTGTGTATGTGTGTCTATGTATATCACCATAGAAGCACAAGAACAGAAGTGTCTTCTATGACATGTGTAACCTTTAATTTTATACTGCGATAGGTATGCGTCGACATTCGTGCAGCTTTGTGAGAACAAAAATTGATTTGCATAATGGCTCCCCTGGTTTTGTTTGTAGCTCTCTTCCTGTTTCCTTGAATTCAAGTGTTTTAATCAGACAGATTGACACAAACACTTGTGAAAAAAATGGATCGTTCTAAAGAGCTCAGTAAATTCAAGCTTGGTACTGTGATAGGATGCCACCTTTGCAATACGTCAGTTTGTGAAATTTCATCCCTGCTAGATATTCCACTGTCAATTGGAATTGCCAAAGTGGTTTTATTGGAAAGTGGAAGCTTTTAGGAACAGTAGCAACTCAGCCACAAATAGGAGGACCATGTAAAGGTAAGAGTGCTGAAGCATGGCCGAACAGCTGCATGCAAGCCTCACATCACCAAGTACAATGCAAAGCGTCGGATCGAGTAGTGTAAACCACGCCGCCACGGAACTCTGGAGCAGTGGAAATGTGTTCTGTGGAGTGACAAATTACACTTCTCTATTTGGCAGTCTGATGGGTGAGCCTGGGTTTGGCAGATGCCGTAAAAATATTACCGGTCTGACATCATTGTGCCAACTGTAAAGTTTGGTGGAGGAGGGATAATGGTATGGGGCTGTTTTTCAGGGGTTGGCCTCCTTACTCCAATCTTCAGTATGCCAAGACATTTTGGACAACGATATGGTTCCAGCATTGTGGGAACAATTTGGGAAAGGCCCTTTTCTATTCCAGCATGACTGTGCTCCAGTGCACAAAGCAAGATCTATAAAGACGTGTTTGGATGAGTTTGGTGTGAACTTGAATGTCAGACACAAAGCCCTGACCTCAACCCCATCAAACACATTTGGAATTAACTGGAACAGAGATTGAGAGCCAGGCCTTATAGTCCAACATCAGTGCCTGACAAGACAAATGCTCTACTGGATGACTGGGCACTAATTCCCACAGAAACACACCAAAATCTTGTGGAAATCCTTCCCAAAAGAGTGGAAGCTGTTATAGCTGCAGAGGGGGGACCAACTTTATATTAATGTATCTGTATTTATCATAAAAGTCCCTGTTGGCTCACACAGAGTTAGAGCTGCACTGAAATCCAGATTCTGCAGGGGCAGGGGAGGGAGAAAGCAGGAGACTTGTGTGAGTTGCGGTATTTAGAGTTACGGTGTGTGTTTGTGGCACTATAGTCTGAGGTTAGTGGCATCTCAGAGGGGAAGAGCAGGAGAAAGCGTGTGTATGTATCCTTAGGTGTATGGTGTTAGGGTAGGGTGTGTGTGCATGTGTATTAGTGTGTTAATGTATGCCATGAAATAGTGTGTGTTAGTGTGTGAGGACAGAGCTGGTACCTTCTTGTCTATGGGACAGGTAAAGTTGAGTGGCATTTGCTCTAACACACACTTACACATTTACACTATAACATTTTCATTCTATTACAACTCACTCTATCATCACACCTAATTCTATCATCATATCTACATGTCCTACCTGTACCTTGCCTTGAGCCTTTCTTTATAGCTAGTTTCAGACTGTGTGAGCATCCACACTATTAACCCATGTGACCCCACTGTGTTTCCAACTTCTCCTGAAGAGTTCCTGGGTATTAGGGTATGGAGTCATCTATTGGCAGGAGGTGAGCTCAGGGTTTGTGGCACCTAAGACATGTTGAGCCCAAGAAGAAATATCTTTTTCTAAAATGTGCTAGAAAAGTAAAAAGATGCAATCTACTTGTTGTTGCACCACAGTTGCCATGAAGCTTAACCAATGGGAGTGTTTTCCTGCCACTGACTGTCCACTTTAAACAGCCAATCAGTGTTGAGAATCATCGGACCACAAAGGAGGAGGGGAGCTGCAGCTCTGTAGCTGCAGCTTCTTCGTAAGATAGTCACCTTATTTTTTTATTTTGAAAGAATACATATAAAAATTACTTTAATACACATTCTTTTTTGGTGAGGTTAGGAACATATACTACCCTTTTAAATAAATGCAGGGAGCAGGCAGCATCCCCTCTGTCAGAAGACCATATAGAATGTAGTAGACGTATTATAACACTTGCGGCATCTTCTCTTCGTTCTCTAAGTGTGCATAATTTATCTCTTAGTGCCAAACCTTAAGTGCTGGAATGCAAGGTATCATCATGTTAGTAGTTAGCCTAGTCAATGCTCAAGTGCAACTTTCATAGGTGTGTGTTAACCTCTTCAGTGCTGGACTGCAAAATGTCTGTGTATAGTTAGTTAAAAAAAATCTGTGGGTATATTAAACCCATTCAATACTAGAGGACAAAACCTTTATGAGTTTTATAATGTAAACCATGTTCAAAGTTTATGGGTCAGTGTGTGGGACCATGGTTATGTTGTGTTGAGGCATTTTAAATTTGGCAGCCCTACGTGCCTGCAATCTGTGAACCACTGCCAGGACCCATTTTATGTCTCAGTCAGGTCTTGAGAGAAGGATTGGTTTTCAATAACTTGTGATAAATTCATGCCCAACATTGTATCCAACCCATTATGTTTCTAAATTAAAACTAAATGAATGAAATACATTCTTATTCTTAATGCTTTACTTATTCTTAATGCTTTACTTGTTTACAAAAATATCAATAGAAAGTCCCAGTAAAGCCCTGTCTCTAGCCACATTCACTAAAACAAAAGTATCCAAATTGGTCACATGAAATAGTAGAATGTATCCTGGAGACTTTCTATTACTGGTGTAACCCCTTCTGGTTCTGGCTCTAACAACAGATTGGACCGCCATACTTGCACCGTGAACCTCTGCAGTGCTTTGTACCAAATGCCACTTCCCTGTGAGGAGAAGGAGGAAGCTGACCCAGAGACCCATGGAAGCAAGGCTTCACCCTGAGGGTTGGCTTTGCATCTACTCTTAATTTCTGCTTCCTGGGTTCCCTGTGTCATTGGTCTGAATTGCAAAAGCAAAATATCCCTAACTAAGCAAAATTCACCCTCTCTACCCTTCACACTACATGTTTACCAAAGAGAGACTCTGCAAATAACATATACCTGTATATCATTAGACCTGCATTCTAAGCATCTGTTTAATACAAACCTATTTTTTTCTGGAGAAGGGTAGAGATAAAATGCAATAAGCAACATACCAATTTTATTCCAACAAAATTATAGATTTTCAAACAAAAGAATCTAATTTGACTAACTGAAGAAGCGCACTTTTCTAAAGCCAATGCTTAAACATTTTTTTAACATTTAAATAACAGCTACTTCCACCCTCCCACCCCATGTTCTTTTCTGAAGTGTATTGTTTTGTAGCTGTGTTAATAATGCATCTCCTTTAATCTCTCTTTTTCATCTTTTACATTAGCTCTTTATATCTGGGTGGAATTGACTTTTAAGAATTCCTCATTTGCAGAGCATTCAGGCACAAACTGTTGTGCACAGTAGTACCGTTGTGACATTATGCCAAGCAAAATGCTTTATCATGTGTTGTAGGACAAGATGAAATGTTCAGTAAGGAGCCAAGGGATTCCATCTGAGAGAAACATTCATATTCATAAACTAAGTTATTATACTTGAAAGGAAAAATAAGAGGGGGAACTTGATGTGTTTTTTCAATGCTATAACCTAGGTAACTGTCCTGGAGTTTGGATATTTAGGTTTTTTCATTCCATTGTATTTTGCTAGTTGCTATAGACAAAGCCATTTTAACTATTTTAATACTACATCTGTTAATCGGTATCTGTGCTGATATGGTTAATAAAAAAAAAGGGTTTCTGGCCGCCTCATGTTTGTTGATAAATTGAAGGTATCCTTGCCTCAGCTATGAGGCACATGGACAGCTGTTAACATTCATGTCATTTTAAGGCAAGATGAAAAATCTAGAGTTGAAAACGTACTGGTCCATTCAGAGTTAGTGTCCTCAACACCCCGGAGGCACTGTTGTGTTTGGTTGCACCAACTCCACCCATGTTCCAACCCATCCACTCCCTATCATGACTAAGTCTAACTGTGGCTAGCCATACCTCTATGGAGGGTGTCCATCTACTCCTTCTATCCAAAATCAAAGCTGATTGCTGATGTGATAATGTAGTGGTCATGGATATCCAGCAGACTGCTGCATGCCTGTGAGTCAACAGAAGTAGAGGCCATGGCCGCTTTTATATTACCCACCAGTCCTGATAACACACATTGTACCATATTGTGCACATCATCATCTGTCACCTTGCTTCTAGGGGTGCATGGTGGAGAGGCTTAATATTTAGTCCTCCCTAAATGTTCAACTCACTTCCAGCCATACTGGCACTAACCATGGGCAGCGACCTTTGGTGTGGAGAACCCAGAAGACATTTCCTTCAAAACTGTACTATTGTGTGATATTGAAACTATTACCCCTTTTCACAAGGACATACGTAAATTGGTACGTTACAGTAACACTTTAAACAAACGAAAACAGATATACATAACAAACACTTTATTTAAACAACTGTGTATTTAAAGCTAGCACTGTGTGATAGTCTGGCAGTCTCTTCGAGATCCCTTTTATCTAATGATTTATAGTCTTGACTCATCTTCCCAATTATTTAGCAACCTCCAGCAGTCATAAAAAATTCAACAATGCACTGTGCATTAAAGTAATTGTACTGTAATATTTAATGTGTGTTCAAGAGAAATGTATCCATATTTAATTTGCACACATGCATTCATTTTATATGTTTTTGAATTTTCCTTGAGAGTATTTCTTTACTTTACTGTAGATTACTCCATAAAAATGGAGAAGGAAAGCCTATATACTATGAAGCCTATTTGGTGGTTTAAAAACTACACACCATTGATTTACTTACTAATTATTCCATACTTTAGTAGAGAGGCTACGTGATATGAAAAACAGAACAAGATTTTGTTTACTATGGTAAATGTTTCAATCATAAACTGTCCACGAATTCAGAAGGCCCTTGAGTATTTGTAATAACCTAAAACATTACAATGTCTATTACCAAAAATGTTATCAATGTTTTTATAAAATGCATATTTAGGAATAATTGTACCAGTATGCAGTATACAAAATAAAAAATGCATATCAAAACTTGCCAATTCCATAAAAAAAATATTTTTTCATAATATTTAAAAAAGCATATTTAACAACATTTTATAATGGAGTTAAAAAGAGCCCATCAATAAATGTTACATGATAAGCACTGGACAACGTTAATCCACAGTTACAGCATTTTAACTTCACCACGTTCCTTCACATGTGGCTAAGATCTCCTGACTTCTTTATCTCTGTACAGGGTTTTTGTAAGAAATGACATCACTGCCTTACCATAATCGCTGACCTTCAGTGACATCACACACACCCTGGCTTCATACCTGGGAACTCCTCAGGGTAGGCTACCCGGAGCTCTCCCTCTTTTATGGGAGTGGCTTTTTGAGAGGACAGAGCTTGCCACGCATGAGAGCAGACCTAGTTGCTCATGGGCAGGGCTATCCATAGCAAGGATAGCAGATATCTTTATACTGGTTAGGAGTGGGAGGAAAACTAATTGGGTAGTGGGCATTGATAAACACCGTGCCTCTGCCCTGGAAAATGAGAAGAGTGACCTGGAGGAGCAGGGCTTTACCTGGGAACTCTATGGGGTTGACTCAGAGTTTCCAGGTAATGCCTTGCTGCATATCAAATGAACCTGGGTACAAATGTCAACACTACATGTTCTACTTCATGTCATTGATATCAAATAGAGCATGTAGCACACACACTATTTAGATGATTTTTAGTTTTTTCTTTTTGCTTTGTTTCTGTCTTTTTTATGGAGATGCTCTTGTGGGGTACAGAGCTATAGAGTAGGGCACTAAGAGTTAAATAAACATACCCTATGGAGAGTTAGAGGCTACTACAGCGATCACATATACCCATAGCATCAAAATGTTGTTTTCAGCTAAATATTGCTTCGTCCATGTATTTCTAGCTTATAACAACAAAAAACAAACTTTGAAATAAATAATTCAGTTCCACAGCTGCACTTAATATGAAAACTCCATAGAGTCTTTACCTATATCAGGATTGTCGTGGGTATGGGCAGTGTATATATGTTTAATCATGAAGAACCCAAATGTGCTCTCTATCCCTGTGGTATAATGAGATATAATGGGGCATTTGGACATTCACTGTATCCCCCTGTCCCCTTTTTATTTGCGATGCTATAGCAGGTCCTTTCAGTACAACGTATTGTTTTCTCTAATATCATATGCAGAAGCTCAAAGCAAAGCTGTTTCTTGTATCTAAATTTAATGAGCATTTCTTGACCCGAAGCTTGTTTATAAAATGTGCCTTGCAAATGATTTATTTGGTAATGGTTTTGTTTGTTTGTATGCTTTAATCCATTGCATTCAGCTAGAAGTATTTTCTTCTATCAGATTAATAAACACATTCAACATGCAAACACGTCACTGGCTACATTTATTAATAATACAGTAAGAGCCTGTGATTTTTGATGTTTACTTTTAAACTCCACTCACAATTACTTTATGTAATCTGCATTTTTATTACTAGATTTGAATCTAAGTTAGTCTTGGTTATATCAGGGAAGGCACATAAACCACATGCAACGGGCTAATGCCCTAGAGGTTATAAAAGTCTTTCTGCTAAAAGTTTACTGTGAATGGTTCAATAAGGCCATTTTAATTATGAAGATTTACAAAAGTCATCATGCCCTTTTGGGATTACACGTGTGCTTTATGTATATGATGCACATATATTTGCATAATGGGTTAGGCTGTTTAACTTTATCACCATCCCCCTAGGTGTAGCCATGTCTATGTGATTGTTTTTGGATAAGTAAAAAAGTCAACAGACTAGAGGGGCTGAATGGTTCTTATACGCCTTTAAATTCATCAAAAGTTTTCATGCAATACCTTTTTTTCTGAGTGCATGAATGGCAAGACTGGGTAATGTGCATTACCAACCTAGGCTTGCTCCAAGCTGCAAGCCCAGATAACTATAATGTCATGTAGATTCACTAAAGCAGTCTTATACTCACACAACCTAAGACCAGTGTTGTCCAGCAACAATATTGTAAAACATGGCAAGAAAGAAGATGGGTGACCTGAACTCTTGGTTAGCAACGATTGAGGTAGGCTTGCGAGCAGGGCCTAATACCTAATGTATTGATTTGTCTTAGTCTGTCAATTCTCGTCTTGTCATACCCCTTGAATTTATGTATTGTATTAAGCCCTGCGTAAACTGTTGGCGTTATATAAATAAAAGATAATAATATTAATAAGGTAGGTTGGGCCAAGAGGATTCACTCAAAAAAAATGACCGAGGTACATAGATATTTCAACAGAGTAACATGGTCAATGTAAATCATATATCATGGAGATGGACACAGGCTACCTTTGAATAAAATTGTTAAGACTTTTTCTAAAAAGGTATCATCTGATTGGCCAGGCCTCTTTAAAATTCTTATACAGGGAACTCAGGACTTTGCATTGTGATATGCTATCAGGACTAATATTTCTGCAACACAGGCAAATATTTTATTTTTTCTCGCTGAATTCTCGTTATTTGTGTAAAAACATGTTATTGTTTTTAAAAAGATCAACAATAAATATAATAAATCATTTTCTTTAAATGAAGAACTAGCCACCACACGTATCCTTTAAAAATAATCGGATTATTCATTTGCTTGTAATAGATAGCAAATGTTAAACATGGCTACAAGGGACACAGATTAAAGATTATTTCATTATCCAGATTCCCTGAGGCAGTATTTTGTTTGGTCATGCATAGAAAGGTCAATTTTCCTGATGTTTTGCATTCAGGCTCTCTGACAAAGAGTGAATATTTTTTAATTTGAGGGAATATCTTGTCCTTGAGAACTCAGTTAACTCTAGCTATGCACAGGGACACACATTCCCAAAGCCCTTGAGTGAGACATCTAGAAATCCCTCAGGAAACCATAGTCTTAGACACAAGGAAAGGCTTTTGTCATTTTGAAAGCACAGATTAATTAGGTGGATATATATCAGCCCCTATGAGGGATGGCATCAGTTATTGGAATATTTCACCATTTTTATTTATGTGCTGACTTCAGTCTCGCCAATCTGTTTCCCTCCATGAGATTTTATTGGCCAGACCTATCATAACAGTTTAATTGAGTATGGATGACAGTTCATCTTCATCACGGTTTTTTAGTCTCATGAATACAATGACTGAGCAATGACTCATCCTCGTCTACTTTATGTTTTGAAAAAGGGTAAAATGATGGTTTTATCAAAGGAGTGACAGGGCATATTTTAACCCAGATTACCTATGGAAGAGCAACACTTCAATCCTTTAAACTTGTATTATATATTTGCAGCTTGGAATTTCAGTTTATATTCTTTCTGAATATCATTTTCTGGATTTTTCAGGATGTATGACAGATGTGTGTGTATGCATATGCTATACATATATGTCCATCCTCTAGATTGTAAACTCCTTTGAGCAGGGCCCTCCTAACCTGTTGTTTTGTCCTTTCCAAAAATAGTTCATTTCTTCCTTTGTTACAGAACTTAAATACTTCCTTAACATAAATATTATAACTGTCATAAAAAGTCACCTAACATGAGCATGGGTTTCTATAGGTCTGGTCTCTATTTCTCTCTCCTGCTCTCTTTTCGTGTGTCTCCCTTTTTCTTTTTGCCTGCTTTCTATTTCCTTCTCACCTTTTTTTTCACTGTCTCCTTTCCTCGTAATACTCTTTTTTTAAAAACTCTTTTCTTATCTCATTCCCTTTTTGTTTTATCTTTCTTTCTCCCTTATCACTTCCTTTTTCTTCTTTCTATCCATTTGTATCTTTATTTCTCTACTTCTTTCTCCTTCTCTCTCAAATTCTCCTCCTTTCTCTCTACTTCAGTGTGCATTGGAGGAAAGAAAGATACGTTTTGGAGAGAGTTGGTTTTAGGAATCTTGCAGATCTCTAATTAGAAACAGAGGCAAGGTAGTTAGTGACATGATCTAAGAAGGATTGAGAGAGGTAGGGAGAAGATAGGTAGATCTGAGTGTCATTTTCATACACGTGATACTGAAAGCCAGGGGATGAAATGTGCTTGCCATGGGAGGGAGTGTAAAGTGAGAATAGGAGGAGTCCTAGAACTGAGAATTTGTGGACACTGAGTGGTGAAAAGGAGAATAATATGATCGGAAAGGTGGAATGTCAACTAAGAAAGGGCAGTTCCATAGAGATCAAGTTTGAAGGAAAAGAGGGTGGTCCACATTGTCAAAAGCAAAAGAAAGGTCCAGAAGGATTAGCAAAGAGTAATGTTCCTTGGATTTGGCAATAAGTAAATCACTGGTCACTTTTGTAAGAGCTGTCTCAATAGAATGTCAAGAGTGGAATACAAATTGAAGAAGGTAGAGTAAAGAAACTTGGTTTGAATGTATATAATACATTAAAGAAGTTTGCAGGCAAGATAAAGTAGAGAGATGGGACAGTAGTTGGCATCATTTGAGGGGTCCAAGGAGTGCTTTTTCAATATGGGAGTTATAGTAGCATATTTGAGGGAGAGGTAAACATATGAGTTAGTGTAGGGACAAGAGTGAATGCGAATGACCGGGTAAGATGAGAGAAAACCCATAATAGCAAAAAAACCCCATCCTCTAGAATAATGCAATGTATATTGCACACATTCTTCACAGTAAATGCTCTGCAGAATTATTTGCGTACCCAGTGTTCACCATTTTAATCTCATAATCAATTTACTAACATTTTATCCCTGGCAGTATAACTTTGATGTCAGTTTTATTATAATATCATACCAAACACAAATACAATAGGTATTTCAATGTCCTACCTGACTCTGAATGTATTGCTTTTGAATACTAATGAAGTGTGAACTATTCTTGAAATATAATTATTATTATGGTTTGTTGCTAATTTCGTTTAGATGAATGATTTATAACATATGTGCAGATTGTGTAAGCTGAATTATACAATACTGTTAAGCAAGTAGAAAACGTATTGCATCAAACATAATAATTGGTTCCAGTTTTGATACAATCTTCAGTTAAAATACTAGAATATTTTCATTGTCTTATTTTCTAAAATGAAATATATGTACAGTTCAAAGGCTTATCAATGGCTGTATTAAATGTCAACAGCTATTTTTTGTATTGAATTTATTACAGTATCATTAAACCGATACTAGAACAATCCATACAAACTATTCATTCATGCATTGAGATTTACCAAGTAAGCAGAGCCACTCAGTGAAGGGCAATTAACATACAATTAACATACAATACATACCCTAATAACAGTAAAATCAGGTTTTTTTACCGTAGCAGGAGATTTATAATGACATTTCCAGACAAAGGTCATAAAAATATGGGTCGGCACACCAAGAAAAGGCATGAGGAAATTACATTTTCTTGTGACAAGAGTGGATGCGAACTGTGGGTTTGGGGTAAGGATGGGTAAACAGGGGATTGAAAAGGTGAGAGGGCCAAGAAGGAAAGGTGGGTTAGTCCTCTTCTAGACTTTCCATAAGAGAGTAGTCCTTTAGCATGCTGTGATGAGCCTGTGGCAGAAACCTGCTTCCTCTTTAACACCAGATGATTCCTGGCAAAACATAAAGCTTACTTTGCACAAAACATAAGGCACCAAGCAGCTTTAATGGTACCTTCAGGGTGAGTTCCTGGAAAGGGTCTGTAAGTTACAGATTTGTAAGACAGGTACTTTCTCTCAACTGAGTCCTTGGATTTAAGGTATAGGGCTCACAACAGAGCCTGTGCAAGGGTAGCAATGTCTCCTCCTCCACCAAACACAGGAGGACGTTTGCCTGAATGGCTATCCATACAATGTCCTTAAGCCAGCTGATAAGCCTGCTTGATGCTACATTAGTCCATATAGTCTATGCTATAGTAGGAGGGAACCCTGCAATACAACCGACAGTGATCTTGGCTCTGGTGACCTTGTTGATCACATGGGTCCCCTCCAGATGGTGCTCCCTCAAAAATTTGCCAACATCCATTTAGAAACAAAGCATAAGAAATATACAGAAAGGGGAACACATGCATACACATCCAAATTCCAGGGTGCTGCTGAAATCACCATATGTACACACAGCAAAGCAAGCTCGCACTCAGCAAATACTATTTAAAAGCACTTATCTGAAGCATAAATATTAGAGAATCCACCAAACTATATGGCCATATTTTCTGAGGCCACCCCTACATCATAATTTGTATAGCTATATTGCTTAACAAGGAGCTGAATCAGTGGGACTGCACTTCCTTTTAATACACTGAGACTCTCATGCAATTTTAAACCCTCTCTGAGCACCATTGGGGCACATGTGTGGCAGGTGGGGGTGCTCAACCCTAAGGTTTGGTAAGAATTTGCAAGGGTCAACATCAAGGATTCGGGTACATCCCATTAGAAATACTTGCAGCATATATCATCACATTGCCCAAACCAGGTAAAGTTCCCAAATGTGCCAGAAAACTTCAGACTGATAGCATTACTAAACCTGGACACCATACTATATGCTAGACTGTTGTCAAACAGAATGAGTTACCTACTAACTACTCTACTAAGCGTGGTTCAGGTGGGTCCAGGGAGATAGGGAGCAGATAGCACCATATAATGTATTGATCTGATACACATAATCACAAAGCAGATCCCAGCACTTCTGATTTCCCTGATTGGCTACACTGGTCCTACATGCAAAAACACTACAGAAATGTATTTTTCCGACACAATTATTAAATCCATTTTAGCCCTATATGGTTCACCGGTGGCTAAGGTCATAAACGTGGGCTTCACATCAGAGACTTTTAACATCATGAAAGGAACACGTCAGTGATTACCTTTATCACCAATGATTTTCGTTCTGACTTTGGTGCTGTTTTCTCCTGAAATAAGGGTTATAGCCTCCAGTAACAAAAAAATGTAAAATAGGTCTGTTTGCAAATGACATTCTGCTATCCCGTAGTAATCCAGATACCTCATTAAGAGGTTTACAAGAGGTACTAGAGGAGTATTCCACATTCCCTTATTATAAAGGTAACTCTGGGAAAACCCAAGCCTTACCACTCAACATCCAACAAGAATTTTTGGAAAAAAAGATTCAATCACATGCCTAGGAATACAGCTCTCCAAAAATATAGCAGATATGGGGGGAAAAAATCAATGGGAATTTATAGGACTGGTCAGGGTATGAAATCCATGACAGGGAGCATGGAGACTGTTAAAATGATAGCTTTACTTCATTTTGTTTACCTTTTATGCAGTCTGCCAATTCAAATTAAAAGATCAGATCTTGCAGACTTCCAAAGAACGATACAAACGTTTATTTTGAGTAAGAAGTGGCTTACGGTTTCCTCACCTAAAGAGCTGGACAGGTTGGGCATGCCTAATAAAGCCCAATATTACTATGCAGCTAGTACTTCACAGATTATAGTATCCACAGAAGAACAATCACCGTGTTTGAGGGTTGAAAATATGTGTCTATAGCCCTATAATATGCAACAAATAATATGGGGCAGTCCAAAGACAAGCATGACAAATATATTACCCACCACAGCACTCTCATTCAGAATATGGGATTTAAAAATCAAACACCCTCTTGATAAAGATGTATTAAATGCAAACCCACTGTCTACCCTTTCTCTGTTGACAAATTTGTGTTCCAGAGGGATAACATATTGTAGAGATCTATTTAACAAATCAGCCTTCTGGGATTTCCTATCCTTACAAGTACTGTATTCCTTGCCAAACGAGGAACTTTTTATATATCTTCAGGTAAAGCATATCATCCCAACCCTTTTACATCCTCAGATGGGAAGCCCTAAAAATTGTCGCCTTTAATGACTATTTAGAAACCAGGAACAAAGAAGAAAAAAACACTATGACTGTGCTATCAAAGCCTAAACCTACCAGTTATGGTGCAGTGGGAAAAAAGACCATCAACAATGGGAACAAGCAACTCTTGACTTCCTGGGTACTTCAAAGAGTGCCAAATATTGAGAAACAAACCAAAAACTATTGTACCAATGGTATTAGGACCCTACCAGGCTGAACAAAATGTTCCCGCTAGTCTCCGAGACATGTTGGAGAGGCTGTGGTCAGAGAGGCTCAATGAGTCATATGTGATGGGAATGCCCACTTATACAACAGGGGTGGAAAAGAGTAAATGCCTTAATTGAAAAGGTTACGGGCTCCAAGGCATTTTGGGGTTTAGAAATCGATTTACTCAACATATTTCCAGGTTATATTACCAATCACATAAAGAGAATTATTCTACATATAACATTAGCATCAAAAATACTTAGAGCCAGAGGAACCAAGCTTAGTCGAACTGATTAACTTGCTGGAATCCCACAGACAACATGAAAAATGTACACACATAGTCAATCATAGTACAAATGTGTACATGAAAATGTGGAACCCATGGAAGAAATGGTCTCTCCAACAAAATTACAGCTTAATGGTATAGACCACGGGATTGGAGATGCTAAATCAGATGCTTATTCACTTTGATTGCTGATTAACGAATTAACAAAAATATTCTCCCTTCATTGAGCCCCTGGGGAGTTTCATTTATTCTCTATTCTCTTCTACTCTCCCCCTTCCCAAGCTACATCTTTTGTCTTTCTTCCTTATTCCTTCCCATACCTCATTTACAAAAGAAAAGCTTAAGAATTTAGAAAGTTGTTTTCTAATGAAACGATTGTAATGTGTTAACAGACAGATGTAAGTGTATTATATAAACATCTAAATATATGTACTATGTAAATGTGTAATACTAAGCAGTCAATAAATAATAATAAAAAAATACATATGAAAAATATTAAATATCACTCGACACATTGTGCTACTGTTACGATTGAAGAGCTTTCTATTGTTTGTGAATTTGATTGTCACATATGAACAACTGATGTATGTGAAATACCTGTTTTGTTATGTATATGAAATTATATAGGACACTTACTGTAAAGTCTTTGAAATAAAACAATACATAGACATTTTTTCCCAAAAACATAGAAGTTTACATCAGACAAGAACTATCCTGGCAGACAAGATCAGGCGAATGGTTCTTTTCTACCATCAATGAATATGTTTTTATGAAAATAATGTTTACGTATAGTTTCGTTTCTAAGACTTCACAGTGACTGTCCTATACAATTTAATTTACATGAAAAAAAAAGCTACTTCAAATACAACAGTTGTTCATATGACAGTGAAAAGGCAATCAAAGCCCCAAACAATAGAAATCTCTTCAAATGCAACAACAGCCCCTATGTGTCAAGTAATATTTGCGAGGGATCTTTGACAATGCACAAAGTGACAGATCAGAGGGGACATAAAAGAGTTAAACTCGCTCAGAGGCAGTGTCACAGTCCAACAATTACATGTAGTCTAAGCCTGTCAGAAGAAGTAGCATGCTCTCCACTATGTGCTCCTGGCTGTAGGCATGCCAAGAAGATTATAAAAATGCCATGCTGTGATATGCTGCCCTCCTGCCTGAAAGGCTACCATTAACAGGCTTATTTACTGCATCTATTCAGTCTGCAGTGCAGTTCCGAGTGCTACCTGTCTTGTTTTTTTATAAATTAGTTGTGGGTGTCACAGGATTATTACTGTCTAACTATTCTGTCTGCAGAAGTGGAAATAGATGAAAGCCGATGATCTGACCTTGTTATTCTTTATGTGAAATAGGAAGAGCTGCATATTTTTCTTTGTACGCTAGCAATGGTATTTAGGCTAATCCAAGTCCATGGTACAGCTATAAGATGGAAGATGGAAATGGCTCTATTTCATGGAACATTTTTGCTATGATGACAGGAGCGAAAATAATTACATTATAAATGTAATGCATATTTTAGCTTTTACATTTCTAAGATAGAATACTAGAAGTGCTACTCCTTCGGGTGCTGCTCTTCTAGAAAGTAGCAGACCAAAGCAAGTTTGTGTGGCAATGAGTGGCTCTGTTTCCAGAAGACCAAGTGGTCTGCTAGTTATTGGAAACATCCTCTGTACAGAGTGGTTTAGGCTAAATACATGTACTAACATTACTGACTAATATATGGAAACAGTTGTGTATTTTTCCTAAAGAAATATGTTGTACAAGATATGTGCTCTATGGCATCTAACTAGGACAGTGAAACAGGAACAGGTTAAAGGCATGAGATGCAAGCAAATATGGTAGACATCCATTCCAGTGAGGAATCTAAAAAGTGTTTTATTTCAAGAAATTGTAAATAATAAATAATAAATATTAATGGAAATGTGAACATTAATAACGATTTAACATAATAGGCATATGCTGGCAATAGACACAACCACACATATACCATGGCCAGACATATCAAACAAGCCCATAGGAATAAATAGTTTTAGTAGTTATCTAAGAATTATTAACTGAATTCCAATCTCTCTGTGATCATGAAATATTTCCTCATGTTAAATCTGGTATCAGCAGATTTTCTTGGGTCATATAAAGTGATTATCATGCTTAATTCCTTTATTGTAAGAACTTTTTAACTTTAGAAAAATCCTGCTTAGTACCAATTGCTTCATGCAAAATTGCATTTCTGGCCCTCTTTTACTCAAAGGGTTAAAAACTATAAAAAATATTTAAATGCATTAAAAGTATTTACAAGTTAGTTTTGCATTACTTAGTTTCACATGCGCACACACAAACCAAATAATATAAAAGGATGTTTGAAATGAATTTCTTCTCTAATTCAGCTTGCTTAGTCTTTACAGGAGTCCAATACCCTAAAATTAATTTAATGAGAAATATACAGTGAAATAGTTACCCACACAGCCCTGCAGGCTTAATTATGAAGTTAGGACCAAATGAGAAGAAGAGATGCTGAATTCAAAATTCCTTCCATACAATATAAATAAATGATTATCTTTAGTACTATATGACCCACATCAAAGGGAAATAGAGAAGCACTTGCAATAAAATAAGTAATTATTTATTTGTCCTTGTACATTACACATTTTCAATAGAATATTCAAATGTTATAGGTATAACAAAAAGCAAGTTTATAATAATATATATAAACTCGATATACAATATAGAATACCAAAACAACATAATCTTCTTTAGGGCTGCTTGAAATGTTAATTGATAAGCAATTACTGTATATGGTTTATAACACTGGTTCAAGTATCTACAAGGTGAAACCACCAGATTTAGCCAACCTTTTTATAAATATTGAGGGGTTTTTTAAACATGTATAAAACAGACATCCATATAGAAAACATAGTATTATATGTGACAGTTTATGTTAAATAATTTAGGTAACGTAGTGGTTCCCTACACTGTCATCTGAGTTTAAAAAAAATAATATATATATATATATATATTACATATAGATATAATATATAACATAATTTTTAACTTCTTTCTAAGTCCTAGAAGGCCTTTAAAATAATAATCAATATAGTAGACAACAGGCCCGGACTGGGACAAAAAATAGGCCCGGGCATTTAAGCCCGAGCACCCCATATTTATTTATTTATTTATTGTTAAAGCCCACCCTTCATGTACCATCTTTGCATTTACTCATTCACACAAATCATTAACACATTCATTAATACAGTCTCACAAATCATTCAAGCAATTCATCCACACATGAATTCATTAATTGTCATACACATTCACACAATTCATCCACACATTTATTCATTCATTCATTCATTCTCATACGCATTCACACTACCCTCTCTCCCCATCTTATCTTCTCCTTCTCACTATGTACCCCTTTTCACTATGTACCCCCTCTCCCCATTTCTCACTATCTAACCCCCCTCTGCCCCTTCTCACTGCACCCCCCACCCTCACCCTACTTACCTTGTTGCCGGAGCAAGCAGCAACTGCGACCGGGTCCGCCACTCTAAGGGGCCGGGAAGCCCCCACCAGGGCCGGCCTTAGGGGTCTGCGGCCGCACAGGGCTTACATTAAAACATCGGGGGGGTTTTTTTTTACTTTATTTAACATCCTCCATGTTAAATAAAGTTAACAAAAACTTTATTTAACATGGAGGATGTTAAATAAAGTAAAAAAAAAAAACCTGATGTTTTAATTTAAACCCTGTGCGGCCGCACACCCGTAAGGACGGCCCTGGTGGGGGCTTCCCGACCCCTTAGAGTGGCGGACCCGGTCGCAGTTGCGGCGGGCTTAAGGGCAGGTGCCCCTTATGCCCTGCGTTAATGCGGCCGTAGAGGCCGCATAGGCCCAGTCAGTTCGGTCCTGACTGGGCCTATTTTAAGGTAGGGGCCTGGAGCTGCAGCTCCATCAGCCCCTAAGTCAATCCGGCCCGGCCCACCGGGCAAACGCCTGGTTTGCCCGATGGCCAGTCCGGGCCTGGTAGACAAAGTTGATTATTATTTATTCAATAATATTATAGCAGCGAGCAGGTCTAACTTTTCCATAAAGCAAGCACCATTCTAAGGATCACTGCAAAAGGCAAATAGAAACAAGAAGAGTGATAGTCCCACCTACCTTTGTTTTTTGTTTTTTTTACTATTTATCAATTTCTTAGTCGCGTAAACTAAAGGGGATTCCCCCCCACCAGCTACTTCTCTCCAACGTCATCAAAATTTAGTACAGTATATGCCTTCGATAGTATCCCATACTAGGCTTTAATGATCCTTCTGTGATTTACTTAATATTATTCATTTTAAAGGAACAGTTTAATGTTCCCACTAAAGGAGAATGCATATCAAAGTACACTAAGAGTGATTTAATATGCATTTTCTTACCTGAGCTAGAAGCTGTTGTCTTGCATCTGCCCTTCTTTTCTGTGGTCCAACAATTCATGCCACTCATCAGTAGCAAGAATTGCACCTATTAAAATCAATGGGAACCATTCCCAAACATCAGGCTATATATACAGGGTTTGAACAGACCCCCTTCCATAGGCTTCGCCAAGCCAGCGCTGGAGCTGACAGGTGATACATATGTGATGTGCAAGGAGATCTCATGCACACAAAATAGCTGGGTGGCAAATGTATATGCGGGGATTGTGCAATTGCAAAAAGAACACCACGGACATTTAAAGGGACCAGACATTTACGTTCATATGATGACTGGATGTGTCCCTTTAACTCATCAACCTGTGCTGATGCTATGGCCTTTTGTTCCAACAAGGATGTCTTGAATACCTGTATCGTTTACTGAAGAAAACTCGATCAGAAGCTTTGCATTATGTGATAAAAATATTGGGCTGAAGATATATATAAAATTCAGTTATGAGATTGTTACATTGCTAGCACTGGTGACAGTTACCTGGGGATATAACCACAGTTAATTATTTTCCCAAGTCATTTTTACACATTCTGTACAAACTTGCAGTAGCATACAACTAATATCGTTCTGTATTCACTCACTCAGTTACACACTCACATATATGTATAAATGCACATACATATATTTATCAAAGGATAATGATGAAAGAGTAAAAAAAATAAAACACATTACCAGATCTATCAAAGAGAGTGCCCATGGCACAGATTAATAAGCATGTGGTGATTTGGTCCTGTGGATATATGCTGACAAATAAGGTTTTTGTGTAAGGTTTAAAGACAGTCAGGGCATGGAAGGCAGAGACAGTGGAGACAGTGACTCATTTTTTAGATGGGCTGCAAGCAGTAGAGAAAAATAACAAAAGGAATATGTTTTACTATTTGGCATGGTTACATTATACAGCATAGGTATAGCATATAAGTGCAGGGCTGGGCTGGTGATAGTCAGGCGGGCATGGAACTTTGAGGCTGGCAGCCATAGCCAGGCATTTCCACCCTTGTGTGCCAGGTAGCTTTTAGAAATACTTAAGCATGAATGCAATACAAATGATAGAAACCATTCAGTAATCGTAAGAATAATGAGTCTGCTCAAAATGATGTGCAGAATAACATTGTTACTAGAAACAGTGATTTGGGAGAAAAAAATATTTTTTCCTATAAATCCCAGAACTATACCTGATTTAATCCCAGAACTATACCTGATTTAAAAACCATGTTATGTTCAGATTTACAGCAAATATTTGCCATAAGCATTCCAAATTAATGGTAAAGAGTTATCTCAAATGTTTCACAATCTGACTCCTATTTCCATGTAAAGTTCTGTAAGCATTCAAACCTTATATATATATATATATATATATATACACACACATATATATATATATATATATATATATATATATATATATATATATATATATATATATACGTTCAAAATGTTTGGGGACATTCCCTTGTTTTTAAAGGAAAGCAAATTTTGTCCATTAAAATAAACACAATCAGTGTAGACATTGCTAATGTCATAAACTAAAGGAATGTGACCCCAAACTTTTGAACAGTAGTATATATATATATATATATATATATATTTGTGTGTGTGTGTGCCAGCAGGAGTACAATTGAAGTTAAATAAATATAAGCATACAAGATTCTAGGTAGTCTATTAATTATTGTTATTCCAATGTCCCCTATATAGGAGTTGGAAACTCTGCCATGCTAAAACTATTTGAGTTTACCTCAGGCGTTTCTTGAATGTGGACAAAGGTCTTTGTCCCAGCAGTACTATATATGTATATTTTATAATATTATTACTTTAGCTCAAATTCAGATGAATTCAGATTTCTGTGGATGCGGAAATTAAAAAAAAAAAAGTTCTAGCAATATTCACAGCAATCTACATATATTCACATTGCATCTTAGTTTTTTGGGTTTTTTTACAAAAAACACTAGATAAAATTAAGTAAGAAACAAGGCCATATGGAACTATTTAAAATAGCTGCTCCAAAATACCAAGGCAAATACCATTATTAACAATAAAAAATACTGTTTTATTTATTGTTGGTTTGATTACTTGTTAGTATTTATGTTGGATAGGTACAAAGATGCTACAGATGATGCGATCAGGTTTATTCTGGTACTGTAGCCAAGGCACCTTGGGTACTCAATTCACAGATATGGTGAAAAAATACCATTGGGGCATGAAATCAGTAATTCTTTAGTCATTGTGACATTTTGTCAATATTGTATTGGCAGTCCACTTATGAACATGCTATGAGCAATTATTTTATTGTTGGAGGTCAGTGAATTATCGCCTTCCGACATCCATCACCACATAAGGTAGTAAGGAACCGTTCAATAAAACTGTCAGAAGGGAGGACTCCCACAAGACTGCATTTAATTGAATACAAATATTTTCTTACACCACCATGTCCGCAGTGAACGAGAAACAAATCTTCTTTTATACCAGCCCTTCTGCTGTGAATGAGGTGTATTGCCCTTCCTGCTGAATGTTTCACAAAGGGATCAGAGGGTTACATTTAATCCTACGTTGAAGCCATGTTTCATGTTAACCCACAGCTATAAGTGTCCCGATACAAACTATAAAACCAGGAAAGCCGCTAAACTATTATTAATAACCTAATCTGTCAAATGCAAAAGGATCAAGTGCGTTTTCAACTAGATTTATCCAATGATATAATAATTTTACTGTCTAATTGATAATTACAAACAACCATTCAAAAATAATATTTTAAAGTTATACTATAATTGTTGTTTTAATTGAAAGACAAACTGAAAAACCTATTTAACGGATTGCTTATTAACAATGTAACTATAGAATCCTATCATGGAAATGTTTATTACCTAAGGGATCTATCAATACCAAAGTCAATTTAGACATCCTTGTGTCCCAAAACTATTGTCTATTGCATTGTCTGTAATTAAAACCATTCTAACTTTATAAAATACCATTGGGGGAATACTGAAATGTAATACAATTCCTTAAAATTGGAATTAAGGGTCATTTTCCTTCCTGACATATATTTCTGCCCATATGATTTCTCTAAATATCGTATATTCAACCTTGAGTCATAATCCTGAGGGCATAATCCTGAGGATAACCTGGCACAGTTCAATGTACCGTTAGTGGTCTTTGGGCTACAGTTTAAAAGCAATGGCTACAAAGAACAAAATCACTCTACATAGCTTTTAACACTAAAAAATATCAATAAATGAGAAACTTTACATCTAAAGAGGTAAGATTGGTATTATAGCAGCATTACCACCCGTTAATAAATGTAATACATTTTTAACATAACATTATTAGACAATGTTGTCACAAACAATAACCAACTTTGCAAAAATGTTAACTAAATGTAAAAAAATATCAGTTAAAAACTAGTTTGGACTATTATTTCCTTTTATTGTATTTAGTTTTTTGTTTTTTTTAAAAAAAATATTTACCAGCTGATGGGTTAATGTTGCAAAGATTTATTTCTTTGGGTTTTTAGATTTTAAAGTTTGATTTAGGGCACAATATACAGACAACTGTGTATTTTAAAAATAACAGTCTGTTCAAGGAATTACATAATATATCACTACTTAAAAAAAAAATCCCCAAAAGCATTAAAGAAGCCATAAAGTTTAATTCTTGCTTCATTGTTTCTACTTCTAAACTCACATAACAAGGATATATTGAATCTAAAACAATCTTCATTGTAGACCTTGGATAACTACCTTGACTCTTGAGGAACATAGCCCCACATAATGGTTTCAGTATTCAATTTTTACAGCACAGTATGTCTTTCATTAAAAATATAATTTAAAGGACTGGGTAATTGACCTGCATTTGATTAAGGCAGGCTCTATTGGCTTAACTTGATGAATAGGTAATATTATAAGCAAGTCAATGTTGG
Organism: Spea hammondii; assembly: GCA_029215755.1. Classification (NCBI taxonomy): domain Eukaryota; kingdom Metazoa; phylum Chordata; class Amphibia; order Anura; family Pelobatidae; genus Spea; species Spea hammondii. The sequence goes on from JARDYJ010000004.1 coordinate 82,229,275, forward strand.
GCAACCATGGAATATAACAGTGTTAAAACTAAGTTATTAAAACAGAAGGAAGAATTATTAGTTCTTTGCGGCTTGACATCAGATTACGCCTGCCCTATCATCAAGCAATCCACTACAAAGCTGCCTTCATTTTCAATTTAAGCCTTCAATTACCAGAGAAAAGAATAAAAGATTTTTATTATTATTATTGATTTAACTATTCATTTGACACAGGTTTCTCAGTGTACTGGCATTGATTTGGTTAGTGAAAATATGGTATAATATTTATTTCCTAATTGAGAGTTGCTAATTAATTTCAAAATACCTAAATAAAAAAAAGTGGAGGAACATTTATTTTGTTATATTTCATTTTTTATCAGTTATGCTTACGTCTGCATCACATACCAAGGGCTACTAAGCATAGAGACTGATGGTGTAGGATGCATGTCATAAAGGAATTAAAAAATACTTTATAGGCAGAATGTAGGAAAGAAATTAGCAGGACATGAAGAAAAAAGGGAAAATAAATGAAAGTAGGTGGTATGTGTCAATAAATGTACAGGGCACCTGTGAGCTTTGTTATGGCTATCATAAAGCCTATCCAATTTATATTATATGGTTATGTGTTAAATGTTTTGTACATAATAATAAAAAAATAACTCATATGGATAATGTTTGTTAATGAACATTAAAAGTAACTTAGAACCCCATTTCCGGCAATACAGACAAATTGTCAACTCCCACATCTGGCTCTACCTTCAGGCTATAAACTACAATGAGACACTGTGCTCTATTAGAGACAACCTTTCTGACAACCAATTAGACATGCTGTTCAACCCAACACGGCCTGTCGCATTGACCACATCAGTACTATACAAGCCTTGATAAAAAAAACCCTAGCAGGTTGAAACGTCACCACACATTTGGAATAAAGTTGCACTCATTTATCGTATTGCTGAGCCTCTTGTGAATTTGTTTAAACGTTTGTGGGGATTTGGTGGAGTCCTTCTCGTGCAATAAGGAACCTTCGTTGTTGGTGCGGTCTGCCCTCTTTGCCTGCTGTATTGATCTCTAATGCCAGCTCATGAAACAGTGGTGCCCCAGGGAGCTTGATCGCTCAATAGGGTAAGTTGCCCATGGTTCTCTGGCCTCCTGAACCTGCCACCCAAGGCCTAGTCAATCACCTAGTCAACAGGCCAGAATCTGACATTGTTTGGTAAATTTGACCTAGAGTCTCTGTGTAGAGGCTTCATCTTTCTACAAGTATGCAAGTGGCATTTTGGAAGTATGCATATCTAAGCAGGTCCTCTATGAAAGAGATCATCCATGGTAGATTTGTCTGCAAACATAGCTTAGCTGGCTCAGCATAATACATAATTTATTCAGTGAGGTGAATTCCACTCACTTGTATTCATTATATATGGTCATCCAAGCTATTCTTGGAACTGAAAAAGGGTGGTGAGTTGAAATGGCAACTATCCACGAAACTCAATAATGGATAAACACCATACACATTTTACATTAAAACATTTTGTTCATCCTATGTAGCACATGACTTTCCGGGGTATTACAGATGACGGCTATATGCTGGCTCTACAGTTGGAGACAGCCTAACCCTAACAATTTAATGGGGCAACCTGTAAGAGCTGTATGTATAATTATACCCAAAGTGAAATCAGTACTTATATTTATTGATTTCTATTGATAAATACTACTTCAGCTGCATGGTTCCTTGACATGTCTGTCTGACAAAAGCAGCTATAGATATTTGAGAGATTTATTAACACCTCAATAATGTTAAAGTCACGTAATGCATTTTCAGTGGGGTCAGGCACCATTTATCCTCCCCGATCTAAACTAGTCAGACATGGGAACTCAAGTATTGAAGCCCTTCATACTGGATTAGCTCTATGGTCCAGATCTAATAATTGTCAAAATTTTACTTTTCAAGATGAGCAACCCTTGTATCTGCAAAATATACACAATAAACCAAATTTAATGGAAGGCAACATGTTTTCAAATCTTAAATACAGATTTAATTTAGCATAACAGTATAACGCAGAAATGATAAAAAAATCAGTAGCTTGGTAAAAAAAAAATGCTTAACTGGTTATTTATTTACCAGAAAAGATACTAACAATTTTCCAAGATAAATAATGCATTTTGTGCCTTCAGTGGACATTACATTACTGTGGTAATGCACAACACTCTGCACTGTTTGTTACTCTTAAAAGAGTAGATAGCATGTTGAGGGTTAATGTATGTTATAGTTAAAACAGACATGTTACCCACAGGGCATGCTAAATCGCTAACAGTATGCGCAATGGCACTATTAGTCAAAGTTCGTTATTAGTAATTAATTAAATTAGGTGATTACCTTGGAATTTCATTATGTAAAAAAAGGAAACGTGTTAATATAACAATGTTAATATTGAGAAAGCATTTAAATAAGTGAAAAATATTTTTTAATCTAAAAACCTTGAGAATAATGGGGTCATATACGCATTATGCATTTTAATCTCTTGAGCTCACAGTCTGGTTCTTTAAAGAGTAAAATGGAGCACAATATTATCTCTGCTTTCCCAATTAACTTTAAAAAAATATTCACTTTCTCTTCCAATTACTTGTTTTTTTTTTCACATCTCTAAATGTTACTGCGCTAAAAAAGATTTCATCAAAGGCTGTTTTCATACTAACCCCTACAGCAAGCATTAAATTGGTCCACTCTGTGTCCTTTGCTTACAAATCATTATACTCTAGAGCCCCACCGTCCACTGAAGTGTCTCAATTAAGGGTACAGATTCACTGTCTGGGTTTAAAATCATGAAGAAGCCTTGACTATAATGCACCAATTTCTCATCATCTTCCTTCTGGTAATCTAAGGCAGAATTAGTAAGCAATAAAATACAAGGAAAAGAAAATAATTGTGGTTTAAATTGTTATATGTTTTGTTTTTGCCTCTCGAATGTTTTGAGAGTGTTTGAGAAAACTAAGGTGTTAGACAGCTGTGTTGTAATCACAAAATAGAGAGAGAGAGAGAAAGCTAGAGGAATAAAAAACTTTTTTTATTGTTTAAATGGAACAAGCGAACAGATAGGTATCATTATAAGTAGAGTTGCTTGATAAATTTGATCAAATTTCTAAAAATATGCATAAAGCAGCACTCCCAAGGTCAAATTTTTTCAATATTTGTTCAAGCTTTAAAACAAGAGGCAGCCTGTCTATGCTCAGAAACAAAAGTCTGTGACAAGGCTTGGGGTACTTATTGGTAGATGCTGTTGTCTAATGAAATGCCCACCGCATAGTCTGATGCTGCTTTTCTGGGGTCATTCTGGGGTCGCACATCATTTTGAAGGTAAAATAAACAAGACCGATACCGATACCTGGGAACTTCTGAGCTCCGGCTACCCGGAGCATTCCCTTGTGGGACGTGGCCAGGACTGCCCACTGACGTCAGCGGGCGGTCCCATGACTTCAGTGGGTGGTCCCATGATGTTGGTAGGCGGTCCTGCTGATGTCGGGGGCGTTCCCGCTGATGTCAGTGGGCATTGCCACTAACACCGCAGGAAACACCCCCAATTAAAGGGAAAATGGCCAGGGAGCGGGGCGTGTCAAGACCCTGCTCCCGCGATTCGGGAAGAGGTGCTTCACCTGGAGATCACACTGTCTAGTCCCAGTTCTCATTCCTCAGAGAGGAAGTCAATCTCCCTGAACCAAACTAAAGGAGAAGCTTATTTTGGAGGGATACATTGCTGAAAAAAACAATACCCCTGACGACAGTAATTTTACTAGTATAACGTAGGAAATAAGTTGGCTGCACATAGGATTTCCCCATAAAGTAAAAAAAAGGAAAGTTTTATTACAGGCCCAGCATAAACCAAAAAAGGTGGCACCTTTTAGAAAAGATAAGGCCCAAGAAAAACAAAATAAATACAAAGCTCCATACCACAAAGGTCCATATTGGCATTTGCTGGCACGCTGGGGTAAAATGAATAGCCTTCACCCATCAAATGCATTAGAAGCTTCTTCTATACATACATATACAGTGCTTTGGTATAAATTGCAACTGATATATTTAGGATCATATATACTGACTTTGTTAGTAGTCACATTTTATTAAAAATACTTTAATTGTCACATTTGTTATTATTATTTAGGTTATTCTATATAGTGCCATAATATTCCCCAACAATTTAGCAAGAAGTCAAGCTATACCACTGATGTAAAACGTTATAAATAATTAACAAACCCAGTCGTCTAATCATTAATGAATAAATTATCTTGTGTAAGTGGTGTTATTGACATCATAGCAAACAGGTAGAAAGCAGGAAGATGAACCATTATATTACACAGAGTACAGTGCTTTATGCAATGGGGAAAGCTAACTGTGCATAGGCATAGGACAACAGGGCATGAAGGGCAGCCGTCCATGTGTTTTATTACTGGTTTCAGTGTCCAAGCTCCCTGGTGTATTGCTGCATAATGTGCTGGTCTGGGAGATCTTAGAACTTCCTCAAAACCTGGTCATTTACACTACAGAGGTCTGTGGCTTATTGGCACTACCTTTGCAGCATCTCCAACCCATACGGGATACGGTGTAATATCCTAGTAATCGGTCCAGAGAACATTTTAGGCCAAAAATGTAGGTATTCTGCTCTAATTTGTTCATGGCACGGTTTTCATGCTGGTTTTCACTGCTGGATTTAATTGCAGAAACATCCATAGTATGAAACTTGAGTATCAGAAGCTTACATTTCTTGCTATGTATGTCTAGAATTCCTTCTTCTTGATGCCATAATGGTTAAAACAGTGAGGAAATTTAAACATGAATGGGATAGGATATATACCAAATAAGGTTTAAAGCTTAACATCAGGTAGAACAAAGAGAACATTAGAGCGGCTGAACAGCGTTTATCCGCTATGGGATTTTTCTCAGTTTCAATAAGTGGCATGTCTTACATATCTAATAACATATCCATATGCAAAGGAGTTATGGTTTAGAGTCGAGTCTCATAAATAATTTACAGTGGTTCATATGTGACACTAAGAAATTATGTTACGTCTGTTACAGGCTGATATATGTATAGAGCTTCCTCACTGACATCACTAACAATCAACACTGATCATATGTGAGGAGGAAAAACCCATTTGCCGCTGCACAAACATTGAAAGTAAGAGAAGGCTGGTTTAGGAAAACTCACAATTATTTTTGAAGCTTGAAGTGCAGCACTCACTGGAAAACATGGGTATGATATCCTGTGCCAAACACTTCTGAAAGATCATCAATGGACCACAATATCTTTTGAAGGAGGCCTGGATCTTCTGGAACCTCTCATATTTTCAAGGGAAAATGGGAAGCCAAAAAGGCCAGCCTATCTCCACCAAAATGAATTTCAATTAAAAAAAACTTAGGCACACATGCATACTAAACATGAACCAAAATAGAAAAAGGCTCCAGGCACTCAAGAGTTCCACTCAGGCAGGTTTATTTGAAGGAGAAGAACAACAACGTTTCGACCTCACGATGAGGTCTTTATCAAGTTAACCACACAAGCAAAAGTAAAAGTTTAAATAGCACATATCAATAAATGGATAGCCAATCAAAAGACCGATCTAATCTAACACCATATGTAGTATAATTGATAATCATGTATTAACATAAGTAAATATTCAAAAGTATACATCCCATAATAAATAAATGAGATACTTGCAGATGTTAAAAGAAACCAGTGACAAATAAAGAAATATACTAAGATCCATATGCATTAAATAACCAAAGGGAATATATTAATAAAATACCCATAAAGTATGTGCAATCAGTGTATGTAATAGGCACTTACAGAGATTTAACTAGTGCAGTTCCATGTAAAAACAATCAGTGTTAATACTCCAAAAAAAGAGTGTGAATTAAGTCAAACCAAACAACCAAATCGGCAAAAGCAAATATGCTGATTAAAATAAGAAAAAATACATAAACATTTGTCAGCACTAAAGCGTGGTGACGTTCTGCGCATGCGCAAGCTTATTCCATGAATGCGCAAGAGCATTTTCTCTGATAAAATAGTGCAGGTATAATCATAAAGTGCAATAGCATTACCAAGTGCATGTATCATCAGATCATCAGTTCCTGTGGTGTGTGCAGATTCCTGATTCTGGTGACTTACTAAACATGAACCGGCAGCAACAGTAGACTGACAGAAGATTTTTTTATTATGATAGTAGTTTTACAGATTTTGCTGAAATGTTCAGTTTATTCCATGACATCAAAAAAATTAAAAAACCTTACAATTAAAGTAGCTGTTTTATCTGAAGAGCTTTCTAAGATTTTCTCCCCAGGCTATAAAATATTACACTGGTTTAAAAAAAAAAAAGAAATCCATAACCATACATATAAATGTCAATCGGGAAGCTGGCTGCATTCAAGGATACATCATCATTTTATCAGAAACAATGCACATCTTTAGAAAATGTTAATGCTAAATGGTTTTCTTCTTCAAGAAACAGGGTTTTGTAAACAGACTCATTATCTAAGCTGTACTAATACTGTACATGAAAGCATTTTATCCATACATTAAGTGGACATAATTACAAGAAAATGTATGACAAGAAAAGTTTATTTTACATCCTTTTGTCTTTAACCCTTTTTATATAACAAGATGCATATAAATGTAAAGCTGTGTACGTGTAGATATTATCAAATCTTTCTTCTTACGGGTTTTCGGAAATTAATATGCCAGAACAAATAATGATCTTCTTTTTTATTGGTCTTGGGGATTGTTGGTATTTTTCATTGTGCTTTGGGATAAAGGTGCTAAAATGCCAAAACATTTTAATATATTCTGCAGAATGATTATAAATAACAATATAAGCCATGAATAATATAATTGTATAGAATGCTATGGGCTGGCTTATCAAAAAGCTGTCTTTACAATAACAAGTGTGACACATTGACAGATGATTGGGAATCAATAATTATGTACTGTATCTAAAGAGGAATGGGACTTTAAAGCTTACCCAATTTAAATGACTTATTTATCTCTTATATTTCTGAGGAAAGACATCGACATTGCCTAAAGCTTGCAATGCAACTTTGCTTTTAAATGCAAATATTATATTAAGTATTACACACAAAGGCATGAACTATATTACTTATTCCTGATAGGCATATGTAAAATATCTTGTTTATTTCACAGTGATTAATTGAAGCTCGGAAAGCAAGATTCTTGTATTTAAAATGCAATTATGAAATGCAATATGTGTGTGTGTGTGTGTGCATTCATTCTATAAAATTAGGTTTCAAATATTCTTTATATAAACAATCTAGACATTCATCAGTAAGTTTCTCAAATAATAACTATATAAGCAAAAAAACAAAAAACATTTAAAATTAAAATTGTTTTTTTTCCTTTTTTTGTAAAAAAATAAATAATATATATATAGATAGATAGATAGATATAAACCAATTCAGCAACTTCCCACACAGTTCCTTCATGCAACAAACACAATAAGCAGAAAAAGAGTGCATTGGGTGCATATCATGTTTTGTTTTTAGTCAACTATAAGAATATTTTAAACTATATATTGATGCCTTTAATGAGATGCTGTGAAAATACTATTACTGCAATATACGGTATACAACATTTTTCTATCTGTGCTATGAATAATGGAATCCAGTGTTAATTAAATTTAGAGAAACTATAACTGTAAAAGAATGCAGAAAACAGACATATTATAGTACAGTTTCCTGTTGCTGTTTCAGTATGTATGATCCGAATGAAGTGTATTTAGTTAAGAAAGAAAAAAATAATTATATTTGTTAACAGAGTGCTTTGCTGTAGTTTAGGATGGAGATGTATTGTTAAATTCTAGACACAAATTTAAAATCTAGAAATTTCTGAAAAATGACATTCAGTAAGCCAAAAAGCTGACCTGTGAAGCATGTACATCACAGCCAAATATATTTGACATGTCTTAGAAAATCTGGCATATACTGTAAATATAACCATTGTATTTAAGCTAATTTCCAATGATGTATCTATATGAGTATGTTACAAAATAAAATGTTAAAACCTGGCATATACTGTAAATATAACCAGTATATTATATTGTTGTATATTAGACTATTTAGGCAAATTCCACTGTTGTTTCCATATCAGCATTTTACAGGCTAAAAGGTTAAATGTGAACTCTTTAATTATGTCATACTTGTCATATTTATTGCCAAGAGAACTGGTAACAAAATAGTATTATTATTGTTACAGTCGAATTATTGATACAGTTAAAAAAGTGTAACTTCTGGTTAAATAAAATATTTATCAATAGCTTTTCAATAACACAATATTGATCATAGTTCTTATATAAAATATATTAATTGAAAATCTAATAAAAATTATGTTATAAAAAAAAATATATATATATATAAAATGTATATTCTATTTTGCCATAAGCTAACAAGTTTCTAAAATCTAAAATAATTAAATATCATTTTCTTTCTACAAGAGAAAAAGTTCTAATATTTTCTGATCTGTAAACCACCAAGTGCCAGAAAGGTAATCAATGCCTTACAATCAGAAGTGTGTGCCAGATTTCCAACAATGGATGCAAATTTAAAGTCATTCCATGTGCAGCGAACCGATACACCTACATGTTATAAATATTTGAATGTGCTTTTTGCAAATGCTCGAAAAAAATAAACATATTTGCTAAGTGGTTAAAAGAAACATAACCCTAAAATTTGGTTCTGAATCTCTGCTCCTGACCTTGACTGTTTTATGATGGTTTAGTCCTTCCTTGGCCATTTTTTTCTCTCTTGCATCTGAATCGATTAAACCTTGATCTCATTTATTATCTCAGGAAATGGTCTCAAGGTCACAGGGCTGGAAATTTAATTATGGTGGCAGTATATTAAGTGGCACATTTAAAGATGCTGAATTGCAGTAATTAATTTGTTGGACGGTGGTCTCCAGGTAGCAAGGGTCCCCCCACCAGCTGATGTTTAGCCATTTATCATGAGCAAGGAGCCTGACAGCTGTCTTTTAGCTTTTAGACCACTGCACTGTTCTTATTTTATAGCTTCCTTTAAAAAACACTAGACAAGTATATCCCTTTGTATTTTAATATATGTCAGCTGCTTGTATTAAGCGATGCTTCACCTAAGCTATAAAACATGATTTTCTGGTTGCCACAAACTAAACGAAAAACAACAATTACCCTTCACTGACATCTAGTGTCAAGGTATGAGATATAGTTAGAATCCCAAACCCTTTGATTTGACAATCCAGATTTCCCTTCGTGATTGAATGCTAAGAAACATGCACTATTGTTGTCCAAACGCATGGATTATTACACTCTATTTTAGGAACGCGGGTTATCTATCATTTGCAGTTTATTTAATTACTCGTTATAGAATGTTTGATTAAATAAAACCATTTAGGAGCATTGTTTTAGGAAGCATTGTGCAGATGGAATTAACATCAATAAAAGATAACTGTACTTTTAAACAACAATTTTTGTTATGTAATGTTAAGGTAAAAGATCTGAAAGGTGGTGATTGCTTTTTAGAGTTGATGTATAGAGAGGAGCAGAGTGGCAGGTATTTGAAACACAGAGGACAGAATGTAATTGAATAAATGAAAAAGTTTAGAGATGAAATCATAAATGTCTAATTTATGTCACTTCTGTTTTTCCAGAATTCCAGAACTAGTAGATGTCATTAATCTGTATTTTGTGTCTAACGATCTCCATCCACAAAATGCACGTGCTTCAGAATATATATAAAAAATTAAAATAAAACAAAATAACTAAATATTGAGAAAGGAGTTTCTGTCATTCTTTGTCATTTTATTCTTTGCTCTGAAGATTTAATCATATAAAAACAACACAGAATATATTTTTTTATTACTTCTATGGCAATGACCTATCAGAGCTTGCTTTTGTGTCACATGACAGTGTGTCTGACAAAATTATAGATTGCGCAACATTCTTTCATGACTAAAGAATTACATCTGCAAATGGTTTGGACATTCAACACTAGAAAGAATGAGATTCCTAATGCAATATTTAGTGACAAAAGTGTTAAATTCAACAGATCACTTGGGACAGCAACTCTAATAAATGTGTGTCCTCTGCTGTATTTTGAGTGGAACTGTATTAAAAAATATAATCAGGACAATGGGCACAGTATTATAGTTGATAAAAGTCCTTCATTTATTTACACCTAGCTTGCCAATGTTCTGATTAGATTTCAAGATAACACATGCATCAAAATAAGCAGTGCATTGTATCCTCTGACAGCTGGGGTAGAATATAAACTGAAGCGAAAAGACCCGATGAATCCTATTAATGGTGTTCATGCCCTACTGTGGCAAGCCTTTCCAAAGCCCACTTCCCACACCAGAAAAATGCCCCTAGGTGTTGCAGTCAATGCTGCAGCAGTGTACCCAATATTCCAATAGCACCCACGAAAAGCTTACAAGTAAAAACAAAAAAAACGAGCTCATCATAATTGGTTTACACAAATCCTTTATTTTTCCAGAACCGGATACCCAATAGGGTCTGACTCACTAAACTAACATAATGGGAGCTGTAGAGAATATGCATTTTCTGTAGAGAAGAATGCAATTTCTATATTATTTTGGACAGTATTCCATATTTCCACACTCTAGGTTTCCTTTCTTTTTCGACTCCTGACATTTTACCTGCCTGCATAACTTTTGATTTTTATGTCACACCCCTAATTTGGCAATTTACAACTAACTTTCTGGCGTCTTGATCAGGATCAGCCCGGTTCCTGCCACCCGATAATGATGTGTAGTAATGTGATTACAAGGGTCTACAAAAGTACTTTATGAAGACACAGGGGAAAGAGCCAGGTTATGAGCAGTCAACATGAGAAACATGCTGACAAGTGATTAGCTAACATTAGAGACAACTCATTAAGTTCAAGGAGATAAGTACAAAAGAAGAAGAGGAACAATAAGGAAAAATCTGAAAAATGAGAGTTTTTACTTAAAGGGTCAACATTTGTAATAAGGTAATTGAAAGCTCAATATAACTACCTTGGGCCTTTATTTGTGTATAATTTCTCTTTAAACCAAGAATATTTTAATATAGAAAATGACTGCACTATTTGACATGCGATTCCAAGTAATACGTAAAAGAAAAATAAAGGCAATTTGTCCAGAAAAGTGAAATTGGTTCTCCCTTTCCTTTTATAAATAGAGTTCACTGTCTAGAGGTTCTTATAACCATCCACCCCGAACCTCATTCAACTCGCCTAAATGAGATTTTATTGGAACTGATTATGATTAGACAAATGGGTGGCTTCACTAATGCATAATAAAATTTTCAATTACAGTGTATGTGGCATAATTTAAATTTCTTGTTTGAAAGTCATAATATTTATGCGACATCCTCTGACGTCCATTTGCAATTGTTTACAAAATACTTTTACTTTTGTTTCCCCCCGCAAATGATTTGTTTGTTCATTTTAATGTTTTGGAATAATTGAGATAGACAAAGTCAAAGCAGCTTGTATAAAAAAAAATTAGCATTTATTGTAGGGGCTATTCAAATATATATCTTTACTATACCTATTAAGTGGGTCATAAAATTCTTAGGTTTGAAGTAGTAAATTAGGATACATAAGAACTATAAATTACTTAACAACATTACTTAATACTGAAACACAGGTTTGCACAGGACTAAAAAGAACTATTATAGACAGAATGTAACCCTTTGATGGCTTACCTTAATATATTGCTACACCATGTTGCCACTAATCATCCATATTTGTGACTTCATAAAATAAATGTATTAAATTGTTTTGATATTAATGAAAGAGGAAAATAAAAATGTTTCACTACATCACTACTTTCTGGGACCCCTGAAAGTTTGTCCCTTGCAAGCTATATCTGTATTAGCTAACAAGGGAACTTTAAACTATATATATATGGGTTTCAAAGGCTTACATGGACTTCTTAATGAAACAATAAAGCAAAAATAATACTTTGAAGTACATTGATAGAACCACGTGGTTTTCTGCTGCAAGCCTATGTCTCTTCCGGTATCCAGACAGCTTAATACTAATGATTAAAATAAGGACTCATTTATCAAAGAAAGCAAAGAGATGATTAGAAAGACATGTTTGAGAACACATTGGTGAAACAAATGCCATATATCTTTCTATAAATATACTTTAATAAGAAAGGTAAATAGAATTGTGGTAGATGAGCGGAATAAGTTCCCAGCGGAAGTGGTAGGGGCTCATACAATGAGTGAACAAAGTAAATGATTGTGTAAAGATTCATAATGTTTAAGGTGTTTATGCTAACAATACAAATGCTTAGTCAAAATTGTGTCCTTGGTTAATACAAGGTGTACATTAACAGCAGTTCTAAAAGTAGTAGTCTGACAGTGCAAGAAGAGACCTCCGAGGCCCTGAAAGCTTGTGTGAATCTATATATTTTTTCTACATCCAACCCCCCCCCCCCAAAAAATGGATTATATACCAATTTGCTGTATTTTATAGCAGTCAGGGACTTAAATTCGAATTGCAAGAAAGATACAGTATTTATTCTGCATTGCTGTTTCCTATGCCACTGTCAGTACCATGGACAGCAAACTGTATACGTAGCACTATAGACAATGACAGGGAAAGCACCAAATGTTTATGGCTGATGCTGACATGGGAATTACATTTCACCAACTACATTTTGAGAGTTTTTCCTTTATCCAGTTGTTATACTACTGCCACTCTGTATTAGAGTCACTACAAAGTTTACTACAAAACTTAGATCTGAATGTATAAAACCATTCCAGTGGAAACCAACTAATGTGGTTGATGTATTTTGCATATAAACAAAAAAAATACTTTAACTAAAAGTGGCCAATAGACAATTTAGTGTTTAGTATAATAAATATCCATGTGTGATAGTGTTTGCAAATTACAATATCCACTCTTGTGGGCATGGAAGGTGATTAAAACTTTTACTGGGCCAGCATAGCAAAGGACTTCCGCTATGGTTAATGTATATAAACCATCTCTGTACCACAGCTGAAATTTGTTTTTAAAGTTAAAAAAAAAGTCTAAAAAAAAATCTAAAAAGAATTCTAATTCTAGAATTATATTTTATATGCATATATAAAATATATTTTATATATTCATATATCCTTTTAAAGTTTAATAAATAAGATTTTTTTTAGAAAGGATAATCATGCACTTTAAACAGATTTAAACATGTTATCTATTATACTACACGTATGTTCCTGTCAATTTCTACATAGTATCAAGTTTATCTAATATTATATTTTTGCCATGATTCTTATGTAGCCTTTGTATTTCTGATTCATAGGCAACAAGTGCTTTGTGCGAATCTGACATTTTTAATTAATAACTAACTGAGCCCTGGTTTTTATTAGGGCAATATTTCTACGATCTATATTTATAGATCTAATAATGAATTTGGCTCATGGGAGAATGGTATATATATGAGTTTCTTTCTTACTGGAAATATGATTCTAACTTCAAAGTATATCAGAATTTTTAAAAGTCATTGAAGAAGCAATGTCACTTCCTCACCTAGGATATTATAAAGACTAAATTTAACATGTTTCTTAAGTAATATTGACTTACTTTTCATATATGAAGGTAGTGGGTACAGTGCTCTGACCCCCACCCAAGCACACCATAACCCAAGCCCAAATAACCACAAGACACAAGCATTTTGGATTAAAACAGACCACAGCTTTTATTAAAAGAACCATAATTAAACTGTGTTACCCTTATACCAAAATATAACATATAACAAAACGTCCTTGGTGGCCCCCCACCAACTATATGGTCAACAGCACCTCCAACAACACTGACAGCTACATCTGCTGTCTATCACCAAAGCCAACCACCAGCCGTCCATATGCTAGGTGGACACCTCCAAGGTCATCGACCATACCACATCAGAGGTCAGAGGAGGATTAAGACCTAACACGCCTTTTTTAACATCGGCATCCATCTCTGTAGCTTGCCAACCAAGACCGGCAAGGACACATCAACCGCCTGCTGTGACTAGGAAAGAAAACAGGGCACTCTATAACCCCTCAGGACCCCTCCTCTCACATTTACATACCTCCATCATACAGCACTCACTCACACACACCCTGTCCATTTTTTCCTCCCCCAAAAATCTCTGATTTAAAAATAGAGAAAAAAGGAGAGAAACACATTACCTTGCTCAAATCCAAACCTGCAAATATATATATTGATCAAACAAGATGCTTTACCACTATATTTTGGCTAAGGCACTTATAAGAACACGTCGTGAACCAAAAAAAAACAAAAAACACGTGTCACTCAGGTGAGGTGTAATAAAAAACAAAATTATAGTAATACTTCCCTAATTGGACCGCAGCTACCCAAACCACACTCTTCCTCAAAGTGTGAAAATGCAAACAAACCAGAAATGTATGGGGCGCAGGAACATATATAGGAAAAAAATAAAAAACAACACAATATAGTGTAGATTGTACTTCCAATATTAGTGATTAGGTGATATATTGCACTCACAGGAAAAAGAGGCAAATCCAACCCTTCAATATGGACTGTAAAGAGGCCTCTTTACAGTCCATATTGAAGGGTTGGATTTGCCTCTTTTTCCTGTGAGTGCAATATATCACCTAATCACTAATATTGGAAGTACAATCTACACTATATTGTGTTGTTTTTTATTTTTTTCCTATATATGTTCCTGCACCCCATACATTTCTGGTTTGTTTACTTATAAGAACACATAAGAACTGGACCAGGGAGCAATAGAAGAAGGTGGCCTGGTCTGATGAATCACATTTTCTTTTACATCACGTGGATGGCCTGGTTTGTGTGCGTCGCTTACCTAAAAGAACACACGGGACCAGGATGCATCCATGGAGAACCCACCTTGCAACTTACAGAACTTAAATGATCTGCTGATAACGTCTTGGTGCCAGATACCACAGCGCACCTTCGGAGGTCTAGTGGAGTCCATGCCTCGGCGCGTCAGGGCTGTTTTGGAGGCAAAAGGGGAACGTACACTATATTATTTCACTGTATGTGAAATACTTTTTACCTTGGTTTTCTGGAGTAAAAAAAAAACATTTTAAAAATTATCTTTATACCCCAACTGAATTGTATTGACTAGTTTAAGGTTAAATTAAAATAATAAAAATTATATTTTTTATCTAAAAAAGAATTATATTTTTGCACACTGCATGTACAAAATACTTTCATCCTATGAAGCCCTAGGACAAAAACTGGGATAAGATATCAATTGCAGGATGCAGATATCCTTTCACAGAATAATAAATACCCCAAGTAAAAGTCTGTTTTAAAGTTAAATTAAAATCCTAAAAAAATATATTTTTTAAGAAGAGGTACTTTAAACATAGTCTGTATGAAGAGCACAAGCTCTAGCAGCTTGGTATGAAAATGACTTCAGAATTGGAATTCTTCCGCTTGGATAAAATAATGCAAACAACCAGTCTGGATTTATTTAACCTTCAGGCAAATGCTCAGCCAGCTTGAAATTATTGATAGCTCATCAGCAATGATCAAGATGAAGAGGCCTAAATGAAGAGGGGCCTTTTATACAAGAAAACCATTGAACTGGCAACAGCATTTGAAAGGCTGTGTCAGCTCAGCTAGCATGGTCAAGGAGCTCAGCTGCAGGAGGGAAATAAAACTGTTAAGTAATGGCTGCCCTCCAATCAGTCACAGAGGTAATGATGTTTGGCCAAAGTCAGGTTATATGTCAGCAAATATACATCTCCCCGACAGCCTCCAAGAGACCTTTAAAACTATGCTTATTGTTTCTTATAGATAACAGTTAGAAAGTGATATATGGCAGTCAAAGGGCAAAGAAATAAATTTCCCATTCTTCAGCAGGTAAACTTAATCTCAATATACAATAGGCTTTAAGGACATTTTTGATTGAATATTCATCCCATTGCTTGTGAAAGGACCATTCTTTTATGTATGTTTGTACACATCTTCTAACAGTTCTGGGAATTCGTAAATAGCACCGCAATCTTATTGCACATATCCAAAAAGTTCAAACTACCAGCCTGACCTTTTCATTCATTTTCTAAACCTGGTACGAAGGTTATTTCCACTGTCTTAAAATTGGACTGACTGCTAGCTGCTTTTGACATTGCAATGGTTCAAACTAAACCCTATATGCTTATTTTATAAATTATAAGCCAGAGCTTCAGGATTCATTTTTGGATGTATATGCCAATTAACTGTATGTCTCTTGTTTTTTTCTCTGCTTAGAATATCACCTTTCTTAAATGATAAATGGTAACAAACATCTGCTTGTGTTTATTCAATGCATGGACTGTTTCATAGTTTTTGTAACATTTCATTCATACTAAGAAATATTTGAAGTTTAGGAATTCTGTATAAGTATGCACCAGGAGAAAGGGAGAAAAAGAAACCAGAGAAGCTCTCTGCTACCAACTCTAGAGAGCAGTTGCCTGATTCTCAAAAGAAAGAATGTACAACAGTGGTGTGCTAATTCAACTAATGGACAGTGGTAGTATAACAACAATAATTATAATATTCAATATTGTTGTAAGAAACATTACAAAATAAAAAAACAAGCATATAAAAATTAAGAATTTATGTACTGACACCAGAACCTGACACGTTTTGACTACTGGCTTCTTCAGCAGTAAGTGGTTGTAAAATTGGATTATTGTTTAACAGATATGTGTATCATACATGGGGTACACAGCAGTTGCTGCCCAGGATGCTCCCAATATAATGAAAATGTTTTAGCTGGCACATGGAAGAAAACTCTATAGTCGTTGGTTCTGATGTTTTAAAATGTGTTGGTGGAATAGTGTGGATGATGATTCCTGAGAGATGGAGGATGGATAAGTGAATTGCTCAAAGTGTCTGCAAGTAGGGTTACTAACCCTTTTATTCTTCTAGTCAATTAGTATGGTTATTTAAAGTGTCTTTGATGCAGTCAATTAATTGATATCTTGTGCTTTCTGATTAAACATTTGTGTAGTAATATGTATCTGTATTTCCATTTGTTGGATGAAGTATAGTATATCATGGTCTAGCTCAACAACATTGGAGACATAAGGGCCTGAGCAAAGCCAACATGTCTTATATTTCAGGATTTTGGACCATATTAGCATGTATATAGGTGCAAGGACTTTCCTTATGTTGTAAGTGTTGTAAGACCACCTTTTTACTACAGTATTAGTAAAGGGAGCTAATTATTAGCCTACTTGTATGTTTACATCTAATAAATAACACTCACCGAGAACACATCCATTTGTCAACTTAGTAGAATAGTCTTTTTTTCCAAGTAAAGCATTGTTTCATAGAAACCTATGACTGTTTAGTGTTGGGTAAAGGTCTCCCTAATGTTGAGCATCACAGATAACTGGTAAAGTCACAATTTACCATTGATACATTTCTAAATTTTAAACTTTGTAATACTCTTTTAAAAATGGTAAAAAAAAGGTCTCCTAAATCTTAATGTTTGTTTACAAATCTACTTACTAAACAGACAATGAAAAATGGGTCTAAGTAATAGATTAATTGGATAGTTAATAGGCATTTAATTGGCATTTAACAAGTGTGTTATTGCAAGTTAATTACATGTCAATGGCAAAAATTATTCAGAATTCTGTTAAAAGCCAAAGGTGGTTTCATGTAGTTATAAAAAGCCATATTTCCAACTCCAATTAAATATTTAATAGAGATGTTTCATTATTGCTATTTCGGGTTAATTAAACTGCAATAGACTGTTAAATATTCCTGCTACTTTAATAACAGCCTATTCCGGCTTTATATAACGAATATCTAAAATGCATGTCAAAAGGGAGATTGTTTCATTTAATGGGTTACTGAAAATTAAAATGCAACAAGGAAAAAAGGCAACAGTGCAATTTATCCTTATTTACTTCAAAATAAATTGCAATACAATAAGGCAATTTACTCCTCATTCTAATTTAGAAACAAATATCAGAGCTGCTATTGAAGCATTGCTGTAAAATATAATGCAACACCATTGTTTAATGAAGTGGAAATATTGGATTCAAAAGGTATTAATGAGATTTGCTGAACACTTAAGCTTTGCAGTCTCAATGAGAAAGTGAGGTTCTGAGACACGTAACTTTGCAGTAAGCACCAATCTTTGCACATACATATGTGAATTTTGTCTTGTCCCTTGTAAGTAAATACAAAAATACATGCATAAAAATAAACTTCTATCCATTTTCCATCTATATAGAATATCCGATCAACCAGTCACCATAGCCATGCTCCAACACTGCTGCCTGTTTTTCCACTTAAAACCTTTTGTCCATATCCTTCATTACTGTACTAACTCGATTACGCAACGTTCCTCCAAGCATTGCCTTACCATGCTTGTCTCCACACACCCAGGGCCCTGTCTAAATCTTAATTGGTTTCGACAAAGGTGATTAACACATAGTTTGTCATTCAATAACCCAGTAAAGAATCTAGACAATGAATGCTAACAATTTGAGACAATGAAAGCTAATGAAAACATCTACACTTAAGTGATTCATTGAGAAACTTAGCTTATGTTAATAAATGTAAAATAATGCACCTGGGACATAATATTCTGGGACACAGAATATAGCTTTGGGGCACTGTTCTGTCAGTGACAACGGAAGAGAGGGACTTGGAGAAATTATTTTTGATGACTTAAAGGTAAGCAGACGATGCAATAAAACATCAGAAAAAACAAGCAGGGTGCTGGGTTGTATAGCGAGAAGCATTAGGACCAGGAAGAGGGAAGTGGTTATTCCACTTTACAGATCTCTGCATTCTGCCATTATGCTCCCCTGTCCATTAACACACATATACGCATACACTGCCTTTACACAGGACTGCCCATAAACACACATATACACATATGCTGCCCTTACACACACCTGCCCATTAATACGCATATACACATACACTGCCCTTACACACATATACACACACACAAGCTTACAAATACCTACACTGCCCTTACACACACACTGTCCATACACACACCAGCTTACAAACACACACATATATACACATACACTGCTTTACAGACACTGCCCATGAACACGCATATACGCATACACTGCCCTTACACACGACTGCCCATAAACACACAAATACACATACACTGCCCTTACACACGACTGCCCTTAGACATACCTGCCCATTAACATGTATATACACATACATTGCTCTTACACAAGCCTGTCCATACACACACCCATAAACACACATATACACATACACTTCCCTTACACAAGCCTGTCCATACACATGTACACACACACTGCCCACACACACACACACATACACTCTGCCCCTACACACACACACTCTGCCCCAACACACACACTCTTCCCCTACACACACACACACTGTGAATTGACAGACCTCGCGCTCCCTAATGTTGGACCGGTTAGAGGGGGATTGTGATATCCCCAACCAGCCCTGCTCTTTGGACACCTCCACCCAAGACCAGCGCTGATGGTGCCTGGGTGCGCACTGCCCACAGGGGTGCCTGATGAGCAGGGCTGGTTGGGGAGAGCACAATCGTGCCACTGCCTAGGCAGTCCTACGGCCCTGAGGATATATTATGAAAAGAGAGATCAAAGAGAAAGGGCAGAGGTAGGGAGAAAGAGAGGGCTAAAGAGGTAACTAGGTAACTCTTGTGGATGCAATCTGGGCATGTCCCATGCATGTGTGGGATCTGGGTGCTAAGGTAAGTCCTGTGGGTGCAATCTGAGTGCTGGGTCAAGTCCTTATGTGTGCAATATGGGTGCTGGGTAAACCCTGTGGATGCAATCTGGACAAGTCTTGTGTCTGTGTGTGATCTGGGTGCTGAGGCAAGTCCAGTGGATATAATCTTGGTGCTTGTGCAAGCCATGTGTGTGCAATTTGGGTGGATTTTGTGTGTTGATCTATACCTTCAAGGCTGGGTTTGTGTGTTATTCAGTTGCTCTTTACCTGCAATTCTATGTTTCCTTGTGTTATTTATTATTACCTGCAAATACAGGGCTTGCATTTCTTCTTCAGTCCACCTATACCTGCAATACTGTAATTCAATGTGTTGTTTTTTCAGCTATACCTGAACTACATAGGGAGGAAAAGAGAGATGTGGCAGAGTGAAGCAGGGGACAAAGACACTTTGGGGGTGTTGATGGGGCATCGCCACAGATCATCTGAACAGCTAAGACCATCCTTGATTGTGACTCGCACGTCAGTATCAGGTCACTTGCCAGACCTGCATCATTGTTATGTTATCTGCATAATATTGTGCTGCCCTACATGTGGGGCATGGGTGTCTCATGTTAACAGGACATAATAAGTAATCAGGTCTGGTTTCTGCCACCCTGCCCAATATAAATATGACTAATATTGGCTCTTGACATCAGTTGTCCTCACACAAGGATTTAAAGCCGCATTCAAAAGGGCACCTCTAGAAAGCAGCTATTGAGAATGTCAGCCTGGGTTAAATAGCATTTTCTAAGAATCTGGGGCTTTACCAAACAACTTTGAGAGCCATTTTGTCATATAGAGATGGTCTAGGAAAGTAGTAAATACTCCCAAGATTGGCTGTTCTGCGAAATCTCAAAGTGTAAAGTGAAAATATCTAGGAAGTTACAAAACACCCTAGAACAATATTCAGGGATCCGCACTACCGTTTTGCCTCACCTAAGATCACTGTCCAAGACTCGATTATACTTGAGCAGAGTTTGCCAAAAAGTACAGGCATGCTCCTGCATTTGGGAGTAATACTCTATATACACAGGCCAAAACTGAAACTTTTTGGGTGACACCTGACTTGTTATATCTGGCAAAAAGCAACCTTATACAAATTAGGATGCTTTGTTGCATCAGGACCTGGACAACTTGACATCTTTGAGCCATTAATTTCTGACCATCAGCTGATGCATAACTGGGTTGTGAAGCAAGACACATAAACAAAACACACAACCATTTATACATCAGAATGGTGAAAAAAGTCCAAACCTAAACTCCACTGAGATGTTGTGGTAGGACCTGAGTTTGAGGTGTCCCCATTATACCAGAGTTATAAATGTTCTGATTTTGGGATAATATCATATTCAGGGCTATTTTATGGACAGCAGCAAATTAAAGAGGACATGAAAAGGATATTACACTAAACCACAAAATCAAGCTAAATATAACCAAGGAAAATCTCTATTATATGTTCTGTAGGATGGGATATTTTATCTGTGTCAAAGGGGTCCTTTTCATGTTTTCACTGAAGACTCACAAACATTTAAATCCCATTAGTGAACTCCGCTACAGGAGGGGAAGTAGACTTAATTGGAAGTCAACACACAAATCTTACATATGATTTACAGAAAACTCTCTCAATGGCACTACCAGGAATAATTAAGCTGTAAAATTAGTCTTTGTTTGCCAAATGAGAAACAATATTTTTGCTGTTGACTTTTTTCAATTTTCTCTGTCTGGATAAATATAATTAGGTAATGGATGATGGCTTGTTAGCATTTTCTTCTGCATGTTGGCAAGTGGATTGGGAGAACTAATATTCAAAGAATTTGGGAGGCTTACAGCTTGGCTTCAAAATAGAGGCTAGAAATGCATAACTCACCTTTTCTGCCAGTAAATCGAAATAAAATAATGTATATCTTTAATATATATTCATGAGGGTAAGCTTTCTTTTCCAACTTTAGAAACAAGTGTACCCTTTTTGGTTGATCTAATTGACATGAACTAATCACAAGTTTTCATTTAGCTACCTCTTTCTTAACATTTTGTGTGTGAAACCACCTATATGACACCTATATTGACAACCTGGGTTCAGCTGGAAAATAACACCTTCCCCCCAAAAAACTGTAATGTAGTACGGCTGCTAAGACCACCAGCAGCACCTTCTCTAACCTACAGATGAAGTCTTGTGTAGTTGCATTGAACAGGCAAAGTTTCTGTGTCAGGGTCCCGGGGTCCAGCGGAGTAACTCACCTGAATGCCCCCTCGGTCCGAACACCAGGTCCCGCGTCGCGTCCTCTGTTTCCTCCTCCTCAGCCTCCACTGCTCACACTCCCTCTGCTAGACGTACGCGCGCTCGCATCTTCACTAACTTTATGTGTTCCCCGACACTGATGGCGGGGAACGCGCTTGCGTAGCGACACGCCCATGGGCGTGGTTTCTAGTAGCGGGCAATTCAAAAACTGAGCACTGAGACTCAGTCAGTGCTCAGCTATTGTGCTGTGCTCTGATGTGAATTCCTTTAACCTCTCGTGTACCAGACCCGGCCTTCTGATTATGTTAACCTCTCGTATACCAGACCCGGCTATTCTGATTACGTTAACCTCTTGTGTACCAGACCCAGCTATCCTGATTACGTTACCCTTTCGTGTACCAGACCCGGCTATCCTGATTACGTTAACCTCTTGTGTACCAGACCCGGCTATCCTGATTACGTTAACCTCTCGTGTACCAGACCCGGTTATCCTGATTACGTTAACCTCTTGTGTACCAGACCCGGCTATCCTGATTACGGTGCTGATTCTTCACCTGCATACCGGACGCCACCACTTTCATTTAGCGCTGTTGAATGCATATGACAGTCGCTGACATTCTGTTTCACACTGAAGCTCTGCATTTACATTTAAGCCGAGATCTGTGTGGTCAATCCAACAGATTAGTGTAGCTGCCATTTTCATAATAAAAAAATTAAATACATAGATTGTTAGGTCAGCTTGTTAGAATGCAGGGATAAATGTCCAATTTCTGCTACCATGTTAACATTATCATATCACAGCTTTCAGCATGCCTGTAATTGTTGGACTACAACTCCCCTGACCTTGAGCATGAATGTTAGTGAGGGTCATGGGAGCTGTAACCCACAAAAGTGAGTGCACCAAAGGAACAAAAAACGTGTTTTGTACTTAGGTTTTTTTCTTTGGTATAAATATGGCATATAATCTGATTATATGTATGTCTACTTTGCAATATGTTTTGCACTGGCACCTACGTGTGTGCAATGTACAGCCACATATATTAGATACATTTGCTAAAGGGAGTTCATATTACGTGTTTTGTTTTTCTTATTTGATTTGTCAAATATAAAGAAATAAAGAGGAAAAAGAAATTGTAATAATGCATTACAAAATAAAACATTTCCTACTAAAAATGTACCTGCTTCATTTGAACCCAACTTAGTTAGAAGATGCTAACATAGAACCTTGCACACCATCCCTATGAATATGATTATTCTTGTGTTTTCATATTCTGCTGTTACACTGACAAATCTAGACATTTCTTCATTCTGTACAATCTCTTTCCATTTTTTAATAACCGTTAGCTATAAACCATTCATACACTTTAAAAACGATTGTCTCTTGTTGTTGGATGAAGCTCAAGCTTAATTTAGCAATATTACTAATTTGTTAAAAGTTGAACCATTTCCATATTCAATATTTTTAATAGGAACTGTAAATAACAGGCCAATTTGGTATATATAATAAATGATCCCTTCGAAATGGTAATTATTTCTATCCTTAGTTATTACCCTAGTCAAAGTAATATCCTGCATAGAAAAAATGTCAAGACTTACAGAATGTGCACATCATTTTTAAGACCAAGAATAAAGCTCTGGAGTGAGTCCATTTGTTTAATTTATGGAAATAAAATAATCATAAATGGCATTCCATTTATGATTCATATTTTATTATATTATTAATGTTTCTATACCGTCTCTTCCTTTTTCACATTCATTTAAATTTCATCGTTTGTTCTTCATGTAACTGTTCTTCAATATATGTTACATTATAGCGTTATACTTATAGTTTTGTTAATTACAAAATAAAAAATACACATAAAATAAATGTAAATTATTAACAAGTAATTTTCCTTTTAGAACTGTATATAAAGAGACTAGTCTAGGGTCCCATGCAGAATCACCAAAGGATGCATTTTAAAGCAATTTGATAGTACTTTAATATGCATTCTTAAATCTATAGTAAAAATGTAGACATATAAATGTAACTTACCATTCAGTGAAGCTGTAGGATAACATCCTCTCTACAGTCCAAAGCAGGAAAGTACTCCCATTGAAATCAATGAGAGCTGTTTCTGTGTATGCACATGGGTTGTTGCGTTAGATTCCCCCGGAACTCTGGTTGAGCTAGTGATAAGGCTGTCTAGCTGAACACATCTTCTGCAAACCAAGTAGCTTATCTTATGCATTAAAGTCTATCTGATGACTTGAATGTCCCCTTAACTATAAAAATAGTCCCCCAGCATATTTAATTTTTTTGCTCAATAAATCTTTGTGCTACATTTTTGCAAAATAGAAGTTACAAATTACAATATCACATTGAATGACATTTGACAGTATATTGATGTGGTGTGCTATTGTATCGCATTTAACATATGAACATATATCATCTTATTTACTATTAAAAAATATTTAACATTTGGTGATTTTTTTTTTTTAAATGGCAATTTTAAAGCAGCCCATACATATACGGTCTCACAATGCAAAAGTATGCCGATTTTGATGTAGTGACGGGCTAAGCAATATATGGCCATATAGTGTGACAGAATCCCCAATCTGGGTCAAAATGTTTCACAAAACTGCAGTGTTGTAGTTTTTTTTGTTCATATGTGTTGCATAGTTGCAAACTGTACAATTTTTTTCAGGGACAGTCCTGGGATTTGGGGGTTTGTCTACTGCAACCACTTTTCCGCCCCTTAAAAACAAGTAGGTGCAGGTAATACTCGAGACTAGAGCCATTGAGAGTGTAAAGATCATCATATCGGATGATCTCTCACTCTCTCTCTCTCTGCACGCAGTGTCTGACTGATACAGCAAGCAGGAAATTACATCATATCAACTGCCTGCATGCTGAATCAATCTGCACACAGCACACCACACACCACTCCTGCTGATAAGGGGTACGGGGAGGCAGCTTGGGTGCAAAGATGGCACAGACAGGCTGTTGGGGAGCTGACAAGCTGTTTGGTGGCAAAGATGGCACTGTTTAGAGGCACTGACTAATTTGAGACGATGATGACGCAGACAAGTTTTGAGGGGACACAAGCTGTTTGGGGACAACGACTGCACAGACACGCTATTTGGGGACACAGACAATCTGGTGGCGAAGATGTCACAGGCAGGTTGTTTGGGGCAAATATGGTACATACAAACTGTTTGAGGACAAAGATGGCACAGGCAAGCTATGTGGGGGCCCTGACCAGTTTGGGACACAGACAAGTTTATAGGGGTACTGACAAGCTGTTTGGGGAAAAGATTGCACATGCAGGCTATTTAGGGCACTGACAAGCTGTTTGTTGGCAAAAATGGCACAGACAAGCTGTTTGGGACAAAGATGACTATAAAGCTAAATGGGGCACTTATAAGCTGTTTGGGGACAAAGATGGCACAGAGAAGCTGTTTGAGGGCACAAACAAGCTGTTTGGTGGCAACGATGGCACAGGCAGGCTGTTTGGAGGCAAAGATGGCACATGAAGGCTGTTATTAGTAACATTGGAGCAATTTGAACAGACTAGATTTAGACAGAAATACGTGGTTTGCATACACAAAGACTGAAACTTCAATCAATATATTGAGAACAGGGGTTTGTTATGCATACACAACACACATCTTTATGTAGACACAGCTCTCTGACTATAGCACATTTGCACAAGATATTACTATATTTGTAATTATGCTGTCATCATCACCACTGATATACAACTCACCTAATTTAGTTCATGACCAAAAGATGATAAAATGTATCCGCCTGATATAGATGTTGTGCTGCAAATGTATCTACCACATACCATGGATGGATGGTAACGTTGGTTGGAATTTGGGGATATAATCTGACACATAACTGAGCAAAATTATGCTAACTATGTGGGTTGGGCAGAGTGGGCTAAGATTTTGGACAGTGGGTATGATAAGTAATTGATAGCTGTACATCAAAGTGTCCATGGATTTTCTTCCAAATATTGGCAACTATGGTGTCTCTACTTTTAACTACATATCTTGATGTTCAAGGATAGGTGCAGAACACAATATGCATCTACCAATTTAACTGAATTGGTGACATGGAGCTGCCTTGTGGCCTGGGGCATGTAAGACCACTGATCAAACCGGGAAGGTTTTCTGCTTAGCAAACTCTTGATTTAAACAGTCCCCTTGCCTTGCATATGTAGATTCATCTTAAAAATGTATCCCACATACCTAATTTTATATTCATGACATTTACTCTAGGACCGAAACGGTTTAGAGAAACATATTCATTTACAGTCATTGATTCCATCTATTATAACAAATGAAAAGTTTAAAGTTTAAATGTAAATTGTACTGATGACTAAAATGCCATCCTAAAATATATCTTTGTCCACAAGTAATAGACTTTTAATGTATACTAGCTGTCCTATTAGTATATCTGAATAATAATTTTATATGACAGCATAATTGCATTGGAAAACAATTCCTATATTCTCTCTACTTTATGGATTTATCATCATTTATAGCTTTACTTTCATTTTATGCTATAAATGATATTGTAAAGAGAGTTAAATAAGTTAAACCAATGCAATTACTTCCACAGATTTAAATTAACTCAGGTATCAATTTATAAGACTTTGCATTGGGCACCTAACATTTACTCTGTTCAAATAAATGCATTTCCACCAGTATATTTATGATGTCAGCACAGTTTCTGTGTTTGCATTCCATTTTTGAGTAATGGCTCATATGTAAGAACTTGACATTTTAACGGTATTTTCAAACAATTTCATTCATTATCAAATAACCATTTAGTGCACTGCTGCAATTTCAAACCATTTACCAGACCTTTTAGACACTGCTAAACAATGATTTATCAGGGAAAGCACACATTTTAATGCTTATCACAGCACATACGGTAAGTAGGATTACTGCCAGTACATGAAAATTGTCAAATCTCAGTTATGAAAGGCCACAACGAGTTACAATTTTGGAGCAGAATGATGATATTGCCGCATTTGCAGTGTATATTTTTAGACTGCTAAGCCTTAAGAGTGCCAGGGAAAATGTTTGTGTGAGTGTGTATTTATACCATATGGGCATAGAAATTCATCTTTACCATCTCAGGGTGTGAATTATTTACCAAAAGATCAAATAGCAACTATTAATAGGTAAAATGTGATTCAAAAGTGCAGACTGGATAGGCTAGTTTTTTTCTGCTGTTCCTATCTGTGTATCTATGTACATTTATCTAGAGTGTTTGTAGAGTTGTATGTGGACCTAACCAAGGGTCTTCCATGTATCAGTACCATCATATGAAATACTAGTCAGCTGCATTTATCTTAAATATTCATTGAAGTAACATAAATTATACTGAAAAATATTGGGTACAATACGCTCATATGTTCAGAAATGAAGTGCCTGTGTATAATATGCATCCACCGGATTAGGTCACTGGCTGATGATCGGTGAGACTAATTAATGATCAGTGACCTGTGACCTAAAGAGTCATTAATCATTGATCAGATAACAAATTATTCGATTAAAACTGTTAAAAATACAATAAATATTGTAAAATAGAAAAACAGATCACTAAGTGACACGTTTAGAAGAGACAAGCATTACCCCTTTAATGTCACAATCATGGCATTGAAAGGGTTACAGCTGCACAATTGCTCCCAGGGACCAATCATGCAACATAAAAAAATGGCACACATGTATGTTTTCTGTTCCCTAACTTCTTAGTACCGCAAAAGATGTATTTATTTTCCTCATTTGAAAATGTTAGTAGGTATAGAAGCTAGGCATGCCCCCAACTGTCCTGATTTAGGCAGGACAGTGCAGATTTGGGGTCTCTATCCCACTGTCCCGTGTATCCCTTCCTCTGCCCCTGCAAAGCGGAAGGGTGAGGCGAGAGCCGTTCTCACCTCAGGTGCAGCTGCAGCCTGCAGACTAACTGGGTTATCACAATCTCCCTCTAGTCGGCTTAACATTAGGGAGCGCGAAGTCTGTCATTTCAGACCTCTCTTTACTGCTCCCTATTCACTACTTGCTGGCAAATAATGCAGAGCGCGGGGATATGACGTAATCCCTGCACTCTGAAGCAATAGCCGGCGCGTAGTGATGAGGGAGCAGTAAAGCGAGGTCTGAAGTGACAGGCCTCGCGCTCCCACCACAGGATGGAGGATGGAGGCAGAAGGAAGAAGGATGATGGAAGAGGTAAGAGATGGGGAGTAAGGGCAGTGTATGTGTATGGATGTGTTTGTAAGCTTGTGTGTGTGTATGGGCCGGTGTATGTAAAAGCAGTATAGGTATTTGTTAGCTTGTGTGTAAGGGCAGTGTATGTGTATATATGTGTGTGTAAAGGCATGTATATGTGTGTGTTTAAGGGCAGTGTACATGTATATGTGTGTGTGTAAGGGCTGTGTATGTGTATATGTGTGTGTGTGTGTGTGTGTGTGTAAGGGCAGTGTATGTGTATATGTGTCTTTATGGGCAGGTGTGTTTAAGGGCAGAGAAACGTGAAAAAACCTAAAATCACGTGTGATGTGTTAAGGTGAATAAGTGACAAAAGTGAAAATATATATTATTCCCCAAATAGGACCGCAGCTACCCACAAAGAGAACACTCTTCCTCAAAGTGTAAAGATACAACCAAACAAAAGAAGTATGGGGCGCAGATGCATATAAGGGAGAAAACAATTGAAGTGAAATATAATAATATTTTAATAATGAAATATATGTAAAACAAACTAAAAAAGTGCAATATGCAGGTAAAGAGTCAATAGACCAGCAAAATGCAACTTACATTTAGTCCATGCACCCAAAGTGCATAATGCGTATATATAGAAAAAACCACCAATGGTGGAATGTGGACAAAGTTCAGATAAGTCCTTCCAGATCCTTCCAAACGCGTTTCGCCGACTTGGCTTCTTCAGTAGAAGTATGCTCTGTCCGGTAAGTCCACTTACCGGACAGAGCATACTTCTACTGAAGAAGCCAAGTCGGCGAAACGCGTTTGGAAGGATCTGGAAGGACTTATCTGAACTTTGTCCACATTCCACCATTGGTGGTTTTTTCTATATATACGCATTATGCACTTTGGGTGCATGGACTAAATGTAAGTTGCATTTTGCTGGTCTATTGACTCTTTACCTGCATATTGCACTTTTTTAGTTTGTTTTACATATATTTCATTATTAAAATATTATTATATTTCACTTCAATTGTTTTCTCCCTTATATGCATCTGCGCCCCATACTTCTTTTGTTTGGTTTTAAGGGCAGTGTATATGTGTGTGTGTGTGTGTGTGAAGGCAGGGTATGTGTATATGTGTGTTTATGGGCAGGTGTGTGTAAAGGCAGTGTGTAAGGGTCCTGGGAGGGAGGCTAACATTAGCCTTTTTTAATTTAAAAAAATCTCTGCTGCTGTGGACTCTTCCAATGATGCTCAGCCCGCATTATGGTGGACACCTGGCTGGCTGAGAATCATGTTATTTTTAATATGCATGACTGTGCTGTCAAAAACAAAGCGTGTTTGAAGTGGGGATGCCAGCGCGACATTGTAAAGTGCAATTGCTTGTATCGGTGAGTTCCGCGAGATTAAAAAAAAAGTGTCCCTCTTTCACATTTTGAAATGTTAGGAGGTATGGCTAGGCCGCTAGGGCATGTGAAAGTATGTGTAAATTTAAGATATAAAGCCCTTAGATGTTTATCAGGGTTAAGAGCTGTCAAAGAGGTAAATGGTTTATCATGGGCTTTAGCCTCTCGTGGTCCTTGCAGGTTTTTACAAGAGTGTAATGGTCTGCGGGAACTTGTCCGGGATTCCCATGGGGCCTGCATCAGGCTCAGGTGCTGGGCATTAAAAACCCCTGGAGCCTGATGATCAGAGAGACTATTGGGAGAAGAGGAAGCTGCCCTGGGCTCCCAGGGCAAGGAGAGGCTCTGAAGAAGACTATCCCTGAGCCAAGTGAGGCAATACCTGCCTTCACCGTTGGGTGTTGTTTGGGGGAGGTTATTCAAGGGCCTGGCTTAGCTTGGTCTGGCTGGGAGGTCTAGTTAGTGGATGTTTAGGGTGGTCAGTCTGTGCCAGCATAGTAAAGTTAGAGAGGACTCCAATTGGGAGCTAGATTTGTTTATTTTATGTTTTTGTTTTGGGATGTTTTCATTTGAACTTTTGAAAATAAAGCATTGTTTGCTACAAGTGGGTATTCCTCAGCCTTATTGCCCTAGTGGACTGTGCTTAAGATCCCAAAGTGTGATGTTTATGGCCCTCATGCTATATAGTTTGTCACAACATGTTAAGACAAAGTTATACAGAAGGAACAGAGGACCCTGCTCTTTGATGTTTTAATGTTTATATGTAAGTTTTATAACAAAAAGTTGCATAAATAGTAACTTTCTATTTCTATTTCTCACCTGAGTACTCCCCTACCCATGATCTTCTGCTGATTGAGAAGAAAGTCGTGGAAACCTCTTGGAGATTTGAACACCTAATGCAATGTGATGTGTAATCACATAAATATGGATACTGCAAATGGCGTCAAAGCCACACATTGGCCAAAAAAAACGAAATGCTTCTTTATTTGAGAAAATACTCTGGCTTCATGGACTGTGCTTCCGATGTAAGTTCAGGTTAGTACAGCCCCTTGGTATCGCGAAAGGTGATAAACACTGTAACAGACACTAGATGTACTGCTGGTAAATCCCACAGGAAATTTCAGGAACTAATGAACAACCAAGAAAAACATTATGTGAGTTTTTTTAGTTCAAGTAACAAACGCAAGTTAGGTATCCTAATAATAAATGGGAATTCCCCTTTAAACATTTGCTAATGAAAAGAAGAATGTCCAATATAGTATAATGCTATTCACCTGGACCCAGAGATCAAGGAGCCCATACCTAATCATAGACTACTACCATCTTGTTAAAGGAATGTGTTAGATATTCCGTTTTATTTTAGTCTCTTTTACATCCCCAATATACCTCAATAATACCCTGCAAAGTTTTCCAAGCCAGCACTAAAGCTGACTGGCATATGGGGTCCCTTTTATGAGTAAGAACAATCAATGATCTATCACATATACTCCCAAATATTGGCCCTATCTACCTGGTATGTTATTGCGCCTTGATCTATAGCATATTTATTTTTTATCCTAAGAGGTTAATTTTTTATATTTAATTGTTTTAGTTAGTGAGTTGGGTGGTCTGTTAGTGTGGAATCTGCTAGGGGTTACAAAACAAAAGGGAAATCTAAAAAAAGTGCTTTACAAATTAAAGCAAGTTAATGGATATGTTTGGTATTTTCCTAATTTGCACTATTCAAGTAAAATGTATATACCTGTAAAACTGTGAATGTGTTTTTTTTTTATCCTATTTTGTCTTACATATATGAATTTGGTTTCAAAATAAAGCCCTACTTATCCCAATATATAATTTGTGCAGGTACACTGATTTAGTAAAAAAGGAAACACAAAATTGGCCTGGTGCTTTAAAGGGTATTATGGAATGACTTTTAAACCCTTTGAGTAACAACCACATATTTCATATTATTCAGCAGCAGAGAGGCACTGTACATGTAACCACACAACGTACTCTGTTGTGAAAATTCGTATTGCATTTAAAGGCCAATAAATAGTCTTGTATGTATAGGGGAAATGTATCCCAAGTAAATATGTTTTATAAGACTACAGTGCACACTAAGAATTTAGATGAATGATCAAGCCCTAGAGAAAGCCAAATACCAATATTATACAATTGTTGATTCTGCACTGTCTGATAAATGGCCGTGACTTCTGTTATTACCCCTATAAACCTGTTTTCCTTAGTACAGCTTTTTCATGCAAGTTTTGCTTGTATTAGCAACATTTGTTTGATCTTAATAAAGCTGTTCAAGCTCATCTCAGGGCAGCTGGGTTTGGCATCTGGCCTCATGTTTATGTTTTTATCCTTTGAGCTTTAATGAGTTTTCTTAATTATATTTCAGATCATTGTCTGCCATCTTGTGGAAGCTCTAAAGATGGCATGTAGGGAACATATTGATCTCTGGTGCCATCAAGTGAATGAAATATGGAATTGCAGCAGAATAACTACCAGTGAATTATTTGTAACACATACTTTGTCCATGTAAACATTCTAAAAGGCATTTAAGTCTTTTCTTCTCTCTTAGATGTGAATAGACCCCAAAGACTTAAACCCACCACTCTCCTACAAACTCTCCCTTTAGTGAACAGATCCCAATGTAGCAGCTTGAGGAAAGGCCAAATGTTGGTTTCAAATGTCACATCTTCTCACACTATGTTCGCTTGTAATGTATAACAAGAGTTACTCTATCTAGAACAAGTAAGGTGAAGTAAATATTTTTTATATATTCTTGCATTTTTGTAGTTATCCCAGGTATGATTTATTGTTCTGAAGTTTGTGAAGTCCCTGTCAGGTTTTTTTAATGTGTGGATTGGGCACCAGTTTTTTGATACCTCACACATTTTTCTTTTGTTAATATTCCAGCACTTGTAATTGTGAATAATTTATTTTATTGTGGGTGTAGGCTGAATGCAAGAAATACTCAGACCAAAGCGTTATAGTATCTGTTTATTCTTCTAGTCAATAAACTTACTTGAGTAGGGCCCTTGTCCCATTTTGTTTCTGTTAATACAAATTGTTAATGAACTTGCTGATGAAATAATGAACTACTCATCGAGTCCTGTTCAGCCACCGTACCGCACTGCATAATATGATGAGGCTATCAAAAGCAATACATAACTATATTACCAACTATGAAAATACAATAACTGTTTTTAAGAAGACTGGACATACTGTCCTTCTGACCTGGCCTTTATGTGTTCTGTTCTTCTTGTGTAAATTCACTTTTCTTGACAAAAATGAAGATGCCTCAATCGGACATTCTAAATATAGATATGTGCAGCTACATAAACCATTTGACCTGTTCCTTTGTTGTTTCCTGGCCAGCTAAGATTATTTATATTATAGCCTTTGTAGGAATGGTACCAGTTTTATCCTCATTATGGTAAACAAAGGTTTTACTATGAGCTGGCTGCTCACTTGGCAGCTGTAATTCTAGATTCTACTGCATAGGGCTTTGCAAAGATTCAAGTACCGTACATACCAGACAAGAAACAATTCCTTACCATGAGATTTGTGGGGGTCAGGACCCACAGGGCTGAAGATCACTAGCGTTCCTGAATGCACTACGTGCTATATTTTTCCTCTCAGATTTATTTTTAAACTTGATTCTTCTTGCCAATTATCATTCACAGTTCAAGCATATCCACGTTGTAAAGCTTCTGGCTTTGTCATTTATATTCTATTCTCTATGTGAAGCGTCAACTTTGACCTTAATAGCCATGTAAAGCCAAGAGGGTTATTGCAAAAGGCACACTCACTTAAACGAATAAATAGAAACACTGATTGCATAAGCAAAGGGCACCGGATAGAAATCCTCATTTACATGCCTCTTATTCCACATCAATAGTGGTCTCCCTACACCTTACTCAATGGGGGGTACTATTAAAATCCGTAGAAAATTAGAAATTTTATTCATCAATATATTTTGAATTTTGTAAATCATATCTTCTGACAATTTGTTGTGTGAGCGCAAATACACCCCACAATCTCCTCTAGACACAGAGTGTGCCCCTTCCTCTGTCATGACAGTGGTAAAGTATTGTAAGGTATTCAGCTCCAGCTGGTCAGCTAGCTGTAGCTTGAAACCTACCTATATGGGAAACCTGCACTAGTCTATCATTTCAGATTTGATACTTGGTTGTCTTCTCATGAAAACAATCATGGTTTTACCAGTTACCATTAGACTCGGGCGCCGGCCAACTTTTCGTGTTTGTCTGTGTGGGGAAAATTTTTTTCGTATTCCATGAATATTCGCCCGTTCCTGTGTTCGGTTTGGGCAAATATTCGTGTACATTCTTTGTGTTCGTTTTTTTTCTTTGTTTTTTTCAGAATGGGTTAATATGGGGTTAACGCGGTACGCACTACGCAGCAGCTTTGGCACCAGGATTTTAAAGGTCCGTACAAGCAACTCTATTGGTCGCCGACAGGGGCCTCCTCTGGCACCAACCAATGAAGTGTCCTTTTACATATCCACTCAGAAAAATAAACATTGTGAAACTGGAAAGTGGATGTGAAAAATGCCCTCCCTATGCATGTGGGGTATTCCTATACTCAGGGGATGTTTCTGAATACAAATCACACGTTGTTTCAGTAATTTCACATACCCAGGGACAGAAATGTTCTGAAATACTGTGTTTGCAAAAAATGGTTTTGTTAAAAAAAAATACTGCAATGTTTAGGACAGATTGGCACTAAAATGATTAATTAAAAAGCAGGGGCGTAACTAGAAACCACAGGGCCCTGGTGCGAAAAAGCCCTACTTGTCCTGAAAAACATATACCGTATTTGCTCGATTATAAGACGACCCTCATTATAAGATGACTCCCCCCCCCAAATCTGAATATTAATTTAGGAAAAAAAAAAAATCCTGAATATAAGACGACCATATAGGAAAAAGGTTTTACTAGTAAATTTTAATTCATGTAAAAAAAATGTCATATTTAATAAAAGCTATGATTGAGAAAAATATTTTTTCTGTTTTTATTTCCTTTTATTTTCCAACCTTCCCCCCAGTTATGCACATCTGCCCCCAGGCTTGCCACTCTGCCTCCCTGATATACCTTATACCCCCCTATATTCCACTCTGCCTCCCTGATATGCCTTATACCCCCCTATATGTCACTCTGCCTCCCTAATTTGCCTAATACCCTCCTATATGCCACTCTGCCTCCCTGATATGCCTTATGCCACCCATACCCCCCTCCAACTTACCAGTGCTTCTGACTCCCTGGTGTCTGGTGGGGGCAGAGGGTGTTCCGTCAGAACTTCTATGAGCACCGGAAGGTCATGTGACGCCGGTGCTGCATCATAGAAGCTACGGCGGAAGTCAAGCAGTAGCGGGGGTTGTCTGCGTTCATCGATCGGACGTTCGCTGCCGGTAATTTTCCTCTCTGGCAGCCGGGGACGGTATGTGCGCTGCGCGTAGACAACCTCCGCTGCTGCCAGCACTTTTGCCCGGTGTAAGTGCTGGCAGCAGCTGATGTTACCAGACAGGAGCATCCAGGTCCCCTGCAGCGCTGCGGGGGATCTGGATCTTAGTCTCATAGTCAAACCTCATTTGAGGTCTGTTTAGAAGAAGACCTTGATTATAAGACGAGGGGTATTTTTCAGAGCATTTGCAAATACGGTATATATATACATATATATAATTTATGGGGGTTCACTAAATGAGTTAGTGGGCAATCACAATTGAGTAAAGACATAGCAAAAACACACAAACTGCTCTGGTCATTTAGCTGAACAGACCCCTGCACGAGAGCAGACTGGATGTTAAGTGTATCACGTGCAATGAGATGTCTTCGGCCGAACACATCACCTGGAAGGCATTTTGCTGTAGTGTGTGGAAAAGGGGTAAATGCACATGGAGGTCCTGAAGAATACCCCATGTATTTGCATAATGGACCACAAGGCTTTCATATACATTATCGTTTTCCTTTAAGGAAAATATTGGGTATTTTTTGGATGTAGTTGTTCCCAATGTACGTGCCAGCTCCACCCAGTTTATGACATCATGCTTGTACAGAAGTCAGTGTCATCCATCTAAGCAGGCAGCAAGCACAACACTACATCTCCTTCCCTACTCATTTTTTTTTAATTAAATAAATACATAACAAATATAACAACAACTACCCATTGAACAAAATAATCAGTTATCTGCAGTTTCCTCTTGTGGTGCGGTATTGAGTAATTCTTTATTGTTGTAAAAATCGTAAAATGTTTTTAGTATTTAACTGTTTTTCTGATTCTGATCTCTCTGCTTCTCCATTTGTGGCAGGATGATAGGGTGCCGTCCGATGATGAATTCCATTTTCATGTAAAAAGTTTTCTGAAAGTCTTGTGATACAAACTGGGGGCCATCATCTGTCACCAATGTCCTTGGTAATCCAAATACCAAGAATAATCTTTCAAATGCTGATATGACTTCAGTAGTTGTTGTTCTGTCCCCACATGAAGGCGAATGAAGGTGTAACTGGTAGTGGCTGTGTGACTTTCCTACCTTCGTGTCCAAGCAGTGGAGCAGACAGGACCGGCAAAAGCTCAGGTTAGACGGATACACGTAGACACGGAGATTTGAATCAATGTGGGTTTATTTGACCCAAGTCAAACACAAACAATGATACTGAAACCTTGGTGTTGTCTGTTAATATCTTTCCTAAAGCTATCTGCTGGTCAAAAAACTGATGCCTTACGTGCCCGAGAGATGAATGTCCAGTCACACAGAAAGCAGATCCCTCCCATAAGGGTTGCAGGAAGTGACATGGACCCAGGCTCCTGAAAACACGCCCAACTTTATTAACAAGAACAGAGGCGTGCAGCATACGAATTCTGGCCAGCAGGTGGCAGCAAAACAACAATACATATAAACAACATGGTGATGGAAGAAGTGACAATATGGTGGACATTAAATAAATACAGTCCAGAGGACAGCACACTCCCCGTCTGAAATTCCCGAGGGAATTTCACTATGACTAATGTCCAAAAAATATATGGAACAAACCTGTAACAAACATGTTAGAATAAAACATTACAAGATAGTCCTGTTTCAAACTTGGAATGGAGAAGATCCACAAAATTCAAGTTCAGTTCTGTTTATCCTGCAGGGATGTTCTCGATGGGTAGTATCAGAATAAGTTCGTTAATTGGCCTTGCAAACGTCTTATGCTCACCCTTTCTGAAGATATTCAATTCCACCTTCCGGACCCTGCCATCTTTGCTAGGAAAAACCTTTGTAATAAGTCCCATAGGCCAGTGAATCCGTTCAGTTTGTTGCTCCTTCATCAACACGAGGTCTCCTTCTTTCAAGTTTGGTTTGTGGTGTTGCCATTTTCTTCTTCCTTGAAGAATCACAAGATACTCCTTTCGCCACCTGTTCCAGAAGTAATCCGCTAGGTATTGTACACGTTTCCATTGTTTCTGGTAGATGTTCGCATGGGTAAATTCTTTACTAGGTATTAGCGTATTCTCCGTTTTTTGGGTAAGGAGAATAGCCGGAGTCAGTATAGTTGGTGTTTCAGGATCCATAGACACTGGCACAAGTGGTCTTGAATTGATTATGGCTGAAACTTCAGCGAGAAGGGTGACTAGGGTCTCATGTGTGAGCCTTGAAGAGTTTACATCCATTAACATAGAATTCAAGATGCTGCGTGAGATCCCGATCATCCTCTCCCAGGAGCCCCCCATGTGGGAACTATGAGGAGGATTGAAAATCCAAGTGCAACCTTTCTCTGCTAACTGATCTTGAATGGGCTTGGTATCGATGTTCAGTTCTTTACTTGCTCCGATGAAGTTGCTTCCGTGGTCAGACCTCAACTGTTTCGCTGGTCCTCTGATTGCGAAGAACCGTCTTAAGGCATTAATAAGGCTGGATGTGTCCATGGATTCTATTACCTCTATGTGAACGGCCCGCACACTCATGCAAGTGAATAGTACAGCCCAACGTTTACTGTTTGCGTGACCGCCGCGGGTCCTGCGTGCAGACACCATCCATGGCCCAAAAATGTCTAGGCCAACGTAGGTGAATGGTGGCTCTGTACATAGTCTATCCACAGGTAAGTCAGCCATTTGTTGGTGTAGTTGTTTTCCTCTTGCTTTACGACAGTGCACACAGTCGTGCAGTATTTGGGCCACACGTTTTTTCATACCTATAATCCAAAGGCCTGCAGACCTGCCCTCAGAGATTTGTCTGCCTTGGTGTTCAGCCTTTTCGTGATGGTGTCGGATCAGCAAGACAGTGATATGATGTTTGCTGGGAATGATGAGAGGATTTTGTTCTGCAACTCCTAGGTGGGCTTGATTCAAACGACCACCGACTCTCAGCAAGCCAGAACCGTCCATAACTGGATTTAAATTGGCAAGAGGGCCTTTTATTGGAATCCGCTGTTTGTTGTACAAGCACTTCCATTCTACGTTGAATTCTTCCTGCTGGACATGGCGTATTATGAGGGACTCACTATGAGAGATATCTTCAGCAGAGAGGGGTTTATGACAGACATGCCAACCATGACAATCTTTATCTCCTTGAGTACTGTGATAACATCTCGCAATGTGCACTAACCGAGCGATAGTTCTAACGAGTCTCATCCAACGGGAGAAACGCTTGAAGCGCTGACAACCGAGGCTGGAGGTTTGCTTTATTCCAGTAACTAATGCACTAACTTCAGCGCGGATTTCTGGATCATTATCCGGATCCTGGATGCTGAAAACTTCCTGTACACATTCGTCCCTCTGTCTCAACAGAAACTCCGGACCTGTAAGCCAAGAAGAGTTAATAAAGGAACCTATAGACATCGGCCTAGTGGCGTGGTCTGCTGGATTAAAGTTGGATGGCACATAGTGCCATTGTTCAGGTTTTGAAGACCTCCTGATTCTCTCTATGCGGTTACTGACGTACACATAAAATCGTTTAGTCCGATTATAAATGTAACCTAAAACGACCTTACTGTCCGTGTAATACTGGACCTCTTCTATGTCGACACCCAGTTCTTGTTGTATGAAGTCTGCAATCTCCACTGCTAACACAGTCCCACAGAGTTCAAGTCTGGGAATAGTACGATCAGGCTTGGGAGCCAATTTAGCCTTACCAAAGACGAATCCAATGTGGCTTTGATTGTTGGGTTCTGTCACCTTCAGATAGGCAACCGCTGCTATGGCTTCCGTGGAGGCGTCTGAGAACACGTGGAGTTCTTTCTTTATGCTAGAGGTAGATGAGGTTTTGACATAGCATCTCGGGATGTGGATCTCATCCAAGGCACACAAACATTGTTTCCAGGCTTCCCATTTTTGCTCTTTATCAGAAGGAAGTGGGGTATCCCAATCCTTGACGGTTTCAGAAAGCTGTCTCAGTAGGGATCTACCTTGTATGGTGATGGGCGCTACAAATCCCAGCGGATCAAATAGGCTGTTCACCACTGATAGGACACCACGTTTTGTGAATGGCTTGTCTGTACAACTTTTTTTGAGTCCTCTTGAGCAGACTGATAGCTGCTTCTTCAGTCGGTAGTGATTTGAGTCCGTCATCTACGTAGAAGTCCTTTTCTACAAAGTCTCTCGCGTCTGCACCATACTCGGACTCTCCTTCTAACGCAGTTCTCTGAAGGCCGTAAGTTGCTACTGCAGGTGAAGGGCTGTTTCCAAATACATGCACCCTCATTCGATACTCCACCATATTTGCGTTGGTGTCGTTGTCCTTGTACCACAGAAACCTGAGGAAATTACGGTGATCCTCTCTGACTACGAAACAGTGGAACATCTGTTCAATGTCGGCAGTGATGGCAACAGGCTCTTTCCTGAACCTCATCAGCACTCCTACTAAGTTATTTGTCAGATTGGGACCTGTGAGAAGAACATCATTTAGAGATACACCTTGATGTTTGGCGCTTGAATCAAAAACGACCCTAATTTGATTAGGTTTCCGTGGATGATACACTCCGAATGAAGGCAAGTACCAGCACTCTTCGTTCTTCCTTAAGGATGGAGCTATTTCTGCGTGGTTGTTACGGAATATTTTATCCATAAAGGCGACAATGTGTTTTCTCATTTCAGGCTTGCTGTTCATGGTACGCTGAAGAGAGTTAAATCTAGACAGAGCTTGTTCCAGATTGTTAGGGAGTCTTAGCCTGGTAGCTCGGAAGGGTAATGGAGAAACCCAGTGATTGGTTTCGTCTTTAAAGGATTCGCTGTCCATTATCTTGACAAATTCTCTGTCCTCTACTGACAAGGCTACTTTATCGTCGTTCTTGGTTGTGTGAAAAACTGATCTCCCCAAGTCGTCGGCAAAGAAGGGAGAAATGATGTCAGGTTGCTGTATGAGGTCTGGAGACTTCTCTTTAACTTCATAGTGATGAGGACACGGCTTAATGCTAGTTGCGCGTCCATCTACACGCACGTAAGTCTTGAAGGAGTCAATTCCTGGTTGATCTAAGCATACGTTCCCTATGACTACCCATCCCAAGTCCAGTCTCTGGGCGTATGGCGCATAGTCGGGACCATTACATTGTTGACGTACCTTGTGTACCCTTAGATTGTCTCTGCCGAGCAGGAGTAGAATCTCGGCGTTGATGTCCATAGGTGGGATAAGGCTGGCTATGTGCCTTAGGTGTGGTTGGTGAAATGCAGCTTCTGGGGTAGGAATCTCATCCCTATGGTTGGGTATTTGGTCGCATTCGATCAGCGTCGGTAGGGGTATTTCGGTATCCCCATTGATAGGAGAAGCAATGAATCCTTGTGCCCTTCTGCCGCTAGTCTCTATGCGGCCCGAGCAGGTGTTTAAGGTGTAGGGTTCTGATGGTCCTTTGATTCCAAAGGCTTCAAAGAATTTAGGTCCCGCTAGGGACCGGTTACTTTGGTCGTCGATGATGGCATACATTCTTACTGCCTTTTCTGGTTGTCCATCTGGGTAAACCTTGATTAGGCATAGTCGGGCACAACATTTCTCTCTCTGACTCTCCCCACATACTTCCAAGCATGAGCAGGAAACAGCTGTGGTGGTGTTGGCGTGATTCTGGGGCTCCCCGCCATGACTTGGAGCGGGACTAATGGCGACTGCAGCCGGTGAGTCTCTGGCGAGTGGGGTTGGATGCATAGCTGATGTATGTCTTTCGCTATGACACTCTTCACACTTGATGGCAGATTTACAGTCCTTAGCCATGTGCTCCACTGAAGCGCAGCATCTGAAACATACCCCAAGCTCGGTGAGGACTTTCTTGCGCTCCTGTATGGTTTTGGATCTAAACCCTCTGCATTTGTTCAATGAGTGTGGTTTTTTATGAATGGGACATTCACGATTGAAGGACTTGTCTCCTAATGAGGTAGTGTACTGTTTTCCCATGGGTACTGCAGGTGATGGTAGGTTAGTCTTTCTAACGCTCACGCTGCTCTTAAAGTCTCTGTGTTTATGCATGACACTTTCATACCTTGATGATGACGTCGCTGAGGCTATAGTGTTGGACTCCAGGAAGTCAAGGCTGGGGTCGTTCCTCATTTGGGACTGTTCATCGATGAACTTACAGAAATGAATAAATGGGGGAAAGGTGACATCATGCGCTCTTTTGTACCTTGAGACTGACGCTGCCCACTTCTCTTGCAGACTGTATGGTAGCTTCACAACAATTGGGTTCACTCCATGCGCTGTATCCAAGTAGCACAGCCCAGTCAAACGAGGGTCTTTTTTGGCTAGCTCCAGTTCCATGAGCAGATCACTTAAGTCCTGAAGCTTATGGACTTCCTTGAGATTGATCTTTGGGATGCTTTGCAGTCTCTGGAATAGGGCCTTCTCTATCGCTTCTGCACTACCAAAGGTACGTTCAAGTCTCTGCCAGGCGGCAGCGAGACCTGCTTCTGCTTGTCCCACATAGACAGTTCTGAGGCTCTTGATACGATTTGTAGAGCTTGGGCCCAACCATCTGATCATGAGGTCAAGTTCTTGCTCTACGGTTAGGTTGAGGTTGGCAATGGCGGCTTTGAAGGTTGCTTTCCAGGCTCTATAGCTCTCTGCACGGTCATCGAACTTTGAAAGACTGGTGTTGATTAGCTCTCTGCTCACCATAAACCTAGCGAACTCAGACATATCTGATTTCTCACTGCTTGTTGCCATGACAACTTGTGATGCCCCTGGGGCGTATGGGCTGTTTGGCGTGAAAGGGTGAGATGCTACCGGGTAAAATGATGTTGCTGCAGGGTTGAGCTGTGGTTTAGCCTCTGTAGATTCTGATGACTGCTGCTTGAGCTGTGGAGGTAGGCCAGAAAACACCTGATCTTGCTGTAATAACTGTCCTTGAGTGGGCACATCCGGGTGACGGTTATTAGCTTGCTCGGGTGCTGTGGGTGGCACTAGCACCGTAGGAAAAGCTGGTTCGGAGGTTTCAGTGTTGTCGGCTTGTACAGTACTGGAAATAGGGGGTGACACGGGTAACTGTTTCAGCACATAGTCACTGGTGCGATCGACTGGATCGTCCATTTCCTGTGGTAGTGAGCAGACTGGATCAAGACCTTGGCTCAATGCTTGCTCAAGTATTCTTACTTCGGCTAACGCAATTTCCTCATCCATCTCTGATTCAAAAATCTTTATCCGAGCCTCTGCTTCTGCTTCTACCCTCTTGGCCTCTGCTTCTGCCCCAGCTCTCTTGGCCTCTGCTTCTGCCTTTGCAAGAGCTGTTTTCTCAATGAAGGTACGTCTCGCCTTGGATTGTTCTGCATTTATGCGGGCCTCTAGTATTCTGTCACTCATGGCTGAGCTTCTAGAGCGCGATGATCTGTATGACCGAGAGGAATGTTTAGATGAATTTGATCTGTGTGATCTAGTTTCCTGCATATGAGAGATATGGAGTTCCGCTTTATCTTTAACATCCTGCACCATGGCGTCTCTTTCTCTGTCTAATGATTCTGCCTTGCTCAGTTCTGATGAGGCTTCATCGATATTAGAGTCTTTTAGAAAGGTTATATACCTTGTAGATAGTCCCTTGTATCTTTCATAAGCTGTGTTCAGCCGTCCAATGGCGACTTGTAACCTGGCAGCACCACCTGAGGAGGATTTAAGTCCTGACATGAGGGAGGAAACCCGTTCCCATTGCTCTTCCAGGTTATCACATAGCTCATCTTTCATGGTGTGATAGTTTTCAATGACCTTTATCGTCGGTTTAAGAGAGCGTTTCGGTCGTGCGTCTTGATCTGCTGGAAGCGTGGGCTCTGCTTCCTGCTCTTCATAATTACCATTATCAGGTTGCATTTGTTTTGTTTTATCACTGGGGAACTCAGCAAGGTCCTTTTCGGCCATTTTGATTTAAGGTGCGCTATCTCTTTAAGAAAATAAACTTTTGAATTGGGGGCTGAAAATCGCTGCACGGTTCCTATAGGGCACCTGATAAGCTTCCTAAGGTGTTTTGAGTGAATTGCTGGGGTTTTGGAGTTGTGGAGGACTTCCAGGCGAGGGAGTAGATACTGCAGATGCACGTTGATTCCCCTAGGCTTGTCCAGACATGTTCAGTGGCTGGGCAGATTTGCTGCACGTGAGCCTGTTGCTAGGGAGATTCCTGAGTGTGGTACTGGTCACTAAGGCAGTTTTTTGACTGTTCTGTCCCCACATGAAGGCGAATGAAGGTGTAACTGGTAGTGGCTGTGTGACTTTCCTACCTTCGTGTCCAAGCAGTGGAGCAGACAGGACCGGCAAAAGCTCAGGTTAGACGGATACACGTAGACACGGAGATTTGAATCAATGTGGGTTTATTTGACCCAAGTCAAACACAAACAATGATACTGAAACCTTGGTGTTGTCTGTTAATATCTTTCCTAAAGCTATCTGCTGGTCAAAAAACTGATGCCTTACGTGCCCGAGAGATGAATGTCCAGTCACACAGAAAGCAGATCCCTCCCATAAGGGTTGCAGGAAGTGACATGGACCCAGGCTCCTGAA
Organism: Spea hammondii; assembly: GCA_029215755.1. NCBI lineage: Eukaryota > Metazoa > Chordata > Amphibia > Anura > Pelobatidae > Spea > Spea hammondii. The sequence goes on from JARDYJ010000004.1 coordinate 82,272,833, forward strand.
AACACGCCCAACTTTATTAACAAGAACAGAGGCGTGCAGCATACGAATTCTGGCCAGCAGGTGGCAGCAAAACAACAATACATATAAACAACATGGTGATGGAAGAAGTGACAATATGGTGGACATTAAATAAATACAGTCCAGAGGACAGCACAGTTGTAGTCCGTGTCAATAAATAATTAATTATAAAATTCCATCAATAGAACCAGCAAAGTCTAAATGCAGTCTCTCCCAAGTTGTATTAGGCCAGTCCCATGGTTGTACAGCTCCTTGTGGCAGCTGTCCTTGGACTTGAATGCACCCTTTGCATGACATGACATATTGCTCAATATCTTTATCAACTGATGGCCACCAAACATAATCCCTACCCTTCTGTTTCATTCTGACAAAGCCAGGGTGACCTTCATGAAGGAATTGTAACGTGGCTTGATGTAGCTTATTAGGTATTAGAACTCTTTCGACCCATAAAATACATCAATCACGTAGTGTGAGTTCTTTGGCTCGTAATAAAGAAGAGGAAGTATTTTTCTTCAATGTAAAGAAACAAAGTATTCCTGACAGTAAGTATTCAGCAAAAGCAACATTACATATTAACTGTTATAGATGCGGAGCACAGAATCATGGAGCTTCTGAGTGCAGTTTTAAAAATGCTCGTTGTCATGCCTGTGGTAAAGTAGGACACTTAATGAAGACTTGCAGAGGACATCAGTAGACTGTATCAAACAAATGACATAAGAAAGGAAATCATCACATGGCTTTTAGAGGAAATACAGTACATCAGATTCAGAAGAGGACCTATACCATGGTAGGAAGGTTTGAGCCTTTGACTATCAAGGTTAATATGGAAGGGAAAGATTTAACCATGGACATAGATACTGGGGCTGCAGTTTCAGTTATGACAATTAAAGACTGGAAAAAGTTAAATATTCCAATATCTCTACAGCCAACTACTTTGAAGCTACAAACATATACTAAAGAAATATTGACACTGGTAGGAAGTGCATCTGTGTCTGTACAAGTGGCAAAACTGCTAATCTTACACTGTACATACTTAAATCGGGTGGACCACCTCTATATGGAAGAGACTGGATACGGGCCCTTGGCATGCCTGAGAGTCTTAATAATAATAAAGTCCATATTATGGAAGTTGATCATGCTCAATGGATTGAGAACATTAAAATCAAATATGCCCTTGTGTTTGAAGATGTTCTGGCAAAAGTTAAGATCAAAAGGGTTTGGTTACAATTAAAACCTGGAGTTAGGCCAACGTTTTTTAAAGCTTGGACAGTACCATTTAAAGGCAGGAGTTGATGCTGAACTGAGAAAGAAGAGTTAAAGATTATATCACCAGTTCATCGTAGTGAGTGGGTCTCTCCTATTGTACCAGTACCGAAGAAAGATGGACAGATTCGAATATGTGGAGACTTTAGGATGGTGTCGAATGAACAATTAGCAGTGGATAAGTATCCTTTACCAAGAACAGAAGAGATTTTTGCTAACTTAGCTGGGGGACAGCATTTCACAAAGCTTCATTTGAAGAATGCTTACCTTCAACTCGAAGTACATCCACAATTTCACAAATTACTCACCATCAATACTCACCGTGGTTTGTTTCAATATAATCGAATGATCTTTGGAATCACTCTAGCACCAGCCATTTGGCAACGTACCATAGAACACTGGCACAATGTAGAAAGAGTATTGCAGAGACTAATGACCTACAGTTTGAACTTAGAGAAGTGTGCTTTCATGCGCGGCAAACTAGAATTTTGTGGCCATATAATACATTGCCATGGTATCCATACTGCTGATGACTTCATGCTTGTATGGAAGCCAGTGTCATCCATCCATCCAAGCAGGCAGCAAGCACACTACACTTACACTATGCTACGGGTAATCTAGGGTAAGGGTTTTTTTAAAAAAAAGATTAGTTAGAATTAAATTGTGATTTACATAAGCGCTATGAACATATAAATTTATATAAATATAAACTCTTTCCTTTCATTTATTCTTTCAGCTCTTTTTTACTGCTCTGTACTTTCTCTCACTTCTTCTAGACTTTGACAAGTGGACAGAAACAGATCCCAATTACCGTACCAACAAGAGGAAGTCCAGAGGAAAGTGCGTAATGGAATCTTCCTTCTTCTGTTGTGAAAATAACGGTGCCCCCTAGAGGCAGAAATACATCCTACAATTGTAATAACCTGAAACTGTACATCGTATTACCGTATTTGCTCGATTATAAGACGAGGTTTTTTCCAGAGCAAATGCTCTGAAAAATACCCTTCGTCTTATAATCGGGGTCGTCTTATAATCAGACCTCAACTAGATCTGACTATGAGACTAAGATCCAGATCCCCCGCAGCAATGCAGTGGACCTGGATCCCCCCCCCCACACACTTACCGGTACTTCTGAGTCCCCGGTAGACAACGTCCGCTGCAGCCGGGAGGAGGTGCGGTTAACAGCGGGGGTTGTCTGCGTCCATCCAGCAGACCTTCCCCGGTTGTCAGAGATCAGAGTTCCCCGTGGAACGCAGACAACCCCCGCTGCTAACCGCACCTCCTCCCGGCTGCAGCGAAAGTTGTCTACGTGAATCGCGTAGAGCTCTACACGCTGCCCGGACTACGCACCGGGGACTCAGAAGCGCCGGTAAGTTTGGGGGAGGGAGGGGGAGGGAGTGTTAAATGGGGGGCATAAGGCATTTCTGGAGGCAGAGTGCTCTGTGAAATGCCTTTTAACCCCCTTAATGCCACTCTGCCTCCAGAAATGCCTTTTAACCCTCTATACGCCACTCTGCCTCCTGAAATGCCTTATACCTCCCTATATGCCACTCTGCCCCATAATATGCCTGTTAACCTTCTAAGTGCCAGAGTGGCATATAGGGGTATAAGGCAATTCTGGAGGGAGAGTGGCACATAGGGGGTAAAAAGGCCTATCATGGGGCACAGTGGCATTTAGAGGGTTAAAAGGCATATCATGGGGCACAGTGGCATATAGGGGGTATAAGGCATTTCTGGGGCAGAGTGGCAAGCCAGGGGGCAGATGTGCATAACTGGGGGGCAGGTTGGAAAAAAAAAAGGAAATAAAAACAAAATATTTTTCTAAATCATAGCTTTTATTAAAAAAAAATTGTTCACATAGTTTACATGAATTAACATTTACTGGTAAAACTTTTTTCCTATAGGGTCATCTTACATTCAGGCTTTTTTTCCCATAAATTAATATTAAGATTTGGGGGGTCGTCTTATAATCGAGCAAATACGGTATCTTCCTACTATACAGCAATACATTAGGGGAGTAGATATTTGAATATCTTGTTGGAAATCTTTTATTCATTGGTCTAAAAGAAAGTATAATCTAATCCATTTTTACATTTTTTGTAAAGAAATACAAAAAAAAAAGATTTTTTCCCCCCTTAATTTTTATATTTTTGGGAGGCTCTTCATCTAGTTTTGTATAAAAAGTGATTTTGCTTAAATGTTTAAAAAAGTATACTCACCGTTGAAAAACATTAATTGCTAAATTGGTGACCATTGTGACAAAACCACTTTTTAGATCTAAATTTCACTGTAAACCAAGTTGTAACCCAATTTTATAAGAGTACATTATATTTCTAATTTACATAATTTGCATACACCCATGTCTTTTAACCCTTAAGGGACCAAGGTGTGTGTGTGTATGTATGTATATATATATATATATATATATATATATATATATATATATATATATATATATATATATATAGTTTAGTTTAAACCAAATCTTAAAAGATTTGAACAATTATGGAAAAACAATCTGTTCCACCTCCAAAAACTACCCAAGAATTTGCTTTGTTTTGGAAACATCTTATATGACTAGTATTTTAATGTGTTTTGGTTATTTCAGGACAATAACAAAGAAAAAGGCTGATTTACGTATTTTACACTAAAACACCCACACTCCCTTTGCGAGGGGCTGAGTTTGGCTTCACATAGTTCCCGCTGGTGGGGTTCGCCGCGCACGCGCATTCCGACCAAAGCTCCACGCATGTGCACTTTATTCTATAAAAATAAGAAAACATAATTAGAAAGCGCATATTATTTGTATATTAGTCTTAGGTTTTAAGCGACTGAGCACTTTGCTGCTCCAATATCTGTAATATGTCCCGGTGCACAGAAAGGCTCACGCAAGTGCGCTTCCGTAGCTTTGACGTTTTGAGCGCCAGGCGCTTTTGGGGATTGTAGTTTCCTGGTTGAACGAGTTTCTGCGGAATGCTGGTCTGTGAACTACACTTCCCAAGCGCCTTTGCTCGCTTGGGCACCTTCAGCAAAGCCAAGAATTTTGAGAAGGTACGGGAGGCCGTGAGGAGAACGGGGTCCCCTTTGGGATTCGTCTGTGCCACTCCTTGTGCTTTGTGTGGGCCCGATACCTAATGATATGATTAATGGGGATGGGCCTGCAGACATGAGCACTGAGGAGGCAGACATGCAGAATGAAGAGTGAGTATGACTGCTCTGATCACTACGGCAGGGGGCTTTGTTGCCCTTTAATGATGATAATGATTTATGCTAATTGCCTCGCTTTATCTATACTCATTATGCATTAACTTTTTTTATTTGGCCATTTAAAATTAATAATCTTAATGTATTGGTTGGTATGTGATTGCTCCTAAGATTATAATTAAATAGTATTTTGTGCTTTAAGAAGTACATGAGTCTTTAAAATACTTAAAACACTGATTTATTATATGATTTAATATTTAATATTTGCAGTAGATGAAGGTATATATATATATATATATATATATATATATATATATAACATTGCGATCGCTGACCAAAGAGCTTTCAATCTAAACTTTGCTGTGCAAGGGATTGGTGTATAGTGACTTTGTAAGTGATATCAGGCTTTCCTGTTGCAGGGCAGTGACTGTGCCGCTCCCTCGCTTCAGCAAATAGAGATAAATGTGCCTCCTGGTAGAGCCTTGGATGTCAAACTAATTACATGATTGCTGTATGAAATGAATTAAGAATCATCTGCTTTAATTACCTCTGTGTTCAAGTCTTTCATCCACCCGCAGCGGCGCATTTCAAAGCATATTTCTGTAAACCTATGGATAACCTGTAAATCCATTAAGATAACTTGCTCCAATGTGTTCTTTTTATCATGTGTTGGCTGCGGAAATATTTTGAGAACGGCTTTTGTTCTTGCTTAAAAAAGAACAGATTACGGCCAATGAAATAAAGCAAAGATGCATTGTATAAAACCAAATCCGTCGCCCTTGTGCCAAGGGGTGGTATACGAGTTGAATAGCCTTCCAGCTGAAATGGTAGATATGGCATATGGGTATCCTCACTATAAGACTATACCAAGGACCAAAAATGTATAAGGTTTTTATAGAAGGCAAATTGATCAGAGCTGAATCTGCAAGCACTAATTTGCCCGTTAAATGGCTTTTTGGTCCGATAAGGTTAGTTGGTGTAAAATGCAGAGCTTTTTCACTCTTACCGGAAAAATATATTTGATTTTGAGCTGGTGTCTTAGTTTGGTTGTTTGAAATAGTATATTTTTAGAATAGGGAAATTGATTCATGCGCAGAATAAAACAGGGCACATATTAATATATTGTACATGTAAAGGGAACTATACACTTGCATCAAATTTTATACATTCACCAGGAAAAACACACACACACACATACTTACACAAAGCCGTTTGTTTTTATGGTATATATTCCTTTCAATGTTTTCAATTCTTGTTTTGAAAACATTATGCTGAACTCACAATTATATTTATTACTGCAGCACCTTATCTGTATTGGCAACTACATTAAAAGATGCCCATATTAACTTGGCATGGAATTTGGTGGCTCTATGATATCATTGCACATTTTTAATTTTAATTTAGCAAAATGCATTTCTTATTGCGAGCCAAAATATAACGCTGACACGGTGTTCTGCAATGTAATTTGAGTAGGCAAGCAGCACAATGCCTTTATGTTAGATGACATGTACTAGAGGTCAAGAAAGTCCGACCTAAATAGTGTTTACTGTGCACCCATGTTACAAAAAAAACCTGATGCTTTAGTACTGTTGGTGCAAGTGCACAAAGTGCGGCAAAGTATACGGGTATAGAGAATAGTAATAAGAGTACTTTGTGTAATTCTAGGTATATATCCCAGATATCAGTATAGATGCCTTACGACTTAGAACCTTAGTGAGTTGGAACCAGAAGAAAGGAACAACCTAGGCATGCATGGCTCTCCTTAGAAGCTTATTAAAATTTTAATGTTATACATAGCAGGAATAAAGTCAAGAATGGAAACCATTTCTCGTCGATTTTATATATCGCCTCTTACATTATTCTGCCTACCTCTGATTTATTAACCCTGGCGTTGGAGTTCCCTTACTTTTATACCAAATATCTTAAAAAATTGGCAGACAAAAATAAAAGCTGTGAGTAATTGAGACAATTTTATTTCTGTGGGCGAGCGGTATCCAAGAAAAATGCAGTAGGAATTAACAAATGGCAGATATAGTATTTACAATCCACAAAAAATCTAAATATACCTAAATTGGATCAAATAGCAGTTACGTGATAATGCTGAATATAAGGGCAACATTCTTAGTGTAGAACCCATTAGAGGTGTATATATATATGTGTTTATTTTACGCTTTTATTTAATATATGCAAGCATCTAATAGAATAGGGCATGGGAAATTCTCTCTTTATTACTTTACTATACATATGTTTGAGAAAGCATCGACCTGTTCTGTAATTCCCACCCAACACACTATTAAATGGTCCCAGATAGCAAAAGGCTATAAAGTAGGATTAGATTTCAAGCTTCCTGTTGCCTCGCTTGCTTGAAGAAGCCATTGCTTAGTAGACAGAGACAAGTGTTGCTGCCACCTATATCCATTAATGGGAGTGGGACATGGAGCAGGAAAGGCCAGATCACAGAAGAATAGGTCTTAAAAAAAGGTCTAAATTTAGGGCAAAAGGGGAATTAGGGAAAGTAGTGACACGTGGAAAAGTGCTGTCATTTACTGAAATGCTAAGATTAAAGAATAACTAGGATATGCATCATTCAGTCTGTTTAGCATGTTGTTTATACATCTTAGACAATAAATAGTAACAAATACAAAAATGTGTGTTCTCATAAGCAGACTCTTAAAATGATGAAAAAAACACTAATAACGATAACTAATAGTTAATACACTAAGTATGTACCTAATCATATTCACTCCTAAATCTGAATGTGTGCTTCCTAAATGTACCCCTTACAGATCTAGCTTGAAAGAGGTAGAGCATTAATTGTCTGTGGTTATTTTGGTGTTTAGCAGAACAAATGAAGATGCGACCATAATGTCTAGCTAGAACTATCAGCTAGGATGGCAAGTAGAAGTAGCCAAAGAGAATAGGTGGACATACAGAGACATTCAAGGGTAGGTAAGTGCAATTTTCTGTAAGTGCCAGAGTTGTGAAGTCAAGGTCTGTAAGTTACTGTAGGCATTTGAAATTATGGAGAGTTGGCGAATGGCAGGTGGTTGGCGGTCCAAAGATATGGAGCAATGAGGGATAAGGTCTAGCTGTTGAAGGGGCAGGTAGATGCCTGTTGAAAGCTTATTTTCTGTGTTGACCCAATACAAGTTATAAACTTTTACTCACTGCAGGATGAATGAAGACTAACCAAGTCTGACAGAGAACCAAGCGGTGTTTACTGCAAATCGGAATCCAGAGAGGAGAATTGCTTTTTTTGCATCTTAAAGTCAATGTTATCATAATTAATCTTGAATTATAAAGATGTGATCAAGAGATTGACATGGAAAAATATCAATTTGTAGGGATTTTCATGCTGACTGATTTTATTATCATTATTAATAAAATATTTGCACTCATCATGTTTCCACTGGGAACTACTGCTGCCATGCCTTGAACAGACCTTCATGGGAACGCCATAACCTTAATCACTTTAAAAATTCATGGCAGAGGTGCACGTTAAAGAGCAGGGAATCTAGTATGCGTAGATGTGCACTTGTATGGCCACGTCCTTGGTGTCCTGTTCACTAGCACACAATACATTGCCTGTAGGGTGTATGGGTGGGTCGCATTGTGGGGGTATGGATGGGGATAGGTGATTATATCAATCTTTTCATACATCTGTTTACCTGCTTCTCCAGCACAATACACAGATCTCCATTTTTAATCTATTAAACGCACATATGTCGTCTGTGGATGACAAATCCACTTTAATTATACCTTCGTTTTCTTAGCAGTTAACTCTCTACCAAATACGTACTTCTAAATTATTCAGAACACTAATACTTTCCATGACGTTTATAATCCGCACTATAGCAGAGCTAAGCAGAGAGCTACCGCTGGTTGGCCAAATTCCTAGTGTATGGTGTAAACCAGCTTTTAGGGGTATCTGGTTTGTATTTTAGCTTTACTATATGTACGCGTGTCTTATAGTGCCTGTGTAGAGAACATCCCGATGATTTATGACCCTGTACAAGTGACATTTAAGCACTAGCCCGTTCTGCTCTGTAAGTCAGCTGACAAACCCTCATCCTGCTTCCTTGAGACAAGCTAAGCGGTATGGTTGTTTTCCTATGGCGGTTTCCTGTTTTACAGCTGCAGTCGATAACATGCTTTTGAAGCCCAAGCTAATTGTTTAGTCCTCTTCCCGCTGACGGCTGCTGTTCCTTCTGTGTTAATGCAGGTATGCTAGCGTTCATGCTCCCGGCAGCACACACGCTTTCGAGTTTACCAGCTAGTAAGGGAAGTCGGTAGTAAAAATTGTATGTATACGGACACGCAAAGATGTGTAGGGATATGGGAATTATACTGTCCCGACACATTTCTCCTAGATGGCGATAAGTTAGGACATAAACTGCTTTCTTTATTTTCAGTAAGCATGGACAATTTTCTCAAACTGAGATCTGAAAACAAAATTTCATTGACCCACAATACAAATGAAGATGCGTATCTTTAATCTTGCGGTGTTCTACGTTTGGTTTTGGATGTGTGTGTGAGAGTGCAGTGGCTTGGAGCAACACTGGAAGCTTTTTCCACTCCGTTCTGATTTTTTTTTTTTTTTTTTTTAACCCCTTAACGACAATTGCCGGTCCTGGCACGACACGGAAAAGCATGTGCTTTACGACAATTGACGTGCCAGGACCGGCACGTCTTTAAACGGGTGCAGAAAGCGATCTGTTTTCGCTTTCTGCACCCAAAAAACGTTGCTGAATGCCTCGACCTCGAGGCATTCAGCAACGCCGCTATCGGAACGAAGGGGCCATCTCTGGCCCCTCCACGGGGCGTCAACATCCGCCATACTTTGTATGGCGGCGGACGCCCGTATTAAAAGCGTTTAGGAGGCGATCAACGATCGCCTCCTAAACTTAAATGGTGTCGCTGGAATGCCTCGATCAGGAGGCATCCAGCGACACCAAACACTTACCTTTCGATGGGCTGTGACCGCTCCGGAGAGCGGTCACATCCGCAGCTGCCGATGATCTTCGCCATCAAGCAAGATGGCCGCTGCCCTGTAACAGGAACAAACAAATTTTAAAAGTTCGCTAGACAGTCCAGACCATCTAGAGAACTTTGGCTCCACTTGCAGGTTGAATACAGGTACTGCATTCACCATGCAAGTCAATGGAAGCCAGCTTTCTAATCACAGTGTGATTAGTAAAAATAAATTAAAAAATAAAATAAAATTTATAATAATTAGAAAAAAAATAGTAAAAAACTAGTAAAATGTAAAAATCATTTCCCACTGATGTCACTATCAGGGGAACCTCCAAGTTGAAAAAAAATGTTAAAAAAATTTTTTTAAAAAGAAAAAAAAAATATATATATATATATATATAAAAAATATATTTTTGTGAGCAAGTCCTAAAATTAGCATATTAGCTTAAAACAATTCTCGCATGGAAAGAGTTAAAATACTGGCATATTAAATGCCCGTGGGGTGTCTACTTTTAAAAAAGGTATGATTTGATGGGGTAAATTGAATTGGCCGGGTTCAACAACGTCCCAATTAACACCGGGGGAAGGATGGCCACACACCTAATTTCCAATTAGAAAAATGCACACGTACCAAATGTGGCCTTTTAGTTCCCACAAAAATGACACACCCATGCATGTGGGGTATCACTGTACTCAGGAGATGTTGCTGAACACATTATGGGGTGTCGTGTGACAGCGGCATATACCAGGAGCTGTAAATTCATACATAAAGTAGGTGTGTGGGGGAAAAATACACACACAAAAATACTACTGCAAACTTTGAAAACATGCTGGTGGTAAAATGTGTGCATGCAAAGAGTTAAAATACCAGCATTTAAAATACCCTGTGGTGTCTAGTTTTGAAAAATATATGGTTTTGTTGGGCACACTGAAATGGCCCGGCTCAAAGATGTACCAAATAGGGCATGGGCAGTGGATCCCCAAATGCCAAAGTTCAACATTGAAAAATGCGCATGCCCCAAATGTGGCCCTTTTGCCCCCAAACGGCCAGGCAAAATCCTTCATGTGAGGTATCGCTGTACTCAGGAGATGTTGCTGAACACATATTGGGGTGTTTTGTGATAGTGACATATACGAGAACTTTTTAATTCATACCTGAAGTAAAATGTGTGTGGAAAACCAAATGCAAAAAAATGACTACCACAAAGTTTGACAAAGACTGGTGGTAGATATGGTGCATGGAAAGAGTTAAAATACTAGCATTTGAAATACCCTGGGGTGTCTAGTTTTCAAAAATATATGGGTTTATTGGGCACACTGAAATGGCCCGGCTCAAAGATGTACCAAATGGGGCATGGGCAGTGGATCCCCAAATGCCAAAGTTCAACATTGAAAAATGCGCATGCCCCAAATGTGGCCCTTTTGCCCCCAAACAGCCAGGCAAAATCATTCATGTGAGGTATCGCTGTACTCAGGATATGTTGCTAAACACATATTGGGGTGTTTTATGATAGTGACATATACCAGAACCTGTTTATTCATACCTAAAGTAAAATGTGTGTGAAAAAACAAATGCAAAAAAAATGACTACCATAAAGTTTGACAAAGGCTGATGGTAGAATTAGTGCTTGGAAAGGGTTAAAATACTAGCATTTGGAATACCCTGGGCTGTCTAGTTTTCAAAAATATATGATTTGATGGGGTAAATTGCATTGGCCGGGTTCAAAGATACCCGAAATGGCACATGGGGGGAAGAATTACCAGATTTGGAAAAAATGGCTTTGAAATAGCAAAACGCTACCTGTACTTATTGCCCCATAATGGGTAGAAAAAAGCAAAAAAACATAAAAACATTGGGTATTTCTAAACTCAGGACAAATAGTAGAATCCATTTAGCAGGTTTTTTCATTACCTTTTATAGATGAGTAAAAGATTTTTCAACTAAAAGTTAGAAACAGTCATTTTTTTCTAAATTTTTCACCATATTTTATACTTTTTTTAGTAGTAAATAATATGATACAATCAAAACAATGTCATCTAAAGAAAGCCCTTCTTGTCCTGAAAAAAACAATATCTAATGTGTGTGGGTTCAGTAAACGGGAAAGAAGAAAATTACAACTAAACACGAGCAGCGCAGAAATGTTAAAACGGCCATTGTCACGAAGGGTACAAAAAGTAAAATCAGCCTTTGTCACGAAGGGGTTAAATACTTATTTTGGATGTACTTCATAAACCTAATTCAGTTAACATTCCCCATCTGGCTAGAAAGTTAGCTTTATTTCCATAGCCCTTTTATCTTAGCCCTACCACTACAAGTAGAAATCATTTAAAGATCACTACCCCCCCCCCCAAACCCCTTAAGCCAATATAGTATTAAAATACGTAAGATAGGGTAATATGTAAAGGATGTAGATGTTGCCTTCTGGAACAAAAATAATCATGTGTGTTGTGTATGACCATAACTATGTTACGGAACATAAATAGGGTCTTTGTTGGCACCTACAATATAGAAGGCATTTTAATTGCAAAACAAATTATTTTTTTCTATTTTAGTATAGATTTTTATCTAATTGCTAATAATTTCAAGGTTTTAAAAGAAGGCCCTTCTTCTCCTGAACAAAAGGATGTATAATCTGTGCCGGTTTATAAAATAAGGAGAAGGGTAATCAAGGTTTAACAAACAAAAGGGTTAAGCATGTGTAAGGCCGCAACAACTATTTATAAGAAAGAAGAAGAAAAAAAAAAGCTTTCATGTCATTATATTTTTAGTAAGCTGATTATTCCGCAGGATTTTTTCGCTTAATGTATGTACATTGCTGGACAAAAAACAAACAAACACTAATTATAAAAGGATTATGTGTGCATTTTTATATGCATTGGTTTCCAGTACTGTTCACTTCATAGCAAACAATGAATCGGATGAGATGCTGATATTGTGGTCTGGCTCAGCACGGACTAAGATATGACATGTGAACTAAATAAGTACTGCTATAGTGCATGCTTTATACCTTATATTTGCAAAATATAGTCAACTGACTAGTATTGTGCGATTAAGTCAATGAGTTCCTTTTTAATATTTAAATATTTGAATGTAAATGCCAATATATATATATATATATATATATATATATATATATATACAGTTTTGTATTAGTTTTGAGTATTTATGTACTTGTCTGTAATAATTGTTTGGTATTTGTTTTTTGTTGTTAGCCAAGAAAATGTTAGTGGATCGTTTGAGAGGCAGGAGTCGGTTGCTACAACGGAGGCCAGGCTGCGGATGGAGGGTGTGGAGCTGAAGGAGGAGTGGCAGGATGAAGACTTTCCAAGGTATTCAAACCCAAATCATTTTGTATGGACACGTTTCAGCTGGATAATTTCCATCAATGTCTACCGCAGATGGATATATTATATTGGATTAACCCCTTAATGACCTTTGCCGGTTAAAAAAATTAAATAAGCTTAGAAAGTGATCAACGGCGTTGCTGTAATGCCTCGATGACGAGGAATTCAGTAACGCAGAGATCGGCATCAGGGGCCCCTCCCCGGGGCGGACGCCCGTTTTAAAAGAGTTTAGGAGCCGAGTTTAGGAGGCGATCAACTTCAATGGTGTCGCTGGAATGCCTCGATCAGGAGGCATTCAGCGACACCAAACACTTAGCCGCCACTGCCAGTGATCTTCGCCATCCGCAAGATGGCGGCCGCCCTGTAAAAAAAATAATAAAGATGGAAAAGTTCGCTAGACGGTCTCCAGACCCTCTAGAGAACTCTGGCTCCACTTGCAGGTTGAATACAGGTACTGCATTAAACCATACAAGTCAATGGAGCCCAGCTTTCTAATCACAATGTGATTAGTAAAATATTCACAAAAAAAAATGTTCTAACATTTAAAAATAATTATGCAAAAAAAAAAAAATGAAGTTTATTATTTTGAGCAAGTGCTAACATTTCTAAAAAAAATCTCAACATAGAAAGAGTTAAAATAAAAGCACTTCAAATACACATTTAATAAAAAATGGCTTGATGGGGTAAATTGTAGTGGCCGGGCTCAAAGAAAGGGCATAGGTGCAGACTGACCAAATTGGAGAAAAAAAAGCGCACTTCCCAAATGTGGGATTTTAAATCTCAAACAACCCGACAAACCCATGCATGTGGGGTATCACTGCACTCGGGAGATGTTGCTGAACACACATTGGGGTGTTGTTTGATAGTGACGCATACCAGGAGCTATGAATTCATCCCTGAAGTACAATTTCTGTGGGGAAAAAAATACAAAATTACATTTTGGCAAAGGCAGGTGGTATAATGTCATGCATAAAAGGGTTAAAATACCAGCATTTGAAATACTTTGTGGTGTCTAGTTTTCAAAAATATATGGTTTGATGGGGTAAATTGAAGTAGTCGGCTTCAAAGATGTTCCAAAGAGGAGATAGAGGCAGAATGACCAAATGACCACCTGAATTACGCATGTCCCAAAAGTAGCCTTTTACCAGCCAAACAATCTGACAAACCTATGCATGTGGGGTATCACCATACTCAGGAGATGTTGCTGAACACATATTGGAGTGTTGTTTGACAGTGACATATACCAGGACCTTTATATTTATAACTAAGTTACAATTTGTGTGGAAAGATTACCATTACAAAGTTTGACAAAGTGTGGTTGTATAATTGGTGCATGGAAAGAGTTAAAATACCAGCATTTGAAATACCTTGGGGTGTCTATTTTTCAAAAATATATGGTTTGACGGGGTTAAATTTGCGTTAACCGGCTTCAAAGATGTTCCTTAAGAGGAGATGGAGGCAGAATGACCAGATTTGGAAAAAAAGGTTTGGAAATCATAAAACGCTACTTGTACTTATTGCCCTATAACTTACAAAAAACAGCAAAAAAACATAAAAACATTGGGTATTTCTAAACTCAGGACAAATAGTAGAATCTATTTAGCTAGTTTTTTTTACTTCCTTTTGTAGGTGAGTAAAAGGTTTTTCAAAGAAAAGTCATAAAAGGTGTTTTTTTTTTCACCATGTTTTATTTATTTTTTTATAGTAAATAAGATGATATGATCAAAACATATGGTATCTGAAGAAAGCCCATCTTGCCCTGAAAAAAACAATATATAACGTGTGGGTACACGAAATGGGTGACGAGAAAATTACAGCTGTCCCACAGGGTACAAAAAGAAAAAATGAGCCCGGTTCTTAAGGGGTTAAACAGTGGTGATATTGCCGTATAAACAAATAAAGCAGCTATTGACAGGGCAGTTTAATGTGCCATAATGTATTTAACCTTTATAGCTGCGCCACCCCCTGCATGGTCGGTTTTTTCGAGCCACTTTTGGCTGTGTAGTAGCCATTTTAGTCATTGGGAGCGTTGTCTGTGCATGTGATGGCGGGGAGTATGCACAGTAGAAAGCAGATCTTGGCTGAACACATCAAGGAGCTCGGGGGAGAGAGTGTAGAAAGATGAGAATTTGGTGAATGCCTCTGGTGAATCGGTTCTGAGCGCCCCTAGGCACGCGCATGCACACGTATCCCGCACTCCTTACTGACCTGATTCTTTAGGTTGAACCCATGACAATCTCTGCTGTAAGTATCCGAGCAGTGTTTGAGATACTGGTTACTTCTCCCTGAGGGATGATGAAGGATTTGACACACACCAGCCTATTAGTAAAAATAATAAAGTATAGGTTTGTTCTTTTTTATTTCCCAGACCTTTGCCTGAAGATGACCATATTGAAGGAGATTACCTATCTGGGGTAGATGGAGAAGGCAGACCAAGTAAGAACATGATGTGTTTTATTCAAAACCCAAAACTTAAAATATGCTTTTATCCCATATTGAAAAACAGAACGGCATTGTGTAGTTTAATGGAACACTCCGTCCAAGTTGCCAAGTTTACCATAATATGAATCTCGTAAATGTGGATTTCCTTATGATCTATGTAATATCCGTTCTTGACAATTACGTTTTGCACACGTGTTGAATATACTTCCTTTTGTTAAAACGGGCTAATTTATTTTAATGCCTAAACACAGATATTACACATTTTGAAGATTAAATCATTAGCAAAGCGTGTCTGTTTATTCATCTGCCCCTATTAGTGGTAATAGATCATGGATCTGAAATAAGTCCTGTTTACCATCAGTGTAAAGATTTACCATATCGATATTTTAATAAAACTGCCCCTATAATAATAAAATTAGAGTACGTCGTCTGTTTCTTTGTTGGATAGGTGGAAGGCTAATAGCACACACAGGTTGTGGCTGAGTTTAAACCTGACCCCTGCAGCCAAGGGAAGAACACTAACCATTTTTCATAGGCTAGCTGTTAGGAAAAGGAAGCAGTGCAGTTAATTACAACATTTAAGAGATTAAAACACAATAATCACCTGGTCATTTTAACCCCTTCGCGACCTTTGCCGGTTCAGGACCGTCATGACATGAAGGTCACTAAATGACCTTTGACGGTCCTGAACCGTCAAAAAGTAAAATAAGCTTAGAAAGTGATCAACGATCACTTTCTTCGCTTAAACGGCGTTACTGTAATGCCTCGATGTCGAGACATTCAGTAACGCCGAGATCGGCATCGGGGGCCATGTCTGGCCCCTCCCCGAGGCGTCAACAACCGCCATACATTGTATGGCGGCGGACGCCCGTTTTAAAAGCGTTTAGGAGGCGATCAACGATCGCCTCCTAAACTTAAATGGTGTCGCTGGAATGCCTCGATCAGGAGGCATCCAGCGACACCAAACACTTACCTCTGGGTGGGCTGTGACCGCTCCGGAGAGCGGTCACAGCCGCAGCTGCCGGTGTTCTTCGCCATCAACAAGATGGCGGCCGCCCTGTAAAAGCAACAAACAAGTTTTTAAAGTTCGCTAGATGGTCTAGAGAACTCTGGCTCCACTTGCAGGTTGAATACAGGTACTGCATTCAACCATGCAAGTCAATGGAGCCCAGCTTTCTAATCACAATGTGATTAGTAAAATATTAATAAAAAAATATATATATATGGAAAAAAAATATATGGAAAAAATTAAAAGTGCTAACATTTAAAAATAATTATGCAGTGATGTCACTAGATGAACCACCCAGCAAAATGTGTAAAAAAAAAAAAATATATAAAAAAAAAAAAAAAGTATTAAAAAAATAAAATTAAAAAATAAAGTTTATTATTTTGAGCAAGTGCTAAAATTTCTCAAAAATCTCAACAAAGAGTTAAAATAAAAGCACTTCAAATACCCAAGGGGTGTCTAATATAAAAAAAAAATGGCTGATGGGGTAAATTGGAGTGGCTGAGCTCAAAGATGTGGCATAGGTACAGACTTTCCAAAATGGACAAAAAAGCGCACTTCCCAAATGTTGCATTTTAAATCTCAAACAACACGACAAATCCATGCATGTCGGGTATCACTGCACTCAGGAGATGTTCCTGAACACACATTGGGGTGTTGTTTGACAGTGGCATATACCAGGACCTGTATATCTATAACTAAAGTACAATTTGTGTGAAAAAAAATTACTATTACAAAGTTTGACAAAGTGTAGTTGTATAATTGGTGCATGGAAAGGGTTTTCTAGTTTTCAAAAATATATGGTTTGAATGGGTTAAATTGAGTTAACCGGCTTCAAAGATGTTCCAAAGAGGAGATGGAGGCAGAATGACCAGATTTGTTAAAAAAGATTTGGAAATCATAAAACGCTGCTTGTACTTATTGCCCTATAACTTACAAAAAACAGCAAAAAAACATAAAAACATTGGGTATTTCTAAACTCAGGACAAGTAGTAGAATCTATTTAGCTAGTTTTTTTACTTGCTTTTTTAGGTGAGTAAAAGATTTTTCAAATCAAAGTCATAAAATGTGTTTTTTTTCAATTTTTCACCATGTTTTTTTTATTTTTTTTATAGTAAATAAGATGATACGATCAAAATAATGGTATCTGAAGAAAGCCCATCTTGTCCTGAAAAAAAAATATATAACTTATGTGGGTACACTAAATGGGTGAGGAGAAAATTACAGCTGAACACAAGCACCACAAAAGTATTAAAACAGCCTCGGTCCCACAGGGTACAAAACGAAAAATGAGCCCGGTCCTTAAGGGGTTAATGCTCTTTTATAGGCCTAGTTTATTTATTTTGTTGGTACTGTTAGGCTTTGTAAGTGTAAGGAGAGAATATAAATCAATTCTCTGGCCCGAATATAAAATGCTAGTTTTGCCACCTTTTGCCACATCTCCACTTCTATTTCAAATAATTCCTTAATTTTAAGCAAAGTGTTTTGAAACAGTTGCAGAGAAGGCGATGCAAAACGTACTTTTAGCAATTAAGTTTAAGCCAAAAGCTGTGAATGTGACACAGAGTCAAGACTAAGCACAATAAGTTTAATGATACCATGACTCCAACACTGCCCAGTCTCAGGAATACAGCGGCCGGTTAACAACTATGTAAACTAAATTGTGCATGGCATTGTACACCAAGCAATCACAATTAATAACACATTACACTTATTGATATAGCGCCAACGGATTCTGTAGCCGTGTTACAACAGTCAGTAGTCTTTTTACAGTCGGTAGAATATTTTAAGTTCACAAGCAATCCAAACTGGTACAAAAGGAGAAGAGGACCCTGCTCTTATGAGTTTACAATCTATTATAACAAGTTTTTCTCTCCAACTAACCTCCTACCTGGAATAATCCCACCTCTGCATGCTGCGTACTTTTAGCTGTTTTTTATTACGTAATACATGTTGAGGACCCCAATGTATTCCATCCTACTGGTGAGATGAAGACCTGTACTGGGGGGATCGCTACTCAATGGAAACTCACCCGTTGATTATACACTTGTGCAATTACCCAATCTTATAGCCACCCCAAGCCAATGAAGTCTTCTTCATTATCTAGTAAAAGGTTTTCATGTTTGGAGTTGAGTGGCACTGCTGGGACAATGTCATTGGGGCACAGAATTGTTCAATAAAATGTACACCACTTTATTGAAAAATCTCTTGATGTGTATTATTCCTTTTGTGCCCACTGATTGATGTGTCAGATGCTATGTTTCGTTCCTATGAACTCAGCTTATCTGCTGACCTTTAGGTTGCTTACAAACTCCAGCATTCTGGTCTCTTTGCGGCAGAACGTTTGAGGTTCTTATTAAGGCTTTCCTGGTATGACTTCACAAGTCATATATTTTTTATATTGTTTATGTTAAGGTTTGTGATAAGGACTAATTGTCTCCCCTCTTACGATCCTCCATACTGAAACGTATTTAACGGGGACATAAATAACTAAATAATATTGGTGTATGATTTGTTTCAGACTGCGCTTTGGTGGTGAAAAATGATCTCCTCTCTAACAATACCTCAACTGTCTCTTGTTTTGTATTTCCTTGTTTATCATGGACCCTGTCTGTCTGCTTTAGCTTGGGCATTTCCGTTGCTGGATCAGTCAGTTTATTGTATCCCTTACTCAGCATCTCCTAATTCACGCAAGTATCTACCTCCTGGCTATATCTGCATGATCTTCTGTCTGCCTGCCCATGTCTGCTCTATTAACCATATGTGTTTGTTCCTGTTGTCTGCACCCTCCTAAGTCACTTCTCTGCAGTACCGATGATTGTAATTTTATTTGCAAATAGTTAAGTGCCAGTCTACAAAGACAGGATGGTACCAGCGAGGGGAAAAAAAAAAGTTGATTAATGCCCTTTAAAATGAAAGCACGTGTTTGCTGCCCCTGCACCTACATCATGTAAAGATGTTGCATATAATTTAGAATCCCAGGAAAGGCTGAATTATGCCAATGACGCAGGACGTGTACTATAACGATATACAAAATACTAAAAGCTATTTTTAACATATGCTTTCTAATCATATGTTACAATTACAGATCTGTGTGTCAATTTACATACGTTTTGATAGCTTGAGAAACCGTGTTCCCAGAGTTAGAATAAAGGTTTTAACAATAAAGTCATTTTTTGATGGGGCTGCATGAATTTGGTTCCTCAAAAGCTGCATCTTTTTTCCTATGACCATAGAGGTTCTGAGTTACTGGAATAATGAACCTTGCTACTCGCCACCTGTAGGTCAGTGACCCTGCAAACAAACCATCTGGAGCAAATTGACTGTCCAATGGAAAAGTATTTGGGGGGGTTTTGTAGCAGGTTAGGAGCAGTCTAATGTTTGTGACTAAAGCCAAGCGATGATTCCTAGACCCGGTCAATATATTGCTTGTGGCACCAACAAATAAAAGGCCTTTTGATCCGCCACTATCACCTTGTAAAAGTTTTCCGTGAATGCGCCTAGGAGAAGGTATCTGAACGTCACCTGCACTTGTGTTGCTTGTCAATTTTTAATAATTGGTCAACAGCATTAGTTCTCTATTAGCTTGTGATGCACAGGTTTGTTTAGTGAGGTCTTTAGTCAAAGTTGATCAAACTTTTTATTTGGCCAACATACAAAAGTTACATACGCTACATATCTCTTCTTCACATGGAATTTAGATGCGGCTGACACACTGTCTGGGTATATAGGGCAACATAGATTAAGGTGTGAATTAATTTGAAACATTTTATTTGGAAAAATCGGGCCTTTGCATCGCATCTTTAAGACGGAGGTAAGAAGCCTGTTTGTTGAATTGCATCTCCCATAATCCTCACACAGGAGTTGCAGTTCCAGTAGTATCCGGTTAGCCACTGGGAGTTCATGCCTGCTATACTCGATTCTCAACAAAATGTTAAACCCTCATCAGAAACCAATGCACAAAACATATTACTAGTTGCCTAGCTTGTTACCTTGGCCTTTTTTTTTTCTTTATAGTTCCAAGTCCAGTGGAAACGAATGGCAGTAAAAAAGCTAAGAAGAAACTAGTGGCTCCCAACCTTAGCTTAACTCTGGATCGCAGTGATGGCTCCGTTTTGTCTGAAGACTTAGATGAAAGTGGAGATTTGGATTTGGATGACCTAGACACCCCGTCCGAAAACAGCAACGAGTTTGAGTGGGAAGGTAACGTTTTCTCTTAATGCTTTTAAATTT
This sequence comes from Spea hammondii, assembly GCA_029215755.1. Lineage (NCBI taxonomy): Eukaryota > Metazoa > Chordata > Amphibia > Anura > Pelobatidae > Spea > Spea hammondii. Next base: position 82,293,318 of record JARDYJ010000004.1, read on the forward strand.
CAGCGTAAGAGACGTTTTGGCGCCGATTGCGTCTCTGGGACAAGTTCGTAAACTTACTTTAACCATGGCCACACTTGCAGTATTCACTGTTAGGGTAAGCTCAACCGAATGGCCCTGTGTTATCGCCTATAGAATTCACAGCAAAATCGTTGTACACCAGCTGAGCCTGCCCATCATAAATTAACATTTAGGGACTGCATGCAAATACCATACAATTAACATAGATAAGTCTAGTTGCATCTTATTGACATGTTGAATTCCAAGTACAAATAAAAACCATCTGGTGATCAAAGTCCTTCAAATCAGAGACGCCTACATATTTAATATGCCTTTTTCCACTCCATGTGATCCACAGGACTTCGTAATGTTAGCAGATTGATGGAGCTGATGTCATACTGCAAGAAAGACATGTCTGTTCAGGACCACCAAACTCCCTACCCTTACTTTTTCTTTAGGGTTTTCCTTTGCATTTAGTCTAGGAAGCTAGATAGGATCTTTAAAAAAACAATATGAGCTAAAATGATGCATTTCATAAAAGAAAAAATATGTATTTTGTTTCTTCAAGGTGGGATACTTGCATTTCTCTGTTCTTTCTGCAGAGTTTTAAAAGGATCAAACATGCAGATTGTTGTGTAAAATAGGACTTCCTCTAGGAGAAGTGTCCTGCGGTGTCTGGTTTGGCATTTTAGGAAGAGCGAGCAGTGATCTGGACAGTAAACTGCCTTAGTGAATAAGAGAGATCTAGCTTTGTTACTCCCTGTTTTATCCAAGCTACCCGCCCTCTACTGGTGACCATCTATACACGGTCAGAAATTACAGGAGCAGTTTAGTCCCAAAAATTGTAGTTGTATTTTTAATGCATCTTGGAGTCCATTGTACCATGAACGTCAATGCATTTAAATTTGGTGTAAGCATTCTTGAATTTATTCAAGTAGAAAAATGACAGTTTTGTCTTTTTCCTGCTTGCATGGCTGCCTCTGAAAGCAGGAAGTGTACTTCCTGCACGTGCTCAGTAGCATTCCAGCCGGTGGGAACTGAAATTATTTTAAATGCTCGTTTTGTCTCAGATTTCTGCTTTTCTGAAGTAAATATTCCCAAAACAATTCTCCGTATGGAAAAGCAAAACGTACCATGATCATATGTTTACGCATGCTAATCTCTTGTTGCTGATACATATTGTGACTATAGCTAGGATAGATAGATATAGATAGGAATATAACCATATTCCTCATTTAGATTTAGCTATTAATATTTCTTTGAGCTGTTAAGTGCGTTCATGACCACACGCCTTAAATTCAGGATCGAGCAATTAAACAGCCATACTCCAACCCTTTAATTAAAGGCACAATAAAGGGTTCCTGTCTCCTCTCTTTTTATTTTCTATGCTGCTGTCTGCACTGCCCCTGGAGGATAGTTTCCCTTAAGAGCTAAGCCTTGGAATTTGGCAACTAAAAAAAAAGCATAGGTCGTTTTCTCCTTGCTTTATGGTAAGGCCCTCGCTTCTTGGTGTCCAGAAATTACGAACACCTCCAATTACCAATGGAATCAGTGAGAATACTATGTTTTGTCAGATTGCTTTGTCAATGTATTATTCCAAGCTTTCTGATTTTGCGCATGCCCGCATTATGATTCATAGCTGATCTTTTGCTTGCCCACTGCAAAGTGCCATTAGTACATCTTGTGCTGCTTAAGCCATTTAATCAGTAAACTATCGGTAGCTGTGCTTGTGAACGTAACTATTCACTGTGTGCTCTGGGAACAATGTAAAATCCACTAGAATTGATGAATGCATATAATGTGTACATCAAGCAATTTATGCTGCACCGCAACAGGGGCTATTGTGGGAATATACATAACAATATAGTTGATTTTGATAACAAAAGCTTATCAGGCTTCCATTGATCAAACTGTCAAGGTTTTTCAACAAATGTGTAGATCAAAAGATCCTGGACCATGTCTACGATAGGCATTTCTAGGCTAGTTTTTATTGCTGAAGCAGTTGCCATGGAAACGCTGTCAGATGTTACCGTTGATTGGGCCTTTATCCCAAACTGCTCTTTATAGGTATAATCCAATAAGAAAAATGGTCAAAATGTGCTTCTTTTTTTTTTTTAGCAGGAACCTTTAATGACCAGTATGATGTAACAAGAGTTAAAATTGTTAATACTGGCATGTTTAGTATGGTGTCACTGACAAGAGTAATTATTCGAGAGATGGGGCAGATTAAGTAAACGGTGAAATGCTGGAGGGATATAAATTAACGTAAACTGCCTATGTTGCACTATGGAGCCTCATTTAGCAATCTCAGGATAACTTGGAGGTTTCTATTAACTGGAAATCTTTGCAGCCTTTTACTGTTTAATTGATCTACACCATTGAGTTCCGACACACTTGAAGGAATCCACCTTTCTGAAGCGTGTGTTATCTTGACAGATGACCTCCCAAAGCCAAAGACTACTGAAGTTCTCCCAAAAGGATCCATACCTGAATACACTGCTGCTGAGGAGAAGGAAGAGACCCGACGCTGGCGTTTGTTTCGAATTGGAGAACAGGATCACAGGGTGGACATGTCTGCCATAGAACCGTATAAAAAAGTCATAAGTCATGGAGGTAAGGTGTACGTGTAGACACAGGTTACTGGCCAAGCTAATTCTAAGTGAGTGAACATATGCTTGAAACACTGGAACTGACATGCTGTAATGGATCACTTTAGTATTAAATACTCTTTAGCCAATTGTAAAATAATCTTTAAAATTGCATGATCCTCATAGTATTTTTGTTTAGTGGTCAGTTCAGCATTTTCCCTGCTGATGATGATTATTTTATTTTCAAAATAATGAAAAGCCAGCTTTTTTCGTACCAATGACTTTTCAAACCTTGATTTAGGAAGTTGATTTTTGTTTTGCTTTTGTGACAGCTTTAGAACTTATGGTTGTAATAGAAATGACAATTGGGACATATGGAGAGATCAGTTTTTAAGACGCATCAGGCAAACAAATGCAGTAATTATATAGGGGTCGTTTTCCCTATATTTAATAGAGCTTTTAGGATGGTGCTCAAATGACTTTTGCTAATTTTACTACTGTTTTGTTTGAATTATTGTGGTGCAAGAAGCACTTTGAATGGGATCTGTTTGCACCCTAGTAACGTATCCACTGATACAACAGGTGTGATTTAAATACACAGCAAACGCATAATAGTCGTTGCTGCATAATGCACGCTTCTGTTTCAGACGTGGTACATCCACTTTGATGAATATTTGCCTTTTTTAACTTACACATATCATTTTTGGTGTTACAGTTGTAGTCCACAAAATGTTGCCGCAAAACTGTTTATAAATTGACACAATCTCAATATTGCTGAGCCGAGCAGGTAGCGCCATAAAAGTCATCACATACTTTTAACTTGGTCTTTGAATACCCCTTTTGAGGGCAGAGCTCTGTTGTACAGACAGGAGAATAATGTAATTCAGGTAATGTGTGATTACAGAAATGAATCCGACTATGTTCAGCCATGTTACCATTGTTTGTGCTTGAATTGTTAACTGACGGGTTTTTTTTTATTATGTTTTAGGTTATTACGGAGATGGCTTGAATGCCATTATTGTATTTGCTGTATGCTTCATGCCAGACAGCAGTCAACCTAATTACCGCTATCTAATGGACAATCTTTTTAAGTACGTATGTTTGTTCGTGGGTAAGGATCTTGTGTGTGTGTGTGTGTGTGTGTGTGTGTGTGTGTGTGTGTCTAGCCAGTTGAACTATTAAGTCGAAATCCTCCTAGTGGTGATAACCCGACCTGCATGCAGAAAGTATAAAAACATTGCCTGTTTCTTTGTGCTTCTTCAAAAGAGCTTTGGCCGAACATCTGGGACACCTTGCTGATGTGTCTTGATGCTGGGCTCAGTCTTGCCATGGTGTATGACTTTTCACATTAAACTGTCTTCAGCAACCTCACCTTATTATTGAGTTTTAGCTATTCCTCACCCAGTTTTATTACTGGTCATTAGCGCCTGTTTGGTGTAATTGTTTAACTATATGCCTACAAAATCACTGACTTGTTGCAAGTGTAACTAGAAGAATCGATGCTGTTTTGAAGGCAAAGGGTGGTCACCCCAAATATTAATTTGATTTAGATTTTTCTTCTGTTCACTCGCTTTCCCTTTTGTTAAACGGTAAAAAAAAAATCTATTGACGTTTTATTTTTGACACACAATAACGCTCGTTCATAACGGAATGTGTGTCTTTGTTGTGTTTGTTTTTTTAGGTATGTTATTGGCACTTTGGAAATGTTAGTTGCAGAGAACTATATGATAGTTTATTTGAATGGAGCCACAACACGGAGGAAAATGCCAAGTCTGGGCTGGCTCCGAAAATGCTATCAACAAATTGATAGAAGGTAGGCTGGGTTTTGTATCTGTAACTTGTTACTGTATTAAACTATTTTAACAGTTATCCATATTTTGGTTAGACAAAATATTTCACTAGATTAAAATGCCTACTGCGCGCTATTCTTGCTAGAATATGAAACTGCTCTGGATATTTGAATATTTTGTGTGTCTAGTCTAAATACTTAGTTTATCTCATGGTATAAACGTATTTTCTGCCGGTTGTAGAAGGGATTCCTTTCTGAACCGCACGCATATGGTAGCACAAACTTATCACTTGTATGATAATTACTCTCTGTAAGAAGCTTTAAAGGGACAGTCTAATGTACCTGACACTCCCTTTAAAGAAGCAAGCCTATTAAAATATACTGTAATCCCCTATGCATCCACACAGCTATCATGTCCTTTCAAGGAGTGGAAAAAGATGTTTATATATGTGTGTGTGTATATGTATGTATGTATGTGTGTATATATATCAGGGCTTGACAAATTTGTTGTGAATCTAGGCGCCAGGTAAAAAAGTTAGGAGCCAGGATTTTTTTAAACTAACAGTTGGTTAGGAGTGATCGGATCATCATCAGCCCACTTACTAAACTCACAGCGTTTGACCTGGAAGCACCCTGGACTTTCAGGTCAGTGCTGGTTTTTTTTTTTATTATTATTATATTTTTTTTTTAACTCTTTCGATGCTGATGTTCCATTGGAGCACAGCATTGACTGATATTTAGTCCCCACAAGCTTGTGGGGAAAAATGTTAACCCCTGCAATGCCACGAATGTGTCATACACAAGTGTGGCATTGAAGGGGTTAACGCTGCACTGTCGCTCTCATGGAGCGATCAGGCAGCAGGGGGGTGTTGGGTCAGGTCCCCACACTTGTGTGGGGAACCAATCAACACACAACCCCCTTCCCTGAAGCTGCCTGTGGCAGCTGATAACACGATTGCTGGTTTTGCAGCAACCGCGGTTTCAGCCTACAGGATCACTCCGTGGGAGGGATCTCAGGCTCGGGGGCGGGCTCTGAGTGGCTGTGCTGTCTGCCCAGACTCCTGGGCAGACAGCAGCAGCAGCGCCCCCGTGTGGTTACTCAGCCTCTTACATCCACATTTTTTTTATGGATGTAAGAGGCTGACAAAACCTTGGCGCCTGGGATTTGTCGAGCCCTGATATATAGATATATAGATAGATATAGATATATAGATATAGATCAGTTTCACAGTACAACTGCATAATGGCTCAGGGGCCAGGTAAAGCCAAGTGGCCTTATCGGCCACACACACACTCTTAGACAGACAGACAGACACACGCACACACACACACATACACACACACATACATACATACATACATACATACTTACTCCCTCGCTACCCCCTTACATTGCCCAGAGCCGCCTTTGTGGCTGCTTGCACACACTTTGCAGGCAGCCACGTTATTGCCCCCTGGCCAGCCTGCCCTTGTGTACATATAGGTGCAATAATTTAATATATGTATGTATATATATCTCTGTGTATATATATAGATAGATAGATATGAGAGAGAGAGATTGAATTCAACACAACTATATCTATTTTTTTGTGTATTCTGTTTGTCTTGGTCTTTATCAGTGTAGTATCTGACGGTCTTTCTTCATTATAGGTTACGGAAAAATCTGAAATCCTTAATCATAGTTCATCCTTCATGGTTTATCCGAACTCTTCTAGCTATCACAAGACCTTTCATTAGGTAACGAACTAGTTTTTTTTTTGTTTTGTTTTTTTACCTGTTTTAGCCTTTTCATATTTTGTTCTCTTATTTTCATTTGTAGCTCAAAATTCAGCCAAAAAATTAAATATGTGTTTAGCCTGGCGGAGTTAGCAGAACTTGTTCCTATGGAGTACGTCGGCATACCGGAATGCATAAAAGAGTATGTAGTGGTATTTTTCACAATCCTTTTACCCATCCATGCTTTGTAAAACATATGCTGATGCTTTTACCGAGATTTATCTTACTATTTCTACTATTAATCCTTCAAGAAAATTAGATTACCACATATATATAACATTTTAATGGCTAGATCAGGTTACATTTCACTATATTGGTGTTTTTTATAGTGGTTATGAATAAATAAACAGACTTATGTAGGGTTTGTATAGACAAGATGGTCTAGTATTATCTAGTATAGAGGAAGGGTACCTTAAGTCTTACTTTGTTATTGAAAATATATTTCCAAAATCTGCAATGCTACAATTGCAAGTAGATCTTTTCATCGTAACATAAAAGGGGGGTTTAAACAATTGCCCTTTTTATGTATTAATTTCAGCCCAAAAGAAGCGTTTCTCTTTAATATTACGTTGTACGTGTTTATTCTACTGTACCTTTTATAGGATATCTTGTTGAGTCTTTTTTTTTTTAAATGTAACTTGTAAATTCCAACTCTCTCCTACTAAGGTATGACGAAGGAAAATGTAAAAAGAAACACAGAAGGTATATGCACACCTTTCCTGGGTTGCACCAAGATTAGTCCATCTGCTCTGCACAAACTAACCCTTCCCTTATTGGTTGGCTTGCAGAAACACATATAGCATATGTAAATATAAACATGCACTGAATAAATCTAGGTATACAATTTTCCTGTTTGCAAACTACTTTCCTGTAATTGGCTGATAAATCACCAATGGTTCCAATGGTTAACGTTTGATCTCCAACGTGTTAGAATACAGTACATTCCAGAAACAATATAGCATGCTAATTTTATTCTAGAATGCAAATTTAAGGAAGTCCTGCATGGTCACCCCTTTTCTGTTAAACGTCTGGTCACCCCCGTAGTCATCCACCTTTCTTTAGTGTACATAACTAATCCTTGTAAAAAATTTTAGGGTACAAGTCAGTGTATGCAGTTGGCGTTCTAGTGTTATGTTTGTATTTGCAGTGCTTTAAATGTCAAAGCTAACCAATATTTCACTACTCGATCCTGTTGCCAATCCTCTCACCTGTCAACATGCCCTGCATCCCGAGGGTGGTTCCACGTTTAATATCCCAATGGCACAGCTTTATTCTGCTTGAAACGGCAATGTAGTTTCGACAACACTGTACCCTGCATGAGCCACTGCACATTAACGGAACTTTGGTTGCAATAATTCATCGGTTTAATCCAAAGGTTAATTTCTAATTTTAGTCAACAGATGTCAACATCGCAATTATTTAAGATTTTTGTGTTTGAATCGCTTGCAAGATAAACATGTTTTTGTCGCTGTTTTTTTTAGGTTAGCCATAAATGCCATTCACATCTTCTTAATTTCTGCATATTGCTTTGTATTTAGGCAGACCAGCATGTGCCTAGAACATCATGATCTCCAAGGGAGACTTAATGATAGACCATGTCAATGTTTTACCTGCTTTCTGACCGTTTCCCATGTAATGTGATGTCCATAGCTATTTACTTGAATGGAGAGCAAGGAGGAGGTTTTCTTGTCTATAGGTTTAAAGTCATATAATCTGTCCCTGATGTTATAAAATATTTACATTTGTCCAGGTTGTCAGTTCATCATATACTCTTAATAGCTTCCAGATTAGCAAGATTTTCCTGTTACAGCTTTGCCCTCTCAACTCTACCAATATTGCGATTACCGTGTCTCTCTAGACATAAGAGACATGTCCCATAAACTAACTTGATGTTAATCAACAGGGTGTAGAAGCCACCTGTATATGACAGATTAAAACAAACAAAGCAAGTTTCAGACATGGTTGCAATTAAATATCTCCCCCTATTTGTATCAAAAGTAAATTTATGTCGCACTTTGAGGTAGGTCATATCCCTTTTTTTTTTCTGCCCCAGTTGATGCTGCGTTAAAGAAATGTTAACATGTGATAGGGAAGTGTTTTTTAAGCGTTATAAATCTGGAGCATTGCATCACATCCAGCAATTCAACTGCAAGCTAATAATGAAGTTCAAACCACTTTCCAATGTTTAACTTCTATGTTGCAACCTAAAGCCAGTCCCCATGTTATGTAAAGGCAGCATAGAAAATTAGTTTTATTTTACTACTAAAAGAACAAAAAACCAACGGCTATGAAATACTAAATAATGGTGGCAGCCCAGTGAAGGATTTTTGGTATATGGACCTCAAAGTAGGACTCTTATTGCTGTCCTGTCTCTGCTACTCATACATGAATAATTTTACTAGTTTCTATACAAAGTCTTTATTATATTACACATCTTCCTAACGAATTGTATGAAAATAAGATGCAGAACATACTAAATGCTACATTTTATTTGTTTGCTATTTAACTAGGGTTGATAAGGAAATTGGCAAGAAGACTGAAGACCAACCCAGTGAGCAGTAGGACTGTATATGACTGATGAATGAAGGATATCTTGAAGATGCAAAGTGTTGGGGGGGGGGGGGGGGTTCCACATATTTTGTCATTTTTTTTTTTCTCCTGCTTTGACAGGTGCCTTTTTAGATTTTACTGATGCGGAAGTGAACTGTTACACAACTACACAAATATTGGTTAATAGGCTCTGAATCTATTGCTGACCGCAAAGTCAAAGATGTACAAACGCGCTCATTATACACAGGATCAGTATGTTAGCCAAGCTTGCAGAGTTGTCATAAATAGTGTTACATTGGAGATGTCGGAGAAAGCACCCAGTATTGTTATACAACTATTGTTTTTGTTCATGTTATTAGCAAACGAAAACTACAAAATGGCAGGATTGCGGAGACGATAAACGGTCATGAATGATTAGAGGCTTTATTGACAGCATGCCACAGATGCACTGCTTACTTTGAATTTACCTACAGAATCGGTCTCATGCTGGACCAAAGTCAAAGAACTCGTACAGGCATGGCCGCAGGGTAAATCATTGAGTAACACATTTGCACCATGTTTCAGTGGAAATAACTATTCCACCGCAAACATAGAGCTTCTCTATTCAGAATCCTTCAAAAGGGTTCATGGTATAACAACGGCTATTTTCTTTTTAAAACCAGTTTTTTTTTTATTTTGTGTAACAAGAAGATTTAGTGGCAGTTGAATTCACCTACTTTGTTGCACAAAATATAAATGAAATGGAACGTCGGAAATACTGCAGCGCAAATATGGGAAATGTGCAGTTCTTAATTACCTTGGTGCAATAAAGGTTCTGTCTGGTGCCTAGGAATGTAGCAGACATCCTAAAAATATATATTTGTGTGTATGACCACAGAATCTTTGGTGTAACAATTTCATCATTAACCTAATTTTATTTTTTATTTTTTTTAAACTCAATGCTGTTCTGAACTTATTGGATGGGTTATAGCTTTTACCATTCAGCCTGGAGGCCAATATTAAGATCTACTATTTTGTTAAGCCGGGGGGGGGGTCTGTGTAAGCTCACACCAAAACACAGATGTTTTTAAAGAAATAGCAGATATTTAAATCTCAAAGGATATTTGTTTTCTTGAAGGCCCATAGGATGATTACAGTACAATTATTGTGGGCTTGAGCAGGGAATAGAAATGTGTGTTAAAACATACAGAATTCCTTCCACAATATGGAGGTCAAATATCATAGTATACTTAGTACTACAATGTATAAATACGCATTTCGTAACTCAGTTATTAGTAAATAATGGAATTGTTATTCTACAGAGTAATAATGTATATATTTACAGGGTCCCGCGAAAGCAGTCTACTGTGTAGAATGATAGCTAGAATAGACCCCTGAGGTCGAAGGGCTCTTGGATGATGTCATTATAATTTCCTTGCCGAGATCCATTTTTGTTTCCTCGTTCTGTTATATCATCTGAGCTTATTTCTGAATTGTCAGCTCAAAACAATAGGGAAGGTACCGGCTACAGGGAGCCCAACGACTTTCAGAGGGTATTGTTTAATTGCACAGTGAAGAAGACCGCTTTAACATTTTTCCCAATAGCAATCTTGGAGACATTAGTAAAGCCTTGCTGCTGATCATTTTCCAGGCAAAGGAAATCCACCTTGACGAGTAATTAATAATTCTGTTGTCAGCCATCCCGTAGGCGTCAGACCCCCACGTCATAGTAGGTTAAACAAAGGTGTATCACTATAGGAACAAACTTTTTCCTGCCCTTTTAGCTGGTTTTCGTTGAATCCTTAGAAACGTTAAGTGAAGTAGGATAGTGCTGCTTAACAGCTTCAATTATTCTGAGTCCTTGTCATTTGATAAACTACCTTTTTATAGGCTAAGACTATATTGTGGCCTGTCGACGTTATTCACAGCCGATTGTAAACTGTTATATATTAAAGGGAAATGACTGGCTGCTTGGGAGTTACCCTTGGTGCTTGGATCCCGCCAGCAGAATATAGTGTTATATCAAGTGTCATTTCTTAGATCGATAGTACCTGTATGTAACTATGTAAATGTTGCAGTAAGGTCAGGTTTGTGACACAACGTGCAAGTTTTAAATTGTTTACCTTAATACTTACCTTTTTAATATTATATTACAATTGTTTTATATTTTATATAATGTCAAAGAACCACATGTTTTGTTTTATTATGTATGTAGAATGGACTCTTGCAACTTTTATCTGGTGGATGCATGTTCTTCATTGAAGTATTTATATTCATAAAAAAGGAAATGGAAAGAGATAATATATATTTTTATGACTTTTTTGTGAACCATATTTTCTAGCGTTCTCAGTCCTCTCTGCAGGCAAATTTTAGGCTGTCATTAACTGTTGCAAAAAAAGATACAACTGTTAGCTATGTTTGAAAATGTTTTGTGGGGGGGTTTTTGTTGCCGTCATATGTAATATCATGTGCCTGCTCCTTACTATCCACGTATGCAGTTAATGTAGAAACAGACACCGTTAACAAGGACTGGTTTCTTTTCGCTGAAAAAAATAAAGCCAGACAAATGAAAATGCATTGCTTCTTCTGTCATTGGACAGACAAGTTTATTTTAGAACAATGATCTTAAAATATAAGCTGTAAGAAGTTATGTAAAAAAATTAAGTGGAAGTAACCCTCTGCAAAATTAAGCGTTACAATCATCAGGAAAAGTTGATTGTGCTCTACTGTCACATGGTAGCATCCATGATAAATACAAAAGTAATTCTGATTAAAGCAAAATTCCCACAGTGAGATTCAAGGGGTTTATGTATGTATGTATGGATGAATATGTCTATACACACCCCAGCCATAATATTATGACCACCTGCCTAATATTGTGTACGCCCCACTTTCGTTGCCAAAACAGCCCTACCCGTCAAGGCATTGACTCCACTAGACCTCTGAAGGTGTGCTGTGGTATCTGGCACCAACACGTTAGCAGCAGGTCCTTTAAGTCCTGTAAGTTGCAAGGTGGGGCCCCTATGGATGCGTCCTGGTCCCGTGTGTTCTCTAGGCAACCGACGTACACGCACCCGGCCATCCACGTGATGTAAAAGAAAACGTGATTCAACAGACCAGGCAACCCTATTCTATCACTCCGTGGTCCGGTTCTTATGCTCACTTGCCCATTGTAGGCGCTTTCGGCAGTGGACATAGGTCAGCATTGGGCACCCTGACTGGTCTGCCGCTACGCAGCCCCATATGCAACAAACTGATGCACTGTGTGTTCTGACACCTTTCTATCAGAACCAGCACTAACTTTTTTCAGCAATTTCAGCTACAGTAGTTAGTTTGGGTTTGAACACACACACACACACACACGCATCAATGAGCCTTGGCTGTCCGTGATCCTTTAGCTTAGGAGCAATATATTTCCAGAAAACGTATTTTTTATATATATATATATATATATAACACCACCTATCACACAAAAGCCTGGTTCTCAATGGCCTGTTTTCCTGGACTAGACCACATCCTCCCTGCCAGCTCACACACACGGGTAAGGTCACACTCAGCTCAGGGATACTTTTTTAAGGTCCTCTCCTTTCCCAGGGAGCAAAATGGGAGTTTAAATGTCCATCTCCTTCCCGTTTCATGCTTTATGAGATTCCTGGACTGGATCACATAAACTGGCATTGGACATCCATTGTGTCACAAGACTGGAGTTAGCTTACCCGAAAAATGGTTATTAATAAGTAAAGCACCTGATGCAGAATTTACTGCAACATAATCCATAATCTGTCAATTTTACATTAGACAAAACCAGCTAAAATCTTCCTGTAGTTTAAACTTTTTGAGGTATTCCTTCATGATGTATACTGAAGTCATGGAGCTGAAACCACAACTTTCACTTCAGTGAATAAACCCTTTTACATACCTTGGGAACTCTCAGGGGCAGATTCTCAGATCCCACAGTGTGATCAGCAGGAAAAGAGGGAGAGCCCCCCCTTCCAAAATATTAATACTTAGAGGAAAGTGAAATATAAATAAAAAAAAATAAGTTTATTGGGGGCCCAGTGATGTTATGACATAAAAATTCATGAGAGGTCCCCAACGGGGATGTATAATTTGTGCGGATATGATATGGAAAGGGGAATAATGGTTTTACAAACATATGGTAACATTTACAAAAAATAAACCAACAAAATCTGATCCTCAGTGTATTAAAAAGCCCCGGTCCCAAAAAGGGTTAAATAATAAGGCTGGTTACTTGAGTCATTTGGTTAACACACGGTAAGTCATCACATAGAATCTGCCCGATGGGCTATTAAAGGAGTAATATATATGGCGCTGCGTAACATACTCCGAGCTCCTAGAATGAGGTACAGCAGCGAATTTATAAACGGGCCAGAGTAAATGTTTAACATTTAAGCCGCGTAACGGCGCGATAATGCTTAGTTGTTTTTTTTATTACACCGAAGCGCTGTCATCAACCTACGTGATCAGCTCCGCCATATTTATTACAGAAGAATAGCGCCCCGGATTGTTTTATAAATGCTTATGACGTGTATGCAAGAAGCAGATACGCTCCCACTATTAGATGATCACTAATACTAGAGCGTAGTTTACGTTAAATCGTGCGTAATCTCCAGGAGCAAATACTCCCACGTGACCTCCTCTGCCCTGCGTCTTCTTTTGGCGACAAGGGAAGTCTTCAGATTTACTTCCGGTGCATGTTGACGGAAGTTTGTAAGGACAGCGGCAGAGCTTGGTGAGTGGGACTCGGGAGGAAAGCTGCTTGTAGCTTTCGCATATTTTTACTGTTAAAAAGTTTTGGTTTTTTTAGCCGTTCACGGGGCTGCGCTTATTTCAGCTGTGTAACGTTTACAAACTCCCGGTGTCACTAGCATTCGTTCGCTGCCGTATGTTTTCGCAGCTGCCATGAATTATTGAAGCAGCTGCTCTCTTTTTGCGTTATTATTTCTAACTATCGGGATCGTGTATTTGTTAAGCAAGATGTGGCGGTCTTGCGAGACCTCACTAGTAATAGTTTAGTATCGAGGGGACTCCGAATTCAAGAAGCTGCGCCATCACAGACCTTCGCCAAAATTACGTCACATGGGGAAAAGTAAAATGATGTGAAATAGTCATGAAATAATGCGTGTTTTAATTATAATACACCTTCAGGCCCAAGAGAGAAACAGAATGGAGTTAGGTTATCCTTTGCAGATTAATAAAGTGTGTCCTGTTGGCTATATGACAGATCTTCTTCTTCGTACCTTTTGGTTATTTTCTGATATGTAGAAATTGCCTAGTAATGAGCAAAATGATTAAAAACTGATCTACACTGTGCAAAAACAGGCCAGTACTAAGGTGGTACACAAGAAGGCATGTGGCTTTTTAGGGGTAAGGGTTGGCTCTATTACTAGCGCTCTGCTTAATGATTGAAACTTGCGACTGGCGTTTGTATTGCGTGCAGTTCTTGATTTGGTCCTGTTTCATATTTGGTGTTCCACACCTTCTGCTTGAGAGATATATGAAATGGTCTGTTGAATATATATACTTTAGCTTTATTTCATTATACAAAAAACAAACACTGCAGTAGAAGTTTTTAATTCCTCGAATATGTTTGTTTTTGTTCTTCTGACAGGGACCTTATTGAAGCATCTCAGCAACACCATTGTGGATGGTGATTGGCATTTGACCTCCATAGAACATGGCATACCAGTTGTACAGGAATACCACATTAGGCAATAGTCTTCAAGAAAGCCTAGATGAGCTCATACAGGTTTGACATATTTGTGTGTGTCTCATTCTGAATGTAACCAACGTTGTACTAAAGACTTGCACAGTAGGGCATCCTTGTTACATTTTTGTACTCAATATATATACCGTATTTGCTTAATTAAAAGATGAGGTTATTTCCAGAGCAAATGCTCTGAAAAATACCCCTCGTCTTAAAATCGGGGTCGTCTTATAAACAGACCTCAAATAGGTCTGACTATGAGACTAAGATCCAGATCCCCGCAGCGCTGCAGGGGACCTGGATACTCCGGTCTTTCTGGGCCAGAGTGGCAAGCCTGGGGGTAGATGTGCATAACTGGGGGGGGGCAGGTTGGACAATAAAAGGAAATAAAAACAAAATATTTTCTCAATCATAGCTTTTATTAAAAAAAAAAATAGTTTACATGAATTAACATTTACTGGTAAAAAAATTTTCCTAAAGGGTCATCTTATATTCAGGCTTTTGCTTTTTTTCCTAAATTAATATTCAGATTTTGGGGGGGTCATCTTATAATCGAGCAAATACGGTGTGTGTGTATATATATATATATATATATATATATATATATATATATATATAAACATTTTCTTAAATTATGTACCAGAGATAAATGTGGAACTCATCACTGATTCTCAAATATACATAACGCACAATAGAGAACCTTTTTTATGCTTAGTACTCCGTAAGTAACCTACTTATATATCCCAAGCCATCACCCTCACAGCTTCACATTTCCCACACATCCCACTCCAGTGCTAGGCAGATCCTAGTGCACATTTGTGTGAAGCGCTACCATTGATTTTAATAGAAGCACTTTCCCAAAGCTATTTGCTTCAAGACAACAAGCATAGCATTGTCCAAAATGTCTTCGAATGCTGACTGGGACACACCAAGACATTTTGGACAATGCTATGCTTCCAACTTTGTGAGAACAGTTTGGAGAAGGCCCCTTTTATTTATATATATAATATATATATACCGTATTTGCGCGATTATAAGACAAGGTTTTTTTCAGAGCAAATGCTCTGAAAAATACCCCTCGTCTTCTAATCGGGGTCGTCTTCTAATCAGACCTCAAATAGAGGTCTGATTATGAGACTAAGATCCAGATCCCCCGCACCGCTGCAGGGGACCTGGATCCTCCTTCCTTCCCCCCCCCCCCCCCACCCCACACACACACACACACACACACACACACACACTTACCAGTGCTTCCTGCTTTATTGCCGGGGCAGCGGGTTGACGTCTACGCGATCCGCGGATATCTCTGACAGCCGGGGAAGGTATCCGCGACGGACGCAGACAAACCCCCGCTGCCAACTCCACCTCCTTCCGGCTGCAGTGGAAGGAGACGTCAACCCGCTGCCCCGGCAATACAGCAGGGAATTGGAAGTACCGGTAAGTGCGTGTGTGTGTTAAATGGGGGCATAGGGCATTTCTGGAATACTTTATACCCCTATATGCCACTCTGGCATTTCAGGAGGCAGAGTGGCGTTAAGGGGGCATTTAATAGAGCACTCTGCCTCCTGAAATGCCTAATACCTCCCTATATGCCACTCTGCCCCATAATATGCCTTTTAACCCCCTAAATGCCAGAGTGGCATATAGGGGTATAAGGCATTTCTGGAGGCAGAGTGCTCTATACAATGCCTTTTAACTCCCTTAATGCCACTCTGCCTCCTGGAATGCCTTATACCTCCCTATATGCCACTCTGCCCCATAATATGCATTTTAACCCCCTAAATGCCAGAATGGGATATATATGGGTATAAGGCATTTCTGGAGGCAGAGTGGCACATAGGGGGTCAAAAGGCATACCATGTGGCACAGTGGCATATAGAGGGTTAAAAGGCATATCATGGGCCACAGTGCCATATTGGTGTGGCAAGCCTGGGGGCAGATGTGCGTAACTGGGGGACAGGTTGGAAAATACAAGGAAATAAAAACAAAAAAAATTTTTTTCGCAATCGTAGCTTTTATTTAAAAAAATAGTTTACATGAATTAACATTTACTGGTAAAACTTTTTTCCTTTAGGGTCGTCTTATATTCAGGCTTTTTCTTTTTTTTCCTAAGTTAATATTCAGATTTTGGGGGGTCGTCTTATAATCAGGGTCGTCTTATAATCGAGCAAATGCGGTATATATATATATATATATATATATATATATATATATATATATATATATATATATATATATATATTTATATATATATATATATATATATAGTGTGTGTTAAACTGAACTAATCTGCTTTATTTGTGTTCTTGTTCACTAGTCTCAGCAGATTAATCCTCAGCTTGCCCTTCAAGTACTGCTTCAGTTTGACAAGGCTATTAATTCAGCATTGGCCCAGCGAGTCAGGAACAGAGTAAACTTCAGGGTACGTATTGAGGTTATTTTGTCAGTGTTTGTTGACACACATATCTTTGTTGGATGTCTACTAGGACATGTCCGTATTGATGTCACATAATAATAAAGTGGGTGTGTGTGTGTCTATATATATATATATATATATATATATATTAGTGTATGTGTGTTTTTATGCCTCCTTATATACTTTATCTCACAAAAGTACACCCCTCACATTTTTGTGAATATTTTCATGTGACAACACTGAAGAAATGACACTCTGCTAAATAGTAAAATAGTGAGTGTACAGCCTGTGTAACAGTGTAAATTTGCTGTCCCCTCAAATATAACTCAACACACGGCCATTAATGTCTAAGCCTTGGCAACAAAAGGGAGTACATCCCTAAGTGGAAGTGTCCAAATTGGGGCTCAATTAGCCATTTTCCCTCCCCGGTGTCATGTGACTCGTTAGTGTTACAAGGTCTCAGGTGTGAATGGGGAGCAGGTGTGTTAAATTTGATATTATCACTCTGATACTGGTTACTGGAAGTTCAACATGTCACCTCATGGCAAAGAACTCTCTGAGGATCTGAGAAAAAGAATTGTTGCTCTACATAAAGATGGCCTAGGCTATAAGATGATTGCCAAGACCCTAAAACTGAGCTGCATACAGCGGTTTCACGGGACAGGTTCCACTCGGAACAGGCTAGCCATGGTCGACCAAAGAAGTTGAGTGCACGTGCTCGGCGTCATATCTAGAGGTTGTCATTGGGAAATAGACGTATGCGTGCTGCCAGCATTGCTGCAGAGTTTGCGGGTCAGTTTGTCGGTGATCAGACCATACGCCACACACTGCATTAAATTGGTCTGCGTGGCTGTCGTCCCAGATGGAAGCCTCTTCTAAAGATGATGCCCAAGAAAGCCCACAAACAGTTTGCTGAAGACAAGCAGCTTAAGGACATGGATTACCGGAACCGTGTCCTGTGGTCCGATGAGACCAAGATAAACTTATTTGGTTCAGTTGGTGTCAAGCGTGTGTGGCGGCAACCAGGTGAGCAGTACAAAGACAAGTGTGTACTGTCTGCAGTCAAGCGTGGTGGTGGGAGTGTCATGGTCTGGGCCTGCATGAGTGCTGCTGGCACTGAGGAGCTACAGTTCATTGAAGGAACCATGAATGCCAACATACTGAAGCAGAGCATGATCCCCTCCCTTCGGGGACTGGGCCGCAGGGCAGTATTCCAACATGAAGACGACCACTGCCTTCCAAAAAAAGCTGAGGGTAAAGGTGATGGACTGGCCAAGTATGTCTCCAGACCTAAACCCTATTGAGCATCTGTGGGGCATCTTCAAACGGAAGGTGGGGGAGCCTAAGGTCTCTAACATCCACCAGCTCCGTCATGGAGGAATGGAAGAGGGACTCCAGTGGCGTTCTGGGAAGCTCTGGTGAACTCCATGCCCAAGAGGGTTAAGGCAGTGCTGGAAAATAATGGTGGCCACACAAAATATTGACAATTTGGGCCAAGCTTTCGACATTAATGGCTGTGTGTTGAGTTATATTTGAGGGGACAGCAAATGTACACTGTTATACAGGCTGTACACTCACTATTTTACATTGTAGCAGAGTGTAATTTCTTCAGTGTTGTCACATGAAAAGATATAATAAAATACTTACAAAAATGTGTACTCACTTTTGTGAGATTCTGTGTGTGTGTGTGTAATAATATAATATATATATATTATATTATATCTCACACATATGTTTCTGCCAAAGCACTAACGCATGCAGAGTGTACAAAGGCTGAAAACAACTGCACATTTAATTTACACTGAATGTTAGGTAACAGTGGGGAAGCGTATGCTCTTAATAAACTTGCAACTCTCTAGGCCTATCTTGCTTGCCCCCTTATGAAGTTGTGCCACTTAGCAAAACTGAATTACGTTGATTAATTGATTTACCCAAACTATCCCCTTCTGCAGGCAATAAGGGAATACATTTACTTTGTGTAAACACAATCACACTGATTGCAAGGTTGTTTGACTCTTCATATTTCTTTATTTACATATATACATGTCCTTGTGTAATTCCCCAAGCTTCTAGGTTGGTCATTATGGTTATCGGACGACACTTGTATTGCGTAACAGATGCCTCTTTGTTACTTTGAACTAGCGTTTGGCTATAGTTTCCAGATATAAAATTGAGCTAAAAAAAATGTTTTTCTTTTTTGTGTAGCTTGTACTTTATCATTTTTGGGTTATTAGTTTGGATAGAAAGCTGTGATATTGGGCAACGTTGTGGTAATTTAGGGCTGCAACAAGTAATCAATAATGAAAATGATTAGAATCGATTTTATCAAATAGAGGTCTGACTATAACACTAAGATCCAGATCCCCTGCAACGCTCTAGATCCTCCTCTCTGGCAGCCAGTGGGCGTCTATGCGATGTGTGCAGAAAACCTCGGCTTCTGCCCTCCACTTTTGCTGGGGCGTCTATGACTGAGCGCCTGCGCGACATGACCTTCTGCTTAGTCATAGAAGCTCCAGCGGAAGTGCTGGCCAGCAGCGGAGGTTCACCAGCTGCCCCCACTAGACACCAGGGAGTCTGGGGGGCTGGGGGGGACGGGACAGAAAGGCATATCATGGGGCACAGTGGCATATGGGGGATATGTGGCATATCAGAGGGGCACAGTGGCATATAGCAGGTATAAGGCATATCTGGGGGGCAGAGTGGCAAGCCTGGGGTCAGAAATGCATAACTGGGTGTCAGGTTGGCAAATAAAATTAAACAAGAAATGCATTTTTCTCAATCATAGTTTTCATTAAATATAAAAAAAAAAGTTTACATATGAATATTTACTACCAAAACTTTTTTATGTATTAAAACCTATTTTGAGAAATATTGTGTTTGGGTTCTTGTAAAATATAGTTTTTATTACCGTATTGGCCCGAATATAGGCCGCACTCCACCCCCCCACACACTTTAAGTCTTTAAAGTGGGGGTGGGGCCTATAATCGGGGTTTAGCGCAGGAATGCGCAATTTGTATCGCCCGACGCCCAGGACATGCAGTTCCGAGCGCCGGGCAGGCAGCAGGGTTAGGATCCACATCCCCGGCAGCTTTGCAGGGAAACTGGATTCTACTAATCCAGCCGGTGGACGTCTGCGCGATACACATAGACAACTTCTGGCATTTCCGCCGTGGGAAGTGCTGGCAGGGGAGGTTGTTGAAGTGAAGACTCCTGGTGTCTAGCATACGCGTGGACAACCTCGGCAGCTGGCACTTCCAGAGAGTCATAGAATCCCCGGTGTAACTGTCGACAGCGGAAGTTGTCTACACGTATTCTAGACACCACGAGTCTGCATTGGTAAATCGGGGGGGGGGGGGCAGAGTGGCAGCATATTGGGGGGGGGGGTCAGAGTGGCATATCTGTTAAAATGGCTATTGGTTTTCTGTTTGTATGTAATATATGTTGGCTAACTGCATAATAGATACCAAAAATGTTAAAATACAGTATGTTTGGTAGAATACTATTTTACTGTTCCACTAATGTGTATTTTTTCTAAAAATATAAATTTTTCTTTAGAAAAGCACCTAACTTTTATGGTGCGGCCTATAATCGAGCCAATACGGTATTACGTCAGTAAAATAAGGCGATTAGATAAATGCCATTGTGATAGAGATAAGTGTTGTGTGAGTACAATGACACATTAATGTAAATGTTACGTTTTCTTTTTTTATTCTGGTGCTTGTGGTGCACCATTTGTTCTTTAAATAAACAAAACATTTGCATATTTTTTTATTTTTTTTTTATCCAATTAATTGAAAAAATAATCGGCCAACTACTCGATTATGAAAATAATCGTTAGTTGCAGCCCTATTTACAACATTCCTATAGTAATTTCGAGAGATCCGAACTGGCTTTTTTTTTTTTTTCTTTCTCTCTAACGTTTTTAATAATAATGGCTTCTCACCTACAGCAATAAACCTATTAAGCTACTTAAATATTGATTTTTATTTCTAATGTTTTTAACATAGTGTCACATTTTTGTTTCCTTCATTATTTCACTTACCTCTAGGTGGCAACGCAGTCACGTTTCTCTAGGAAGCTATCGCAATTTAGAAATCTTTGAGACATGCATCATGTTGTCGATATTGCATATTTTATAATGCCACTAAGTGTTGTTGTAATGATATTTCCATTTAGTTGCCCCCTACCTTTTTTTTATTTTATTTATCGCTCTGCACAGTTTTCAGTAGGTGTGGATGACTTTTATGCCAAAAGATCCCTCCTGCAGTGGCTATCCCGTAAAGGGAATTGCTTCATTTTCTCACCAGCAACATCAGTCTTGCTGTACTTTCAGATTATCAGAATGTATAATACAAAGTTTGGGGGTTTTTTGTCTTTTTTTTTATTTTTTTTATTTTAGCAAACTATTTTTCCAGAGGCATTTTAACAGAAATTTTTTTTTTCCTATAATTCTTTTTTTTAGGGATCACTGAACACATACAGATTTTGTGATAATGTCTGGACCTTTGTACTGAATGACGTGGAGTTCAGGGAGGTGACTGACTTGGTGAAAGTGGATAAAGTTAAGATCGTAGCGTGTGATGGCAAAAGTAAGATATTTCTCCTATCTTGATTTCAAAAGATTACGCACGTGTTATGCTTATTACAAGGTTAATCTTTGCCTCTTACTGTTTGCCACCCAGTGTATTTCTCTTGTTTGTCTTGTAAATGGCCTTTCATTTTCTTACGACTTAACACTAAAACTTAGCTTATGCTAATTAAATCTCTTCTCAGTAGCTTTTGTTTTCATCCAAGTGTATCTGCTTCATTCATTAGCGCTATACTATTGCTGATATTTTAACCCCATGCCTATATTAGTAGAATGCATACATATCCCCTTAACTTGATATTCCTGGCATGTCATGGGGTTAACTGAGTTAAGCCAGTGTATTAGAATATATTTAGCAGGTCTTTTTCATTAGTTTTTGTAGATGAGTAAAATATTTTTCCAGTAAAAGTGTGTGTTTTCCCAACCTTTTTAAAAGTAAATTAGATCATCAAAATAATGGTATCTAAATAAAGCCTATCTTGTCCTGGAAAAAATATTATTCGTATGGATACAGTAAACGAGAAGAAAAAATTACAGCTAAATGCAAACACTGCAGCCATTGTCATGAAGGATACAACCGTGCAATTTGTGTTTAACTATACTTACTATTTCATGTTTTTTTTCCTCTGTAGACACCGGCTCGAATACTGCGGAGTAAGCAAGACATTGTTGGTCTGCGGCCTTTCTTATGAAATCATTTACAAGACTGTTTTATTTATTTCACTGATAAACCCGGGGGGGGGGGGGGCTTATAAAAATCAAACAAGATTTTGAAAATTTTGGTAGTTTATCACCTGCTCACATTCTAGTACGCAGAATATTACTTTTTTAATACCAATGTGAAGTTGCCTTTTTTTTGTTCATGAAAATGTCTAATAAACTTTTATTTAATAAACCTGTTTAAAAAAAAAAAAATGTGAAAATATGAACTTGTTTGTGGAGTGGTACCTGAAGGTTTGCAGGGAACTCTAGTCAATGTTATCTACATAGTGCCACTATTTACTTCTAAGTCTGTATCTTGGCCAGTTTTGTTAATTCATCAGATCTTATACATTATATGAATGGAGATTGCATATTTGTTCTTCAACCCACAAAGTCTTTGGAGTAAAAGTAGTAACACTGCCCGACCATAGCAAATATATTGCCCCTTATTCACCCGCCTAATAGAGGCCAATGATCCAAATGTTTGCTTATAGAACTGGAACAACCTTCTAGCATGCAATAAACCATATAGAAATTTTAAGGTATATTTCTAAGTATAATATGAATGTTTCAGGTCATATTCAAGACTTTACATAACCTTAGTTTGTCATTGAAACTTCTTTATGTGAAAATTATTGCAAGTTAAACATTAACCCTTAATGCAAATAACATGGGAAGCTATTTCACCAATAAAAATATAGTTTCAGTTTCTATACAGCTATAGTTTTATGGTTTAACTGCTTTACACCATGTGTGTAACAACGTTTGCAGATATGTACTTGTATATCTTGTTTACTGAATGCGCCAGCAGAGCATTGGCAATAGCAAAGTACATTTACTGCAAATGTAACCGAGCAGTGTGCAAGTCCGGTGTCCATCTTCATTTTTTTTTTTAATAATATACAAATGTTTTGTAGGCATTAAATGGGGCCCATGGATAAAAAAAAAAATTTCCAGTTGAGCATAGTCAGCTGGGCTAAATTAACCGTTCTAGAACACATGCCGATTTAACTATTCGGCTGCCTGAAAACATGCAAAAGCTAGAACTTTTTTTTTTTTTTTAAAAGCACAATTTTTGGAAAACTTCATTTTAGTCTGATACTAGTAATAACAAATGGTGGAAATTACCCTATTAAGGAGTTTTGTTTTGTGGAAGCCAGTATTAAGCAACCTTTAGTCCTGGGTTTTGTGGGTTTTTTTTATTATTATTTATATAACCAAAGGACCAATATGTCTATATTTTCAATTTTTACTATATGTTAAACCATGACTCCTCTTTTTCCATGTTTGAACCCTTGCAAATTATACATCAGTTTGTTCAAGAGAGGTAGGGCTTTCTTTTAAAATCATAAAACCTTATTAATAGTGAAAACAAAAACACATTTTTGCATTCCTGCTTAAATTTTCTTCCATCATGTCGATGCCGCAGGAGAAAAATGACCCAATCTCCTGATTAGTCATACCCCACATACATGCTTTATAGATTACCTTGTATTACATGTTTTAGTTTTTTTTATAAATACTATTGACAGTGACATTTACCACAATGGAACGCGTGATCAGTCATTCTTTGAACTGGAGGTGCGGTATGCACAGTTACATGTGATCGGTCGGCAGAAGCCAGCAAGGCGTACCTATGGCTTCTTGCCACAAGTTTTAAGCGTGTTCAGGTACATCCTAATGGGGACTAAAAGGGTCAGAAAGATATTCCAGTAAATAAATTGTGAATTGGTGCATCACCTCAGAAGTTTAAAAAAAAACAAACAAAAGTATATTTTTATTATTGGATAGAAGTCAAGATATAAGAAAATCTCTAGGAGCCCTTCTAACAAGAACCCCTGCAAAACTTTCTTAAACCCTCCCAGAAAATGGGTTTGATTATCTTAATAATCCAAAAGATTATAAAATAAAAATAATTGAAGATTTTATAGAACTGAAGTAGTGTATATAGTGTATATATATATATATATATAATAATAAATATTAGTATATATGCTATATAATCAAACCCACATAGCTCAGAAGAATGTATTTTTGTTTCCCCTATTGAAAAAGAAAGTACACCCTCTTTGAATTCTGTGGCTTTACGTATCAGGATATAACAACATTCGGGGCAAGATGGACGCTTGAGACTGAAGTTCCGTCGAGCCTCCTCGTTTATAAAGCTTTTTTTGGATGCACATCATAATGGGGAAGACCAACAAAGCTGCTGCTACTCCAAAAGCACAGGAGAGCAAAGAAAAATTGAACCTTACCTCAGTTCGTTTCATGGTGCGTTTGATCAAGACTCCAGGGACTCTCTCTCAAAGAAGGCCGCATCTCCTCCCGCCAGTCCTAACAGCGCGCTCTCTGAGGATACTTACGCGGGCCCTGAGAGCCAAAGGTACTGATTCCCAACCACCAAGGGATATCATATGTCGTTTACATCACTTTCCACTTAATCAATCCTACGAGATTGCAGGGCTCAAGATTCCATCATGTGGGACACTCATACTATCATTGTCTTTCCTGACTTATCACCCACCACATTAAATACTAGGCGAATGTTGAAACCGATTACTTTGGCTTTGAGAGAGGCGGCTATCCCCTATCAATGGGGTTTTCTGTTTGCTTTGATTGCCCGCAAAGGCAAGGATTCCTACCCGATTCACCAAGCCTCAGATATTCCAACTTTCCTATCAAGTCTTGGATTGCCGAATATTGACATTCCCAACTGGGATCCTCCGTTTTCAAAACTGGATCGTCCCCGCAATCCAGCGAATGACTGGTCGCCTAAACAACAAAGCCAGAAGCGGCAGAAGATACCTGGTTCGGCTGCTTCTTAATATGGGACTTTTTATTTATTTTTTTATTTTTATGTCTCACTTTCATGCATGCCGTTCCAACCTGACAACGCTTTGCTTGTACCACACATTCTGGATAAAGCTTTTCACCCCTCTCCATCCCTCACCCTCGAAGTCTAGTCTCCTTGGCGGTCTGCACACACTTCCAGTCGACTTTGATTCCTAGAACGGGCTCCTCACGTTTCTAGATGATCGCTACCCTCAACTTACCTATGCGCACTACACCACGTTCCACAAGAACCTCAATGGTCGGCTATCATCCGCAGAAGCTTTTGAGACACTGTTGCTGACACTCAACTTACCTGTGCGCACTACACTGCGTTCCACAAGAACCTCGACGATCGGCTATCATCTTCAGAAGCTTTTGGGACACTGTTGCTGCTGTGAGTTGATTTCTCCCTCACTTAACACCCGTTGTTCATATCCCATTGTTCACGACGCGCATTTACTCGTTCATGTATACCTTTGTTTTGATATGCTATGAGTGATGGGAGGATGGTTTTATTCGCCGGTTTACCTTTTGGTATATGTCTATTTCGGCTGTCAGTTCTCCTCGCACTCCTTTTCCTCTGCCATCTATTAGCTGAATTCTTCATATGGTACTAGAAAACGTCTTCCCGACCCCATGTTATACTTCTTTTTACATATATTGCATCCGTACACTTCAGTGTGTATTTCTCACCGAGGCGGGGGGGCTTGAGTGAACAACATACCTTCCTTGTCTACTTTGTCTCCTCTCTCTTGTGCCTACCCCTACAGGAGCCTGCCGACCCTGACTGTTTCCGGTCAGTGGCCTGGGCTATGGACCATTTGTTCAGTCCGTTGGCTCACAATTTGATGCTTCGGCATCCATGTAGCATCTTGTTTGTTGATGTTACCTCCAGTTTATTTGTTTTTTTTTCATTTGTTTGCTTTTGTATGTTTTTGTTTGAGGCTCAGGTGTGTTGGTACTCTGTATGGCTCTCCCCCAGTTCACATACTTTGCTATGGCGAAATTTACCACAATAAATGTACGGGCCTGTGACAGGGCCAGGCTAGCTGGCTCATATGTCATATGAAGTTTAGCCGGGTCACGGAGCACTTTTGTGTCCGGTTCTGTATACTGTGACCCGGTAATATATTATATTGTGTTTATTGTGTAACCGGCCCAGAGACTGATGTGGATTCAGCCCCAGCCTTCAAAGAGACGATCCTATAATCTGGCTGGGGCTCTTAATCAGCCAGCACAGCCCTGTCTGCCCAGACGGCACCCGCACTACAGGGGGGATAACACAGGTGGGGGAACCCATTGTATTCTGTAATCCCCTCACCTGATACATCCCCTGTATACTGATGGGATTTGTGATGGTATGTGGCTGATGGGATTGGGGGTTGGGTTCGGTACACATTGCATTGAGATTGTATATAAGTTCTGTGTTTTTGTAATAAAGAGAGTTCTTCTTGGTTTACTGCGAATGGTGGTCTGGATGATCCGTGGATAGCTGAGTGCTATCCGTATGAGGGACTGACTGGTGATTCCTCAGCCCTCAAACAGGGGTACCCAGCCTTGGGTACGGTGACCCTGTAACAGGGCCTTAATAAGCCCCAGCAGCGTTCTAAATTATTATATGTATTACAATCCATGAAATCCCATATAGTATTTGTCCAAGAAACTCACTTTTTAGCCTCGAAAAGGAGTTCCGACTAACTAATAAGCACTTTCATACTATCTTCCTAGCTAGCTCCCCGGACTCTAAGTCCAGAGGCGTTGCCATTATGATACACAAATTGGTCCCCTTTCAATTTCTCGATATTTGGAGAGACCCTGACGGTAGAGGACTGTTTCTTAAGGGTTTTATAGGACAACAGAAGGTCACTTTGGCAAACGTTTACGCACCCAATCAAAATCAGTCCAAGTTTTTAGTGCGTCTTTTGTCCCGTCTTGCGGACTCCTAAGAGGGCTTAACGCTATTTGGCAGGGATCTTAATATGACTCTGGACCCCGCCAGGGATTGCTCTACAGGAAGATCCCATATCCCTTTTGCGCATATTAAAAGAGCCAAACGTTTACTTCACTCCAACCAACTTACTGACGTCTGGAGGGCTCTTCACGTCTCGGATCTAGATTTTACATATTATTTACATGTACATAATCCTTATACTAGAATTGATGCATTATTTATTTCTCATTATCATTTACCTTTGCTACATTCGTCCGATATTGACATTCAGGTCATGAGTGATCATGCCCCAGCCCATATTGGAATTTCCTTTGACCCCCAGGAAAACCTGGAGCTGGCGATTAAATGAGAATCTCTTAAACGACCCTGCTAGTGTTGAAGACTTAGCATCATACCTAAATAACTTTTTTGTGGAGAATTGCACCCCGGATGTCTCAGTTCCCATTGTATGGGAGGCTCACAAATCAGTTATCAGGGGCCATTTGATACAACTCGGGGCTAAACGCAAACGCATAGAATTTGGGAGGATTGTTGATGTATCACAGACCATTTCCAAATTGGAAAAGCGGCACAAAGCGACTCCTCTCCCCGGTATTCAAGCACAATTAGACACTCTCAGAACACAATTGGCCACGCTACTCGATTCCAAATGTAAGAGAAACTTTTTATTAACAAAAATTTTTTTTTTCGAATTTCGGCAATAAGCCCGGTAAATCGCTGGCCAGGGCTCTCCGTGCCCAGAGGGCTTCATCCTTTATCTTGAAAATTCGTGATGCCCAAGGAACTTCCACTTCCTCTCGGATAAAATTGCAGATTGCTTTCGTGATTATTACAGTAAATTATACAATTTACCACCCGACTCCAGCCAACAGGCTTCTCACTCTGACCCGATTGACACTTATTTGTCCAAATTTCTTCAAGCCAAGTTGAATATTGCAGATAGTGTATCTTTGGATGCCCCAATTAGCCGTGAAGAAGTAGAGGAGGTGATTAAAGCAATACCGCATGGGAAATGCCCTGGTCCGGATGGCTTCACCTCCATGTATTACCGTAAGTTTCTCCCGACTCTGGGTCCTCAAATGGTCAAATTGTTCAACACTCTTGCTTCGGGAACTCCCTTAGACCCTCGCGCTAATTTAGCTCACATTGCTGTAATTCCAAAACCCGGCAAGGACGCCGAATTATGTGAAAGCTACCGCCCCATATATCACTTATCAATACTGATTTGAAAATTATTTTGAAAATTTTGGCCCTTCGCCTTCAACCTTTCCTTCCTTCATTAATTCATCCAGACCAGGTGGGTTTTGTCCCAGGAAGGGAGGCACGGGACAATACCATAAGGGCTCTGAATTTGTGGACAATGGCTAACCTCTCCAAATCCCCTTTTTTGCTGGTGTCTATGGACGCTGAAAAAGCATTTGACAGGTTTGGGTCCGTGCTTTACTCAACTAATTTGAACTCTCTATACAGGTCCATCTGCCCAAATTAAAGTTAATGGTTCCCTTTCCTCGCCGGTCACCCTGTCGAACGGCACAAGACAGGGGTGCCTCCTTTCCCCCTACTTTTTATTTTAGCCTTAGAACCTTTGGCGAATGCCATTTGGGCCAATTTGAACATTAAGGGGACGATAGTCGGAGATACTTCACATAAACTTGCCATATACGCAGATGATATGCTGTGTATGGTGGAAGACCCGATCACGTCTTTATCCCACATTGTCTCTGAACTGGAATGTTTTGGCCGTATTTCTAATTATAAAAATATTATTATATTTTATATTATTATATTTTATTATAAAATATTCGGAAATCAGAGATTCTAGGTATTAACATTGAGACGCCTTTGCTAAATCGTATTAAAGATTCATATCCCTTTAGATGGTGTGAATCGTCCCTACGGTACTTGGGTTTGCAAATTTCCTCTGACACTTCCAAACTGGCTGCTTTGAATTACTTTCCCCTTCTATCACAGATTAGAGCAGACCTTAAAAAGTGGTCGTTCCCACACATATCATGGTTTGGGAGGATAGGTTGTGAAAATTATATTTTACCTAGATTTCTTTACCCTCTTCAATCCCTGCCCATATTCCTCCCGTCGTTTTTTTAAATCCTGTCATAGAGCCTTTGTACAATACATTTGGGGCGGCAAGCCACCCAGATTGGCCTTTGCCCACATGATCTGACCTCGCCTTTGTGGGGGTATGGGACTCCCTGATATAGAATTATATTGGCAGGCTTCCCATTTGAGGCGGGTTCTGGAATGGACTAGAGATGTGCCGAAGCAATGGGTTCTGACCGAAAAACAGTTTTTCTCACGTCCCAATTCAGTGGTTCCCTGGTTGGCAGATCAACATAGACCCTCGCTCTTTGGGGTCATCCCACGATAACACCCACTCTTAGGGTTCTGGGTAAAGTTCTGCGTAAGGGTTTCATCACTTCCCTTCCCAGCCCGCTTTTACCTCTAGTTGATAATCCCGACTTTACGCCGGGTTTGGACCAGGGCCGGATGCATATTTTCGCTGCACCTGATGCAAAAATTCTGAGGGCATATCACCTACTACAAAATAACTCCCTTAAGCCCCTTGTAGATCTGGTTTGCACTCCCTCGATCCCCTTTTAGACCCATTTTCTTTACTATCAGCTTCGTAATTTTTTCTCCTCTTCTAAAGTTCTCCCGTAGATTGGCAGACCTCTCACACCGTTTGAGGAGTTATGTGTTGATAGCTCAGACCCCTCTCACCTTCTTTCTCGGATTTACGCTTTACTGATACACCAAGTCTCGCAAACTAAACCGTATTATGTGGTGCTACGGGAGAGTGACCTGGGTGTCGTCTTGGACCCCGAGGATTGGGATGAGGTTCTGCTGATCATTCACAAGGAAGTCCTCTCGAGTGCGATTCAAGAATCGACTTTTAAACTCCTTATTCGCTGGTCCCAGCGGAGCTTCATCATTATCTCCCCCAGGTCCCGTCATCGTGTTGGCGATGTGGCTCTGGGCTGGGAACCTATCTTCATCTATGGTGGACCTGCCCTTTAGTAAGCCCATTTTGGGATAAAATTACTACAGTTATTAGACTTGTTGATGATCCCCAATTCGCTCCATCACCAGTAGCGGTCCTTCTCCACCATACCCCACTCCCATACGGGAAATACAAACGCTCTCTGACTTTTCTTATTTTAAGCACAGCCAAATCAGTCATTCCGAAATATCGGAAACAAGCCGTATCTCCACCTATTGCGGTTTGGCTTAACAAAATGTCTTTGGTATGCCAAATGGAAGATTTAATTATATCTGCTAAAGGATTAGCACACAAACATAAACTCGTGCCACGGATACCACTTCAGCTTCTCTCCTCTCCCTCATGCTCCACGGTGTTAGATACTTGATTGGATACATATTGTCGCAATTCCCATATTCCTGTGTTGTAATGTGTGACTTACCGTGAGTTCCGGGCCCGGGACGTATTCGAAACTCAACTTTCTCCATTGGTTTTGCTGTTTCTATGATGACACACCGACTTTTTCTTGATTTGTTCTGTCCTTTTATTTTTATTATCCATTGTTTACAACATGTCATTATCTCTCCATATCGTTGTAATCAAACAATCTGTGGTCAAAGGCTGTTTATGCAGACTAACATCACATTGCCATTCAACCATGGGCGTAGGAACCCCTAAAAATCTGGGGGGGACAGCATTTTCCCCCATCAGATCCCCACTTTCTCCCCACTCATTTTTCACTTTGAGAAAATATGGTCTTTAATAAAATATGCAGATTAAAATAAAGTAAATGACACAAAACCTTTACTTTTCCTCTAACTGATTTCTGGGCCTAGAAGTTTTGTGACTACAAATTCAGGACACAGGGTGATTAAAAATGAAATAGTTCTATTTATTCTAGGGATGCACCAAAATGAAAATTCTAGACCAAAACATTCACGGTCCAAAACCGAAAATGACCCCCCACCTTTAAAAAAAATAATAATAAAAACTCACATTTTTAATAAAAAATCTCTCACACTATCTACCCCCTCTCACACTTTCTTACTATCTACCCCCTCCCTACCCTCCCTTCTCACACTATTTACCCCAGGCCCGGATTGGGACAAAAAATAGGCCCGGGCATTAAAGACTGAGCAGGCCATTTTTATTTATTTATTTATTTATTTATTGTTAAAGCCCACCCTTCATGTACCATCTTTGCATTTCCCCAAATCACTTAAACATTCATGACAGACACAATCACTTACTCACTCATTCACACAAATCATTAACACATATTCATTCATGCAGTCTCACAAATCATTCAAGCAATTCATCCACACATGAATTCATTAATTCTCATACGCATTCACACAATTCATCCACACATTTATTCATTCATTCTTGTACGCTACCCCCTCTCCCCATCCCCTTCTTATCTGCCCCTTCTAACTATGTTCCCCCTTATCACTATGTACCCCTTCCCCATTTCTCAATATGTACCCCCTCTCACTATCTATCCCCTCTATCCCTTTCTATCTAACCCCTCTCCCACCTCTGCCCCTTCTCACTGCACCCTCCTCCCTTACCCTATTTACCTTGTTGCCGGAGTAAGCAGCAACTGCGACCGGGTCCGCCACTCTAGGGGGCCGGGCAGCCCCCACCAGGGCCGGCCTTAGGGGTGCGCGGCCGCACAGGGCTTAAATTAAAACATCGGGGGGTCCGTCATAGAAGCCCCCTTGGAACTAACGCCGGTCTCCACCTGCTGCCACAACTAGACACCAGGGAGTCAGAAGCACTGCTAAGTCGGAGGCGGTGTAATATAGGGGGCATAAGGCTTTTCTGGGGGCAGAGTTTCCCATGGTATGCCTTTTAACCCCCTTTATGCCACTATGCCTCCAGAAATGCCTTTTAACCCCTATATGCCACACTGCCTCCTGAAATGCCTTACACCCCCTATATGACACTCTGCCCACTGATATGCCTTTTAACCTCTATATGCCAGAGTGGCATTTAGGGGGTATAAGGTATTTCTGGAGGCAGAGTGGCATATAGGGGGTTAAAGGCATATCATGGGACACAGTGGCATATAGGAGGGTATAGGAGATTTCTGGAGGCAGAGTGGCATATAGGGGGTTAAAAGGGATATCATGGGGCAGAGTGGCAAGCCTGGGGGCAGATAACTGGGGTGGCAGGTTATCAAATAAAAGGAAATAAAGCTTGTATTAAATATGAAAAAATAGTTTACATGAATTAATATTTACTAGTAAAACTTTTTCCTATAGGATTGTCTTATTTTCAGGCCTTTTCTTTTTTTTTCATAAATTAATATTCAGATTTTGAAGGTCGAGCAAATACGGTATTTCTCTATAGTCACTGTGTGAATTATTGTTCACACTTGCAAGGAAAGAAAAAAAGGAAAGAGAGCTTAAGAAAATGAGGGGATAGAGAAAAAAAAATAAAGGGGAGGAGAAATAAGAAAGGAGAGAGAAGAGGGTAGTGAAAAAAGGGTGAAATAATGATTTTGGCCATGCAATTTCAATGACAGACACATACATTAGTATACTTAAACCTATACTTGCCTGTTTCTGTTTTATTTATCACTGTAATATCAAAAGTTATTGAAATTTGACGACAGCGTCTTCTTCAGTTAAGGCGT
The DNA here is from genome assembly GCA_029215755.1 of Spea hammondii. Classification (NCBI taxonomy): domain Eukaryota; kingdom Metazoa; phylum Chordata; class Amphibia; order Anura; family Pelobatidae; genus Spea; species Spea hammondii. Next base: position 82,325,853 of record JARDYJ010000004.1, read on the forward strand.
GCCCTTTAAAGCAAAATAGCTTCATCTAAACATGGCTGTGTAGCAAATGATATCAAAGTATGCCAGCAAGTCTTAGAGTCTGTTCAAGTCATCCTGTTCCGGCTGGGTTAGGTCACAAAGGCATTTGAAATGCTCCATTAATTAATGCAATGATGATGCATCAGGTATTCTTATACTACAGTGATTAAGCAACTTAAAACTTAAGAATGAGTAGAATTGTCAGAGAGAATTTTGTAATTATTAGTTATTTAGACTATTATTAATAATAACACTATATAATTATAACCTTGAAGGCATTAATTATGCTGACATTATTTGATTATTCTAAACTTGTGAATAATTAGCTATAAGTATTTATGATTTTCATACTTTTTGTTGTAATAATGCATATGATAGTTACATAGTCCCTTTAAAGTTTCATGGTCTCTCCCCTTACAAATTAATGGGAGAATTTAGGAGAATCCCCTCGTATGGATTTACTCTTTTGCCCCCCCCCCCTAACTCAGTAGCTCCGCTGTACAGACTTTCCTTGCCGCTGAAAGCTTAATTGCTCAAGGGATTAACCCTTCATATTCCCCCAAGCACTTGCTGAGACTTAGTGAAGGGTTGTTAACACAAATAGCTAATCAGCCAATCACATGGCAGCAACTCAATGCATTTAGGCATGTAGACGTAGTAAAGACAAGTAGCCAGTGAGTGAATATAGCAAACATGTATAATCCCATGAAGCATCAGACAGCCCGGCTCTATGAGGTTTCCTAAGCAACTATTGATGCGGTATCTTGGGTTTTGGTATCTGGGGCAAATGAGAAGTGGAGTTTGTATGTCATCTATGTAGCAATGGTATCTTAGGCCATGTCGCCTAAGGATGTCCCCTAGTGGTAGCTAGTAAAAAGTATGAAACCTTGTAAAACTCTGCATATAAGCCATCACCACTGCCAGGTCAAATTAACCCCTTCGCGACCTTTGCCGGTTCAGGACCGTCATGACATGAAGGTCACTAAATGACCTTTGACGGTCCTGAACCGTCAAAAAGTAAAATAAGCTTAGAAAGTGATCAACGATCACTTTCTTCGCTTAAACGGCGTTACTGTAATGCCTCGATGTCGAGGCATTCAGCAAGGCCGAGATCGGCATCGGGGGCCATGTCTGGCCCCGCCCCGAGGCGTCAATAGCCGCCATACATTGTATGGCGGCGGACGCCCGTTTTAAAAGCGTTTTAAAAACTTAAATGGTGTCGCTGGAATGCCTCGATCAGGAGGCATCCAGCGACACCAAACACTTACCTCTGGGCCCTGTAAAAGAAACAAACAAGTTTTTAAAGTTCGCTAGATGGTCTAGAGAACTCTGGCTCCACTTGCAGGTTGAATACAGGTACTGCATTCAACCATGCAAGTCAATGGAGCCCAGCTTTCTAATCACAATGTGATTAGTAAAATATGAAAAAAAAAAAAAAATATGGAAAAAATTAAAAGTGCTAACATTTAAAAATAATTATGCAGTGATGTCACTAGATGAACCATCCAGTACCAGCAAAATGTGTAAAAAAATAAAAAGTATTAAAAAAATAAAATAAAAAAATAAAGTTTATTATTTTGAGCAAGTGCTAAAATTTCTCAAAAATCTCAACAAAGAGTTAAAATAAAAGCACTTCAAATACCCAAGGGGTGTCTAATATAAAAAAAATGGCTGATGGGGTAAATTGGAATGGCTGAGCTCAAAGATAGGGCATAGGTACAGACTTTCCAAAATGGACAAAAAAAGCGCACTTCCCAAATGTGGCATTTTAAATCTCAAACAACACGACAAATCCATGCATGTCGGGTATCACTGCATTCAGGAGATGTTCCTGAACACACATTGGGGTGTTGTTTGACAGTGGCATATACCAGGACCTGTATATCTATAACTAAAGTACAGTTATTTTTGTGTGAAAAAAAATAAAAAAAAATTACTATTACAAAGTGTACTTGTATAATTGGTGCATGGAAAGGGTTAAAATAACAGCATTTGGAATACCCTGGGGTGTCTAGTTTTCAAAACTATATGGTTTGAATGGGTTAAATTGAGTTAACCGGCTTCAAAGATGTTCCAAAGAGGAGATGGAGGCAGACTGACCAGATTTGTTAAAAAAGATTTGGAAATCATAAAACGATGCTTGTACTTATTGCCCTATAACTTACAAAAAAACAGCAAAAAAACATAAAAACATTGGGTATTTCTAAACTCAGGACAAGTAGTAGAATCTATTTAGCTAGTTTTTTTACTTGCTTTTTTAGGTGAGTAAAAGATTTTTCAAATAAAAGTCATAAAATTAGTTTTTTTTCAATTTTTCACCATTTTTTTTATTTTTTTTATAGTAAATAAGACGTTACGATCAAAAAAATGGTAACTGAAGAAAGCTTATCTTGTCCTGAAAAAAACAATATATAACTTATGTGGGTACACTAAATGGGTGAGGAGAAAATTACAGCTGAACACAAGCACCACAAAAGTATTAAAACAGCCTCGGTCCCACAGGGTACAAAACGAAAAATTAGCCCGGTCCTTAAGGGGTTAACATGTCCTGAAGAAAATGTTGTCAACCTATGCAATTAACATTATAGCAGTACAGGGAGCCACTAACCAATCATGTTTGCTCTGATTCAGTTTCTTCTGAACTCATTAATTTATTGATTTAGTGTATGGCATGTACAGTGTACATTGCAAACTTTTTTAATGAGATTGGAACTCTATTAAATGGAATTAATTGCACGTTATATATACCATATGTTTGGAGCACAAAAAAAATTTGAACAGTTTTACTCTAATGACACATGCCCTTTTACAAGAACCTTAACCTCATTATATATCACTTCTCTAGATTGCAAATGCCATGCAGCCCAAGCATGATTCTTATCAAAACCAATTAAAATTTGAAATGGAACTAGACAGGGATGTTTGCTGTCTCCATTTCTGTATATTCTAGGACTTGAGACTCTAGCAGCTCCTCTGGGAGTTCAACCTCTCTCTGCTTATTCACTGATAATATAATGCCAGTTATTATGAACTTACAAAAAAACATTATCAGCCCTAGTAGGCTGCATTAAAGTATACAGTGATTTATTGTACTCTGAGCTTGACTTTATTAAAACCTAGGTTTTCCTGACCAGATATTGCAGGAATTTCAGCAAAAGCACGTATTTGAGGTGTGCAGAGACTATAGGCAATGCTTTGATATTAAGCTAGCTAAATGACCACAAGCTTTATACACCACCTGAGTTATTTTTCAGGGGCATCCTTAAAGCCTGAGATTGTATTGAGGACAAATTGTGAATTATCATGGTTGGGAAGGATAGTTCCTGTCAAGATGGTAACTGCTTCTTAATCATTATATGTAATAAGTACTGTCTCTTTCCATATACATGGTTCACTGTTAAGAGAGGCCATGCTTAATTTCATTAGGATTCAGGCTAGGACCCTAGTCTCTTAATGCACCTTATATAGCCCAAAATTTGGAGGCAGGTGAGATGTACTATTGAGCAGCTTACTTGTCATGGGCTGTCCAAAGTCGCTTCTTTCCAAGCAAATGTATATGCATGTCTTTATACATTGCCCCAGCTCCTTTAGATATGACAGCAACAAAGGCCCATCGCTCTTCCTGCAATTCTTCCTACTACCTTACAAACCTTGGAGGTTTGGCACAAAGCCTTATGTAAGATCCAAGGTTTCAAGGGCAACCTCACTAGCTGCCCTTGTGTATAAAATGTGTCCATTCTTGTTGGAGTATGGTACCATCTATTGATAATCTTAAAGTGGGTCTCCACCAAGATCAGATAATGGATGCACCTATTTACATTATTATTATTATTATTTATTGTTTATATAGCGCCATCAAATTCCAGAGCGCTGTACAATGGGTAGACATGACATAACAAGTAGTATGTAACATAACAATTTGATCTACAGAGACATCAGGTGAGGAGGGTCCTGCTCAAACGAGCTTACAATCTAGAGAATAAAAAGCTTTATTCCAATCATGAACATGAATCTTACAATTTAGATCTTTTTACACTTCCCAATTATCTTTGTGCTGTCATACTGACTATCCAGTAGTCTAATCAAATTTACACTATTGATAGTGGATTTTTTTAAATACCTCCAAATCTGTCACATACAGAAACAGATATTGTAACGACAACTTTACACACTTTCTTGGGTTAAACAAGCATGGTGTTTTGATATGCTAGCTTTTCTATGCAAATAAGTGGCTCCCATTGTTACAACTTAGAAGTTACCTTGGAATGAGAATTGCGACATACATTTCTGACTGAACAAGTGGCTCAAAGCGGAGGAAAACATAAAGGGGATCTCCTCATGTACACGTCATGCTAAACTTCATAAAAAGTGGTAAATCAATGGTAATTTGTTTTATTTTACTTTTTTGCGTATGCTTTAAGATGTTTACTGTAACTTTTGGTTATTGGTTTTCCATTTGCTTTTTTCCCCTTGTAATTCTGTTGGATTTACCCACTTGTCGTTTTGAGACACTTACAGTATCTGTGTATTTACATAACAATGAACAGTCTTGGCCACATTCACCAAAAAAGTGGTAATTTGTCTCATGATGTATTGAATTTTAAAGGAACTACATTCAACCCTGTCCTTGCTAGATGCCTTTCTGTGAATATCTTGTTTTACAGTCTCTACCATAAAGACTTCATGGAATTTTTATTGTGCTACTACTACTGTGCAGCTGCATTTTATGTTTTAGGATGGTCTTTTATCAGTGACCCTCACCACTTATTTCAGTGGCCACTGTCTTCTATGCTGAGTGCTGGGATATGATCATACCAGGGAACTACCCAGGTCAGGCTACCTGGAGCTCTTCCTCTTATGGGAGAGTGGCTAGCTACATGACGGGTAAGGATAGTCAAATGTAAGGGCAGAACAAGCCCCAGATAGCTGATAATTTTCTGAAAGAGGAATTGGGTGGAGAGTGGCCATGGGTAAATGCCACTCTTGCACCCTTGACAAGAGGTAGACTGACCCAGAGACCCAGGGAAACGGGGTTTCGCTTGCAGACCCTGGGTGAAACCTGGTGAGTTTCTAGAGCTTTTAAGGACACATGACACAGAATAAATTCACTATGGAGGCTGTGCCAGTAAAGCACAGTGATCCCTTGTGTATATGGGCTGGTTACAAAGAAGATCTCTGATCTCCTCAACCTGCCTAGGGGCGCAGTGGAGCACTTAGTGGATCACCTAATAGGTAGATCTGCTCTTGGTTATTTGGCACAAGGACTGCTACCCTAGGCCTAGTTGGCCTAGGAATAAATACATCGTTGTGTATAATGATTATAATAAGGGTGTGTCAGTATGACTTGTGGTGTTGTTAAGGGCAGTTGTAGTGAGCAAGGTTTATGTCAATGAAGGTATTTTATTAAGATTGTTCCAGTCTGGCTAAAATGTCATAGTTTTAAGAGCAGTGTGTAAAAAAGCACTTGTTTTTCAGGTAATGTGTACGGTTCTAAGGTTCAGTCTAAATATTGCTGGTATTCTTCTGAAAAGTAAGTCTGAATTAATACCCCATATGTTTCTATGGGCATATATTTTATGTCACCACAATCTGGATTTAAGAGATACATAATTGCAAACAGCTCACTCAGGGGCGTAACTAGAAGCCTCAGGGCCCCGGTGCGAGAATCTGTTAAGGCCCCCCCCAACCCAATCTACCCTCCTCTCACACCATCTACCCCCTCTCCCCCCCTTCTCAGGCTACATTTTTGGTTTTTGTTTGCCAACCTGCCCCACCCAGCTATGCACATCTGCCCCAGGCTTGCCACTCTGCCCTCTGATATGCCTTTTAACCCCCTATATGCCCCTCTGCCTCCAGAAATGCCTTATACCCCTATACGCCACTCTGGCATATAGGGGGTTAAAAGGCATTTCTGGAGACAGAGTGGCATAAAGGGGGTTAAAAGGCATATCATGGGGCACTCTGCCTCCTGAATGGGGATAGAGGTGACACTGGGGAGCTGAATGGGGACAGAGGTGACACTGGGGAGCTGAATGGGGACAGGGGTGACACTGGGAGGGGCTCATTGGGGACAGAGATTACATGGGGGGCTGAAAGGGGACATATACAGGCACAGAGATTTTTTTTTTGTTTAATCATTTAAAAAAGCATTATGTTGTTTGTCCCCCGCGGACACACTTACATACACACACATACTGATTGTTTTTGTTTTTAAAAAATACAAAAAATATTATACAGTTTGTTCAAACAATAAATTAGTTTACTGACCTTCTACTTCTTCCACTTTGGGGCTTTTTCATCTTGTCCTCCGTCCTCTGGTAGCTGCACACTGTTCTCTCTGCTGACAGGATGTCACTGACATGACATCCGGTGCTGCAGCAGTCTGAATGCGAGGGGGCGGAGCTTTCACCCCTCACACTGCTCTCAGTCTCATCATCACTAGGCGGCCATCAGATTGCTGGAAATGTAAATCTAAATGGCCGATGCGTGCTGATGCCGCCGGCCAGAACTACTTTAATTCTTTTTTTATTTATTTAATATGCCGGATTGGCTTGCCATATTAAAAATAAATAAATAAAGTATTAAAGTAGCTCCGGCCGGCGGCATCAGCATGCATCGGCCGTTTAGATTAGATTTCCAGCAATCTGATGGCCGCATAGTGATGGGAGCAGCGTGAGGGGTGAAAGGTCCGTGCGAGGGGGCGGAGCTTTCACCCCTCATGCTGCTCCCATCACTAGGCGGCCATCTCACACGGCCGCTGGGTGCTGATGCGGCCGGCGCTACTTTAATACTTTCTTTTTTTTTAATTTAATATGGCAAGCCGATCCGGCTTTATTTAATCCATATTAAATAAAAAATAAAAAAAGAATTAAAGTAGTGCCGGCCGGCCGCATCGGCACGCAGTGGCCGTTTAGATTGGATTTCGGCAATTGTCCCCCTGCCCAGCCTGCTCCTTCCAATTCCGCTCCGCCGGCCGCCGGGCCCACGATTCTGCGGGCCCACCGGGAAATTTCCCGGTTGGCCAGTCCGGCCCTGCTTGGGCCCCCCTGAGTGGCAGAACTCCAGGGCCCGGTCGCAGTCGCGACCCCTGCGACCCCAGTAGTTCGGCCACTGCGCTCACTGTTCAGATGCAAGTTTTTCTGGGGGGCATCCAACACATATAAAGTGCTGCCCTGCAGTATGTAGGATGTAAAAACTCACAGAACAGAATCGGTCACTTAGTTCTTCTTACCACTTAGCGCGTCCATTTCAACGGTCTATTCTCTATGGGTGGCTAAGTAATTTGCTTTGTGTCTGCTTGAATGGTCAAGTCAAATAGCAGGTCAAATCATGTAATCGGAAAAAGTGAAAGCCTACAGATGGTTTCTCATATAGGCTGTCACGTACATGGTGCACGACAGGAATTCCATTGTTCTGCTTCAAATGGATTTAGCTGATGACAGAAAAAATGCGTAACTCATACTTCTGATGTAAAATGCTCCTGAAGTGCAAATGACGATATAATCATTATAAAGATTGTAATTTGTGATGTATATGTTGTTATTAAGCATAAACCTTGTAAAGTTTATTGCCAAAGACACAAACGAAATTCGGGCCATTTTTTGATTTGGGAATGACATTTTGTGGGGGCATTCACAAATGAGGAGGTCCCCAACACCTTCGGCATTCACCTTTCACCTACATATATGTTTATATGATATATATTCTCATTCCTGGTTTTGTCACTAATATTTATTTATCAATGAAGAATAATATATGTATTTATGTATATACACAGGGCCGGCCCAACCATGGAGCAGAGTGGGACAATTGACCCAGGCAGCACTTTGCCCCAAGCGCCTTTTTTTTTCCTTTTCTTTTTTTAAAGCAGAGGAGAGAGAGGGGCGCCCAGTGGTTTTCGCTTTCCAAGTTGTCAGTGCCCGCTCGGCGCCCCTCTCTCTCCTCTAGGAGCCCTCTAGCTCGGTTTCGGTGCCGGCTCGTAATGCTGAGTGCCGGAATATGACGTCATTTCCGGTGCTTAGCAGTAAAGCAGCGCGCACCGTGGCAGAGCAGGGAGACTCGCCGCAGGATTGCTCCACACTCCAACTCTCATCAGTCAGTTAAAATGGTATCAGGACATTTATATATCTAATGTTTGCCCCTTCCCCTTGTAAATGCTGATTGGCCAGGGTGAAAAAATAAGGAAAAACTATCACAGATCGTTGGACCCATCAATCACAGCCATAACCATCAAAATAAGGAAAAACTATCACAGGTTGTTGGACCCATCAATCACAGCCGTAACATCAATAACCATCAATGAGCCCCCTTACATATCAGTCATTGATATATACCCTCCTACACACAGTCCTTCCCACTTTACCTCATCAACGAGCGCCAAAATGGCTTGTAATGGCTCCAAAACAGCTTCTAATGGCTGCTACAAGCGGCAATAAATTGACAAATCCTAATGAAATTTCAGCACTTTTTTTGTTTTTGTCAGTTTCGTCTGGGATCGCCCTCATTATCAGAGATTTGTAGAAATGCATTAAACAGGTAATTTTGGTTAAAAGAAAACAACTTCGTACGTGCACGAATGCACAAGTCTAGTATTAACTCCAAAGTTTCTAAAACCCACTAAACGCTTTTATGTTCTAGTATTTACTCAACAATAAACCATACGGCAAAAGGACATTGTAAATGCACAGCTGCTACCAATGACAATATGCCTATCTGCAACACTTATGATACAACTATGTAGTTATGATGGCAATGGTCAGGATCTCAACCTAGTTGCACTGACCTCCCCCGGGTTAGCCCCCCCATATTAAATTTTTTTACAAAAGATCATGGCATTTGTTAGATCATTGTTAGATCAGGTTTGATCAACTGTTTTTTTCGTTAGATCTACTCTAAAATAGGCAATATTAACAATCTTTTTCAGGGGGGGCTAACCCGTAGCCAGCCCCCCCTCAACAAAAATTTCAACAAAATGTTACTGATTATGATAGCTCTACGTTAGATCAGGTTTGATCAGACAAAATTTTTGTTAGATCTAGTCTAATTACTGAGATATTGCATATTTAATGAGGGGGGGCTGGCCCCCCCTCAACTGAAATTTTGATTTTTTTTAATGGATCTTGGTAGATATTCGTTAGATCAGGTTAGATCAACAGTTTTTTTCGTTAGATCTACCACGCAGGAGGCGGTATTCACAATCTTATTTTGTGTGCGGGGGATGGGTACACATACGGTCTGGCCCCCCCTCAACTGAAATTTGGATTTTTTTTAATGGATCTTGGTAGATATTCGTTAGATCAGGTTAGATCAACTGTTTTTTTCGTTAGATCTATCACACAGGAGGCGATATTCACAATCCTATTTTGTGTGCGGGGGATGGGTATACATAGGGGCTGGCCCCCCCCTCAACTGAAATTTGGATTTTTTTTAATGGATCTTGGTAGATATTCGTTAGATCAGGTTAGATCAACAGTTTTTTTCGTTAGATCTATCACACAGGAGGCGATATTCACAATCCTATTTTGTGTGCGGGTAATGGGTATACATAGGGGCTGGCCCCCCCTCAACTGAAATTTGGATTTTTTTTAATGGATCTTGGTAGATATTCGTTAGATCAGGTTAGATCAACAGTTTTTTTCGTTAGATCTACCACGCAGGAGGCGGTATTCACAATCCTATTTTGTGTGCGGGGGATGGGTACACATACGGTCTGGCCCCCCCTCAACTGAAATTTGGATTTTTTTTAATGGATCTTGGTAGATATTCGTTAGATCAGGTTAGATCAACAGTTTTTTTCGTTAGATCTATCACACAGGAGGCGATATTCACAATCCTATTTTGTGTGCGGGGGATGGGTATACATAGGGGCTGGCCCCCCCTCAACTGAAATTTGGATTTTTTTTAATGGATCTTGGTAGATATTCGTTAGATCAGGTTAGATCAACAGTTTTTTTCGTTAGATCTACCACGCAGGAGGCGGTATTCACAATCCTATTTTGTGTGCGGGGGATGGGTACACATACGGTCTGGCCCCCCCTCAACTGAAATTTGGATTTTTTTTAATGGATCTTGGTAGATATTCGTTAGATCAGGTTAGATCAACAGTTTTTTTCGTTAGATCTATCACACAGGAGGCGATATTCACAATCCTATTTTGTGTGCGGGTAATGGGTATACATAGGGGCTGGCCCCCCCTCAACTGAAATTTGGATTTTTTTTAATGGATCTTGGTAGATATTCGTTAGATCAGGTTAGATCAACAGTTTTTTTCGTTAGATCTACCACGCAGGAGGCGGTATTCACAATCCTATTTTGTGTGCGGGGGATGGGTACACATACGGTCTGGCCCCCCCTCAACTGAAATTTGGATTTTTTTTAATGGATCTTGGTAGATATTCGTTAGATCAGGTTAGATCAACAGTTTTTTTCGTTAGATCTATCACGCAGGAGGCGATATTCACAATCCTATTTTGTGTGCGGGGGATGGGTATACATAGGGGCTGGCCCCCCCTCAACTGAAATTTGGATTTTTTTTAATGGATCTTGGTAGATATTCATTAGATCAGGTTAGATCAACAGTTTTTTTCGTTAGATCTACCACGCAGGAGGCGGTATTCACAATCCTATTTTGTGTGCGGGGGATGGGTACACATACGGTCTGGCCCCCCCTCAACTGAAATTTGGAATTTTTTTCATGTATTTTGGTAGATATTCATTAGATCCGGTTAGATCAACTGTTTTTTTTGTTAGATCTATCACACAAGAGGGGGTATTGACAATCCTATATAGTGTGCGGGGGGATGGGAATACATATGGGTTGTCCCTCCAACCGAAACAAACTGTTGATCTAACCAGATCTAACGAATATCTACCAAAATCCATAATTGTTTTTCCAAATTTCAGTTGAGGGGGGGCCAGCCCGTATGTATACCCATCCCCCCGCACATAAAATAGGATTGTGAATACCGCCTCCTGCGTGGTAGATCTAACGAAAAAAACAGTTGATCTAACCGGATCTAACGAATATCTACCAAAATCCATTAAAAAAAATCCAAATTTCAGTTGAGGGGGGGCCAGCCCCTATGTATACCCATTACCCGCACACAAAATAGGATTGTGAATATCGCCTCCTGTGTGATAGATCTAACGAAAAAAACAGTTGATCTAACCTGATCTAACGAATATCTACCAAGATCCATTAAAAAAAATCCAAATTTCAGTTGAGGGGGGGCCAGACCGTATGTGTACCCATCCCCCGCACACAAAATAGGATTGTGAATACCGCCTCCTGCGTGGTAGATCTAACGAAAAAAACTGTTGATCTAACCTGATCTAACGAATATCTACCAAGATCCATTAAAAAAAATCCAAATTTCAGTTGAGGGGGGGCCAGACCGTATGTGTACCCATCCCCCGCACACAAAATAGGATTGTGAATACCGCCTCCTGCGTGGTAGATCTAACGAAAAAAACTGTTGATCTAACCTGATCTAACGAATATCTACCAAGATCCATTAAAAAAAATCCAAATTTCAGTTGAGGGGGGGCCAGCCCCTATGTATACCCATCCCCCACACACAAAATAGGATTGTGAATATCGCCTCCTGTGTGATAGATCTAACGAAAAAAACTGTTGATCTAACCTGATCTAACGAATATCTACCAAGATCCATTAAAAAAAATCCAAATTTCAGTTGAGGGGGGCCAGCCCCTATGTATACCCATCCCCCGCACACAAAATAGGATTGTGAATATCGCCTCCTGTGTGATAGATCTAACGAAAAAAACAGTTGATCCAACCTGATCTAACGAATATCTACCAAGATCCATTAAAAAAAATCCAAATTTCAGTTGAGGGGGGGCCAGACCGTATGTGTACCCATCCCCCGCACACAAAATAGGATTGTGAATACCGCCTCCTGCGTGGTAGATCTAACGAAAAAAACTGTTGATCTAACCTGATCTAACGAATATCTACCAAGATCCATTAAAAAAAATCCAAATTTCAGTTGAGGGGGGGCCAGACCGTATGTATACCCATCCCCCGCACACAAAATAGGATTGTGAATATCGCCTCCTGTGTGATAGATCTAACGAAAAAAACTGTTGATCTAACCTGATCTAACGAATATCTACCAAGATCCATTAAAAAAAAATCAAAATTTCAGTTGAGGGGGGGCCAGACCGTATGTGTACCCATCCCCCGCACACAAAATAGGATTGTGAATACCGCCTCCTGCGTGGTAGATCTAACGAAAAAAACAGTTGATCTAACCTGATCTAACGAATATCTACCAAGATCCATTAAAAAAAATCCAAATTTCAGTTGAGGGGGGGCCAGCCCCCCCTCATTAAATATGCAATATCTCAGTAATTAGACTAGATCTAACAAAAATGTTGTCTGATCAAACCTGATCTAACGTAGAGCTATCATAATCAGTAACATTTTGTTGAAATTTTTGTTGAGGGGGGGCTGGCTACGGGTTAGCCCCCCCTGAAAAAGATTGTTAATATTGCCTATTTTAGAGTAGATCTAACGAAAAAAACAGTTGATCAAACCTGATCTAACAATGATCTAACAAATGCCATGATCTTTTGTAAAAAAATTTAATATGGGGGGGCTAACCCGGGGGAGGTGTTGCACTGTTGTAACCAGAAAGTGTGAACCAGCTGATTTGACGATCAGGGGGTATATCCACTGTAGAGTGATTTGCATGGCAATTAGGGTGTAATTAAAAAACTCCTCTTGCTCCATTAATTACCCTGACATTGTTGATACTGTAAAATGATTTTTTTCCATTTAGCTGTAATGCTTTTGCAACTTACATTTTAGTGCTTAAACCTCTCATATCATTCTACGTACCATCATATGGGGTACGGTATCATGGTGTTTGCTCTATAACTAACATCCATTTCAACAGTCTATTCTGTATGAGTGGCTAAGTAATTTGCGTTCTGTCTGCTTGAATGGTCAAGTCAAATAACAGGTCAAAGCATGTGATAGGAAAGAAGTGAAATCCTAGGGGTGATTTCTCACCCAAGTCATCACAAGAACGGAAATTCAGTTAGGAATTTTATTGTTCCGATTCTAAGGATTTTGGTGATGACAGAAAAATGCATAACTCAAATTTGTGATGTAATATGCTCACGTAATACAAACTGTGACCCATGCATTGTTCTTGAGCATTAAATAAAACCTATTTTTCTGGTAAGATTATGGTTCTAGGGTTTGTTAAAAAATATCCTATTTGGCAAAAGGACATTACACATGCACAACTGATGCTAATGACAGTATGCCTAACTGCGACTGTTGACTACCATGATAATGATCATTAGCTGTAGATCTGCTGTAGTTACTACATCAGACATCGAGGAAACGCTGCCCCTCTAATGAAAATAGGTAGGCCAGTTGGTAGTAGGGGTTTTATATGTGCTGATGGAGATAAAATATGAAGTTGATGGGGACTGGCTGGTGGGACATGCTAGGGGCTGGTGTGGACAATGCAGAGGCTGGTGTGGACCTGACAGAGGCTTGGGAGACCATGACAGGGCCAGGGGGCATAATACAGGGGCCTGTGGGGAGAGGACATCACAGCAAGCGCTGCTATATTGCCCCGTGTTCAAGGTAGGGAAAATGATAAATTTGCAATTCCTGCAAATCTGAATTCACAAATCTACTGAAATGTTGCAATATGTCTGTTAAAAATGGAGAACACTAAATATCACTGCAATGATTGACTAAAAACATGTTAAAATGTCCCTAGTAAAATATTTAATAATAATATACTTTTGAAAAAAGTAAAAAATCTAGATTGGATGATGCATGGCTTTCATATTTAACTACCAAAATAGATGAAAATACCAGGCATATGAAGTATTTCCAAAAATCTGATGAAAGACAGCACTAGTCCTCAACAGGTTAAACACTAGGATGCATTGAAAGATCTGGTAATTCATAGCATTTTAGTTTTTATCCCCTGCTATTAGTGGATTTGAAAATATAGCAGCTTTTACTAATCTTGTGATTGCCAAGTTGTAGATATTCGGGATATTCTTAAATCCCGAAAAGCCATTAAAGGTCTAATGTCCCATACTGCCCCGCCAAGGAAGAGTGCATATGATATAAGGTACTTTGTGAATTCATTCTTTTCATGCCCCCCCCTCCAAAAAAGGACTTCTGCTGAAGCTATTCAGCTGTGTTTGATGAAAGGAGTCAGTCACCTGCGAGAAAGCACTCCCTGCTATTTTATGCATTACCGTGCACATGATGACTGTATAGTCCCTTTAGAAATTGAAGGTCTACTGACAACCTTACAAGGAAACAATGAAACATAATAATTAAACATAATCGATTCCATAATAGGAAGTTGTAGCACACTTCGTCCATCCTGAGTTCTTTAGCACCTCTAACCATCCTTGAGAAGTTTCTAAACAAGCTGACCCTCAGATTTGTTTTCAACTTTTTCATGACTGGTGACTGTCCTTGGGATCCAGGCAGGAAAAGGTAGGAGTAACCTTGCTTTCAACTCTTAAACCGTTGCCCGCAACATTGTTGCACCCTCCTATCCAATAGTGAGCCTGCTGTTAACCCTAAACTGTGGCCTAGGCCAGCAGTCGTATTTCCCCTTTCCTAAGATTCCAGGGGGCCCCTTAACCCATCTCAGAAAAAGGTTTTATTGTTTAATCCTCTATTGTAATGTTGCTAATAATGGCAGTGTGACAGAATGACCTGTCATACAGGGCCCCAAGGTAGTCAGAGATGGCTCCAGCCTGGCTGTCAAACAAAAAGGTTGGGTTGTCTACAAGCACGATCGCTGCTTTTTCTCTAGACTGCGCTGGGAACTTTTAGTGGAAGCACCTGTATCTGGTGTCATAGCCCTGCTGATATTTTATGATGGAATAACTAAAGTATTGGGTCACACTTGTGTCACTCTTTGCTATTTATACACTGAATAGGAACAATCTATTACTAATAGAGGCATTACAGTCACAGAACCTTCTCGCTTGATTAGTCTTGTGACCTCTAGCAAGTACATTGTTCTTGATTATTATTAATATTATTTATTTATATAGCACCAACAACGTATGCAGTGCTTCTTACAATACATACATTCAAGAGAATGACAAGACTAGAATTGACAGACTACATTAAGTATAGAGGGCCCTGGTGGCAAGCTTATGTTTTCTCTTCTCTAACATTAAGTATTACTATTTTTATTTTGAAATTAATTTAATGGGATAAGCCAAAGACTATCCTGAATCTAAAACTGATTAAGGTCTTTACATCAGGAAAAATGGGCAGATTAAAAGAGTTTACAGCATCTGACAATAGAATCCCTGGTGCAAAAACAAGTAAGTTGTAGTAAGGTGTACTTGGGTGGTAGATAATGCAGGTGTGTACTGGGACATGGGCACTATTGTTATGTAGCACAGATAACGTAGGATTAGTATGTAGCACAGATAAGGTAGGATTTTACCTCATTAACCAATCTCTCCCTGGGGCAAATCTGCCACATACAGAGTTAGGCTAAAGGCTGGACCAATAATTGTGATCAGACAAGACACATGGGAAACCTATATGATCTGCCATTGAGTTGAGAAGAAAGGCAGGGTGAAATAGTGGGCTAATGAGGTAGCTGATGAGATAACTGGATCTGGGTATAAATGTTTTAAGCATCCTGGAGCCAACATATGCAAGCAGAACCAGTATACAATCTCAAAGAAATCTGTGGCTCATGAGTTAGAACAGCAAGCCTAGACCGAGACAAATCCTGGATCAAGTACCTAAAGAAGAGTACTGTGTTTTCACAGGAACAAAGGGAGGGTCATATTGTCTGTGGTCCCATTTCAAGAGCCATTGTAGTAGATTCTGGGCTCATTATAGCATATGAAAAATTGTATCCCATAGTGGGCATTTTTATTAGCAATGTCTTATCGGTATCTGGTGATGTTTATCTACTATTTCCATATAGATGGGGTTATGTTTTTGCAAAATAAACATTTTACTTTGTAATGATTACTTTTGTTTTTTTCCATTGTACGCAGCAGAAGTGTCTTTGTCTCAAATGGATTAAACTGCAACTGTATATGACTTTTTGTTATGTTAAATATTTTCTTTTATCATGAAATTTATTTAAAGATAGGCTGCGTCTGATTATAAGCCGCACCCCTAAAGTTTGATGCTATTTTAAAGAAAACAGGTAGCCAGTATGAGAAAGAAATAAAACAATAAAGTCTCTGAACATGTTTAATACATTTATTCAAACAGCGTCATAAACAAACGTAAGCAACTTTCAAAACCTATGCCTTCTTCACATCTAGCAGGTACTTACACACATGTGAAACAATATTTTCAGTGCTAATGTTGCTTTGAAATTCAATATGATATGTCATGATATATATGATATATTCAACACCACTTGGATATGACTATGCAGTATTTATCTGTGATGACACAGAGCAAAGATTTGAGTATCTGAAAATAAATTCATAAATTAAGGGATGCACAATATATTTTATTGTTATTATTATTTTATCCTTTATTTTTATTAAAAAAAGTCTAGCTCCAAATGAGAACCGAAGCAATGTATTAGTATATATAAATAAAAAGATGCACCTGACAAGCAAATGCAGTATGCAATAATAACCTGTGGTTCTTGGAGAACTCTGATAAAAATATGTAACTTATTAACCTTGCATGGCTTTCTGGAGACAAAATATCTGAAATGAAATAGTTGCTGTCTGGAATGGCATTGGATTGCATTGGGGACAGTAGATCTGCACATTTCAGAAACATTTCAGAAACATTTGTTCACATTATATTGGCACAACATGATGGTTTCGATCTTGACTTACAGTGCACATTTAATCATTCTGTCTCCATTGAAGTTAATCTTTTGACTTGTTCTGTCCTTGGTGAGCAGAACACAGTTACAACCTCCCTGAACTACTACATATCTTAGATGATAATATAGTTAAAAGTATAGTATAAAATAAGTTAAGTTAGTATGATTCTCACAATAAATTCCTCTCACAACTCTTTCTAGTGAATTGTTTGTATCTTAGATATTCTTCAAGGCAAGTAATAGCAACATCATCTACATCAGGATCAAATTTGTTAGCTAGAAGATGATGTTGCTTGAGTAGCCAGTTGAGATCCCCCGAGCCATAAACACAGACTGCTCTCCTATGAATACCTGTGCATTTGGGGTATGCAGCTCCTTTTCTGATGTCTCCCTCAACATATTCCCACTTAACCATTCTAGCCACAGCGTTCATATCAGATAGCTGATACTTATTACTATGAGGAGATGATCCTGGCACATCTGGCATTCTATTTAGAGTAGCCCACAAATGTTCATCAGGACTATAAGTGTCCTTGCTCCACTCAATCAGTTTTTGGGCTTCTGGTTCTTTTAATACGTATTTAACAAATCCTCTGGACGCCACAAAGTATGCATTTCCCGAAAAAACTGGAGTGTCAATTGGTGGTGGTGGCTTGCGGGTGGCAGTCAGCTCTATGCTGTCTCCAACTTTGTGGTGGAACTGCCAGCGCCTCTGTTTATAGGTAGACGGTGCCTCAGATTCCATACTGTTTTTTCCATTTAAAACCATGAGGGTTTTTACAATTTCAGCATTGGTCTTTAATGGGAAGTCAGTCCCACATGTGTTTAAGAGATATTTCCACTTAACTTTACTATTCAGAAGATCTTCCATGCAGTTCAGATCTGCTTGCACCCTGGACCATGATGCGTAGACCACTTTCTCCAGTTTAGAAGCGACAAACACATTGTCAAAGCAATTCGTGATGGCTCTTACTGCCTCCTTAAAGATATCTGGAGATTTATCATCCACATGGACACAATAAATGTTCTGAGGTGCATAAATCGCTCTCAGGAGACGTTCAAACATGTCAATCTTATCATGGACCACCATGGAATAAGCAATGGGAAAATCTTCCTCCTCTCTACTGGTAGGAAATAAAACATATTTTCGGAAATTCTTGAATTTGCTACAGTCTTCAGTTAAGTTCAAGTAATTTCTTTCCCTAAAATGTGCTGCTTTCGCCTTTGAAACCAGATTAAATATTTTCCCTTTATCAATAGCATCTTGATCTCCTTTGATTATGTCAGCACAGTTAAACTCACCTTCTTGATCAGCTCTGAGGCTGAGGTGTGAATAAAGTTCACTCTTGCAGTTTTTACTCCTGTCATCATCCACCTCGGTTTCAATGTCTTTGAAGGAAAATGGATATGACATAAATTTCACCAAAAAGGTACCAGAGAGCAACAGCACTGAGCAGAAGAAGATCTTTTGCAGTGGATGACACTTGGATCGCTTGAAGCCACACACCTGCATGTTTTCACCTGCTGAGAATATTCCTTGCATTTCTGCCGAAGTAATGTAAATCTGAATCGCTTATATAACTTCTCTTGGCAGTTTTGTTATGCCTGTTAAATGTGATAAGTCATTGCAACTGTCCTTGTACAATAAAGATAAACAGTGAGTTGCGTTAACTTGCAGAATACTGAATGGAATATCCTTCCTTGTGGTGTTGAAATAAGTAACTTCACACATAATGAGTTTTTTTTTTTGTTAACGTGGATTGAAAGCTGACTAATGGATACGTCTGTAATGAACAAACATTGTCTAAAATGTTCCTGTAACCCGGATTATTACCCCTCCCCATGAGCTCTGGCACCTGCCCTAGCTGCTTGGATAAGGCAATGCTAATGTTTAAACCACTGGTTCCTGTATAACCTCCCTCCTAATATAGTTACATATATATCTTCCTAATTATTAGCATTCTTTTTCTATTCTAATATTAATTTTCAAACAATTCAATCAAAACTGGTTTGCTTCTGACTAGTACCTGGTTAACATTATGATACTGGTATTACTTGTTCACTGTTATTCTGTAAATGTATCATGAATATAAATAGTATGTTATTATTAAGTCATCAATAGCAATATTTTAAATATGGTTTATTGAATACTAAAATTCCAAAATATCATTGTCTTGAACCCCCCTAAAAAACCAACTGGAAGTGATCATATTTTAACATGAATTTGCTGATTCCACTGCCCTTTGGCCACTATCATCTACACATTTCCGATGTCTTTGGAACTTGAACAGTCAAAAGTGCCATTAATAGTACTAACCACTTGAGCACCAAGGGAACTTTCCCTATTAATAACTTTAACCTTTTGAGGACCTAAAATGTGAGCACTGAATAGTATACATTTTTGGCAGAGGAAAAGTGCCACTTTATTAGCAAACATAAAAATGTGGGTGTCACGAAGTTGCTTTTTTTAGCATAAAATATGTTTTTCAGTGAATTGGCAGCTTCAGTATATCAAATACGCTTGTACCTTTATAAGTGAGCTTGTGTGCCATCCAACACTAAAGCATCATATTTATTTAATACCAAGCCTCAAAGTTATTCTGATATTCATGTCTTGGTTCATATTTGCTTTCTATCTTTAAAAGAATACGAGGCAAAGACAGCGCCCGACTGGGGATGATGAGGTAGCCCTAGCACTTTAAGGCTGGTGGTCGCCTGGAGCTGCAGCGGTGACGTTGATCCAAGGGGCGGGGTTAGGTCTGGCGCTGGATTTAAACATCAACATGTATGACTTCCCGATATTGTGTACCGACCCGGCTATCCTGACTATTCGTTTGGCATTTAACCCCTGTCCTGCTGAGTTCCTTTTCTGGATCCTGCCCTGCACTTGTCCGGTACCTTGTTGATCCAACTCCGTTCCTATGTTATCTACCTCTACCTGGCCTCCTTCCTGGGGTACTGCTGCCGAGGGCCTCTCCTTTGGTAGTAGTATTCTGGGTGGAATAACTTCCGCAGTGAGTGCCAATGTGGGGGTGGCCATGACACAGAGGTCTAGTGGAGTCAATGCCTTGATGAATCAGGGAAAATGGGGACTTACACAATATTAGGCAGGTGGTCATAATGTTATGGCTCATCGGTGTACTGTATAGTTAAATCACTGTGATTTCTTCAATGCCTCCCTACACGTTGAATTATGCATTATGCATAGAAATCTTAGTGTTGGCTCTTTTGAGATAAAATATTGTGGCTAAGTGGCACCTGCCCCTTAAGCCCGCCGCAACTGCGACCGGGTCCGCCACTCTAAGGGGCCGGGAAGTCCCCACCAAGGCCGGCCTTACGGGTCTGCGGCCGCACAGGGTTTAAATTAAAACATCGGGGTTTTTTTAACTTTATTTAACATGGAGGATGGTAAATAAAGTTGGTGGGGGCTTCCCGGCCCCTTAGAGCAGGACCGGCCTTTGGGATGTGCGACCGCACAGGGCGTCACACTCTAGGGGGCGGGTTCAACCCGGCTTAAAATCACTCAAGGGAGCCGGAGGTCTGCTAAAGACCTCCGATACCGCTCCCTTGTGATCCGCGCGACAACAGCTGCTGTGCGCCGGGGTTTGTTGTTAGATCCCGGCGCACAACACTGAAGCCGCGCCCACCGCTGTCCGTGCCCTCTGAACCGGAAGAAGACAGAGAAGACAGAAGAACTGAAGAAGAGGAGCGAAGAGGAGGAAAAGGAGCTGTAAGGAGAAAAGAGGAAAGGTAGGAAAATATTCAGTGAGAGTGGATTAGTATATATGTGTGGATTGGTATATATGTGTGTATTGGTATATATGTGTGGATTGGTATATACGTGTGGATTGGTATATACGTGTGGATTGGTATATACGTGTGGATTGGTATACGTGTGGATTGGTATATACGTGTGGATTGGTATATACGTGTGGATTGGTATATACGTGTGGATTGGTATATGTGTGTGGATTGGTATATACGTGTGGATTGGTATATACGTGTGGATTGGTATATAGGTGTGGATTGGTATAGGTGTGGATTGGTATATATGTGTGGATTGGTAAGTGTGTGAGAGTGATGGGTGTTATGCTGTACCATTTCCAATGTCTTTTTCATGATCTAATTATGCTCTAAAAGTACATCAGAACTCCCATCACTCTATACTGTTCCATACAGTGGCAGAGCTGGGAGGCAGAGGCCTTGCACCCTCACCGCAGGACTCCTGAAAGGTAAGTGAACTTCAAAGAGGGAGAGGGTAGATAGTTAGGAGGGGGTAGATAGGGAGAAGGGCGTGAGACGGGGGAAAGGGGGTAGATAGGGGGAAAGGGGGTAGATAGGGGAGAAGGGAGTGAGAAGGGGTAGATGGGGCAGAAGGGAGTGAGAAGGGGTAGATAGGGCAATCATACTCCTATCATGCCAAGTCTGCGAGTACATCCTGGAATCTGGGTATGCCTGGGCATGATAGGAATGTGATTGCTGTTAACAATCATATATATATACATATAATATTGTTTTTTAATTGTTTTGTCCTATTTTGGTGTGTTACTTACTTTAAATAAAAGGGTTTTTTTTATGGTGTGGGGAGGTCATATTCGGTTTCGGACAGGTAAATGCTGCATTTTCGGTTTCAGTCCAGAATTAGTTTCGGTGCATCCCTACTACTAAGCCAGACAATGAAGTGGTAGGCCTACACCACAACAATGTTTGGCGTAGTATATAGTGATTGGGGTTATGCTGCACTATTGTCAATGTCTGGCTCAATGTATAGTGATAGGGATTACGCTGTACCACTGTCAATGTGTGCCTCAGTATATAGTGATAGGTGTTATGCTGTACCACCGTCATTGTCTGCCTCAGTATATAGTGGTAGGTGTTATGCTGTACCACCGTCAATTTCTGCCTCAGTATATAGTGATAAGTATTATGCTGTACCACCGTCAATGTCTGCCTCAGTATATAATGATAACAGTGAGAAGAGGCAGAGGTGGTAGATAGTGATACAGGGGGATAGATAGTGAGAAAGGGGAGTTTTGTTACAAGTTTTTATTCCTTTCTTTTTTTGGGATGGGGGGGCACCAGAGGAGTAGTCCGCACAGGGCGCCAGAACACCTAAGGCCGGCTCTGCCTTAGAGTGGCGGACCCGGTTGCAGTTGCGGCGGGCTTAAGGGGCTCTGCCTTAATGCGGCCATATAGGCCCAGTCAGTCCGGTCCTGACTGGGCCTATTTTAAGGTAGGAGCCTGGAGCTGTAGCTCCATCAGCCCCTAAGTCAATCCTGCCCTGCCACAGGCGCGGTCGCAGTTGCTGCTTGCTCTGGCAACAAGGTAAATAGGGTGAGGGAAGGGGCTGCAGTGAGAAGGGGCAGAGGGGGGTTAGGTAGTGAGAAAGGGGGAGAGGGGATAGATAGAGGCGGTACATATTGAGAAGTGGGGAAGGGGGTTACATAGTGAAAAGGGGGAACATAGTGAGAAGGGGCAGATAAGATGATGAGAGGGGGTAGTGTGAATGCGTATGAGAATGAATGAATAAATGTGTGGATGAATTGTGTGAATGCGTATGACAATTAATGAATTCATGTGTGGATGAATTGCTTGAATGATTTGTGAGACTGCATTAATGAATGTGTTAATGATTTGTGTGAATGATTAAATGCAAAGATGGTACATGAAGGGTGGGCTTTAACAATAAATAAATAAATAAATATGGGCTGCTCAGGCTTAAATGCCCGGGCCTATTTTTTGTCCCAGTCTGGGCCTGCTCATGTAGTTACCTCCAGAATCTATTTGTTATTATTATTTTTTTTATAAAACATTCCCACAAAATTAAACCTATTAAAATATCTGTTGGGAAGCATCTATTTTTTATAATTCCTCCTACATATTTTACTACTCTTTTGTGAAAGAATTAATGCTTGCCATTTATTATGATTCTAACAACGATGTGCGTATTTATGGTACTGCCTTACATAAGCTAAGGGAGTTCCTATTTTTATAACCTTAATCCAACTATGAGCTGATTTTTTTATTGACTAAGAAGGAAACAAGGACATATCAAAGTGTGTGAAAGAGGCATTGAAATATAGGGTGTATCAAGATCTCTCAGTCCCTAGATATTGGGCGTGGGCACATATTATTTGGATTATGACAATGAAATGGATTATGCACAGGAATGAAACCACACAATTTGTACTTTCATCATAATTTGCTTTACTTCCTCTTCCAGCACATTCTTAACAGCTTTTATAACAGGTGTCACCTAGGTATTTTTATTTCTGATTCTTTAAGGAATGTAATGTAAAATTGACTTTGTTTAACGTTGAATAGTTTCTGTGATACCTTTTCACAAGCATAATACATAGGAATACAGAGTGGTTTTACAATTAGGGCAAGTTAAAGAACATGTTTTTGTAAAGCATTTTTTTAATTCTATTTTTTCATAAAAATTGTCTTGCATATATATGAATATGGTTTTTAAAAAAAAGCAATACTTCTCTTGAAAACATGTATAATTTTTGTGGGTACACTAAATGAAAAATAGGTAAAAAACAGGGTACCTGCGAGAGAGGGGGATGCATTTGCTTGATTGGGTTTAGGACTAAGGATGCAAGAAGTCTGGATGCATCGTAAATGGTGTGTTTCACTGAGAGTACACCATGCACTCACTTGGGCTGTGCTTGTATGACTGGACCCTCCTTTTCATTTTTCCCCTGATTGGCAACAGGTGATATGTTTTTAATTTTTTTAATTTCAAAATTTGAGTCACTAATTGCACTTTGTGTTGCTCATATATGCCAAATGAAGATGGTTGGAGATACTGACACTCCCGGAAAATGGCCCAGAGGAGCAAGATTCCTGAAGACTCTGCTTTTGGTAGGCTGTCCTATTGTCCGCCATGTCACCTTAAACTTTAATGGTTTCTCCCTTTGGATGGGGACCAGACAAGCCTGGCCTCCCCATTGACCTTTTGGCTGGGGAGAGAAGGGTTGTGTATCCCTTCATTGAATGTAACCATAGAAGATGACTGGGGACCCAGTAGTCCACTCTGGGCTTACAATGGCACTACGACTTCCTCCCATGTTTTCACTTATCGGAAAAGCACAGCGCACAGAAACACAAATCAATCACACACTTCACTGCAATGGTTTAGCAAGGTGCCGAGAAACATCTGGCAAGTTTGAGCATGCAGCGTTTAACCATTTCTATGTAGGAAGAGCATGCTTAAAACCACGTAGCAAATTATTTATCAAAGTAAACCTGTAATTTAGGATTTGGTAACTACAAAAGTAGCACATTAACATTTAAAAAGTTAATATTTACCTGCTTTGCAAATGAAAAGTACATATATTAAAACAAATTCTTACAGAGAAATAATTAGGCACTGTTTATGTTGATGTATTTTCTGACTTTAAAATACACTGAATTATGAACAATTTAAAAAGAACTCAAAATTGTTTTAAATTATAGTTTTATTTGTGCATGTTTGCGATTGTCCATTTTAGGACATTTTAGTTGTAGCAAGATAACTACTTTATTAGCTTGAAACAAATTAT
This sequence comes from Spea hammondii, assembly GCA_029215755.1. Classification (NCBI taxonomy): domain Eukaryota; kingdom Metazoa; phylum Chordata; class Amphibia; order Anura; family Pelobatidae; genus Spea; species Spea hammondii. Next base: position 82,350,265 of record JARDYJ010000004.1, read on the forward strand.
CCGGGGAAAACTGTATTCTCCCAGATTTGTAGTTACTAATACCCTGTTACCTTACACATCGGCTTGTCTTTATTAAATACATATCCTCTATTTTTGTGGAAAGTACATATAAAGCCATGATACATCATATATTGCCATGATACAAAATAAATGAGACCTTTGAGGAACTTATGTTACTTTGCATCTTTTTTTCAACACACCCAATAAAAGGTATTAATGTTGAATAAAAACGTTATTGTTTATTGTTGGCTAATAATGATATACATTTTTGTCATCATATGAACAGAGTCTACTTAAACAGTTTAAACAGACCTAAAATCCTTCTGCGGTAAACAAGCATCATAATGTTATTTCCTTTCCCTTCATGCGGTGTTATCACAAGTTTTAACTGGTAAACAAGGTTTGTTGTTGCTAGAACTTGTTTCATTAAGCAAATATTTGTGCCCCCATATAATGGCAGAATTTTTGCCTTGAATCAGGGTATTAATAATATCTTCTGATCTGCATTAAATATAATTTATGTGAAAAAATAATAAATTTTATATTAGTTCTTGTTGACAAAAACCCAACAATAAAAACGTTTCAGCTATGTTTCACTATGCACCTGAATAACCATAAACCGACATGACATTTCCATACAATGTTTTATACCTCAGAGTTTCCTCCAAACATTGAATTGCTATGTTATCCACCATGGGATCAAATTTACCAGCCAGGAGATGTTGCTGTTGAAGCAACCAATGCAAATCTCCAGATCCAAAAATACAAACGTTTTGTTGGTGAGTTCCCTTGCATGAAGGATATTGGGCACCTTTGTTGACATCTCCTTCATAAAACTCCCACTTTACTAACCTTGCAATAGATATTGCATCTGTAATGTCATATTTTGAATTATGAGGAAGAGATCCTGGAACCCCGGGTAGTCGATTCAGTGTTGCCCAGATATGTTCATTTGGACTGTATGTGTCTTTCGCCCAGTGAAGGAATGCATTTTTTTTTAAAAAACAAAAAATATCCCAAGATGTTTCTCACTGTGCAAAACTTGATGTATTAATGTAAAATGCTTCTTGCTTCCAAAATTCTTCTGTCTTGCAAACGAGTAATGTAAAATTTTCACGTTTTTCCAGTGCTAACTGAAAATATCTAAGGTTGTCCAATGAACGTTTTGAAAACTGTCACTGCTTGTCTATTGAGCGACAAAAAGAGAACAAATGAAAAACATTTATAAAGGATTATGACCATGTATTAAACAATGGTTAATTGACAGGTCATTGTGCTATTGAATGGATGTATCTGGCACATTGTCAAAGTTTAGCTTTAAGTACTCAAAGGATTATTAATTTAATAATTTCCTGATAGTTTTCCAGAATATTTTACTGTTATGTAATTTAATATTTGCTTCAAACTGTTAACATTAGAAGCATCAAGAAGTTGCATGGATGAATGCACTGGTAATTGAATATCTGGGCAGGTTCATCTGACTGTAGGTGAAGTCAACATCATGAGTTACAATACACCAGTTTAACTTGTCACCCTTGAATCATTGTTCATATTATAAATGGCTATAATGTTGAAAGGCCAGTGTGACACACAAGTTTAAAGTAACCAGATGGTTCTTTTAATTTCTTCTAGCTATAAAAAAAATGCATTTTGCAAAGCAGCGATTATTTTTATAGGTTTTCCATGTAGTTATTATTTTTAAGCACTTTAGATGCTTTGTGTGAAACTAGAGTTGCAAAACTCTTTCTCTTTCTTAAAGGAGAGCTCCAATGTTTTTTACTAGTATCAGATTACCAATTGTGCCATTTTCTTTCCTTTTTAACAGTTCCACTTTTAGGATAACTTAATGGTTGGAGGTAGTTGCATATTTGCCATTTGTATGTGTTCTGGCAGTGTGAAACAAACAGGGACTGGATGTTCTATGAAGGTATGCATAACTATTGATACGGATCTTAACCAATAACAGCTATATCACCCTAAGGTTGAGCCCTGAGGTTTGTCTGGCCTCCTGGCCATAGAAATAGACAAGCCAGAATCAGAGAATAAAGAAGCTACCTGTGGTCAGTTACAATCAACACACTGGAAGCATTCTAAACCAGTGGCGTCGGCAGGGGGGGGCCAGAGGGGGCCATGGCCCCCCCTAAATCATGCTGTGCCCCCCGGTGTGCCCCCCCAATTGAAACGCCGTCTTTTTTTTTTTTTTTTTTTATAGATCCGGAGGAGAGAGAGAGGCGCCGAGCGGTCGCTGAGGAATAAGTTCTCAGCGACCGTTCGGCGCCTCTCACTCTTTTCCGCGACCGCGAGGCCTCTGCCTTGGTCGCAGTGCCGGCATTTCAAGCCGAGCGCCGGTATATGATGTCATATCCGGCGCTCAGCAATGAAGCCGCGCACACTGCGGCAGAACCAGGAAGACAGAGACCTCGCGATCCCGCCGCTGGACTTCTACAAGCCCAAGGTAAGTGAACTTCAAAGGGGGGGGGGGAGGGTAGAGAGTGAAAAGAGGTAGATAGGAAGTGAGAAGAGGTAGATAGGGATAGATTGGGAGGGAGAGGGGGTAGTTAGGATAGATTGGGAGGGAGAGGGGGTAGTTAGGATAGATTGGGAGGGAGAGGGGGTAGTTAGGATAGATTGGGAGGGAGAGGGGGTAGTTAGGATAGATTGGGAGGGAGAGGGGGTAGTTAGGATAGTTTGGGAGGGAGAGGGAGATATTAACATATATTGGCAGCAGGGGCTAATATTAATATTAATTGGCAGCAGGGTCTAGTATTTATATTCATATTGGCAGCAGGGTCTAGTATTTATATATATATCGGCAGCAGGGGCTAATATTAATATATATTGGCTGCAGGGGCTAAGTTTATATATATATTGGCTGCAGGGACTAATAATATATATTGGCAGTAGGGGCTAATATTAATATATACTGGTAGCAGGGTCAAATATTAATATATATCGGCAGCAGGGTATAATTTTTATGTATATCGGCAGCAGGGTATAATATAAGTATATATCCGCAGCAGGGGCTAATATCAATATATATCCGCAGCAGGGGTTAATATTAATATATATCAGAAGCAGGGTGTAATATTTCTATATATTGTCATCAGCAGGGGCTAATATTACAGAATGAGAAATAACTGCCTAACGTGTGTGTGTATATGTGTGTGTATATATATATATATATATATATATATATATATAGTGTATATGTACTGTTTTATAATTGGCCCCCATACTTTGGTTCCTGGCCCCCCATGTGCCCCCCCTAAATATGAAAGCTGGAGACGCCACTGTTCTAAACTCAGATAACTGGCTAATTGAACAGGCAAAGTACTACTGTCTCAGACAGCTTAAAGGGGAAAAATAAACACCCAAGGGAGTGTCCTAAGTAACAGGGCGAGGGGTCACTCCTTTGGGATTGAGAAATGACTCTTCAGCAACAAAGCAATTGAACAAAGCCATTTGCATTCAGAGCAGATCCTAAGGAGTGGTTGGCCAGCATAGTTAGTGACAGTTATTTTAGCCTATTCTACTAAACAAAAACACCCTGACTCGTTATCATAGGCTACTGCTTGCAGTAAACTCTACAATGGCTAAGTGGTGAAACAATAGGTGTGCAGTTGGTTCAAGGCAGATCATAGCCCACTTAAATGAGCCACGAAAGTGCAGGTCTACGCTCTAACAAAGCTGCGCAGGACAAGCTGCAGCTTTGCCAAACACTGTGGACCAACAAGGAACTCCAACCCCACCCACAAAAGTGTGTGGGGGGTACTTGGGCTGAGATAATGATTGGGAAAATCTCTGATTAATAAAAGTCTACATAGAAATGGACTTCATAGCTTAGTGTGATGATTTTGCTTGGAAAGTCATCCAAAATATCATGACTGACAACAATGGCAGCCTCCACGTTTAAACCAAAAAGAGGTAACAAAAGAAAACAAGCTTCTTCATTACTGTATATACCTGTTACCTACCCACCGCTGCATTGCCGAGGGAGACCTCCTACTAGCTCCATGCACACCGGCCTGTCTGCTGTGCTGCCAGGGGAGATGTCCTACCAGCACCAAGTCCCTTGCCCTCTGGCAGCCCCCTCCAACTTCCTTTGAATACTGTGGCCAGCTGTGTCCTCACACGTAGTTGCGCCACACACAAAATGGCAGGGACGGAGAGAAGCAAATGGAGTGACGTGACTCCGCTGTTTGAATGTTGGTGTCAAATTTGGATTAGGTCCCCTTTTCCCTACTTACTCCTATATAAATCTCTCCTGTGTAGGTCACGGCTTGATTCTGATTACCCTGAAATCGTCTCCCTGACCTCAGCTTGCGACACGATTATTCTGAACTCTGCTTCCCTGACCTTGGCTTGTGACACAACTTTTCTGAACTCTGGCTTCCTGATCTCGGCTTGTTATACAACTTCCCTGGTTTCTGCCTCCTAGTCTAAGTCCTACCTGTGTGCAACTCCTTAGTTTGTCCCCGTTCTTGGAAGATCATCACAAAGTCTGACGGCCACTCAAATCCAAAAGGCTCAACCAGTGGGGGAACCAGCTGGATGGTGAAGAATTCTTCTGAGAACGACGGGCTTCCTCCTGTGGGGAAACACTGTCCTACCCTGCACCAGCGTCTCCTCTACTATGCTGTGCGTGACAATACCGTTGTATTTTATGCTGAAGTTTATTTTCTTACCATTGGACTTCCCATTTAAAATGAATCCCAAAGCACAGTGTGTGAATGATTTTCTTTGTAGATCCTTCATACTTTGAGGGGAGGGGGAATTGCCAAATCCTAAATGGCTTCTTTTATATGTTGTTTTTTTTTGTTTGGACTGATCCTTTCTGATAACCAGATTTAATAAAAAATATTTTGTGGGCAAAACAATATCTTGAAAAAATATTATCAGAGGAATAATCTGCAGTGAATAACATAGAAGTAAACTGAAAAAGAGGTTTGATAGGAACACAGATGGATTTCGATGTACATTCATCACAAAGTACCGTATTGGCTCGAATATAGGCCGCACCCGAATATAGGCCGCACCCTTAAAGTTTGGTGCTGTTTTAAAGAAAAAAATATTTAAAAAGAAAGAATGCACATTAGTGAAATGGTAAAACAGTATTTTATCTATTGAACAGGAATACATGTATTTTAACATTTTTGGTAACTATTATACAGTTTGTCAGCATTATATACAGACAGAAAACCAATAGCCATTTTAAGGTCCCCCCTTAATTCATAATGTACCTTACTTATAGATATTCCCCTCTGCCCCCTGATATGCCACTCTGCCCCCCTGTAATGCTTTATAACCCCTGATATGCCACTCTGCCCCCCAGATATGCCTTACACCCACAATAAATGCCCACCTGCCACCTAGAAATGCCCACCTGCCTGCCCAGATATGCTTTATGCCCCCTAAAAGTGCCACTCTGCCGTCTAGAAGTGCCACTCTGCCTTCCTGATATGCCACTCCCCCCGACTTAACAATGCACTCCCAGACTCCCTGGTGTCTAGCGGTGCTGGCTGGACGTCTGTGCGATGTGCTCAGACAACCTCCGCTGCCGGCACTTCATCGGGCTTCTTTGATGGAGAAGCACCGGCGGAAGTCCCGGAAGCGGAGGTTGTCTACGCCCATCGCCGCAACCAGTGAACATCTGCGCGATACGCGTAGACAACCTCCGCTGCAAGCACTTCCGCCGGGCTTCTATGGTGGAGCACCGGAAGGTGCTCACCATAGAAGCCCCAGCTGAAGTACTGGCAGCGGAGGTTGTCTACGCGGATTGTGCAGATGTTAATGGCTGCCGGAGAGGAGGATCCAGGTCCCCTGCAGAACAAAAAACACCCGCCAGGCATCCGGAACTGCATGTGCCAGGCGTTGGGCGATAAGAATTGCGCACCCCTGCTCTAAACCCCGAATATAGACCGCACCCCAACTTTAAAGACCTAAAGTGGGGAGGGAAAGTGCGGCCTATATTCAGGCCAATACGGTATAGCACTCATGCATATCTTATTAAAAAATGTATTTTTCTAAATGTTGCTCCATTTATAACAGGATGGTATTTTTTAAAAAGAGTGATCATTTAAAAAATATATTGACCCCAAGTTGTCTCCCTATGCCTAAAAAGAAGGTGCCCACAGAGCTTGCACAGAGGCCTCCATACTGTTGTGATCCTCTAGGTCCGGCTATTCCCTTGGTGGTCGTATTCTGGGCAGAAGAACTTCCGCGGTAAGTGCCTCTGGTGTGGGCAGACGTGACATTTTGCATGTGCTTAATGGGAAATTAGCGGCATTGGGACAGTTTGGCCTTTGGCACTCTAGAGGTTGTGTACTATAATCCACATTATGCATGTGCAGGTGTTATAGCATAACCTTCATCAGTATACAGTTAGCCAGACATGGCATAACTCCCATCAATATATACAGAAGCCTGATAGTAGTACAAAGTAATCCAGACAAATACAGTGGTACAGCTTGACACCTACTATTATATAGTGACTTATATAGATACTGTTGGTTGTACAGCACAACTTCCATCATTATATATTGAGCCATACACTTATGATAGTACAGCATAACTCCTTAAACCATTAAATCATAAGCCAGCTGCTGAGGATGGTACAGCATAACTCCCATCATTGTATACTGAGCCTGAAGGTGGTACAATATAACTATCATCAGTATATACTGAGCCTAACAGTGGTACACCACAGCTCCCATCATTATATAGTGAACCAGAGACAGCATGACTCCTGACTCCTGTCATTATATATCCAGACTCACAAGGTAGTACAACAAAGCTTCTCACTACATACCGAGCCATTCATTGATGGTGCTACACCATAACTTCCACCACTATATCCTGAGCCAGACATTAACAGTGATACAGCATAGTTTCCATCATTATCATCATCATCTTCATTTGCATTTTGTTCCTTTTTTACTCTCACTCACACTTTCCCTCACTCTTATTTACACTGTCCCACACTCTTTTACATTCTTACTCACTCCTATTCATCCTATCTCACACTCCTCAGGCCCTCATAATTTCTCACTCACTGTTATTAAAACTCTCTCACATTCTCTCACTCTCCCACACTCACTAATTCACGTTCACCCACACTCTCTCAACTTCTCTTACACTTTCACTCACTTTTATTCATGATCTCTCACACTGTCACTCATGCTCCGCTCTCTCCCAATGTCTCCCTACCATCTCTCACAACCCCCAAAGTCCCTGTCTCCTTTCCTGCTGCTCCACTTATTCTATAGCCTCTTCTTTGTCTGTAATCTTCTTTTTATCTTTCTATATCTTTTTTTTGACTCAAATACATGGTACTGTTGCTGTTGACTTCTCAGCTTGACCTTTAACTTACTTCCAGGTTTTGCTCTTGCCTGTGGATTTTAAACTCTAGTGATCCCTGGCTTGCTTTTAGACTGTATTAAACTGTGGTAGACCTTTGTTGTCCTGGTGCCAACCATGTCACCCATGTAGCCTCACTACTTGCCTTCTAGATCAGTTCTCTGTCAACCTCACTGAATCTGTATTTTATCCGTTCCAGTAAGCTTATTACAGTTTGCTTCTCTTACAGCAATGTGATGTTGGAGTGCAATGTCCTGCTTAGAACATGGTAGCAGTAATTAGGGATACCACAAGATAAACAGGGAAACAGGGGAACAAGAATATATAAGTATTTCTCATTGTTATACATGACATATACCTCCCAACATTTAAAAATGTGAAATTGGGACACTTTTTTTTTTATTTATTGCGCTCGCAATTGCAATTTACAATGTCGCGCTTACATCGCCACGTAAAACATGCTTAATTTTTGTCAGCACAGTCATGCATATTAAAAATGACCAACACATTAAATTAAATTCCCATGAGGCTCAGCCAGACATACTGCTTCCGTGATGCCGACTGAGCATCATGGGAAGTGCAGTTAACAGTAGATAAAGCTGCAGATGTTGTGAATTACAATTCCTATGATGCTCAGACAGCCAGGTGTCCACCATGACTAGGCATCATGGGAGTTGTAATTCACAACTAACACCTTTTATATCCAGGCCCGGACTGGGACAAAACATAGGCCCGGGCATTTAAGACTGAGCAGCCCATTTTTATTTTTATTTTTATTTATTTATTTATTGTTAAAGCCCACCCTTCATGTACCATCTTTGCATTTCCCCAAATCACTTAAACATTCATGATAGACACAAACACTTATTCACTCATTCACACAAATCATTAACACATATTCATTAATGCAGTCTCACAAATCATTCAAGCAATTCATCCACACATGAGTTCATTAATTCTCATACGCATTCACACAATTCATCCACACATTTATTCATTCATTCTCGTACGCATTCACACTACCCCCTCTCCCCATCGACCCCTCCCCTTCTTATCTGCCCCTTCTCACTATGTTCCCCCTTATCACTATGTACCCCCTTCCCCACTTCTCAATATGTACCCCCTCTCACTATCTATCCCCTTTCTCACTATCTAACCCCTCTCTCCCCTCTGCCCCTTCTCACTGCACCCCCTTCCCTCACTCTACTTACCTTGTTGCCGGAGTAAGCAGCAACTGCGACCGGGCCCGCCACTCTAGGGGGCCGGGCAGCCCCCGCCAGCGCCGGCCTTAGGGGTGTGCGGCCGCACAGGGTTAAAATTAAAACATCGGGGTTTTTTTGGTGTTTTTTTAACTTTATTTAACATCCTCCATGTTAAATAAAGTTAAAAAAAACTTTATTTAACATGGAGGATGTTAAATAAAGAAAAAACAAAAAAAAAAACCCCATGTTTTTATTTAAGCCCTGTGCGGCCGCACACCCTTACGGCCGGTCCTGGTTGGGGATGCCTGGCCTCCTAGAGTGGCGGACCCGGTCGCAGTTGCTGCGGGCTTAAGGGGCAGGGGCCCCTTATGCCCTGCGATAATGCGGCCGCATAGGGTTTTAAGGTAGGGGCCTGGAGCTGCAGCTCTATCAGCCCCTACGTCAATCCGGCCCTGGGCCGCCCGGCCCACTGGGCAAATGCTCGGTGTGCCCGATGGCCAGTCTGGGCCTGGTTACATCATCTGCTTTTACCTACAGTTCACATGAGGCTCAGCCAGACATACTACTTCCATGATGCTGGCTGAGCATCATGGGAAGAGCAATCAACAGTAAAACTGCAGATGCTAGCTGTGAATTACAATTCCCATGATTCTCAGCCAGCCAGGTGTCCACCATAATGCTGGCTGATTTTGGTATCATTGGAAGAGTAGTCCACAGCAGCAGAGATTCTTTCCTTAATTAAAAAAAAAGGCTAATGTTATCCTCCCTCCCAGGACCCTTACACGCTGCCTTTACACACGACTGCCCATACACACACCTGCTTATAAACACACATGCACTGCCCTTTCACACACATATACACATTTACATACACTGCCCTTACACACGCATAAACACTTCCCTCTCACACACACACACACACACATATAAACATACACTGCACTTACACACACCTGCCTTTACACACACCCACACACATACACTGCCCTTACACACCAGCTTACAAATACCTATACTGCTCTTACATACACCTGCACACACACACAAGCTTACAAACACACACACACATATACGATATAGTGTCACATAGGGCTGCAACTAACGATTATTTTAATAATCGATTAGTTGGCCGATTATTTTTTCGATTAATCGATTAATCGGATAAAAAAAAACAATATGCAAATTTTTCGTTTATTTAAAATAATTTAATTAACTGGATGTTAAAAAACAACTTAAAATTTACATTAACATTCTTATTTTGTTATGATGTAAGAACCCAAACACAATATTTATGAAACAAAATAACCCCAAACATTCTGAAAAGAGGTGGACTATATTACTGTTCAAGAAACTTTGCCCCAGCCCTGGCACTTTGCACCCAGCACTTTGCACCCAGCACTTTGCACCCAGCACTTTGCACCCAGCCCTGGCACTTTGCACCCAGCACTTTGCCCCAGCCCTGGCACTTTGCACCCAGCACTTTGCACTTTGCACCCAGCACTTTGCACCCAGCCCTGGCACTTTGCCCCAGCCCTGGCACTTTGCACCCAGCACTTTGCACCCAGCACTTTGCACCCAGCCCTGGCACTTTGCCCCAGCCCTGGCACTTTGCACCCAGCACTTTGCACCCAGCACTTTGCACCCAGCCCTGGCACTTTGCACCCAGAACTTTGCACCCAGCCCTGGCACTTTGCGCCCAGCCCTGGCACTTTGCACCCAGCACTTTGCACCCAGCCCTGGCACTTTGCACCCAGCACTTTGCACCCAGCACTCAGTACTTTGCCCCAGCCCTGGCACTTTGCACCCAGCACTTTGCACCCAGCCCTGGCACTTTGCACCCAGCCCTGGCACTTTGCACCCAGCACTTTGCACCCAGCACTTTGCACCCAGCCCTGGCACTTTGCACCCAGCCCTGGCACTTTGCACCCAGCACTTTGCACTGTGCCCCTGCACCCAGTCTCCAACTCTGCCCTGCACCCAGCCCTGCCCCCACATTCTGCCCTGCCCCCACACTCACACCCTGCACCCACTCTGCCCTGCACCCACACTCACACCCTGCCCTGCACCCACACTCACACCCTGCCCTGCACCCAGTCTCCCACTCTGCCCTGCACCCACACTCACACCCTGCATCCCCACCCCCACTCTGCCCTGCACCCAGTCTCCTGCCCTGCCCCCACACTCACACCCTGCCCTGCATCCCCACCCCCACTCTGCCCTGCACCCACACTCACACCCTGCCCTGCATCCCCTGAAACCCCACCCCCACCCCCGCGAAACGCTCTGTGCGAATGGAGCCACTCACACAGAGCGAACCGCTCTGTGAGAATGGAGCCACTCGCACAGAGCCACTCGCACAGAGCGAATCGCTCTGTGCGAATGGAGCCACTCGCACAGAGCGATTCGCACAGACATGAAGAATACTTACCTCCGGAACGCGTCACGTAACTAAAAGAAGGCGGAGACTGCAGAAGCGGGGAACGCTCGCGGAGGTAAGTAAACAACGATTTCCGTTATCGATTATTATCGATTTTATCGATTCGTTGTTTCAGCCCTAGTGTCACACACACATAAAAAAAGTGACTGTTCCTGCGCTCTCCCTTCTATGCCAGCAGCACCTTAATTATGTGGTTTCCCATCCACATACAAATGTGAGTACCACAAAAAATAGTGCAAAACAAATATTAAGTGCGCTTAGCATACATCCACTGATAATGAAAAAAATTTATACACAACCTGTATATGTGGTCTAAAAATGGGTAGTTTCTTGATATGATATAACTTAGTATAAAAGAGAAAAAAAACAGAGAGCCCACAATAGTGTAATATAGTCAGAGCACAATCCACTTTATCAAAAGGTTGATGTCCAGCTTCCAGGACCTCGCTATGCAGGATCCTGGAAGCTGGAGATCAACCTTTTGAAAAGATTTATGAGAAGCTCATACTGATCATGGAATATGTGAGTGCAATATCTGGTTTATAAAGTGGATTGGGACAGTTGGGGGGCATGATGACATTAATCTGGCCATATATATGTGTGTGTATGTGTAATCAGAATGTAAGCAAGTAGAAACAAAACTATGCACACAGATATATATATATATATATATATATATAGTTAGGGGTGTATTAGGAAAGGAGGGTAGATATATTCAGGAGTCTGAATTTGAGTCTGAAGGGTATGGGGAGCCAGTGGAGTAATTGGCAAAGAGGCGCAGCAGATGAGGAACGGTGACAGAGAAAGATGAATCTAGCTGCAGTGTTGAGGAAAGATTGGAGCGGTGAATGGCGGAAGAGGCGGAGATCAGTAAGTAGGGAGTTGCAATAATCCAGATGGGATCTCACAAGGGAGTGGATAAGTATTTTGGTCATTTCTTTTGTGAGGGATGGGCGGATACCAATTATCATAAGCATCAGATAATGCAACCATCCATCCATGATAAAATCCCAGAAAGACAGACAGTGAGGTAAATTAGAAGAGAGGGTGAAAGGTCTGGAGAGGACAGATGTGCAAGTGAAGAGGTATAGATGGAGAAGGTTAAAGGCCCAAAAACTGAGCACTGAGGAACACCAACAGTTAATTGTAGGGAAGAGGAACAAGATGCAGTTTAGGAGACACTAGAAGTACGGTCAGAGAGGTATGATTTGAATCAGGAAACAGCTGTCACAGATGCCATATGCATGAAGGTTTTGTAGAAGAGGTTGGTCGACTGTGTCAAAGGCTGCAGAGAGGCAGGGGCGTAACTAGACGCCTCAGGGCCCGGGTGCGAGAATCTGTTAAGGGCCCCCCCACCCCCTCACCCCCCCACCCCCTCACCCCCCCAAAAAAAACCATGATTTTTACCCAACAATTTTTTTTCAACAAATTCAACAAATTCAATTTACATATTGAATCATATCTGTAAAAAAATCAAAGAAAAAGGGGCGCATGTACAAAGGGCATAATCCAGGGGTGTCCAAGTTTTTTCTGCAGTGGGCCACTTCATCAGAATTGTATACGTGCGCGGGCCGCACTCATTTTTCACTGTGACAAAAAATATGGCCTTTAATAAAATATGCAGATTAAAATAAAGTAAAATGACACAAAACCTTTACTCTTCCTCTCACTGATTTCTGGGCCTTGAAAGTTTTGCTACTACAAATTCAGGATTCCCTAGATTTATTCTAGGGATGAACTAAAATGAAAATTCTGGACCAAAACATTCAGGGTTCACTTAGCCAAAACCGAAAATGACCCCCACCTTTAAAAATAATAATAAAAACTCACATATTTAATAAAAGTAGGTAACACACAATTGGACAAAATTAGCAATATGACTTGGCATGATAGGAGTGTGATTGCTAACAGCAATCACACTCCTATCATACCCAGGCAACCAGTAAATGCTGGTACCTAGGCATGATGGGACTGTGCTCGCTGTGATTGCTGTTAGCAATCACACTCCTATCATGCCAAGTCAGCCAGTACATGCTGGTACAGGGTGGCTGTAAGTGATGTGCAGACCCCATACTGCTGGCAGCATCACTACACAAGGGGGGCAGCTAGCTAGGTTTCAGCATGTACTGGCTGACTTGGCATGATAGGAGTGTGATTGCTAACAGTAGTCACAGTCCCATCATGCCTAGGTTCCAGCACTTACACATCCATCCAGTAAATGCTGGAACCTAGGCATGATGGGACTGTGATTGCTGTTAGCAATCACACTCCTATCATGCCAAGTCAGCCAATACACGCTGGTACAGGGTGGCTGTAAGTGATGTGCAGACCCCATACTGCTGGCAGCATCAATACACAAGGGGGGCAGCTAGCCAGGTTTCAGCATGTACTGGCTGACTTGGCATGATAGGAGTGTGATTGCTAACAGCAATCACAGTCCCATCATGCCTAGGTTCCAGCACTTACACATCCATCCAGTAAATGCTGGAACCTAGGCATTATGGGACTGTGATTGCTGTTAGCAATCACACTCCTATCATGCCAAGTCAGCCAGTACATGCTGGTACAGGGTGGCTGTAAGTGCAGACCCCATACTGCTGGCAGCATCACTACACAAGGGGGGCAGCTGGCCAGGTTTCAGCATGTACTTGCTGACTTGGCATGATAGGAGTGTGATTGCTAACAGCAATCACAGTCCCATCATGCCTAGGTTCCAGCACTTACACCCTCATTCAAACACCCTCCCCACCCCCTTACCTGCACTGCAGCTTCTCGATGCTGCTCACTTCAGCAGGGGGCGCAGCCTCCCTCTGCCTTCTCTGCTAAAGCACAGAGGAAGTAGGATGTCACGTGAACTCCGCTTCCTCTGTACAGTCCAGAAGACCCTCCCACAAGTAAGTAGCAGGGCTTGAGGTGCGGCTCGCGTAAGATCGGTTGCCCTGGCTGCCGATCTTACGCGGGCCGCACCTCGAGGTCTCGCGGGCCGCATTTGGCCCGCGGGCCGCATGTTGGACGCCCCTGCCTTATTTAAAAAAAGCAGCCGCGACCCCTGCGACCCCGGTAGTTCCGCCACTGCAGAGAGGTCTAAGAGTATAAGTATTAACCCCTTAATGACAAAGACCGTACATGTACGGGGTCAAAATGCATTGTTTTCAATGGGTTTAGGGATCGCCCATTGTCCTTAAGGGGTTAAGGGGTTAAAATGGCCTTTGTTTTAGCAATGAGAAGGTCGTTAGTAATTTTAGTGAGTGCAGTTTTGTTGGAATGCTGTGGACGGAAACCAGATTGTAGAGGGTTGGGGTAAGGACGTCAGAATGGGGTAAAAAGAGATAGGACAGTACAGGGTCGAGGGGGCAGGTGGTGAGGTGGGAGGACGAGAGAAAATGGCTGAGGTTTATGCTCCTTGGTAAGCAATAGAGCCCTGTAAAAATAGATAGGACTCGCCAAAATTGGGGTACTTTGACATAGTGGCGGGCTAAGCAATATATGTGACTGAATGCCCAATATTTATGCCTAGATAGGTGCCTAGGATAGGTGCTTTTAAATAGTATTTGCTAGTGTGTGCTGATCTCGTTTTGTTGTGTGTACATGTTGGTCATTTCAGCTGCACCCCAGAATCTGAATGTGGATTATTTTTATGATGTGCTTTTCTGTATTTTCTGTGCATATAATTTACTATAGAATTTTATCAGACAAGAAAACATTTCAGCCTTCTGCTAACAACATTAACACCTTTCTAGAGTAAATAAACCTACAACAACTTTAGGTTCAAGACTCTGATAGGTGTAAACCCTATTACATCAGAATAAATTTTCCACGCGATTAAATCCCTTAAAAACACACAAAGGGCCATGACAAACATGTATTACAAATTATTTAAACAACACTTTATACCATATCTCACGTACGGTATGTTTCCTAGAATTCACATTTCCAGAAGATATGCTACAAGCAAAGATAGTCTCACTGCCAAAACCATGCAAACCACCTTACCATTGTGCAAACTTTAGGCCAATGTCTCTCTTAAATACATGTAAAATTATATGCTAAAGTAGACTGGCCTGGTTGTTGTCTCGTAAGGAACAATCAAGTTGGTTTTGTGCTCTATAGACAGCCATCAGACAAAAGGGACAGCCCAAGACATTGTGCTGCCTGGGTCGAAGGATGAAAAGCCCCCCCCTCAAAAAAGAAACAAAACATGTACACCAAAAGTGCATCCAAATCCATTATTCTATATTATGATTAATATTTTCACTCTCTCATACTCTTTTACGCAGAGCGGCCATCCGGGGGGTACAACTATTACAATTGTAAGGGACTTGGCTGTCCTGGGGAGCCTGCTTGGGGAGACAAAGTCTCTAAAAGAAAACAAAAAGCTCTTAGAGGGAGCTGTAGGAGTCCTCTCTAGTAGAGGTGTCACTAGTTTCTCAATAGTCTACTGTCACAGCATGGTGGTTGAAAAATGCTGCAAATAAGATAAGGTAAGGTGCATCTGCAATTAGACCCCAGTGCCATCTTTGCCTGCAAACAGCTTGTCAGTGCTATCTTTGCCTCAAACTGCTTATCTGTGCTGTTTACCCAACCTTCCCCACCAGACAAATAAGGCGCAACAGTATGTAGACAATTACATCAACAAATAAACAAAGGTCTCACATGACAAGGTTTTCACACTTCAGAACAATATTACAATGGATTCCTTCCTGGCACCTAGAAGCCGGAAGGTGGTAAAACAGACTAGTTGAGTTTTACTGGTTGTTCTCTCACACCAGGGAGGGATTTTATCAGTCAACTAATAATAGCAAATACCAACAATATCAGGAAACCTATACAATATAACAACATTATCCATAAATGTAACCAGGTGCAAACAGTCTGAGTAATGCTCCTTTTCAAAACAAGGGTACCCCAACTTTGTATCCAGTTTCACAGTCTTTAGAGTCTCTAGTAATTGAGGAAATGTGGCACTCTGTACCAGGGGGAGAAGTAGTCCCAGCAGACCCCTTGTACCCACCCCTTCCAAGGCCAAGGCCCAGAGTCTGTAGAGAGGAGGCTGGCCCCCAGGCCCATCTAAGAGCCCAGGGCACGCAGCCTTTTGTGACTTCCCCCTAAGGTAGACTAACCAGGTACCAGACCTCTAACTGGTCTGGAACTGAGTAAGTCGGATGGCAAACTCCAAAATTCTCCTTAATCTTTGCTATCTGCCGCTGTCGCTAGGGAGCGATGCTGCCTTCATCCCCTCCCTGGTACTCATGCTGCCGCTGGGGAACTGGGCCAGCTGCACCATGTCCAGGGTACCCACTCAGCGGCTAGGGAGTGATGCCGTCTGCATCCCCTCCCTGATGCTCCTGCTGAGGAGGTGGGGTGAATGCATCATCTCCCTCAGGCCCACTCAGCCGCTGGGAAGTGAGGTCACATACCCTCCCTTCCCTGTAGTCCTGTTGGCCATTACAGAGTGATGCCGCCCACATCCCCTCCCACCATGGTTTCATCTCCTTTATTGATTTTTAGATGATATTGCACATCGTGTAGGTCAGAATTAATGTATCCTGGATACATGTTGGAGACTGAAACATAAAACATATATGGTGGTCCTGCTCATAAATAACCAATATATATGAGATTGTGAGACAACCAGTGGATCCAAAGATAGCTTTGTAGGGATAATTACCAAGACAGAAAGCCTTATACCAATTTACATTCTTACAAGGGATGAAGCAGGAAATACTGGAGCTAGATATGTATTTGTATACACAGGAAGTATGATACTAAACAAAGACAGAATCGCTAAGATGAGATATGTAAGATAGAAGTTTTCTTTGAATTGGAACTTTTGCTTACCCATAAAAAATTGATATGAAAGAAATGTGTTGTTTTTTCAAATACTTTGAGCTTTGGCTGGGCCTGGGTCGACAGGGTTTGGTGTGTCTAGTCAGCCCTTGTATTACATGTGTTACTTTTGTTTGCCATTTATTATTTAATACATGCTCCTATTGTTTTACTGTTATAACTGTGTGTTCTAGTCATTTATTATGTTCCTGCCTGGGAAACCCATCCACACGCCTGGATGCCCAGTCAGGTGGAGGCACTGCCAATGCTATGTACCCCAACTCCCGTATAGCGGAGGCTCAGGATTTCCATGTAAAGCAGAAAGGTGTAACCGAGGAAGAGGGACAGGGGGGAATCAGCCCCCTGGGGCAAAAGTCTGTTACACTAGTAAGAGACTGCAGATACACACACGTAAACAATATACAAGTTTAAAAAACAGGGTCTGCTACTGTGCCCATTATTGTGCATATGCATTTAACCATTTCAGTGCTTACTTCAAGTACATTACAGTAGAGTCTCCAAGTACAATACAAAGGTTAAGTTCTGATCACTGTTTGTAGGCAGCAATCAGTCTATGAACTAGGCAGCTGAAAATTGCTGTTTACTACAAAGATAACAGAAGCTTGGTATGCCGGAATTAAATTGCCAAACCCCTCTAACTCCTCCCACCCCCAACCAACACAAAAATGCAATTAATACATAAATACATAATGAACAACTAAACGACTTAAAATGTTTTAAAATATTTATCTGACCTAGCCCTGCTCTGCACCTCTGTCGAGGCCCCCCCATTCTATTCAGACTCCATGGGCATCAGTCACGATCATTATGCATAACAAGAATTAATTATTACTTGAAAGTGAACATCTTTTCTTGTATAACAGCCATATGGAATTTAAAGCATGTCAGTGCAGGTGTTACAGCATACCAGCTTTCATTTAACAATGAAAATACATTTTCACAAAAATGAGTAGCCTAAATATCCCAATTTTCTGCATATTTAGACAATACATTGCAATTGCAAGATTACAGAGTGTCCTACATTTAATCAGGACAAAATGATTTGTGTCTCAGATATTCCTCAAGGCATTGAATGGCATGATCATCGACTTTGGGATCAAACTTATTAGCCAGAAGATGGTGCTGTTGAAGCATCCAATGGAGGTCCCCTGTTCCATAAACACACACTAGTCTTCTATGGATTCCTGTGCATGCAGTGTAAGGAGCTCCTTGTGACACATCTCCTTCAAGAGATTCCCACTTTACCAGCCTGGCAATTGCATTGAAGTCTGAGGTATCATATTTATGATGTTGTGGCGTGAATCCTGGCATTCCAGGAACTCTTTGCAACGTTGCCCAGAAATATTCATCAGGGCTATATGTATCCTCTGCCCATTTCATAAATGGTTTTACTATGGGGTTTTCAAAGAGTGATTTCACAAACTCTCTACTGACTACTATATATGCGTTTCCGCTAAATATGGGAACGCTTAATGGTGGGTTTTCTTTCTTGCGACTTGTCAATCTTACGCCATCATTGACTTCATGGTGATAATTCCAGCGTCTAGTTTTGAATGCTGGAGGCTTCTCAGATTCCATGCTATTTTTGCCATTCAGTGATTTCAAAGCATTAACAATCTCAGCATTGGTCTTCAATGGAAAGTCTGCCCCACATGTGTTGATAACATACTTCCACCGTACATTACTTTGCAGCAGGTCTTCCATGCAGTTTAAATCGGCTTGGACTCTTGACCAGGATGCATAGACCACTGTCTCCAGTTTAGATGCAATAAACACATTTTCAAAGCATGAAGTGATAGCTCTCACTGCTTTCTTAAACATATCTGAAGATTTTTCATCCACGTGCACACAGTAAACGTTCTGAGGAGTGTAAATTGTCCTTAGAAGTCTTTCAAACAGTTCAATGCTGTCATGGATCACCATAGAATAAGCAATGGGGAATTCTTCTTCTTCTTTACTGATACTAAACAGAATATATTTTCTGTTTGTCTTAAATACGTCACAGTCTTTTGCCAATGTTATGTAGTCTGCTTCTGTCATAAGTGTTCTATTTTTTACAATCAAGTTGTCTATTAAAGTTTTCCTTACCTCATCCTCGTTACCTCTGATAATTTTTGTGCAGTTCTTATGACCACCAGCTAATAAGTTCAACGTCTTGTAATATTTTCCCTCGCAGTAAGTGTTTCCATCATATCCATTAATGTGACTGTATAGGTTACGTTTCAGCTTCAAGGATACAATCACTGCCGTTGTGCAGACGATTAAAATACATCCAAAACCGAATAAAGTACGCAGTTTTCTGCGAAGCAGATAATTCTGAAAAACAGTTACGTTTATTATTTTACCCATTATGAAGCGTTGGCCATCAAAATTGAAGTCATATAATCCTGTGTTTCAGCAATACTTGTTGCTTCCAATCCGTAACTTGTCTCAGAGCAGAATTGCTATAGCTGAAAATGAAAGCTGCCTCACTTGTTTGGTCACTAAGCTATTAAAAGTCAATCTGTGTCGAAAAGCACTTGAAAATCTTGTTTTTCTTGTTTCTGGGATAAGGGGTTTCGAAGACCAAATTCTAACATTTAAGAACCAAAAGTAATGAGAAGATAGCTAACACACACAGGGTTGCACTGGAAATGAATGGTTTTACAAACACACGGCTTGAAAAAGGTATCTACATTTTATACAACTTTATATGGTGTAATTACTCTGAACTGCTAGTTGTATAAGTTATGTCTTGTAATAAATCAGGCCAATGTCCATTAGCAGGGGCAATTTGCTTTAACTGCATCTGTACCTATGATAAGTAAAATGTTTGGTTTTTTTTAATGGAAATATTTTATAGTGCCAGAAGGCATGGTCTGCCAAGCTAGGGGAATGGACACCCAAACTTTCAATAGGATCTCCAGGAGCTGCACTCAAATACACGCCAAGCAAAAATACTATAAAAAACGAGCAAGTGTATGCATAAAAGCCCAGCCAAACCGGATTAAATTGGCAGCCAATTTGCTCCTGATGACGCTGGAAACATCTACATCCGGTGAAACGCGTAGAGAGGTTTGATTTTCTATTTTAATCCAGTTTGGCTGGACCTTTATGTGTACACTTGCTGATTTAGTGTAGGTTGCTTTACCCCAGCAGGCACTGTGCTTGGCTTGGCTTCTCCGGTTCTCCGGGCTAAGACCCGAATCCTCCGGGTCGCAGGAGCAGGGTCTTAACACGTCCCACTCCCCACCCATTTTCCTTTTAAATGGAGGTGTTATTATCTGTAAATTTAAAGATTAAAAATATCCCAGAATCTATCACTCAGGACCACCTGTTACCCTTTCTTTTCGATTTTTTTAACTCCTTGTATCTGATTCAACCATCTCAAGGGCCCTTATTAGAAAGATATCATAGGCTTTTTAAACCAAAGGAAATACCGGCTGTATCTCCTAGAGATGTAATAATACAATTTCACTCCTTTGATCTAAAAGAAAAGATACTGAAGGCCAGAGGCGTATCTACCAAAAATAGCGCCTATGGCAAGCACTGAAATTGCGCCCCTGTCCAAATATCTAAAACCCATTTATTAGCCCCTGCTGCCCATATATATATATATATATATATATATATAAATATTAGTCCCTGTTGCCGATATATATATATATATATATATATATATATATATATAAATATTGGACCCTGCTGCCGATATATATAAATACCGTATTGGCTCGGATATAGGCCGCACCCGAATATAGGCCGCACCCTAAAAGTTAGGTGCTTTTTTAAAGAAAAAAATTTCTTAGAAAAAAAAACCACTTAGTGGAACAGATATGCTGCCACTCTGCCCCCGCGACATATGCTGCCACTCTGCCCTCCCCAGACATGCTGCCACTCTGCCCCCTGAGTTATGTTGCCACTCTATCCCTCCCTGAGATATGCACTCTGCCCCCGAGATGTGCCCCCCCCTAGACTTACCGGTGCAGACTCCCCGGGGTCTTGCAGGGCCGGCGGGGGACAGCTACGCAGTACGCGTATTAAACTTCCGGTGCTGGCACTTCCACTGTGGGCAGTGCCGGCAAGGAAGATTGTTAGCGTACATCGCCGGCTGCGGCGATGCAAGCGTTAACAACCTCTGCTGCCGGCACGTCTGCACGATGTGCTTTAACAATCTCCCTTGCCAGGACTCCCCCCGTGGGAATTCCCGGCAAGGGAGATTGTTAAAGCACATCGTGCAGATGTGCCGGCAGCGGGGGCTGTTTACGCACATCACCGCTGCCGGTGAACATCTGTACGATGCGCTTAGACAACCTCTCATGCCGGCACTCCCCCCCATTGAAAGTGCTGGCAGGGGAGGCTGTATCGGAGAGTAGGATGCAGGTCCCCTGAACCGCTGCAGGGGATCTGTATCCTAACCCCGCTGCATGTCCCGGGCGTCGGGTGCTAGACCCCGATTATAGGCCGCGCCCCCACTTTAAAGACTTAAAGTGGGGGGGAAAAGTGCGGCCTATATTCGAGCCAATACGGTATATATATATATATATACATATATATATATATATATAAATATTAGACCCTGCTGCCGATAGCAGGTATAGATCAACACACAAACCCAGATGAATTGAAATTCACTTGTGATCTCAGCACTGAAGGTGTATATCAAATAAACAGAATCAGACATACAAATCCTATATTTGCAGGTATACAATAATAATATATGAAACGTAGCATCGCAGGTATAGATCAAATAAATACATGGAAACAGCATTGCAGGTATTAATCAACTGAATAAGACATATTAACCCTGTATTTGCAGGTATACATAAATAATGTATGGAAACATAGCATAGCAGATATGGATCTACAGAATAACACAAAAACCCAGCTTTGCAGGTATAGATCAATTGGAATTCACATAAGAACACGGCATTGAAAGGTATTTAAAACCCCCTAAATTACAAGCATAGATCACAGGTTGCACACCCCAAAGCCAGCCCTGGCGTCCACACTGCCCGCATAGAACCTGACCAGCACCCAAATTACACACACATAAGATTTGCCATCTTTGTCCCCAAATAGCCCAGCACAAGTCAACTTTGTCCCTAAACAGTCCGGCCTGTGCCATCTTTGTCCCATATACACCCTGCCTGTGCCATCTTGGTCCCCAAGGCTCAAACCTCCTGCTAGTGCCATCTTTGCCCTTCCACAATTATACATCTATAATACACACAAACACTTTTACAGTCACTCACTAATTCACACTCTCATTCAGACAACTCATCCACACATTAACTCATGCTCTCCCTCATTTAGACAATTCATCCACACATTAACTCATGCTCTCCCTCATTCAGACAATTCATCCACACATTAACTCATGCTCTCCCTCATTCAGACAATTCATCCACACATTAACTCATGCTCTCCCTCATTCAGACAATTCATCCACACATTAATTCATGCTCCCCCTCATTCAGACAATACATTCACATATTAACTCATGCTCTCCTTCATTCACTCATGCACACATTAATCCACTCTTTACTTATATCACTTTCTAACCCCTCTCCCCCCCTTATCACTCCCTTATCACTTTCTAACTCCTCTCCCTCCCTTATCACTCTCTAACCCCTCTCCCTCCCTTATCACTCTCTAACCACTCTCCCTCCCTTATCACTCTCTAACCACTCTCCCTCCCTTATCACTCTCTAACCCCTCTCCTTCCCTTATCACTCCCTAACCCCTCTCCCTCCCTTATCACTCCCTAACCCCTCTCCCTCCCTTATCACTCCCTAACCCCTCTCCCCCTTTGTAGTTCTCACCTTGGGGTCCAACGACGGGAGCACGAGGCTTCTGCCTTCTTGCACTGCTGTGGTGCCCACCGCTTCACTGCTGAGCGCCTTAATATGACGTCATATTTCGGCGCTCAGCACTGAAGCAGCGGGCACCAGCGAGCGGCTTTTAAACGCTGTCTTTTTTTTTTATTATTGATGCGGGAGAGAAGGAGAGGCGCCAAGCGGTTGCTAGGCGCCCCTCTCCTCCGCATCAGAAAAAAACAGTGTTTAAAACCCGCTCGCTGATGCCCGCTGCTTCACTGCTGAGCGCCGCAATATGAAGTCATATTGCGGCGCTCAACATGAAATGCCGGCACCGGGACGTTTAAAAGCCGCTCACCGGCGCCTATGGCACGAGCCATAGTTGCCATACCCTAGATACGCCGCTGCTGAAGGCATTTAGAGTTAACAGTGGGCAGGATCAAAGATTTAAAGATATACAACTATTCCAAGATATTTCCCCAGAGACACGTGCTTGGAGAAGGAGTTTCGCAACCCCTCTAGAAATCTTAAAAAAAAGGGAATTAAATATCAATGGAGACCTCCGAGCAAAATAAAAGTCTTGACAGAAGGCCAACCCAAAATATTTGACTCCCCAGAAAAATTAGAAAGCTGGATAAAAATTAAGAATATTCAAAACTATCCAAGCTGGCAGAAATTCCCAAAGAAGTAGGTCAGATGGGGAACTTCTCACAATATTAAGATTTTTTCCCCATTCATACTACACTTTACTCAGTATCCCATTAGTTCCCTTATAAACAGTCATTATTTGTTCACAAGCCAAATTTATATTAATGACCCTATCACACTTAGTCACTGGAGTCACCTTCTAAACAACCTTTTTTTTTTCTTCTCCTTTTTATTTTAGACACAGACTATTTCTTTTATTTAATGATTTATTTACACTTAGCCACTGGAGCCACCAATTTAAAGATCCCCTCCCCCAGACACATTCCACTTATTTTGTTTTAAAGCTTTCAAGACTATCACTAGATTAAGATTCCCCCCCCCCCGTTCACACTACACTCTACACTCTACTCAGTATCCCATTAGTTCTTTTATAAATAGTTATTATTTGTTTACGAGCCAAATTTATATTAATGACCCTATCACACTTAGTCACTGGAGTCACCTTCTAAACAACCTTTTTTTTTCTTTCTTTCTTTCTTTCTTTCTTTCTTTATCCTCTCCTTTCTTTTCCTTTTTATTTTAGACACACACTATTTTATTAAAATTATTTATTTACACTTAGTCACTGGAGCCACCCATTCAAAGATTTTTTTTTCTTCCTCCCCAGACTCATTGCACTTCTTTTGTTTTAAAGCTTTCAAAGCTATCACTATATTAAGATTTCCCCCATTCACACTACATTCTACTCAGTATCCTATTAGCTCTTTTATAAATAGTTATTATTTGTTCACAAGCCATATTTATATTAATGACCCTAGTCACTGGAGTCACCTTCTAAACGACCTTTTTATTCTCTTTTAAATTTATTTATTTTTTATTATTATTTATTTTATTTTTATTATTTTTTATTATTTTTATTATTATTTTTTTTGTTGTTTCTTTCTCTTTTCTCCTCCTTCTTTTTATTTTAGACACAGATTATTTATTTTATTTAAATGATTTTTTCAAACTTAGTCACTGGAGCCACCCATTTAATTTTTTTTTGTCTAATTTTTCCCTCCCTGTTTCACTCCATTCAGCCCCACTTTGGCTTCAGATTTAGCCTAGGACCCGTGCCTATCGATTTAGACACGAATGGGAGTCATCAGCCGAAAGGCTGCTAGGGCAACCAAAAAAGTGTACCAAGGCTGTACGTATTGTTACCAACAACCTGTATAGGAATGTAAGTTTCATGTTATGGGGCAATAAGTACAGGTAGTTTTGCTATTTCAAAACCATTTTTTCCAAATCTGGTAATTCTTCCCCCTATGTGCTATTTCGGGTATCTTCAAATGCAGAGTAATTCAAATGCTGGCATTTTAACTCTTTCCATGCCCTAATTCTACCACCAGTCTTTGTCAAACTTTGTAGGAGTCATTTTTTCACACACATTTTACTTCAGGTATGAATTAACAACTTCTGGTATATGTCACAGTCAAAACACCCCAATATGTGTTCAGCAACATCTCCTGAGTACAGTGATACCCCACATGAATGGGTTTACCTGGCTGTTTCGGGGCAAAAGGGCCACATTTGGGGCATGCGCATTTTTCAATGTTGAACTTTGGCATTTGGTGATCCACTGCCCATGCCCTATCTGGTACATCTTTGAGCCCGTCCAAGGGGTAGATAAGGAGAAAGGGTAGATAGGGAGAAGGGAGTGAGAAGGGTAGATAGGGAGTGAGAAGGGGTAGATAGGGCAGAATGGAATGACAAGGGGTAGATAGGGCAGAAGGGAGGGAGAAGGGGTAGATAGGATGAAGGGAGGGAGAAGGAGTAGATAGTGAGAAGGGAGGGAGAAGGGGTAGATAGGATGAAGGGAGGGAGAAGGGGTAGATAGGATGAAGAGAGGGAGAAGGAGTAGATAGTGAGAAGGGAGGGAGAGGTTGGTAGATAGTGAGAAGGGAGGGAAGCAAGAGTCAGAATGAGAGAGAGAGTGAATGGATTAATGTGTGGCTGCATTGTGTAAATGAGTGAGATAATAAATGAATTAATGAGTGAGAGTATGAATTAATGTGTTAGAATGCATTAAAGAATATGTGTAAATAATTTGTAAGAAAGAGTGAAAGAATAAATGATTGTGTGAATGAAAGTGAATTAGCGAGTGACTGTGAAAGTGTTTGTGTGAATCATAGGTGTATAATTGATTTGTCAAAAAGGTAAAGATGGTATAAGCAGGGTGTTTAAGCATTGGGGACCAAGATGGCACAGGTAGCGTATTTATGGGACAAAGATGGCATATGCTTGGCTGTTTGGGGACAATGTTGACTCATGCTGGGCTGTTTGGGGATAAAAATGTCACGCCCTGTGTGTGTGTAATTTGGGTGCTGGTCAGGTTCTATGTGGCCAATGTGGATGCCAGGGCTGGCTTTGGAGTGTGCTGTTTCCATGTGTTGTTTATTTGATCTATACCTGAATTACAGGGAGTAAGTAAAAGAGAGGTATGGTTTAGTGAGTGAGGGGACAAAGGGACTCTGGGGATGATTACAGGGGAGAGGACCTCTCAATGTCATGGTGCAGTCAGAAAGAGGGAAGACTGTACATCCACCCTAGTTGTAGTGGCCTTTGCAGGCTAGATGGGGTGCATTTGTCTCACATAGGGCTAGACTTATTTAATAACGACATGCAGAATTTTATGGAGTTCTGGCAGAAGTTGATACTGATGGCAGCAAAGGGGGAAACAGTAAGAGTCCCCACTTTTAGTGGCGGTAATGCGGCCTTCCCTCCTCCCAAGGTTGCTAGCAAACACCCTCTATGGCCCTTCCAATGGCATTTGGCTTGGTGCAGACATATCCGTCCACTGACAGTATCGGTCAATGGCAAGCACTGACTTTGTGGTCAGGCTGTTTCTCATGGCTGAACGGGGTTTTTGCCAGAGGTACGCTAGAGTGCGGATGGCGAGGGCCATTCTGATAATGCCCTGTTGATCCACCGCTGCGTGTGGTGGCCCAGCTCGCTATCAGAGGGATGGACGGCTTGTTGAGCTCCTAGCCTGCCCCTCGGACCCATGTGTCACGGTGACTCAGCAGCTGTCCTCAGGGAGAGGGAATGACGCATTATAGATTCCTTTTTTCTTTGTGTACCTAATAAGAGATTTCATTTGACACAATCCTCAGTTTCACTCTGTTTATTGTGTCAAAAGTATTTCAAAGTTAAAAACCGTGCCAGGAGTAATGTGTATGGACAGACATAGATGGTGCATCTTGAGTGTTTTTTTTCTCCACTGGATCCCTCCCAACCTCCTTCAAGCACGTTGCCAAACCGTTTCAAAAAATTGTATATACCCAGCTGACCAACTTTTTTTATTTCAACTCTTTGACCCTGTTTGACCTGGATTTCGTTATCAACACTCTAATGATACCATTCTTGCTAAAGTGACTATTTACTCAATGCTAAATCAATGGGTCATTCGATGTTGTTAATTCTTTAGGACCTTTCTGCCACTTCTGACACTGTGGACCAGCCTCACATTCTCCAAACCCTTCTCAATCTTGGTCTCTGTCTCTTTTTACCACTTTCAGTGTCTCCTTTTCTAGTAACTGTTTTTCTCCTCTTACAATTGATGTACCCATTTAATATTCCAAGGCTCCATTCTAGGACACTGCCTCCCTTGGGAAACATATTTTTTCCTTTGCATTACAGTCTTTCTCAATGTCAGTGGTAAAACATACATCCTTGCCCCACACACCTGTTGATTCTTTGTCACCATTGTGCAGCCTCTCATTCACCCCTCACATTATGTATCTTACATACTAAAAACATTGCTGATATTCACCCTTTCCTAACACAAGCTATCTCATCTTCTCATTAACATCAGTCTTGACTACTGAGGCCTTTCCCCCATACCTGTCTTGCCCATTGCAATTCATCAGGAATGCTGCTACTAGGCTTGATTTTCCTTAGTGAGCAATTTACTATCACCTGTTCGTTCTGTCAATTCCTTCAGTGGCTGCCTGTACGCTTCATAATTTAGTCCTGATTTTCACCTACAAAGCTCTTTATAATGTTATCCCTACCTACATCTCTTCACAAACTTTTCTAATCTCTATCTCTAATGCTTGGATACAAGACTTTTTAAGGGATTCTCCTGTCATTTGGAATGCCCTATGTCAGTGTATTTACTGTCCAGCGCTTCAACAAAAAAAAAACTTCATCTGGGAAGCATGTCAAGTGACAGGTTAACTGGTCTCCTAGTTTTATTAGTTGTGTATTTATTTAGCCCCTTAAAGCCTGGGGCTTTTCATACAGTACTGACAGGAGCTTTTTTTTTGCCAATTTTACTATATGCTGATTCAGGCATGATTCCCCTTTTTCATCAATAGTGTACCCATCAGTGGCCGAACATCCAGGGTCGCAGGGGCCTTGGAGTTCTGCCAGTCAGGGGGGTCGTTTTCAGCAACCGCTCGGCGTCCTCCTGCCCCCTGCCGCCACCTGCCTCAGCGCTGCCCCGACTGCAGTGGTGGGAGCGTGAGGCGTCTGTCTCGGTGGCGGCGCTTAACAGTAGGGGGTAGATAGTGTGAGAAGGGGAGGAGAGGGGTAGATAGTGTGAGAATGGGGGGGCGAAGGAGGGATAAAAATTAAGTAAGCATATTGAAGCATATTGAAATAAAGAGAATAAATGAATTAATATGTGGATAAATTGTGTGTTATTTATAGCTAACCCCCCAAAAATAGTTGTTTATAAATCATGATTTTTTTTATTGAAGGGAGGGATGCTTAATAAACAATGTTGATTAATGGTTGTCCTTTATATTTGCAGAACCACACCATCAATGGCTGTTGAAGATAAAGTAAGTTGAAAAAGTTGACAGATATGATTCAATATGTAATTTGTTGAAAAAAAATTGTTGTGTAAAAATCATGTATTTTGGGGGGGGGGGCTTAACAGATTCTCGCACCAGGGCCCTGAGGCTTCTACTTACGCCGCTGGTACCCATACAAACTATATGTTGTTTTGGACTATAATCAGGATTTTTCTTTACTAATGAAGGATTTTGCAGATGAGCTGAAGTTTTAACTCATTGATTTCACAATTAATTACAAAACACCGGTGAATAATAGGTACAGGATGTCTGTGCCATTGTAAGGTAACGATATATTGGCAATGACAAGACAACCTGGTACTTTAAGGCTGGTAGCTGTCTGATGACGTAAGTGCAGCCCACATTACATTTTTTTATGCTGGAGTGGCAGATCAGGTGAGTATGGGGCACACTGTAGTCTTCAAGCGGACGTTCAGAAAGGTCAATCCAAGTCCCCATAAAAGGTCATAAAAGGTGAGCTGATAACTGGCTTCACGGTGGCATTTTATGTGACACCTCGTGCTTCTTTACATCTTAAGACCAGATGATCAAGTTTTCCCCTCACACAGGTACTCACTTAGCCAATAGGTTGTAAGGAATATGATGTTGCATAATATGATTACAGACTGTAAGCTTGCAAGTCAAGGTTCTCTTCTCCTCTACTAGTTTGTCTTAACATGTAGGTACTGGCTTGTCTTTACCCGATTTTAGTGCTGTTGTAAATTCCAACTCTTTCCCTATTGTAATAGTGCAGCTGAATCTATCAATAAAATGTAATGTAAAAATTTTATTAAGTTGCATATATATATTTTTGCATCTTTTACTCACATGATTCCATTACACAAAACAAAGTTCACTGTCATGTGAATATGAGTTCTCCTTTATGTTGCAACAGAAAAAAGCTCAAAACCAGTGATAAATCTTATCTTAGCAAACTGTGGTTTTCGTCTGTCTATTGAACGTAAAAAGGAAAAAACGCCCAATGTGTTTTTAAGTCTAGATTTTTTTGTATCTTTTAGCTATTTACTTGAAATATGTTTCATTATACAGTATTCAAGACTGTTTTTTAGGCTGTTTACATTGGTTGTGCTAGATATTTATTAACTAAAGCGTGAGTTGTGGTATAAGATGTGACCTACCTCACCAAGCTTACAATACATTTTGCAGTTTGGCTTCTTGCGGGGGAAACATACCAGGTTACCCTTTTATATATGATACACAATTTAACTCCATAGTAGATTTATTTTATTAAAAACTGGAATACATTTTCTAAAATATGAATGTCCATTTTATCTATCCCATCTTGACCAGAAAGTTACTTTAGCAAGCCCTTCATCTGCTGCCACTTCACAACAAATGTCGAAGTCAACGGGGACTGAAATGATTGGGGACTCAAAAATAAATCCACATCAATTTCGACAGGTAATCAACTTGCATACACTTATAGATTTGTATGTTTTTCAAAGCATGGCACATGCATGTTCATGATATGGCATGACACAACCACCAGGGGGGGGGCAGGCACGCTGTGAACATACTAGAGGTAAAAATGTGTTTTTTGGACATTTTTTTTTTTTTTTTTAAACATAAATCATATGCTCTACATAAAAATCACTATACACTATTTTGCAAACATACGAATAATTATAAAACATACATTTTTTATTTAAATTAAAAAAATATAAATGCATATATAAAGAGCTTTGAAATAAATATCTGAAATGTTGTTATGGCTCTTCGCCATAAAGAGCTTTTTGCCTTAGGTATTGTTCCAGACATTGTATTGCATTGTTATCAACCAGAGAATCAAACTTATTCGCAAACAGGTGATGCTGTTGTACAATCCATGGCAAGTCCCCAACACCATAAATACAGATACCTCGTTGGTAGGTTCCTGTGCATTGAGAATAAGGTGCCCCTTCATTGACATTTCCAACATGATCTTGCCATTTTACTAGTCTTGCTATTGCAAGTAAATCAGAAGTGTCATATTTTTTGTGGGAGGGTACAGAACCCGGCACCCCAGGCATTCGATTCAAAGTTGCCCACAGATGTTCATCAGGACTATATGTGTCTTTCTCCCATTCAATTATTTTTTTCACCTGGGGATTATTAAACAGGCTTTTGACAAAGTCTCTTGTGATTGCAATATAAGCATTTCCTGAAAACATCTTAACATTGTCAGGAGGTGGACTCTTTTTGGTGTCAGTTTCATGTATATCTGTATCTACTTCAAAATGATATGTCCAGCGAGCGATTTTACCCTCTGGGGTCTTTTCAGATTCCATGCTATTTTTTCCCTGTAATAATTGAAGCGCTTTTACAATTTCAGCATTGGTCTTTAATGGGAAGTCAGTCCCACATGTGTTTAAGAGATATTTCCACTTAACTTTACTATTCAGAAGATCTTCCATGCAGTTCAGATCTGCTTGCACCCTGGACCATGATGCGTAGACCACTTTCTCCAGTTTAGAAGCGACAAACACATTGTCAAAGCAATTCGTGATGGCTCTTACTGCCTCCTTAAAGATATCTGGAGATTTATCATCCACATGGACACAATAAATGTTCTGAGGTGCATAAATCGCTCTCAGGAGACGTTCAAACATGTCAATCTTATCATGGACCACCATGGAATAAGCAATTGGAAAATCTTCCTCCTTTTTACTTAGCGGAAAGGTAATAAATTTCCGAATTTTCTTGTACATCTTGCAGTCTTTGGTCAACCTCAAATATTGTTCTTCAGTTATTGGAGCTTGTCTTTTTTTAACAAGCACCCTGTCAATCAATGCTTGGTCTATAGCTTCCACATCTCCTCTTATGATTCTAGGGCAGTCAATAGGATCTGCTGGAGGTAATTCCAGTGAAGCATAATACTCCTGTCTGCAGTTTTCATTCAGTGAAGACACCTCCAGTAAACACAATGTAGAGTATTTCCTCACTGCAATTGTACACAGCATGAAGACCGTCGAGAAGGAAAGATAATACATATACTTCAAATGTTTTTTAAAGAGCATCTTGTAGTCTGGAGTTTGCTCCAGGACAACAGAATGGTGATGCATCCTCTTAAAAGCTTGTGAGATATAACATGAAGGCATTTTAAAGCGTGCCTGAGCTAACGTCCTTAGTTTAATTAGGGGTGAGAAGATGTACGATAAAATGGGTGGAGATAGCCAACTACAGTACCTGTTTCCTGATTGTGAAATGAACCATTGTAAATGATCACATTCCGATCTGCCTTGTCAGCTGTGAATGATAATGTGATAATGAAATGAAGCGGTCACATATTAGTCATATTATATTTGCTAATAATATTTGTACATGTATACAATTGCAACTAAATGTCTTTTAATGAAAACTATGAAATTATACTTGTTTTAACAAATGGCAAATACCCAATTTTTTCAACAAAAGCACTGTAGACCTTTACATTTTTGACAGTGTGAATAAGCTGGAAGTTGCTGTATTTTAAAAAGGATCATAAGAAAACCTCCCAGCACAAAAGGAATGGAAACATTTAATTCATTTTTATTATGTCTAAGTACATTTTTTCCCTGCTTACCTAAATCCATATAATTACAAACAGGTTTTGATTACATTTTATTTGATTATCTGTCTCTGGCTCTGCTGCAATAGCCATGATTTGCTTTCCTCTCTTAACACCTAAAACTGTACACACCCAGAAGCTTCTGACCTTGTCTTACAGTTCCACCATCACAGAGACAGGATACTTATCTCTCCTGTGTGGGACTATTGAAAAATGGCATTCAATGGGATTAACATATGTACACTCATTGTCCATGAACTTTATCACATTTCTGGAAAATACAATAAAATAGGTGGTTATCTTTATGTGTGCCTGTAAGGAAAAGGGAATATGGATTTTTATATATTTGATTTGAAGTTTCCTGTAGCTTGTACAACGTCCTTTGGTGTTAATGCCCAGTTTTCTTTACGCCAAAGTGTACACTAATTAGTTGGTCACATTTGAAATCAATTTAGGAGATTCATGTTACAATAGTGATGTTTGCTGAAAACTAAGAAATATATATTAAAAAAAAATAATAGAATAAAAATGTTTTAATAATACATAGAGGCCTATGAATCCTCAAAATACATTCAGAAGGGAAAACAATAGTTGCGCTAAGTCATGTTAATTAAAACAGTGATTTCTTTTATAATTATTTGTATCCTTACCAATGTTACAGCCCATATACTGAAAAACAGAGCAAATAAAAAATAATGGTGATAACATTACTATACTACCTGAAATAATACCTACAACATGTGTAGAACAATAGTCTCGTGTTGTATTGCCACTACCCAAACATCACTCATCTTGTATGGACAAATATATATCTCACACCCATTCAGGAAAAGAAGAAAATATACTGTATTTGCTCGATTGTAAGACAAGGTTTTAGTTTTTTTTAGAGCAAATGCTTATATTACAGGCCGTCTTAAAATCAGACCTCAAATAGAGGTCTGACTATAAGACTAAGGTCCAGATCCCCCGCAGCGCTGTAGGGGATCCGGATCCTCCTCTCTGGTAACCTCTTCTGCTGCCGGCATTTCCTCTGGGGGCTTCTATGACAGGCGTGACGTGACCTTTCGTTGCTTCATAGAAGTCCCGGCAGCAACAGAGGTTGTCTGCGCGTATTGCGCAGATGTCCACCGGCTGCCCCCACTAGACCCCAGGGAGTCTGAAGTACGAGGAATGAGTCTGGAGAAGCAGTGGTAAGTCGGGGAGGGGCATATGGGGGATATCAGGCATTCTTGTAGGCAGAGTGGCATATAGGGGTTAAAAGGCATTTCGGGGGGGTTGGCAAATAAAAGGAAATAAAAACAAAAAATATTTTTTCTTAATTTTTTTTTCTTCAAAATCAGTTTTTATTAAATATGAAACATTAACATGTGAATTGATATTTACTAGTAAAACATTTTTCCTATAGGGTAGTCTTATACTCTTTTTTCCTAAATTAATATTCAAATTTTGGGGGGTCGTCTTATAATTGAGCAAATACGGTACACACCCTATTTGCTCAATTATAAGACGAGTTTTTTTCAGAGCAAATGCTCTGGAAAATAACCATCGTCTTATCAGACCTCAGGTAGAGGTATGACTACAACACTAAGATCCAGATCCCCCGCAGTGCTGCGGGGACCTGGACCCTCCTCTCTGGCAGCTGGTGGACATATGTGCGATGAGCGCAGACAACCTCCGCTGCTGCCGGCACTTACTCCGGGGCTTCTATGACAGCGCGCCGGCATCACAAGACCTTCCGCTGCTCATTCATAGAAGCCCCGGCTGCCCCACTAGACACCAAGGAATCTGAAGCACGGATTACACGGCTAGGGAAGCACTGGTAAATCGGGGTAAGGGGCAGTGTATAAGGCATATATGGGGGGGAGGGTCGCACATAGGGGGGTTAAAAGGCAAATCTGTGAGGCAGAGTGGCATATAGGGGGTATAAGGCATATCTGGGGGGCGGAGTGGCATATAGGGGTATATGGCATATCTGGGAGGCAGAGTGTCATATAGGGGGTCTAAGGTATATGTGGGGGACAGATTGGCAAATAAAAGGAAATAAAAACAAAAAAATGCATTTTTCTCAATCATAGTTTTTATTAAATGTGAAAACATAGCTTACATTAATTTTTACTAGTACAACTTTTTTCTTATAGGGTAGTCTTATATTCAGGCTTTTTCTTTTTTTCCTAAATTAATATTCACATTTTGAGGGATTGTCTTATAATCAGAGTTGTTTTATATCTGAGCAAATACGGTAGTTATAAAATCACACAATAAAATACAATGTGATCTTTGTCGTAATGCCTTTTTCCACTTTTTTATGATGTAGGTTTTTCCTCCACCTATTTTTTGAGGGAATACATTGTAGACATGTGGAAAAGTTGTCAGAATACCAGGGTAATATTTGAACTGTTTGATTGTTGGGGTGGAGTAAACAAAATGTTTTACATATATGTAATGTTATTCCATGGTTGAAGGTTATAATCCTGTTAATTTTGTCCTTAGATCTAGGCTTCCTGTGTAAAATACAAAAATATGTATTAACTGATGTATACCTATGGAATGGGGCTATGTGTATATATCACATAAAAAAATCACATACAAAATAACAAATATGGCAATAGAAATAAGCTGTAAAGAATGGGAGACCAAGTCCCGAACCAAAAAAAATCAAAACCATAGGAATAAACAGTGGAATATTTTACATTCCCTCAGACTATTGTAAGCAAAAAGCTAATATGTACATAGGCATGCTTTATATTCTTTGTTGAAGCAAAATTATATTTCATGGAAAAATTTTTAGACTGTTCCTCGCAATGTAGCAATATTCAGTGCTTGCCAATTAGAATGGTGGCACACCTTTGCTTACGGGGAAATTTGTTAATCCCGGATTGTTTATAAATTGTTATATAAATTGTTTCCTGAATTTGAGTTTTCGTTGCTGTCCACTAGGAATGGAATCAGCAGAACTGAGAACAGGGAAACATGAGAAAAGTTGATGAAAATAACCACATATTTCGCCTTTTTATTAAAACAACATAATATCAAAATAAAGAGGTGCCAAACTCAGATTTGTATCATATGAAACTAACCTGTCCCATTTATAAACACATACTTTTAGAGCATATATTTTCTTTGTTTCGCCAGTTACATGATGCAATGTGAAACTATGGCTCCTGTCTTCATATGTTTCTTAGCCTAGTTTGAGCGCCGCTATCTATAGTGTGTTCTGTTCTATAACATATTAATTCTATTGCTGTTATCTCACTATTACTCCTAGCATGGCATATTAATACAAGGAATCAAAAAGGTAAGCCAAATTGTGGATCCCTTGCAATGTGTTACTTGACCTTCATCTAGGTTATTTTAGATATAAGAGTTATCATTGACAATTATTAAATGCTGAGCAACTACTGGCACGGATAATCATCACCGTGACCGTCATTTTTGGTGTGTCTAATACTCAGATCACCTTTGTAATTAAGCTAACTGCAGCCAACCTTTCATTGCTGTTTTTTTTTTAGCAAGGTTCAGGATACGGTCCAGGTTGCTGCATATGCCTACTAGAGAGCAAAGTGAAAGTTATAATCAAGAATCAGCGAAACAATAAAGGTCAATGACTTTAAATAGAAACAGATAATAAAATGCAGGTCACCACCAGAATCAGAAAGGAGAGATAGGCTTCGAAATAGTTTTCCTTATTAAAGTGTGGAGACAGGTGTTGTTGTGTTCTCTCCAGAATTAGAATTCCAGTCTAGCTCAGCTAAAATTAAGGTAGGAAAGGTAGCTGAGGCTTTTGTTATCATTATTAACGGATTTATAAAGTGCCATCATCTTCCACAGCACTGTACAATGGGTAAACAGGACATACAAAGCAGTTTATAACATAACATTTGGACCTACAGAAACAAAGGCTGAGGAGAGCCCTGGTCAAATTAAATTCATGGGCAGATCAGAGTAGTAGTTGCGCAGTTTAATGTGGCATTGAAGGACTGTATGTGTAGAACTTTTTAAATTAATATGCCAAAGGACTTTTGCGGCTCCTCCAATATCTGTGTCTGTTGCAACTATTCCACAAACTCCACATTTGCTATATTGGAATATTCTGTCCTGGTGCGAACGGCTTCGAAAGCTTTGGCAGGTAGCACTGCTAGTTGTGCTTACATTTTACGTTATTTACTTGAACAATTGCTTTGAAGATTATGCCAACAATGTTTTGCTAAGTGTCTGCTAGATCTGGTCCATCAAACCTCTTCTTCTTCTGAAAATAATGTGGCTGTGCAAATTACACTGCAAGTTATCCTAGGACTCTTTTATGATCATTGGTAATAATAAATTGGTTTACTCGTTTTAATAACGTTCAAAAGCTAATAATATACTTGCAGAATGCATTTGTGATTTAAAATAAAATACCTATGTTAATGGTGCCAGGGAAAAGGTTAATAAGCCAATTCGGTAATTAAAAGCATTTTGCAGCAGACTAAATATTAAAGACCTTTAACTGTAGACAGCAGATGAAATATTTATTATTTATTCCAATGCAATGACATTTTTGCATAACTGACGCATTATATTTATACTTTTCAGGATATTGCAAAATTTATATATAGAATTTAATTAACAAAGGGCCTTTATGCCATACATGCATTTTGCTGCAGTTTTGCCTATGATAATTATACTCGGCTAAACAAGCTAAGGACACAGAAAACTACTTCTTGGAGGCTTTGGAAATAACAGATTTTATTAAAACTGAGGTACCACCTCATTGGGATGCTGAAGTAAGAAACAAAAGATGACAGTGGTCTGCAGAAACAAGAGGTTGTAACTGGCGTCTCAAACATCACACTCCAATATACGTGTTTCTGTGCTGACCTTTATTTTGGGACAGTTAGAGGAAGATCCATGATCTCCCAAAACAGCTTCCAGGGTTGCCAACACCACAAATTGTGGTGGGGGAGCTGCTCCTTTTGCTACTGTAGCTGACCGCTCCATAACCAGAGTGGTCAGTCAACAGTGGAGTCCCTGTTCTTACAGCCAATCACGTGCACAGCTACAGTTAAATGGCAAAGGCAGTGCATTAAATACAAGTGTTCGTGGCACCGTGGTAAGTAAATACTAAGATTAAACCAACAATGTTTACATACATCTTAAGAAGCTTTGTGAAGGCCTATAAAGGGTTAGACATTAATCTCTGACAACAACAATATTGGCATCATTTCATAATACCACTAATTTATATTATTCTTAAACCCTCTATGTTAAACTAAAGTAATACAACCTTATGATTATACTGTAAAGTTTTACTGCACATTTAGCTATTTATGTAGGAGGAAGATCTACAAACAACTTCACACAGGGAATGTTATGTATGTGGAGACCTAACCATTACATCTATATGAGCTTGTTGGACTTCTTATTCCAAAATCATGGGTATTTCAGTTCATTCCAAATGTGTTCAGTTTTACATTTGTCAAACCATGACTTTATGGACCTTGCTTTGCGCAGGGGGTACAAGATAGGGGTACAATCTTGCTGGAACAGGAGACAGCCTACCCCAAACTGGTGCACACAGTTGAAAGCATGCCCAAAACACCTCTTTTTGCTGCAGCAGTGACATTACCCTTAACTGGAACTAAGGGGCCTAGCCTAAACCTCCTCCACTAAAATTTACAGTTGGCACTATGCATTCCAGTAGGTAGCTTTTTCCAGATAGTGAAGCATAATTAATCACTTCAGAGAACACTTTTCCATTGTTGCAGAGTCTAGTGGTGGTGTACTTTACATCACACCAGCCGATGCTTGGCATTGTACATTATTGGTCTTCAGCTTGCTGGGCCATGGAAACTCATATTGTGAGACTCCTTATTCGTGATTGTAATAAATATAAGTCAACTATTAATCTCCAAGGACAACAGCTGGATCCCAACACAATGGGATTCCTCTTGAGTAAACCAGTTTCAAGGAATTACACTAGTGGCGAAACCCAAATGTCCAGGAACTCACAATACATCAAAGGGCTATCTCTCTACCAGGTGGGAACAATAAACAGGAGATACAATCTACAATCTCCTACAACAAAAGGACTGCAGGAGATAGTATCTGGGCTGGAGACAAGCACGTGTTTCTCCTACAACAAAAGGATTGCAGGAGACAATATCAACCCACCCTGAATTTGCCCTGAGGACCATCAACTTCACTGTGGGGGCAATCTAACTTCCTGGACAAGAGCGGTCTCTACAGGCAGCTGGTGCAGGTACAAGATTGTGCCTTCCTAAGGATGAGTGGACACAAACTAAGAAGATGATTGGCTGGGACTGTTTGGGCATAGTGGCTATAAAGGTGTTGTGTGAGCAACAAAGACAAGAGAGAGAACCAGAAAGAAAGAAGGAAGGATAACATCAAGGTGACAGGGACACCCCATCCTTACATGCACACATAGAGTCATTAGCATAGTATAGTTAGTCATAGAGCCTTGTATTTCAGACGCTTCTCTATATACTCATATATATGTATTTGTTATTTTAATAAACCCATTGTTTTAAGCCACTGGTGTAAGTGGAGTTTCATACGACGAGGAATCTGTAGTAGTTAAAGGAAAGCCAGACGGGTGAAGGTTATATATCCCGGGATTTAAAGGGGCTTTTCTACAGTGATGGGTGTGCTGATGGTGTGTCCAGAGGCAGGTTGTAACTCTAGTGAGTGATGCTACAGAGGACAGGTAATTTTTATGTGTGCAGTGTGCTTAGTCTACAAGTTCATGGCTGAGCTGTTGTTACTCTGAAATATTTAACACTTCACAATATTAGCACTTACAGCAGTCCGGGGCAGACCTAGCAGGGCAGAAATTTCCTGAACGAGGAAAGTATCCTAGTGCCATGTCAAGTCCCAATGTCCCATTCTACTGCTAATGTCTGTCTATGGAGATGGCTGCCTATGTGCTTGGTTTTGCACACCTGTTAGCAATGAGTGTGGCTGAAACGCCTAAACTATTTAACAAGTCCACAGACTTTTGGTCGTATACTGTAATGTACTTCATTTGTCAAGGCGTATTTGATTATATAATTTCATTCCCAACTATTACAAAGATGAAAGCAATTAGCAGATGATGGCACACTTTCACAATTTGGCTAAATATAGTTGATCATGCACCACTTCCTTGTCAGCTGTACTATGTTTAAAGCTTAATTTTCTATAAATAGTCCCATCACAGGTGCTATATACTATGTCAAACTCATCAAAGCTGTCATCTTCAGTATCAGAACCTTTCTTCAGGACAATTTTATTTTCGCCTTTGTCGAAGAAGGAGACAGCTTGAGAAATACCACCTAGCTTTTCATAACTTTGTTTCCAGCATAACATTTTCTTGGATTTGGCTTGCCATATACTAAGTACTACAATAATGAAGAATAGCAGCAGGAGAACCAAAGTAGGAGCCACAGCAGGATGATAGACCTTGTGAGAAGATATGACACTTTGCTTCAGGTTCTTCAAAGCTACTTGTTCTGCTTCCACCTGCAGGTGCTTTACACACAAGACTGTAAAATAAAGTTAACTATTAATACTACATATGGCTTAAAATCTGTATTCAAAGACAATTCAACATAATAATTCCTAAGAAACACTGCATCCCTTTAAAATTTCAGACAATTAATTAGCTCTGAGTGTATATAACACCATCTCATGCAGCGATGAATGAATTCTGGCTCAACACATACCGAGTTTAGATTGGCCAATGATCAAAATATATGCTGCTAGATAATCCATAATTTTCCTTAGTTTTTAGAAAAAATTTACCAAAGATAATATTGCAATAATCTATGCAATATTAACATACTGAATACACAGAAATATTGCACCCTTACAGTTTATTATACTTCCTAATTCAATATATTGCAAATTAGAACTGTCATTGAGAAATTATGACAGGACTCCTTCCAGGATTTACACATTTATTATTCCCTACTACAAAACCATTACAAAGGTGAAGTTCCAGCTATCACTGTATTCAACCCAAAATTTGCATTTCTTTACTCATTAAATTTATTTATATTGCTCCGAAAGCTTCTGTGGCGCTGCCACAATAGGTAACAGGGAAAATATTTTTCAAATAGAAACACGCATTAATACATATTGGTAGAGAAGGAGAAGAGGGACTGTTCTTGTGAGTTTTACAATCCATTGGCAATCTCAATAGTGCTGAGATCTTACAGGTGGGGATGACAGAAGGTTTCCTTAGGATGTACACCCTACATTATGGAGGGTATAGGGAGCCATGCTCAGTGGGGCATCAGATGAAACGTAGATAGGGAAATTAGTCTGGAAGTAATGTTTAGGATGGATTGGAGTGTTGAAAGGAGAGAGAAGAAGAGGCCGGTTAAACAGGATATCATAAAAGTATGGATTAGTATTTTGGCTGTCTCTTGTGTGAGAACTAGGGCTGCAACAACTAATCGATAAAATCGATAATAATCGATAATGAAATTCGTTGCCAACGAATTTCATTATCGATTAGTTGAATCGATTATTATCGATTATAAAATGAGGTTTTTTTCAGAGCAAACGCTCTGAAAAATACCCCTCATTATATAATCCGTTTAGTCTGACTCACAGCAGCAGCTCCTACTTACCAGTCCCTCCCTGTAATCACTGTGACAACTGGCCCCGCCCCCTTCCTTCTCCCAGAAGGCCAGAACCACATGGCTGTGACACTCATCTAGCTGTAAGTATAAAATTAATATTTGGGCTACTGAAAGTTAGGGGAGGTGGGGGTTAATTTAGGGTAGTTGTTTTGATGGGGTATTTAGAGTTAATTTAGGGGTAGTTATGGTTAATGGGGTGTTTAGGGTTAATTTAGGAGCAGCTGTGGTTAATGGGGTGTTTGGGGTTAATTTGAGGCAGTTGTGGTTAATGGTATGTTTAGGGTTAATTTAGGGGCTGTTGTGGTTGACAGGGTCTTTAGGGTTAATTTAGGGGATGCTGTGGTTAATGGGGTGTTTAGGGTTAATTTAGGGGCAGTTATGGTTAATGGGGTGTTTAGGGTTAATTTAATGATGAGGACTGAGGGTTAATTTGATTAATTTAATAAAGTTAACTTAAGGCGCAGTTAGAGATAAAGGGGGGCCAAACTAAGGGGAATCTAAATCCTGGGGGCAGTGAAGATTAACCCAGTACTTATTTAAAAAAGTATGGTGTCAGTGTGCTGTGAACGGGTCTGTGACTCTATGAGGGGACTATGAGATATCTGGGGGGTATAAGGCATATCAGGGGAGGACGGAGTGACATATCTGGGGGTATAAGGCATATACATTAAATAAGGCACATGTGGGGAGGGCAGTGTGGCATGTCTGGGGAGGACGGAGTGGTGTATCAGGGTGTATAAGGCATATCTGGGGCCACAGTGGCATATCTGGGGGTAGACTGGAGTGGCATATGTGGGGAGGGCAGCGTGGCATGTCTGGGAGGTAGTGTGGCATGTCTGGGGAGGATGGAGTGGTGTATCAGGGGGTATAAGGCGTATCAGGCACAGTGGCATATGTGGGGGTGGAGTGGCATATGTGGGAGGCAGCGTGGAGTGGCAGATGTGGGATACAGCGTGGAGTGGCAGATGTGGGAGGCA
The DNA here is from genome assembly GCA_029215755.1 of Spea hammondii. Classification (NCBI taxonomy): domain Eukaryota; kingdom Metazoa; phylum Chordata; class Amphibia; order Anura; family Pelobatidae; genus Spea; species Spea hammondii. Next base: position 82,391,542 of record JARDYJ010000004.1, read on the forward strand.
GCGTGGAGTGGTATATGTGGGAGGCAGCGTGGAGTGGTATATGTGGGAGGCAGCGTGGAATGGTATATGTGGGAGGCAGCGTGGAGTGGTATATGTGGGAGGCAGCGTGGAATGGTATATGTGGGAGGCAGCGTGGAATGGTATATGTGGGAGGCAGCGTGGAGTGGTATATGTGGGAGGCAGCGTGGAGTGGTATATGTGGGGGGCAGCGTGGAGTGGTATATGTGGGGGGCAGCGTGGAGTGGCATATGTGGGAGGCAGCGTGGAGTGGCATATGTGGGGGGCAGCGTGGAGTGGTATGTGTGGGAGGCAGCGTGGCAAGCCTGGGCTCAAATGTGCATAAATTGGGGGGGGGGGGTTGGGAAATAAAGACAAGAAATGTATTTTATCAAAGTTTTTTTTTATTCTGCTGTTTGTATTTAACATCATTTGTTTATTAAATTATTTTAAATAAATGAAAAATTTACATTCATTTTTTTATCCGATTAATCGATTAATCGAAAAAATAATCGGCCAACTAATCGATTATGAAAATAATCGTTAGTTGCAGCCCTAGTGAGAACTATTACTCAGGTGAAGGCAGCAGGATTTCGTGAGTGACTGCATATGAAGAATAAATGAGACAGCAAGTGTCACAAAGAGGCAGTGAACTGTTGAATGGACTGAGAAATTCTCAACAGTGATCGAGATATCAGTAACTGTGGATAGACGAGTGGATTAACCATAAACCCAGTCTTGGAGATATTGAAGCTTTAAGTAATAGAACACCAACAGAAAGCAACAGGGGAGATTAATAAGTTTCATATACCGGAAAAATAAAATGTTTGCAGTAGGAGAGGGTGGTTAACTACGTATTATGTGTTAGAAGAATATTTGCAGATAGAACTTTGTGAGCTTGAGCCCTAAAATATGTTTGCCTAAACCATATGCGCTACACATTAGTTCCGTCTCATAAAGAAAGAGAAATAGTGTACAAACATGATTGACATATGGCAATGTAACAATAAACTGGGATGTGCTTTAGTATCAAAGTTAAAGTGTTATTGTAGCTCTTAAAACAGACAGAAATATAACACTATAGCCAGTAGACACATGAATATGTGGTTGATTTTAAAGTTGAAAGAACTTGAGAGATCATTAACACGTTAGCTCATACACAAAGGGTTAAAAACAAGTCCATCATTACACAAAATGATACCACAAAATTAAAGTGTTTTCAGCGGTGAGCCTACTAATAAAGCCACATTGTTCACTAAGTTAAACTGTGTGCCCTATCCATGACCAAATTGAAAAAAATGAACCTTAGAGTGCGACCCAATGAATTAACAACGATCCTCTTAAAATGTTTCCTTTTGTATATTACCTTGTGATTTTCAGTTCCCTCAGGTGGTTGGAAAATGGGGTACTATATCACTTTGGTTGGATAAAGCTATCATAGTGCATCTTGAATATAATATATTCAAACCAGCCTCTCCTGCACCAGAAGATAGTTTTCAGTTTTATTATAACCTTTAGATTTTCGTATTTTCCTTTTGCAAATGAGTGGGGGGATTCTACAGTATCCGTCTATATGCATTTTCCCCAACCCCAGCTAAATACTATTCAGAAGATGCCAAATGCATCTCCTTGCATGTGATATAATTGGCACAAGTCAGTTTCAGAGCTGGCTTGGGAAATGTTATGGGCAAGGGCATTTTCAGACCCCTGTGTGCATGCATTGATTGTACTGGAGGTCCTTTTTTGCCACTGACTTCTTTAAGCAGCCAATCAGTGGTAAGAATAGTTGGGCCACGGAGGAGAGCAATTACTGTTTCTGTGTCAGCTCACTTTCTGTGTTATTTTTTTTTTCTTTTGGAAGAATGCATATTAAAGTAGCCACAAAGGTTCTGGTTGCTCACAGAGTATTTTAATTTGCATTGTTCTATAGTGGGGATGTCAGAGACATTAAATTGTCCTTATATTTATGGCGATTAATGCAATGCCATGTAATTAATTAATCAATAACCTTTTGTGAGTTAATACATCTAATATTAACTGGTTAGCACACATGCCAACCAACCATATGTGAACACATTATGCCAGGAACACAACAGTGTCTCCTCTGAAAGTTTAAAGTGACTACAGTTAACTAGTGAAAATAGTTCTACATCAAATAAAAATGCAATTCAAAAACAAGTTTTAATGGGTTATCAGCCCCACTGTGTGTCTTTAAGGGCTCAGATAGCAATTAAAAAAGATTGCGAAAATATGTCCCGCGAAAAAAGGCCGTTACTGAAAGCAAAATAAACATATAAAACATAGAATCTTGTAAAACATCATGTATAAAAAAGAAAAATAAATAACAAAAAGGAAAAACAAATATAATACACGTACAATAAAAGAAAGCACGCCAATAATACTTTTGTGTATTCTTTGCACACACAGTTGTGGTGGGGTAAAGGTGATAGAAAACCCTTTCCCTTAAAATTAAAGGGTAGCAGAGGCACTATTAAACACAAATGTATAATTCTGTGTGTGAGCATAACTGTATAATTGTGTATGTGCGAGCATGAATGTGTAATTGTGTATGTGAACACGAGTATGTAATTGTGTTTATGAATGTGCAAATGGATGTGTAATAATGCGTGTGTGAGCATGGATGTGTAAGTGGGGTGAGATGGAGCGTGTGTATGTGTTCACCCCCCAGAAATCTCATAGTCCTACCATCACTGCAAGGTATTCTGAGTAGGCATATGCAAATCAGGTTAACGATCATTTTTTTGCCTCTGTACCTGAATTTATAAGGATTTGTCATGTCTTGGGAGGTTCATAACTTTTTTGGAATGATACACTGGCGTTACTACAGGGGTCACAGCTGCCACGGGGCCGTGCCTCTAGGGGGCCCGGTGCGACCCCTGCGACCCCTTCTTCCTGTCTCCCCATGCCGGTTCAAAATTGTTTAGAAAGGGCCTTTCAGACCTGGAGCGCACCAATCCAGGTTGGATGGGCCCTTTATAAACTATTCTGAACCGGCACGGGGAGACAGGTGCATCGTGGGGTCACGTGACCCTGTGGTGAAACAGAGGCTGCCCTCACAATGCTTGAGCAGCTGGAGAGGAAGCTGCAGGAGAGGTAAGAGGTAAGCAGGGTCAGGGGGGAGGTGGGATGTATGTATATGTGTTTGTATATATGTATATATGGATGTGTACATGTGTATGTGTGAGCATGACACTGTACTTGTGGGTGTGTGAGCATGAAACTGTACTTGTATGCATGTGAGCATGCATGTGTACTTGTGTGTGTGATAATGGATGTGTAAGTGGGATGAGGTGGAGTGTGTGTTAGTGAGTATGAGTGTGTAATTTATGTAAGTGTGTTTATATTTGTTGTATGTTGGAAGGGGGCGCAAAGGTCAAGGAAGGCACAGACAAGTTGTTTATGCAATAATGGCACAGACTAGCTGTTGAAGTTGGGGAGCTTAATGTTTAGTACTTTACTTCCACATTACTTACCCCACAGACACAGTCATCATGTCATCGTCAAGCAGTACTGGATGTTCTTTTCAAGGGTCATAAATATCACTTTACGTTTAGTTACATTGTTATTCTTATTATTATCTTTTATTTTTATAGCACCAACAATTCTTACAATGTGATTTGGTAGGCAATTGGAAATATCCATACTTGTCCCAAACACTACAAAGTGCCTACATGCTAATGTTTTTTTTCCACAGAAACTCAGGACAGCAGAAAGGATCTAAATTAGGACATGTTATTTACAATATTAATGCAACCTTCTCCCTCCTGGATATCATTTTATAATCAATAATGTTCACATGACTCACAAATACCAACAGCATTTAGAATAGCATTCTTATTTGAGAACATTTAAAAGGTTATGAGGGATATTTACTAATGGAAAGTCTGAGTGGTTTCACTGCTTTGTAATTCTCATTTGCACACTAATGAACTTTAATCTTCCTATATTTTCACTGCCTCGTATTTTCCCTAAATTACACTTTGAAATGAAAACCTTTAGAACAAGAAACATTGACAATACATACCAGAGTTTGAGTCACAAAAACAGCAGTCATCCTGGTCAATCTGTGCGTCACAGCACTGAATGCACCTCATTTCTGCCGGGGACCAAGCACTGTTGCTTTTACATGAAATGCAGTGATTAGGTCCAGGACCAGAGCAATGTCTGCATGAGGAATCACAGAGCTGACATATACCCTGTGGAGACATGGTGATCAAGTGAGAAAAATACAGTTTTCAATCTGTGTACCGTGTTACTATTAAAGCATTCATTTAGCACTATTTTTTACTGTATTACTATACAAAAAATGCACATATAATTGTTTGCTAATATACATTCTGGCTCCACGTATAGCTAAAATACATCACACCAAAGAACTCGAAACTTTGCAGATGGAAAGTCTACAGAGATGAAAACCCTTCTGCTTCCCTCCGTCTTGCTCTATTCCCACTGATCAGTCCCTCAGTTAACATCTTCCCATGTCTCTATGTTACTTTTCACTCTGCTCTGTTCTTAATTGCTTGTATTCAACCACTAATGTCCTCTGATCTATCCCTTTTGTACATGAAAATGTTAACACATAAGTTAGGCATTTGTCATCTTGACTATAGTAACTAGTCCTTATTAGAGAAGCCTAGCAGTATTACCCCTTGTGTATGTGAATTTAAGCTCAAGTGACCATAGTCGGGTAGACTGGACGGTCCAAATGGTTCCTATGTGCCATCAGATTTTGCTTTTATGGTACTCACACCTTCTGCCTCTATTTGTTAAAATGCGTCAATTTTACACTTACCCTTATTGTGCAGAGGTGCAAAATCTGTTGGCACTATAAAAATATAATTATCTTGGCAATCTCTTGCCCAAAATAGATTCTCATACTTTATAAATATGATATGAACAGTGCTTGTAACTTACTAAAACTTGAAAGGGTCAGCCATAGGGTTGTGTGCATTGAGGAAGATCCCACAGGGTCACTGTGGGACCCCCTAAAAGGCTGTATGTAAGTGCCGGGTAACATTGTTTCCGGACTCATGGCATTAAACATATCTTAACTGTTTTCTAGAAAGGAAAATAGTGAAAACAAGTAAACGATAAAAAATATAAAAGCAGAAATGGGTGACTTTATCTGGAATTTACACAGGGCTTCTGATGATTCATGAAAAATGTTGCGTATTTGTGTCCTGACTTTAACTGTGAGTCTTTTAAAACAAATAAACACACATTGAAACGGCTATTATCCATCTAGGCAAAATAAATATTTTACCCAAGGTTAAATGCATCACGTCTACCATCTCTGATAGATAGTGTTTTCTCTTTAAAATTATATGTTTTTCTCCATTTGCTTTTAAGGGTAGCTACCTCTCTGTTTATATCTATATACTGAAAGTTTGCAAAGGGAGTCCACTCTGCATTGTGTCAGACAGTCTATGTTGTTTTGAGTTTATCATGTCTTACATATTGTGTAATATCCTGCATATACTGCTGGTACTATACAAATAATGATTTGTGATGTGCGTTTGTGTGTAGGTTATGCACTCGTTTGTGGTGTAGCAGCTATCATGTGCCACCTAGTGGGACCTGGATAGCACTAAAAGTGTGCATACATTACTTGTGTTATATAGAGAACTAGTGGAGATGTTACTCCATCTAGTGGCACACTTGTAGTCTTAACACTTTTTATAGATTTCAGGTTGTACACAGTGTTGAATTGGCAAAGTACATTTTTTGGTAAATGTAAGCCATTGCACAATAAACCTCTTTCTAATTCTTTCAAATTATGCCACTGGCATTTTAATTTCAGCTTAGCTTAAAATATTAACTCATCAGGACACAAATGGTGAGGGTAACTTACATCATTGTCTAAGTAGCGTTGTTCTTCACACGGAGGGTAGCAGATTCCTCCTTTCAAGTCACTTCCTCCGTCACATGTCAGACATCCTTGTACTGATGAATCTGTACAAAACATACACCCCGTATAATGTAACAGTCAGAACCCGATCAGTTTTTTCACATTTTTCAGGTAAAAACTCCATCACTGCCATTGTAACTATAGTGTTAAGATATAACAGGCCGTATTTACTGGGCCGTCAAAGCTGCATTTCTGGTACCCCTCTTCTTGCAGTTTGTTACCATGGCAATAAAGTAAGCTATTGCTTTTAAGGGGTCCTAAGAAACAATATTTAAGGTCTCTGAATATACAATATAAATAAAAAAAAATTAGTACACAAGCACTAACATCTGGAATACTTTGCTTGATTTGTTATGGTGATGTGATGTATATGGTGATGTAAACTTATGTCACCTTTTATATGTCTCACTCCTCCATCACCTGAGATGACCCCATAGAGGGTACCATTCATGTCCATCCAAGTGTCCCAGTGATTATACAATACAGATTTGACAAACACACTTAACATGCAGAAAAGTTATGTATATCTGCAGAGCATTGAGTCAATATCAATGAAATCCTCAGTTTTGGGTGTGATCAGGTGGTCGCGGTCGTAATGGCCATTAAGCAGGGTTGGCTTTCTCATATAGGCACACTAAATGGCTGAGCTGGCATGGGAACCAGCTATCTGGTTCTTTCCTATGTGAAAATGTCTCTAAAAATGGACCTCTAAATCAGCCAACTGGCCACACCTATATAAACTGTATATACTTTATTTGAAAAATGTATAATGTCCGTTAAGAGACACTGATTTATCTGTTCACACTGTAGCCACTGTTGCAGAGTACTAGATTGAATGAGAAGTTTGTGTAACTTTTCCAAGCTGAAAAAGGGGATCTGTATAACAATTCACATCAAAGTCCTACCCAAACCATAAATGGCTTACTATATAACTCATTTTATAATTAAAAGGTTTTGTCCTTTTCTACATTGGTATTATATATGGGCTATATTATATTATACATTGGGCTATAGTTATGAAGATTTCATTTCAATATATCAGAGATCTTATTTTTCAGTTTGCCTCTTCGACTATAGCTTCATTCACCGAACACTCTGTTTAGCTGATAAACCTGATTATACTTATACAGCAATATAATTACTGTAGCTGATTTCTTTGATTGATCTGTGATGTTGTGTTAAGATAATGCAGTAAAATGTCTTTTTTGGGCAATTTTTATAATGTCTTATTAATATTTAGCAGGGAAAAGGTTTAAACAAATAATGATCATGTACTGCTCTTTCTTACCGTTGCAAGTCTTACAGCTTGAGTGACACTTCTTGCACATGTTTTTGTACTTATAAAATCTCTCAGGACACTGAGTCACACAATGGCTGGTTCCTTCCACCTGCAGAGTGTCAGAAGGACATTCGAGGCACCCATCCAGGCCAGGTCCACCACAGAGCTGGCAACCAGAGTGACATTTTTCACATTGGTTATTCCATTTGTAATATCTGCACACAAGACAGACCAGTTAGTAAGAGCCTCGAAAACATTACAATAGACAACAGCTTTACAGTTCAGGTAGTCTTAACAGAGCTGCATTATGAAATTAATTTCGGAGGAGAGACAGAAGGAATATGGAGCATAAGAAAAGTAATGTGGCATCTGAGTCTGAAGGTTATATAGATATCCATACAAAGAACATGCACATCTATGTAGTTAACAGTAGAACAATAATGAGATGTGTGAGACTATAGCACTATTTAACTTGGAACAAATATATGTTTACAATTTTTAATATATACAGACTAGACCATGAAAAGATGTACCTAAAAGACCAAAACCTCAATTTAGATGTCAGCGCTCAATCAAATAGAAAAGGAAACCATGTTGAATGTCTTTGGTCATGTACAATGCCAGTTCTAACTTTTGCCAAATATAAAAAAAAAAAAGAGAAAAAAATCCCAAATCTAGTAACTCAGAATCAGTAACATGTCCGAGTACTACCCTGAAACACAAGACATAGTTGGAATCATTTCTTTAATGCTACAGTGTCTCTTGTGCTCAGTTTGCGCATATCTGATATGCATTGTTTAAAATGGCAGTTCTGGAGTCAGCACTTTTTATTATCTTAATAGCAGACTTGCCAGTTATGCAAACAAAGCAGACAATTAACTTTGTGTAGACTGCAAGCAGTATGTGTTTGCAAAGTTAATTTTCTGAATTTACACAACAAGCCCCTATACATTCCGTATCTATGTAGCAGTCACCTATACCAAAGAATCTGGAGTCGCTTGAGCACAGTAGAATTTTTATGAGCAACTGTTGTATTTTATTACGGTCTGATAGCTTTATGCATGCTCTAATGAGATCATTTTTAGAATGAGATAGTTATAAGCTGGAGTGATGTGAGGTTCTCACATTTCCATGCTGAAAACATACTGTGCGCTGTAAATGAGAGGCTGAAAACTTTATAGCTTTCCCCAAATGATTTGACATTGTTCAATTTCATATTTTATTCTGCTGTCACTCTGAGAAACGCTGGATATATTTCCAAAAATCTACTGTGGACCCATTTAACTAGTTACCTTTCTTTTCCTGTGCAGATCCCTGTACTATGGCAGCTATTGAGGGGTCCCCTGCTGTGGCCCCCTAATGCATGCCTAGGCACAGGACAAATGCCTCTTTTGCCCAGAAATTAAAATAAGAATTCTAATCACAATACTATTTCCTGAGTACAATGAACAGCATTTTGCTGGATTTACCCTGGGGGGCAATGCAGAATGCAGAGGTGAAGCAGTTTGTAGTATCCAGCCGCACAGACGTCACAGTGCTTGGCAGAACCTCCGTTGCATGTGGAACATATTTGGTGACAAGCAGCGCAGAACCCAAGTTGCAGTCCATCAGCATCCTCACTGGTGTTGTATGTCCCTTTTGGGCATTGTACTTCACAAGTATTTTCTGGAATATAGTGAAAAGATGTGTGTTTAACCCGTGGACATGATAGTTTAACGGCGATGGTGCAACCATGTAGGCTACTCTTCACAGACAGGGAGGGATCACATGTGCAGCAGACTTACTTACAAAAAGGAGCATTTTTCCATTAAATGTATGGCCCTGGTATTTAGGTCAGACACTGTCCTAGGCACAGGTGCTTTCCATGAGCTACCTCTTCAGCCACCATGCTCTCTACTGAACACCATGATACAGTGTGATATTCCAGCACTAAACACAGTGCTGGCAAGACATAGATCTCCATATCATGAATAAGTTGGTTGGGGAGATTAACAGTTAAATCAATGACTTTCAAGAAACCTCTTTAAATCAACTATCAATTATGCATGGGAAGCTTGTTAGATACAACAAAGTAGGGGAGTGTAAATGTTGAGCTCTCATGTAAACTCATGCATGTAGGTATATTACAACTGTGCATTCATTGTCAAATAAGCACAATTAGCAAAAATATTGCTACCCAAAATACAGAAAATGGATATAGCGATATAGGTCCAATAGAAAATGGACAAATGACATTGTTTATGCAAGCAGTCAGAAATTAGGACAAATATTTTAACTGCATTGGACAAGCATCACAAGTTTCTACCTTACAGGGCAATTTGTAATTTTAGGACAATGATTAGGTTTTGTCAGTCGGACATCTAGTACACAATGAATGAAGAAAACAGCTACATGCAGCCAGGGGCTTTACACAGCAGCAGACAAAGCAATTGAATGATTTCACTAACTAATTTACTTTGTGCCTGATTAAACACAAAAGACCATTTATTTTTGCAATTGGCAAATTCCTGCAAGTACGTTTAAAGTCTTTTTCCCCTCTAGGAAAATCTTCACACACTAGCTGACATTAACGGTTGCTGCTACAGTAGATTTCACTTCAGACAAACAGAAGACTAGCTAGCACATACACATTTTATTGAGAAAATATAATAATAATAATAATTCTATTTATTAAGCACCAACTAATTACACAGCACTGTACAGTTTAAATGGGGCAGTTAACACATAGATAACAAATATACATTATTATATACAACCCATCAGTTGAGTTGAGAATTCTACCACGGAACTTGCTATCTAACCTCATGGTACTTTAACACAATAATAAATAAATAATATAAAAATATTACTACATTGATATAAAAGAAAATATAAATAAACATTTGACCATCATTTACCTAGTTGTACTATGGTGTTGGTTAACATACCGAGGGAAATCTTTTGAAGTAAAATTCGAAATTATTTCGGATACAGAAAGAAATGATTTCTCTAATCACAGACTTACTAGAGAGCCGACTGGGACTGCAGCTAAAACACTGTAATAGGCACAAACCTCATTTTTTATAATATAATGCTTTTCATATATTTTTGTCATTAACCATTCAATTTCACATAAACTTCAATAAGTCAAGGTTCTCAATGTTTCACTTCAAAGGATCAAAATGAAAAAGGCCCCATGTATGAAACTATGCTGGCACCTTTGCACTAGTGTGACAACTCAACTCTCATTAGCCTCCTTTACAGTGATCTAGAATGGAGCTCGAATGTGTAGTAGGACACGTGACATCTGCGATCTCTCGTGGGCCGCTATAAGCAATACAGCTCAGATATGATGTTATGTGGAAGGGAGTGCAGGGGAAACCAGGCCATGTGTTGAAGTTGCACTGCAAACTCTGAAAGTAATGCTCATAAGGGTCCATCAAGGAGATCAGTACCTCCATCTGCACAGATCTTTCTTCCCCTGTTATCCATCCATATGACTCTGCTTAGATATATGTCAGCAGAGACACACCTGTACATATTTTCAAATCACTTGCCACATTCACCCCCTAAAGGTAAAAGTAGTAAACCACAGTATGGGATTTCACTACAGAAGAACTGACCTTTTGCTCCCCACTAGTTCCCAGGGGAAGGGGTCTTCGGGCAACTATTTTACACTACTTCTGCCATCTTAGTAATTAAAAAAATATATTGGTTTTGATTTCATTAGAAAGCAAATTTTATTCGATCTTAACCATTGCTATTTGATTATCCATTACTTCCAACATTTCCACTGACCAAAGGATGTGGATAGCTGGTTTGTGCCTTTGTGACTCAATGATGCTTACGTAAGTAAGCCATTTTAATAAAAATATTTTCTATTTACACTATTGTGTAAATTTTTTGTTTAATTTTTAAATACACTATTATGACTTTAAGAGCAGTATGATACTGTGATACAAACAGATCCACCAAATGTTTTTAGCTTGTACAAAAGCAAAACATGGCTTTGGGTCCTAAAGAAGGATTGACTAGGCACCCTTTGCATACACCTACGCAGGGGAATTACAATAAATACATAAAGCCAGGATTAGTAACTGCCACACCACTGTACATATGTATTTCTTCTTTTGTGCTTACCCTCTAGATCTGTCATAAAGTCATTAAAACCATTTTATGTGAATGCAAGATGACACTCGTGATGCACTGGAATTATGTAACAGCACAGATGCATGCCCAAAGCCACTATGGCTTAAAGCAACAATGAGCATTTAATGCTAGATGCGCCTAGAGCTGTAGATACATCAACCATAATCAAATCATTGTCCATAATCCAATCATTGTTTGCTGTACAGGGATTTGTCTAGAAGAACTTAACCATTTTATGTAAACTTCAAGGTCTTCACAAAAATATTACAGAAATATGACTCTTACAGCTATAGTGTCCATTTTTTTTTAAACATTAGGATGCACCCCTGCTCATGCAGTTGGTCGTAATAGTGTTACAAAAGAACAAAATACAAAATTACCAATGACTTTAAAATTAACTCTAATACAAATACAAATATTTTTTTCTTGTCATGAATAACCTTTAGACCTTTAGTCAATCCCTTTGCATGTCATCGCAATTTTCAGGTCACATTAAATCCACCATGAGAACATGTAACTTAAGTACTGTTATCTGTTATCACACTATTTGTCATTTTTTCCATATCTATATTTTTTATACTAAATAACAGGTCCATATTTCGTAAATATGATATCTGAAGGAAGTCCATTCCATCCTTAAAAAAGCAGAACATATTCAATAATTAAAAGTTAAACTTTAGTGGACAACACGTTCATTATTTTCAGGACATTAGTGGTCTAAAATAGATTTGAATAAGGGTGCCATAAATGATGCCACGTACACTTTTCAGTCTGGATGTTGAATATACCGTATTTGCTTGATTATAAGATGAGGTTTTTTCAGAGCAAATGCTCTGAAAAATACCCCTCGTCTTATAATCAGACCTCAAATAGGTCTGACTATGAGACTAAGATCCAGATCCCCCGCAGGTGCAGGGGACCTGGATCCTCCTGTCCCCCCCCCCCCCCCATTACCGGTACTTCTGAGTCCCCGGTGTGTAGCTGGGGCAGCGTGTAGATGTAGATTCGCGTAGACAACTTCCGCTGCAGCAGGAAGGAGGTGTGGCTAGCAGCGGGGGTTGTCTGCGTCCATCGCGCAGACCTTCCCCGGCTGTCAGAGATCAGAGTTCCCCGGTGCGGGGAACTCTGAGCTCTGACAGTCGGGGAAGGTCTGTGCGATGGACGCAGACAACCCCCGCTGCTAGCCACGCCTCCTTCCGGCAGCGTAAGTGCGTGGGATCTACACGCTGCTCCGGCTACATGACAGGGAAGTCAGAAGCACCGGTAAGTTTTTTGGGGGGTGTTAAATGGGGGGCATAAGGCATTTCTGGAGGCAGAGTGCTCTGTGAAATGCCTTTTAACCCCCTTAATGCCACTCTGACCCCAGAAATGCCTTTTTAACCCTCTATACGCCACTCTGCCTCCTGAATGCCTTAAACCTCCCTATATGCCACTCTTCCCCATAATATGCATTTTAACCCTCTAAATGCCAGAGTGGCATATAGGGGTATAAGGCATTTCTGGAGGCAGAGTGGCACATAGGGGGTCAAAAGGCATATCATGGGGCACAGTGGCATATAGGGTTAAAAGGCATATCATGGGGCACAGTGGCATTTAGAGGGTTAAAAGGCATATCATGGGGCACAGTGGCATATAGGGGGTATAAGGCCTTTCTGGGGCAGATGTGCATAACTGGGGGGCAGGTTGGAAAATAGAAGGAAATAAAGCCAAAATATTTTTCTCAATCATAGCTTTTATTAAAAAAAAATAGTTTAGATGAATTAACATTTACTGGTAAAACTTTTTTCCTATAGGGTCATCTTATATTCAGGCTTTTTATTTTTTTCCTAAATTAATATTCAGATTTGGGGGGTCGTCTTATAATCAGGGTTGTCTTATAATCGAGCAAATACGGTATATGGATTTCAACTTAGTTCCAAAGACAAACATTCCTTCATACTTGAACAGAACATGTCAAGGACAAATTGTGTGGTCTCTGTGTAAACTGGAACATTTATTTGCTGTAAGGATGAGGGATTATTACAGAAGAAGAACTGTGAGTCATTAGGCTGGCACATGGCTGAGCAGAATGATCCGCATTTCAATTTGTCTGTTGGAAAACCTGCATTATGTTTAGCTGTGACATTCCAGATGAGGGAAGGTATTAAAAATTTCAGGACAAGAAACACGTGCTCAAATTATAGGCAGACACCTTACGTTAAAGTACAAGGTGTGTGTTTTGAACCCCGGTGACTTTAAGGCATACAGTTATGCCCCCTCCATGACCTTTATGAATTATTATGTCACATATCTTATATATCATATAATATGGACATGTACAATTATTGTACAGTTATTGCCGTTTGTCATACCTACTGGTCACAGGGTGTACATTTCCATGGTGCATTTGCCTAACTTCTTTATGCAATGTTTATATTAAATTATTCATACTGGCATATAGTACTGTTATGTCAAAAACATGTTTGCTCTCCCAGGATATACTGTTAAGCAGCCACAGAGATTTATAAAACTTCCACATGGCAACCAACGAAGGGTGTATAAACCCTTCATATCATACAGCCTCAAATGTTGGGCACACATGGCTGATCTCATATATATGATTTGTTGTGTTGATATTCTTTTCTACAAGTCTACTGGTTTTGAGTTATCTCAGTGTAAGGGGTAAGGTATGTAATAAGGTTCCTCCTAAGAAGTCCTCTCCAATTAACATATTTCTCTTAAACCCAAACATAATTGCAGCAATGTGTGCAGGATGTAATAGAGCAAATGCATAAAACATAAAAATGACTCTGCTTTAAGAGGCAGGCAAACTTTACAGGTGACTTATCTACATCAAGAGTTCACTTTGGACTTACTGTATAAGTAGTAAGGCACTGTGCATGTGAGACAGTTTCTGGGGGAAGGTCCATCACATGACTGACAGGTGTGATCACAAGAACTGCATGTAAATAAATCATTCTCAAGGAAAGTTTTGGCTGGGCAGTCAGCATCTCCTTCCACCCTACACATTCCAGTTTCAGGATTCAAAGTGAGTCTGTCTTGACATTGAATGCAGTCTGTAGGTTGTGGACCAGAACATGTAGCACAAGTTCTGTGACACTCTGTACAAAAAAACAAAACATAAAATATTATTTAGCATACTTAGTAGAAGTTGCACAGAACAGAAGTCTATATGAAACCCTACCACAGCCTAAAGGTGTGATTTGATCATCTGCTAGTTAGGGAAATTACTAGGATGTCAATGAAATGTGAGGTTATTGAGGGCTTTAATCACCCTCACTTAGAATGGAAAAACCAAGCTCTTAAATTCTTTACAAGTCTCAGATAATTGGTATATGAGCCAACAATGAAGCTTGATTTCAGATGTAATTGCAGGGGAGTGTTTGGGCTCCAGTGCTCATGTATCAGTATGGTTTAGTATACAGCGTTCAACTACAATAAAACTAAGGTTTTAGATTTTTTAACGGCTGACTTCTCTAGTATTGAAATTATTTGACGGCTTAGACATGTTTACATGGAGTACTGGAGAAATTGAATTATTACAGGCAGCAGGACATTGTATTAAACTTGTCAGTAAGAATAAAACCATTATGATGACTCACAGAAGTGGTGTATGTATTGATGATGAAGAAGAAGAAGAAGAAGAAGAAGAAGAAGGTAGCACTTAATATATATAACCAGATATAACCAGGATCCATTTTCCAGGTTGAGAAACATTGTTTCAGATACATAAGTGAAAGAAAAAAATATAAAAAGGAATAACCAGACTAAAGACAAATAAAGGGAGAGTTAAAGCAAAACTGTGAGCAGACTTATTTAAGTAGTCAGTAGTGGCAGGAGTACTTCTGAACAGATATGGTACAGCGTAATTCCCACAGACATTGACGGTAGTGCAGCATAACCGGTATTATTATACACTAAGCCAGACATTGACGTGGTAGGCCTCTGACTCAAAATAGCCTGCCTGTGCCACCACTGCCCATTTAGCAGCCTGCCTGTGCCACAGCTGGCCATTTAGCAGCCTGTCTGTGCCACAGCTGCCCACTTAGCAGCCCACCTGTGCTACCACTGCCCATTTAGCAGCCTGCATGTGCCACCGCTTCCCATTAAACAACCTGCATGTGCACGTTTTCCCCGCCCACGTTCCTGCTCCCCCTGCGTGGAAAAAGAGTTTCCTCATGCAGTGCGCGAGTGCCACAGCAGTAAGCTGCGGGCCCAAGTTAGGCAGCCGTTAGGCCACGGGGCACCCCCCTGATGAGTGGCACCTGGGGTGTACTGCCCCCTTACCCCCTTTAGGTACGCAACTGGTAGCAGGGACAGTCCGACAGGGTTGTGCCGAGGTGGATGCACAGCGCCCAGGTGGCAGGGTGCAGAGGCAAGAGGGGTACCGAGCAGTCACTGAAAACTTTCTCGAACAAGCGTCATACGTATGTATGTATGTATGTATGTATGCACATGCTTATATTAGAGTGGGTATGTGTAAGTGTGTTTTGCCCCCAGGCCAGAAAGTATCATCCCTTCCCTGAGAAGATAAAATTCAGCCACCTACAGACCAGTAGTTGAGAAATTCATGGAAGATGAGAAAGAGTGTGGGTTTACCGCAGGGAGATCCTGTCAAGGTAACCTACTTTACCCAAAGTTGCATTTCAGTAAGGCATTTGACACTTTCCAAAATAGAAGTCTCGTAAATAAATTGCAATGGCTGAAAGACAGAAGACGGTTGTATTTAATGGTGTATATCGAAAGGAATGTCAAAACCATGTGAAACCAAATATTAAAAGTAAGGAACACAAGGTAATTGTCTTAAAACCCCACTCCTCCTTAGTAAATATATATTTGTGTAGTGGCACACAAAGGTAGTACACAATATATCTCAGTAGATGAGTAGGCACTCATAACAAAGGGTTCAATTCCAGACTTATGCAAAAGATACATAACATAGGTAGAAAGTACATATTCCCACAAGTGTGCCAACCTTTTTGCTCCTCATGCGTTTGAGGGATCATCATCATCAAAAGATATAATGTATATACTGTATTTTGCCTGTCAGTGTTCCTTAAAGTACTTTATCATTTTATATTGTTTTTGTTGGGGGAGGGGGGTTTAGAGTTTGGGAAAGCAGGGACATATTCTGGCCTAGGCCGAGGGGGGGTGGTCAGGCTGGTGGACTCCATGATCTATCATCCTGGTATTCAGATGCTCAATAGGTCCAATTACACTATGGAGGTTGTGCCCGCTCAACCCAGTGCCTATCAGGGCCGGACTGGTCCACCGGGATACCGGGAAATTTCCCGGTGGGCGGGTCGCTCCGTGGGCCGGTCGGCGGCAGACCAACCTTCAAAACAGCCGCTGAGCGGCTGCGAGCAGTATTGAAAGTGGCACCCAGGCCGCCTCCTCCCGGCGCCTAATGAAGTTAGGGGGCGGGTGTGCACACCGCGCCGCTCAATGGCAGTGCCTCAGCACTTCGTCCCACATCTCAGCCGCTGTTTTGAAGGTTGGTCTGCCGCCGACCGGCCCCTTTAACTTCATGAATGCCAGCCTCCATCCGCTGCCCTCACCAGACACCAGAAGCAGTGGTAAGTCGAGGAGGGGGGGAGGGGGTGTGTGTTATATGGGGGGTTAAGGCTTTTCTGGAGGCAGATATGCCTTTTAACCCCCTTCATGCCACTCTGCCTCTAGAAATGCCTTTTAACCCCCTATATGCCACTCTGTCCCATGATATGGCATAAAGGGGGTTAAAAGGCATATCACAGGGCAGAGTGGCATATAGGAGGGTATAAGGCATATCAGGGAGGCAGAGTGGCATATAGGGGAGTATAAGGCATTTCTGGGGGCAGAGTGGCAAGCCTGGGGCAAATGTGCATAACTGGGGGGCAGGTTGGCAAATAAAAGGAAATAAAAACAAAAAAAAATTTTTTCTCAATCACAGCTTTTCTTAAGTATGAAAAAAATGGTTTACATGAATTAATATAGAAATACAAGTTTTTTACAAGAATATCGTGAAGAATAATGTAATCACTGTTTTGTTCCACTGAATAAAATGGAACTTTTTCATCAAAACATTTTTGCAGTAGCAAATGTTTTGATTCCATTATGACTAATGTATTTCATTTATTAGGGCCTTTTAACACTTTTGCTTTCTGGCATTTTAATACAAATAATGTGATAAAAAGAATGTTTTATAGTTATCTGTATGGCAAATAGTGTGACTCGGGTATGTATAAGGGGTGCGTGTGGGTATAAGAGCTGAACTGCGAGATAAACTATATGGGGCTGGTCTCCAAATGTTTCCAGGGCTGCTTTTCATTCCCAGTCCGGCCCTGGTGCCCATAGACTGCATTGGAATGTGCCGTGTGCCTTTAACATACAAAAGCACCAGGATATGATATCATATCCTGCCACCTCATGTCTTTAAGGCATGGCACACCTTTTAAGGCAGCATAGACCCTAGGGCAGGGCAGAAGTTAAATCCGTTGCTGGAGAAAGTTACGTGTGATATCACATACTGTTCCTTGTATGTTAACGGGAAACAGGTTTGCTAGCCAGCTGTTTCCACAGTAGCAACTAAATTTTTAACATTTGTTGTCATAGTAGCAAGTGGCACTATTGGCCATATTTCACTTTTATTTTTATAAATTTAGTTGTGACTAATCCAGTGGCATAACTACAAGGGCAAGTGGCATAACTACAAGGGGAAGTGCCTCTAGGGGGCCCCGTGTGACGCCTGCAACTCCTTGTTCCTGTCTCCTCATACCAATTCAAAACAGTTAAGAAAGGGCCCTTTCTAAACTATTTTGAACCAGCACAGGGAGACAGGAACGTATCGGGTCAGGTTATGTCACGTGACCCTGCGGTCAAAACTAGGCTGCAAGCTGCATGAGCGGTAGAAGGTAAGTGGAGGCGGGCGGGGGTATGTATGTTTGTTTGTATATATGTATGTATGTGAGCATGAATGTTTATGTATAAATGTATGTAAACATGGATGTGTAATTGTGTGTGTGAGCATGTGTAAGTGGGGTAAGATGCAGTGTTTGAGGGCAAAGATGGCGCAGACCGGCTGTTTGGGGTAAAAATGGCACAAACAGGCTGTTTGGGAGTTAGGATGGCACTGATAAGCTGCTTGGAGGCAAAAGGCACTCACAAGCTTTTTGGGGCAAAGGTGGCGCTCACAAGCTGTTTAGGGCAAATGTGGCACTGTGGGGCATGGTGCTCGGTGAAGTTGGGGGGCAGGGCAAGTTTCGCACCAGGGCCCTCTGGTTTCTAGTTAAGCCCCTGGACATTCTCTTTAATACAGAATAAGTCATCAGGTTTAACCTTAAATGAGAGACTTCCCTCTTTACCAGAAATGTCACATGTACAGTTAAACACGCAAGACTTCCACTTCCCATCAGCTCATGATGATACATATGAGATATGTAGTTGGCACTCAACTTACATTGTTACATTTTTCTACGGCTTTTAAAAAATAGATGCATCCCTAAAGGTGGGTCAATAACAGAGAATCTACATAAATAAAAACATAAAAGAACATGTTCTCCAATTTTACACGTAGACACAAATTTACAGCAAAATCTTTTGGTACCTTTGGCAGTGCATGAGATTGATCTATATACTGTATAAATGTACATGTACTGTATATTTCTTTTTTGTGTGTGGGTAGTTGAGAGATACCACCCAAATGGACCACAAGCAGCTGTGAAGGTTAGCTCTGTAGGGAATTAATTTGTTTTGGCATAGATTAATTCAGATAGTAAGAATTCCATTGAGGCCAGGTGCCTCTTTTGAAAAGGTAGTATTTTATGTAACTGTTATTGTTTGCTTTAGATGACCTACCTCCCTCATGCTGCCCACTCTTACTAGTTCCTGTGAAACAGAACTCATGAAAGACCTATTCATTGACTAGCCATGAATGACCATTTTCCTTGTGATGAGGTTTTCTGGCCATCCATCTATAACTGCTCTATGTGCCAGACAGGCAGCACAAGGAAGTGCGAATTTCCTTCCGATACCCTTTTATTATTCTTTCCGTCAGGGGACTTTTTGACCTTCTTATTTATGTATTTTCAGACTTCTTTGCCCGTTTCCCACAATCTTTCAAAATAGAAAAACAGAATAATAATACTACTTAGCCTGCCAAGTGTTACATATTTTAGCAAACTTGTTATTTACCACTTTGGGGTTAGTGGGAAGCAAAAACTTAAATAAAGAAAAATTGCAAATAGTTTTTGTACAAACAGAAATCCAGAGCAAGATTGCATTAGGATCCCTTTTTGTTCTCTTCCGCAGAAATAATAAAAAAAAGGGTAAAAGTATGGCATAAAATCATGATTTCTATGCAGCAGAGATCACCTAAACCTGATACTCCGACAATATGTTTTATATATTTATTGCAACCTGTTAAAACTATTAACCTCTGTTTTATCATTGTAATCAACCGTTATGTGCGGTTTCCAGGATATTATTGAATACCTGTGATCTTTTTTCCTGATTTGCTTTTTTTTTTTGCCTAATTTTTAATGTAACTTTTGTGTGCGTGAAAAATATTATGCGAATATTGTAACACTGTTTGCTTATGGTAAAACTTCAGTGCCTTGTACTTCCTGTTTCCTGTTTTTACCTCCGACTTGTATGCAGTTCTGTATCCTAACATGGTTCCTCATACTACAGCTTGTAGTGTCTTCATTGCTATACATGAAACAGAAAACTCAGAGGTCTTCCTAGATGGGGTTAAGCATGCCTTATTGAATCCCATATCACATAGGTCTAAACTTGCATTAGCAAATGTATTTAAGTTGTTGAAATATTGAACTATGTCACAAAATGACAGTCATTATGTTTAAGTCTATTAATTTATGCAAAGCTCTTGCTTTGATGACAGCCCCAAATTGAGGAATGATAGGGAATGGTCTCTGCAGATCACTAAATGTTGGGGCTGCCAATAGCCCGATCTAACCATGCATTTTAAAGACTATTACTGGGGTTACTTTAGTGTATAATAGCTGTGGAAGTATCATATAATACAAACCACATACAAATGTGATATTCTGAAAAGAAGGGAGGTATATATCATGATGATACAAAATCTTTCTTGATAAGCTGAAGGCAGCCATGCTCTATCTCCTCTATAAACAGTGTTTTCTAGGTCTTCTCACATGTCCACTTAAAGATAATGAAAAATATGCCATATTTGTCAACAAAAATCTTAGGTCATACATTTCAGATTATAGAAACCATGCGAAACACTAGGCTTCAGAGTTATTTTGTGCAAACTTCATTTAACGCTTAACAAAAAGATATGGAAGAATGGTTTCACAGACTGGAGATCTGCTATTATTATCATCCAAATTTCAACAAAGTTCTTCTTGTCTAGATTTTTGGCATGGACTGACTCTCTGTGATCCTCAAAGTAGCTTAAGCCCCCTTATTTATTGTTCCTTGTCAAAGGGAATTATGAAGGTTTATCTATATATAAACATATGGACAGCCATCTAAAAGTTTTTTTCTATATTTTGTAAAAGAATCAGATTAGTTTTTCATAGCTGATAAATCCGGATTTCTTTGTATTATTATAATTATTGCATGTCATTGTTATTAATGCGCATAACAGTACAATATATCATAGGGGTGGCATACATAAGATAGTTAGATTCCATAAATAAGGTAATGAAATAAATATAAGCCAACCTTTTAGCTTCTCTGGTTTTGAAGCCTATAACTCTCATCATCTCATATTTTTTGGTTTTGTTATGTTGTATTCAACATGGTTATGTTGTATTAACTAGAACCCCATCTGTCCATTTAAAAAAAAAAAAGTAAATAATAAAGTACCTTATATGTGCATATTTGTTATATTTTGATATATATTTTCACTGGGGTAGTTAGAATGCAGGTTGCCACTGGAGTCCTCTTCCACTCCTCCAAGACGACAGCACAGAGCTGGTGGATGCTTGGCCAGTCCATTACCTTTACCCTCAGCTTCTTTAGCAAGGCAGTGGTCTTCTTGGAGGTGTGTTTGGGGTCGTTATGTTGCGGCCCAGTCTCTGGAAGGAGGGGATTCAGTATGTCACAGTACATGTTGGCATGCATGGTTCCCTCAATGAACTGTAGCTCCCCAGTGCCGGCAGCACTCATGCAGGCCCAGACCATGACACTCCCACCACCATGCTTGACTGTAGGCAAGAAACACTTGTCTTTGTACTCCTCACTTGGTTGCTGCCACACACGCTTGACACCAACTGAACCAAATAAGTTTATTTTGGTCTTATCAGAGCACAGGACATGGTTTTAGTAATCCATTAGTCTGCTTGTTTGCGGGGTTTCTTGTGCATCATCTTTAGAAGAGGCTTCCTTCTTGGACAACAGCCATGCAGACCAATTTGATGCAGTGTGCGGCATATGGTCTGAGGACTGGAAGGATAACCCCCCACCGCTTTAACCTCTGCAGCAATGCTGGCAGCACTTATACGTCTATTTCCCCAAAGACAACCTCTGGATATGATGCTGAGCACGTACACTCAACGTCTTTCAACTTCTTCGACCATGGCGAGGCCTGTTCTAAGTGGAACCTGTCCTGTGAAACCGCTGTATGGTCTTGCCCACCGTGCTGCAGCTCAGTTTCAGGGTCATGGCAATCTTCTTATAGCCTAGGCCATCTTTATGTAGAGCAACAATTCTTTTTTTCAGATCCTCAGAGTTCTTTGCCATGAGGTGCCATGTTGAACTTCCAGTGACCAGTATGAGAGAGTGTGAGAGCGATAACACCAATTTATGTGGCACCCCCCATTTTAAAATATAAAGACATCCACAAAAAAAAAATAATTTTGGCAAGAATATTTATTGCATACATTTGTAAACTGTATGTCAGCTGGAAAAAAACTAGAAATCTAATTATTATTAACTTATAAATAACATTTACTAAACATACATGGTAAAGTATAACTCCTATCACTATATACTGAGCCAGATATTGACAGTGGTACAGCATAACTGTTATCACTATATACTAAGCCAGACATTGACAATGGCATAGCATAACTCCTATCATTACACACTGAGCCAGACATTGACGGGAGTTATGCTCTACCGTAGAACATAATGCCCATCACTATATACTGGACCAACCACTGATGGTGGTATAGCATAACTCCCATCACTATACACTGAACAAGACATTGACAATGGTACAGCATAACTCCTAACACTCTCACACTTACTAATGCTTTCTCACACTCTCTCCTTACCTTTCTTCTGTCATTGTCTCTTTTCCTGCTGCAGCTCCTTTTCCTTCAACACCTCCTCCTCTTTGTTCTTTCTCTAGGCTCTTCTTACTCTGTCTCCTTCCTCTGTGTGAAGGCCCTTCGGTGCAGAATCACGCAGGTGGTGGGAGCAGCTTGAGTGCTGAGTGCCGGGATATGACATCAAATCCCAAGCACAGCATCATTTGTCGGCGCACATCTCAAGGGAGCAGAATTGGAAGGCCTGTATTATCAGACTTCCCTCTTTCTTGATTGATTTTAAGCCAGTTAGAGGGAGGAAGTTGATCTCCCTAACCCAGCCTGCTCCTCTGGCGGTTGACAGGTTAGTCTGTCTCGGGAAGGGAGCACACCCGATGCCGGCCTGGTGGCACCCCTCTGATGAGTGGCACCCGGGGCTAACCTACCTCAAGCCCCTACCCCCAGTATGTTACTGATTAAAACACACTGTATGCAAGCAAATTCAAATGCCTAATTTTGTCACCAATATATTTTTTAGTTATTGTTTTCGGTTGTCCACAAACTAGAGGTTTTGCCTAATTTTTTTTTAAATTGTAAAAAATAGTCCTAAAATAAATAAATGATTTCATAAAATAAAAAAAAATGTTGCTGCACTCTCAGTATATCGATAATGAGCTAATACTTAATACACTACAGATTTTCCAATCCACAACATCTCAGTAAATATTCTGCACTACACTATTAACGCATGCAGGATGGTAAATGAGCATCAATACTGTAACTGTCACTGGCTGTATCACAATCTCTTATCACAATGGTGTCAGCACATTTATGTATCTAATGCTTGCCCCTTCCTGTTGTAAATGCTGATTGGCCAGGGAGAAAAAAGTACAAAAAAACACAGGTTGTTGGACCCATTAATCTCAGCCATAACCATCAATGAGTAAGTGATCAATTACCTTGATAATAATGTAGAAACCAGTTGGGATTATAGGAGTGCCTTGGCCATGTTTGTTTGTGGATGCTTTTCATGAACTTTTAAATACATCTTTATTGTTTTATCCTTCTGGTGCAGACCTGCTGTTGTGTATATACCTTTTTTAAGGATTACATATTATTTTGGAAAGGGATTCCCAGAAACCTTCTAATATTATCTACATATGGATCCAGGGACACATGTGAATATGCTCTATTTGTGAACCTTCTAGATACTGCAAGGAGCTATGATAAACAAAGTAACACTTTTTTACATGCTTGTTGATACACTGTTTCTCCTATTGTTTCGATTGACGGGTCCCTAGTGAAAAAAATAATTAAATACTCCCAAAAGTTCACAATTGTCCTGGATAGGTGGTGTTATTCCTTATACGATTTACTGTATCTGTTGGTGAAGAGTAGATTTTGAAATATAATTTGGCAGCCACTATTTTTGTGAAAACAGGCTGTAATGGTGCCAAAATGTGGTAAACGAATGAACACATTTCAGAGTTTAGGGACCCTCCTTGTACGAACGAAAATAAAGTTTGTACAAATCCAAATGCACAAGTCTAATAATTAGGATATTGGCTGACACTTTTGTTTTTCTTTTGTGTATTTCTATTATCCCAAAATTGTCCCTCACCATAAATTGTAGAATCAATACACTTAGCATATCTTAGTTTGTGATACGCAAAGTGAAAAGATTTTGATAAACTCCAATTTCTAGTTTTTTTCTGTTCATTTTTCTACATTGTGGATTTTTGTTTCCTGCCAGGCACTCAGAATGTTAACCTACTCAAGCGAACACAACATAATTTACCTCAAAATATCTATGTACAACAACCTACTGCCACTACTCTAATTATGTGGTGGTATAAATTAGTGTGAGTCACGCTGTCATCAGGACCTCGATAACTTCCCTGGAGGAGAGTTTGTGTGAGGACAAAGTAAGTTTTGCAACAACTACCTGTGTCCAGAGAAACCTCAACCATTTTGATTTGTTGAAGCGGAGTCATTGAAATGATGAGCTTCCCTTTCAGATAGCGCCTTGATAATGTTATGTTTGTGGCCAATGCTGGCTAGAAATCCTTTCTCTTAATGTTGCTTCTGTTCTGCCTTCAATAGCATTCCATTTCACCCATTCAAAGTCTCCAGACCAAAGCAACCAACACTAAGGCACAACTTCCAGGAGTTGGCACAACATGCTGCAATGTCAGCTTTACCACTGATGAAAGAGATGAATGAATAAACCAGACTAATACAAACAGTTTAAAAATACATTGTGTCCTCAGTTATTTTGCCAAAAGTACCATGTTACACTTTTAATTGTTTCCTTATTTAGACTTATTTTTAATAAAGCCACAACAAGCTGGGTGGCCTACCTTAAAGGGAATGTTTAGCCCAACAATTATAATAACCTTGCTTTAATTGTTAACCGGTTTGTTTTTCCTATCTTACCAACCTCTGTTGCATGTTGCTATCCTTTCGTGTATGTACAATAAGTAAAATCAATGAAATGCCAACTTTTGGGGCTGCCACTTTTTTTTTTCCATGTGTCCCATATAGGACAAAACCTGACTACATCATCCCCCACTAGCTCAATTCCCTAGGTTGCCTACAAGGTATAATCAGCTCTGTTTCTACTCTCTTTTGCACCAACTAATATGCTGCATTCTGAATTTCCTTCGGTCACCCTGAAGTCATCCAAAACCAACATGCTATACATTCACTTATATCAGTCCATTTTTACGGAGGCTATGACTGAGACATTTTGTGATAATGTGGTACTGTGAGTTACATCTAAAGAGCATTGTGTATTCAATACACGTCATAAACTATTCATTACTACTACATTAGTGAAAAAGTATGTTTCTTGAGCTGTGCCATTCCTAAAAAACGGCAAATGAATAGACTAGAATATGTTTAAAAAATTCCATACCTTGACATTCCCTTAGTACGGAGTTATAATAGGTTCCTGTTGGGCAGTCTGTTAGGCATCGCCCTTGGTACAGTTTGGCATTGTCTGAAGGGCAGGTCTCACAATCATCTTCAGATGTCCCTGAGCAAGTCTCACAACTGTAGTGGCAGGGAATGCACTTCCCATCATCAAGATCGTCATAGTAACCGTCAGGACACGTAGCTTTGCAAGTGCCATTAAACAGGAGATATAAGTAACTACATTCTGTTATAAAAACAAAAAAGACAGAAGAAATGTTAATTTCATTGCTTAAAGGTATAGCACATCGTAAAGATTTTTTATATCTAAATATTAGAACAGTGTTTTTCCTTCTTGGCACAGAATTCTATTTACAGGCCACCCAGACATTTCACACTGTAGTTCCCTTTATCATATACAAAAACAGAAGAGCAATTTAGGAAAGACGTCATGAATCATAAACACATTTTTATTAGGTTTTGTGGGTTTTTTAATCACAATATGTTATGTGTTAGTATGTTAAAACTTGAATGATATATATTTGATTTACAGTGGTGAGCCTAGGGTTAGTTGAAACTGGTTGCTTTTGTGGCACCCCGAAACCGACTATACACTTACACACACTCTCCCTTCTGTCCTTCGCACCACTAATCAAAGGCACATCCCTGACACACACACAGACTCATGCTAAAACTATACACTAGCACATACACTCATGCTAACCCCATACTGTAACATACGCACACTCTAACACCATACAGGAATACATACATACTAATAGCATACATGCATATATGCAAATACCACACATTAACACATACTTTAACACCATACACTTAAACCATACACTTACACATACATACATGCATTCAGACACTTACTCTAACATTATACTCTTTAGATAACTGCATTTGGATGAAGTATTAATAAAAAATGTGAACAGAATTTGCCAATTTCATTAATTCGGGCGCATTATGGCTCTGCTCTTTTGCTAAAAAATAAACCAAGAGCCCAGAATACTGCAGAGGGATCCACGAATAAAGAGAAGCGTTTCTTCATTGTTTCTCCATTAATCAGTCTGCCTTAATCTGGCCTCTTGATGGCCTGGACAATGCAGTGGATAGTGGGGTGAAGTGGACCAAGAAAAAATAAAAAATACAGAAGAAAAAGGGAATAACAAGAAGAGACAAGAAACAGAGCTGCAGAAAAGGAGCTGGGGCGAAGGAATCGGTTGTCAGAGAAGGTAGAGAGACATTGATAGAGAGTGTGAGTGACAATGAACTGAAAAAGCCCTCCGAAATTTGGCCGAACTCAATGGGCAGGAAATTAATTCTGTTGTCTGAAAATGAATGGACCAAAAACGAAACTAAAATGTGTCCAAATGGTTTTTGGTCCATGTGGACATGTCTATATAATGTATAATCTTATGCAGACTATAAATGTATGGCTATAAATTTATTACAGCCCTAAAAGTCACAATTGTGTGTACTGAAACAGCGTGATGGATTTTTGTGCATTAAATTCTGTACATAAAATGCATTGTACTGAAGGTGGAGTGTCACAATATGACATCATTATATCGTGGCATTAGGTTTTAATACATTGCAAGGTCATTGGACGGTTAAGGTGAATTTCTATCCACAGTCCATGACATGCATACTTTACATACAAACATCTCAGTGTTTTTGAATTTTAATTTTCAGGTAAAAACCCAAAGATTGCCCTCTCAGGTATTCACCACCCTATACGTGGACCATACCGTGTAGAAGAGGTCTTTTGGTTATATACCCTGTAATTGCAAATAATGAGCCAATGAACAAACACAGTTCACAAGAGCAAACTTCAAATTGGCATTAATGGGAACGAACAAAAAAAATATCCTATATATATAGGATCTGCATAAGTTGATGGTAAAAAGGCTTGATGATTTGTAATTTTTTAAGATACGCATTTAAAGTAAACTAAAAACCCATTCATTACGGCTCTATCTTGCTCGGTTGTTTGAAATAGTTTTAAACAATGCATTTTATACATAAAACTATTTTCATGGTAAATGTCAACATATTCCAATTCTTATATACGTTTCTATTTATCTCTACTTTTGGTTTAATAGCTGCTGCAACGGCCATATGACAGTAGAGCAGTCCCTAATAAACACAATGAAATATGTCCCATGAGTGACTCATTAGATGTCATCATAACACTAGCTGCCAGTAAATCCTACAGCCCAGCTCTGTGATATTTTTCAGAGCATGCTGTGATCAGTATATGTGTATGTGACAATTCACTTGGTGTTGAAGTATTAAAAGCTATACCGAGACAGGTGCTTTCATCTGTACAGATAGTGCAGTGAGCCAGACAATGCTTGCAGGAACCCTCTTCATCTGGAAAGTACTTCAGGGAACAATTAGGAAGGCATTTGCTGTTCTCCAAGTAAAGACCTTCCACACATGACAAGCATTTTGTTTTGCTTTCATCGCAAGTCCAACAGGAACCATCACAAGCTTCACATGAGCCCTCTGTGTTTCCAAAGTAACCCCTATTTTGGGAAAAATTCATTTATTTAGAAATATAACATTTCTGGATGTTTTCTATGTATATAGATAAAGTATTATAAAAAAAAATAAAGCAGCCAGCCAGCAGTATCTGCCCCAATAACTACGTAAATGGGTTATAGCTGTTTCCTTTGTTCTGATAATTTAATCTGAAATAATTCTACTCACTGATATTTTGCATGTCTCATAACAAATATTCCACTGCATACATGCCCACACCACCTGCCATGTTTTGTATTACCCTTTCCTTAGACACATCAAAAGTAGAACCAGACAATACAAGATTAAAATATTTCCGCAGCAACTGTTCTTTTGCCCCATTTATTATATCTAGTAAATATTCCATGGATACTGCCAATGATTAGTTTATAGGCAATGCAGATTTTGCATTCCACCAGTAAAGAGGCTATATAATCAAGCTTGCACACCATTGTCTACATTCCCTCTCAGGATGCTGCTGATCCAGGCATAGATTATGTTATGTGACCCCATAGCAAATCATAGATCTGTGTGACAGCCAATGCAGGCAGGTCATTTGAGAATTTTGCAAGCCAGTCTAGCGCTGATTGCTTGGGTATGAGCACAGAAACTTGCATTGACCCAAGAAAAGCAGGGGATTTGATCAAATGATTGCTACACGATCAGTGATTCTTAATTTGTGCTGTTGGTAATCCCTTGAATATCTTTATGATTTTTAGATATATTACTCCTAGGCTTGCTACTCACTCTGGACAGTCAGGAAGACAGCTCCCTTCATGGAGGAACACGCTTTGTTTATCCAGTTTACAGGAGACACAGTTATCACTGGCTCCTGTGCAACTTTCGCAGGTATCTGAACATTTTTCACAGGTTTGGCTAAACTGATCTGCAAAATATCCTTGTGGGCAGGTAGCAACACATTGATTTTCTTTATCCAGGAAATAGCCTAAGAGAAAGCAAATGATACATGTTCTTTATTTACTGTCCCTGCTAGAAGCAGAATTTTGACAACAGTAATCAACAGGAGAAAAGCGATCACAGCTTCTTTGTCACGAGTAAGTTAGCTGTGGCTCTTATTTAGTCCTAAGCATGATTTATGATACCACCCCAAACTTTCTTATATAAAAACATTACTTGAATAAGGAGCATACATCCATCATCAGTTGTGCCAGATTCCCACCCCCGCTTAAATATCATGTGAGGAGGCATCATCCACCAAAATCAACAGCCATGTTCACAGCAGATGATAATGACCACTCGCCACTATATAACCTTTTCATTATAAGTTCTACAGAGTAAAGCCTTTTTATTCAGTGTTTCAGATATTAAATTATTTGTAAACATGCAAAAAATTTGAATGAACTTCTCTTCCAGTAGAACAAAGCATCCATATTAATATTTATTGAAACAGCCACATTCCAAATTAGTCCCTTTTCTAATTCTTATGCCTATATATAATTGAGTATTTTTAACTTAAGCATTATTTAAAAAAAACCCAAAACCTTACTAATTGAAGGCGATCCATATGCACTGTGCCAAAACAATGTACACAGAACGTGTTACAACTTCATAATAGGGATGGCAGGGGATTTTTTAAGCAATCTCCACGCATTGATCATGAAAATTGCCTCTCATTGTGGTAGAGGAGATGTATTGGAAAATGTCAATATTATTAAACTAATAATGGAATATTATAACAATAATAACAATACAATTGATAGATGGTTTTCTCTGTGTTTTATTAGTGACAGTCATTATGTAAGAAATGTTGACCCCCTTACACGGACCCACTAAATATTATGTTATATAGCTTTACCACAGCCTTGTTAAAAATTATTGACTGTATGGCATTTGTTATTCTGAGTCATCTCTTCAACTAGCAATTATAGAGACACATAATTGCATTAGTAACGTAAAATCAGGTACAACACTTTAGAAACTCTTAATTTCTGGTTTTTTTTGGCATTGCTGATGGTAAGGTATCATTAAAAATGACCCAGATCATCTTCTGAACATTAAACGTACAATATGTATTTGCTGTGGGTTTTATTATTGGCTATAACAACTATTAGAAAAGCACAGTGCAGCAGTGACTCCCTTCTATCGCTGCTTAAAGTATCTCTCGCGCTGTTGGCTGCCTGTCCTCTTCTCACAGATTTAGTGCAGGCTCCCACTGTAGTTTTAATGCCAAAATACAGTGTGATATTTTACGAATCATTTTTAACCCTTTGTTCCAGCTAATTTTTTTTTTTTTGTCCCAATGTGGCAGATTACCTGCTGTTACTTTCAAATGCATTTCCAACTAGCAGCATCACCGCTTACGGCTTGGGATTCCCTCTGTGTAGCAAAATTCAAATCTGAATTGTGTACATCTATAAAGTGGCTCCAAAACCCCGATGTGCTGAAGAGCCAAGAGCCCCAGTGCTTAAGTGATTAAAATAAGGTTTAAATTTGATTTGCAGTCTATTAACATCCTAAATCAGGCAGTGTAAGTAGTGTATCGCTTGGTACCTTGTCACAAGAAAATGCTTCTTATTCAATAACATTTCAAGACTACATAGCAATCATGTTAAGTTACACCTATCATTGGAATAGTTTGATCTATGTCCTAACGTTCACGTGAGAAACATATATTATTATGTATTCTCTTATATAGCATCACATTCCATAGTTCTGTGCAATGGATAGACAGAAGTTAGACAACAGGCGATGAGCTCAAACACGCTTGCAATCTTAAGAAAATAAATAATAATTGGTACTTTACTAGAATGGCAGGAGAAGCAGTCCAGTGCTTGGGGTCCAAAGCAGGTCTGACAAGATGAATCACAATTGTAGCATTTGCCATCGGCCACTTGGGAACAAAAAATATAACATTACTATTGTTACACAATTATATCCGTAGACTATATGTCCATGGTTGTTTAACTTATTGACAAACTCGATATTTATAACAGATGGAGATATTTAATGGTGTGTGGTAAATAAAAATATATTATATACATGACTGGCTGTGATTTGATGTACAGTGTTTATGTGCAGTCACTTTCTAAATATAATCACATGCTGCACTTCATACACATACATAGAAATATATTACAGCCCACTTAGATTATGTGTAACTAACTGCTTCGCATCGGTCTTTACATGGATGTCTGCACGTTTCCTAAAACTCAATCTCTCCAAAACCAAATTCCTCATCTTCCCTCACTCCAATACTAAGATTATCTCATCAGTTTCCCTTAATGTTAATGGTGCAATCATCTCCCCGTCCCCTCACGCTCACTGCCTTGGTGTCACCCTTGACACGGACCTCTCGTTCACCCCTCACAATCAGTCTGTCTAAAAAAACAGTCGTCTCCATCTTAAAAACCGCCCTTCCTAACACAAAATGTCACCAAGGCTCTTGTCCATGCTCTCATTATCTCCCACCTTGACTACTGTAACCCTGACTTAGCTGGTCTTCCTCTTCCAATGATCTCCTTCTATCCTCTCCTCTGATTTCTAGATCTCATGCACGCTTGCAAGATTTTTATATTCT
Organism: Spea hammondii; assembly: GCA_029215755.1. Taxonomy (NCBI): domain Eukaryota; kingdom Metazoa; phylum Chordata; class Amphibia; order Anura; family Pelobatidae; genus Spea; species Spea hammondii. The sequence goes on from JARDYJ010000004.1 coordinate 82,423,074, forward strand.
AACTCCCTCTAGATTGTAAGCTCGGTTGAGCAGGGTCCTCCTCACCTGTTGTTTCTGTAAGTCAAATTGTTATGTCCAGCACTACGTAATATGATGGTGCTATATAAAGCAATAAATAATAATAATTGCATCTGTTAAAGACAAGTCACCTATAAGTTCCTTGCTTGTTTTATACATTGCAGCCAGGGGTACACAAACCTACCTCAACAACTATTTCTTAAGTGTAAGCTTTGCTGGATCAGGTTGATAGGTATTATAATACTACAGACCTTGGTGGCCAGCATTTCTCATCCGTATTATCATCTCCCTCATTTTACCAACCCAATTAATTCTAAACACCTATGTCAGAATAATGTTCATATTTCATCCATCCTCATCTGTTGCGCCACTGTCTGAAGAAAAAGTAGGTGGCAAAAACAAGAGAGGTTGAAGGAGAGGAAAAAGGTATACATAGAGAATGAAGAAAGAAAGAAGATAAAAAAGAAAAAAAGACAGAGAGAAAAGAAAGATTGAGAGAGGGAATAAAGGGGAAGACAAAGAAAGAAGAAATAGAAAAGAATTAAAGAGCAAATAGGTGGAAGAAGAAATAGAAGGATAGTGAGAGAGAAAGAGTTACTGTAAAATATGCCATCTAATACAATAATCATTTCTTGTATTTGTGTCAACCTAATTGTGTGGTCATCCAGAGATTATTAATTTGAAATAAGAAACAGTATACCCAGAGTGTAAGTGTGCCATCAGGTCCCTCGTTACCTTATGTATTAGTTTCTCTCTATCAGTTTGAGTATGTATAAGCCCACGGTTACGTGAACACTACACATTTTCTTAAAATGTGGGGACCCATTTATTTTATAAGCACCTTTTAGATAAACGAAAACAACTGCTTTAACTGCAAAATCTGATATGGGTGAAGCCATGCCGGAGGAAGCTATTACTTATAGGACAGTGAAAGGGCTTATCTAGCACTCCAGGGAATTACTAAAAGCTTGGAACTGTTCACTAGTTCAGCAGATTCAAGGTCTCTAAGCATGGGGACTACTGGATAGGATTAATCATCAAACCCAAGCTAAATTACCTCTGCAGACATGTTGCATACCCGGTACTACCGGCCGAGAAATTTTAGTAATCATTTTATATGGATTATAGCTGAGCAATCTCTGGATGGACACACAATGAGGTTAACGCAAAGGTACATGCTATAGCACTATGCAATGTAAGTAATATAATGAGTGTCAACTTTGCTGACCATTCTCTAGAGACTGAGCTGTGTAAAAGCCAATAGAGGTGGTAAAATGAGAAGTCTCAGAAATGCAGGCGTATCTCTGTAATAACTCTTCCTATCTGGAGAGCCGTAGTGATAAGAAAGGCACAAGCCTGCAGTCTTTTCAGGACAGAGCATTTTTAGTGTATTGGAAGCATTCAAGATTATGTCCTAGAACATTAAAGGTATTCATCCATCAGATATTAATAGATGTGCGACGTGGCAGCTTACTGAAAAGGATGAAACCAATTCAAGCAAACAAAATGATACATGCAAATATATCAGCCTGTTGTTAAGGGTACGTCTCCTTATATCTACACAGTGTGTAACTGCTGATGAGTACTCATAAAACTCTGGTAGCTGTAAGTGTACGTGAAAACTGCTATTTTATATAGAATTATGTTGAAGGTTCCAATGTGTTTTGCGCAAGCATGAAAACAGAAACAAAAATGGGAGTGATTCACCAAAGATGTCACTTTTACAGGAAAATTCTGAGCAAAACCTCGGTGGCCGAATTGTATAAACAATTTTGTGAGATATTTTCTGTAATGCAACGCTCAAAAGTAGATCTGTGAATAAAAGTTCGTGCAAAAAAGTCACACGAAGTGGTGCAGATATAAATATTTGTAATGTTTTACATAACAAATTTTAAATGGTGTAATCAGATTCCATTTATACATATGATTATGCCACAAGTTCAATCATAGGCATTGCACCTTTCTTGTTTCCGTGGCACCCTTATACTTTAAGCCCAAATATTTTCAAAATGGCATAACTTATTTTCATCAAGTCCATAGCATGTCCATGAGTTCAGGTGCCAAGCTTGGGTGTCTAGGTGCCTGGACCTGCATATCTCCTGGAGAGATGCATTGATGAGACTAGAAAAACAAACTTTCCTTATTCACCTCTTGCCAAATGACCTCTACTTAAGGCCTTTAGGCACCTGGAGCACAGTCAAAACAGCAGTATATAAAGATATTGGATATGCAGCATGTTGGTATAGCCAATTATAGTGCCTCCATCTGCTTCCAAAAATAGATTGCCCACTGTTTAGTGAATATTACAAATTGTCCTCTTCCAGAAATGGTTATAATTTTGAATACCTTATAACCTATTATTTAACATTACTTTGTCTAAATTGTATCAACTTCAGTGGCTACTCACAGACTGGACCAGAAGCTTTGTAGTTGATAAACATTCACAATAACATTAAGTAACAGCACCTTCTTAGGCAAAAGTTGATTGCAAAACTTTATAGCGTAGGTAGGTGTTGCCATATTATCAACGTCACATACCATTAAAGTATTGACTTTCCACGCAGGTTACAATAGGACACATTCCGTGGGTTGGTTGTCTTCCACCAGGGCATAAGTCACAGTCCTGAGCTGTTGAACCATGACAGGTCTGGCAGGATCTGTGGCAGTCTTCACACCTCCAGCTGCTAGATCCTTGGAATGTACCATCTGGACATTTAACCAAGCAATTTACACCTGCAATCCAGCATGTACACATCATTCTCCATCTGCATTCTAACAATATACACACTCCACTACATAAAACACACAATTATTTTCAGTGTTAGCCTCTGGTAATAGTTACCATTAAAATAGTTCACATGCTAATTTTCAGTTTCTGCACCTGAATAGATAGATAGGTGATAGATAGATAGATAGAGATACATTGATCTAGTGTTCTGTATCTCTGATTGTGACCCCTACTCAACCATTTTAACCAGGGGCGTAACTAGACGCCTCAGGGCCTGGGTGCGAGAATCTGTTAAGGGCCCCCCCACCCCCTCACCCCCCCAAAAAAAACATGATTTTTACCCAACAATTTTTTTTCAACTAATTCAACAAATTCAATTTACATATTGAATCATATCTGTAAAAAAATCAAAGAAAAAGGGGCGCATGTACAAAGGGCATAATCCAGGGGTGTCCAAGTTTTTTCTGCAGTGGGCCACTTCATCAGAATTGTATACGTGCGCGGGCCGCACTCATTTTTCACTGTGACAAAAAATATGGCCTTTAATAAAATATGCAGATTAAAATAAAGTAAAATGACACAAAACCTTTACTCTTCCTCTCACTGATTTCTGGGCCTTGAAAGTTTTGCGACTACAAATTCAGGATTCCCTAGATTTATTCTAGGGATGAACTAAAATGAAAATTCTGGACCAAAACATTCAGGGTTCACTTAGCCAAAACCGAAAATGACCCCCACCTTTAAAAATAATAATAAAAACTCACATGTTTAATAAAAGTAGGTAACACACAATTGGACAAAATTAGCAATATGACTTGGCATGATAGGAGTGTGATTGCTAACAGCAATCACACTCCTATCATACCCAGGCAACCAGTAAATGCTGGTACCTAGGCATGATGGGACTGTGCTCGCTGTGATTGCTATTAGCAATCACACTCCTATCATGCCAAGTCAGCCAATACACGCTGGTACAGGATGGCTGTAAGTGATGTGCAGACCCCATACTGCTGGCAGCATCAATACACAAGGGGGGCAGCTAGCCAGGTTTCAGCATGTACTGGCTGACTTGGCATGACAGGAGTGTGATTGCTAACAGCAATCACAGTCCCATCATGCCTAGGTTCCAGCACTTACACATCCATCCAGTAAATGCTGGAACCTAGGCATTATGGGACTGTGATTGCTGTTAGCAATCACACTCCTATCATGCCAAGTCAGCCAGTACATGCTGGTACAGGGTGGCTGTAAGTGCAGACCCCATACTGCTGGCAGCATCACTACACAAGGGGGGCAGCTGGCCAGGTTTCAGCATGTACTGGCTGACTTGGCATGATAGGAGTGTGATTGCTAACAACAATCACAGTCCCATCATGCCTAGGTTCCAGCACTTACACATCCATGCTATCACACACACACACACACTCATTTATTCATATAATCATTAATTCACAGATTCATTCCCTCAATCACACACACTCATTCAAACACCCTCCCCACCCCCTTACCTGCACTGCAGCTCCCTCGATGCCGCTCACAGACTTCAGCAGGGGGCGCGGCCTCCCTCTGCCTTCTCTGCTAAAGCACAGAGGATGTCACGTGAACTCCGCTTCCTCTGTGCTGTCCAGAAGACCCTCCCACAAGTAAGTAGCAGGGCTTGAGGTACGGCTCGTGTAAGATCGGTTGCCCTGGCTGCCGATCTTACGCGGGCCGCACCTCGAGGTCTCGCGGGCCGCATTTGGCCCGCGGGCCGCATGTTGGACGCCCCTGCCTTATTTAAAAAAAAAAACAAAACTTAAAAAAGATTTCGGGCGGCCCCTTGGCTTGGGCCCCCCTGCCGCCGGGGGCCCGGTCGCAGTCGCGACCCCGGTAGATCCGCCACTGATTTTAACACTCCGCCACAGATCCGCCACTAGATTTTTTTTTATTTTTTTTTGTAACATTTTATTAGCACATTAAGTAGTAGATCACAACAGGGATATCGCCAGCATATATTGATTGCATCAGATTTACATTACAATAATCCAAATCTAAATTGTTGTTCCTATTGTGAAGCTACTTTCATTCATTCGTCATTCATACATCATATTTCTTGATCACGTCATTGGTAGGAGGGATTTTTACAATCGTGTGCCTCGCCTAAAAGGAGTCAACACATGAAATGTTGTTAAATAAAGCGAGGGGATCGTTGGTGTGAGGATAATAGGCTAGGACTTGTAGTCACTCTCCACATCTAATTTAGTTTGTTTGCAAAGATATCCACGGGGCCCATATTTTATCATACAGTGTCAAATTTTACACTGATAGTTTATTTGTGTAATGATATTATTCCAAATCAAAATATTTGGTTGCTTCCACTCCCTAGCTATACATATCTTGACTGCCAGTAAAATGTTAATACTTAGATCTCTTTGGGTTTTTCATTTATAGGGAAATTCTAAATGAAAGAGAAATGTTAATGGAGAGAGAATGATTTCTAGACCAAACAACTCTTTTAGTAGGTTTTCTGTTTTTTGTTTGAGTGTCCCAAGTTTCTCACAGTCCCACCAAATGTGTATCAAAGTTCCTTTCAATTTATAGCATCTCCAACATCGGTCGGATGTGGTTTTATACATTTTATGAAGCTTAGAAGGCACTAGATACCATAGGTGAAGAATCTTAAAATATAGTTCCTGGAGATTAATACAGTGTATTGCTTTTCTTGTGGAAGACCAAGCAGTATACCAAGTTTGTTGATGTATGGTCTTTCCTAGTTCAGATTCCCATTTTACTATAGTGCTAGACTTATCTAACTTTTTTTCTTTATCTAGCATATTTATGATTTTTAAGAGAAGTTTGGTCTTATAGTTTGCTTCTAATAGTCTATCGGTTGCTATGGGTGGAACAACTTGTTTGGAATTCAAATAACTTTTTAGCCTCAAATACGTAAACTTTTCTTTACTCGTCAACCCATATTTAAGTTGAAGATCTTCAAATCCCATTAAATGTTCTGAAGCCTTAATGTCTATTATCTTTTTTATTCTCACCTCCAACCAAGATTTAAAATTTATATCGTTGATTTCTAGCTGTAAGATTTCCAAAGAAGTAGAGGAAGAGATTGAAGTATCTGCTATAAATTTTCTTCTAATTCTAGAAGATATTTTAAGTATCCCTATCACAATAGGATTTGCAATATTTAAGTTTTTTAGTTTCCCTGGAGATACCCAGTATAACATCAGGGGTTCTATATTATTGCAAGACCACTTCTCGTAATTGTACCATCCTAAGTTTTTTTCTTTTTTTGTTTTCCAAGCATAAAGGTGGGAAAACATACACGATTCATATATTTCTAACAGATTTGGATAATTTAGTCCATCATAAGTTATCTTTCTTTTCAATGTCTGTAACGAAATTCTAGATTTCTTATTATACCATACAAATTCTGAGAATATTTTTATCGAATCTACGTATAGTAGAAATTTTACTCTGTAAGGGAATTGTTCTAAATAAATAGATTAATTTTGGTAGCACATAGGCTTTCAGGACATTTATTCTCCCCATCTATGATAGCTCAATTTTAGCCCACTCCGTAAATTGTTCTTTTAAGTCATTAGCTAAATTTCCATAATTAGCGTTTATAATTCTGTCAAAATCTGTCATAAATTTGATGCCAAGATAATCTATATAGTTTTTCCCCCAATCAAAGGCTAAATTGTTTTTAGACACCTTAATTGGTCCTTTTCGAGATTCACAGTTGTTATTTGTGTTTTAGATATATTAATCTTATAATTTGAATAGGAACCATATTCCATAATAATTTTAAGCAGAGCAGGAATTGAAGTATGTGGGGATGTAAGGGTTAAAAGAACATCATCTGCGTATAGTGTAACTTTGTAGTTCTGAAAGTTTACTTTTATTCCCTCAATCTCATTAGACATACGCACCATTGCGGCAAATGGTTCTATTGTTAATATATACAATAATGGTGCTAGTGGACATCCTTGATGAGTTCCGTTTTTTATATCAAAATAATTAGAATCCAAGTATCTTCCAGATACTTTAGTTTGGAGAGAATTATATAGAGCCATTGTATTATTAAAAAAGGAACCCACTATGCCAAAAGTTCTTAAAGATTCTTCTAAAAATGACCAGCTAACCCGATCCAAAGCCTTCTCTGCATCTAAGGCCAAAAATATTGTTGGGGTAGATCTATAACGTGCCTCGTACATAAGATTGAAAATTTTTCGGGTGTTGTCTTCTCCGTTTCTTCCTGTAATAAAGCCTGCTTGGTCCGGATGGATAAGATCAGGTAACTCCTTCTTTAATCTTTCAGCAAGTATTTTAGAGAAGATTTTTATATCTAGATTAATCAGTGAAATTGGCCTATAATTTTTCACACTAATAGTGTCTTTCCTGGGCTTTTGTATAGGTGATATTGTAGCTTGAAGCATCTCTAGTGGGAATTTATTTTTCTGATTTATACCCGAAAATACTCTCAGAAGTAAAGGAGAAATCGTCTGCTCCAATGTCTGTTAAAATATGGCTGAATATCCATCCGGGCCTGGGGCCTTTGCTTTTTTTAAATTTCAGATAATATCTTTAATTTCCGTTAAATTTACTGGTTTATTTAGCCGAGTTAGTGCTTCCTTAGATATTTTTGGAAGATTTAAACTACCTAAAAACTCTGGAAGATTATAAAGTGAGCTATAATAGCTCTTGAAAGCCTCGCTAATATCATAGGGTGATAAAAAAGCTTTATTGTTTATTACAATTTTATTTATTCGTGTTTTAAGAGTTTTTAGTTTTAGTCTATTGGTTAAGTTAGTTCCTACCCTATTATTTCTGTAATACCACTTTTGTTTAAGTATTATTAGGGCTCTATTGTTTTTTTCTCCTAATTTGTCTTTAATAGACATTTGTAGTTCTTTTATTTGATCTGTTATAGTATTTATTGGATTTATTTGGTTTGTTTTTTCTAATTGTGCAAGCTTTATATAGAGGTCTGCTAGGTCTAATCCTCTTTTATTTTTGATCTGAGAACCTAGTTTGAACAAATAACCTCGTAAAGTGGCTTTCATAGCACACCATAATATAGCATCTGGCACGTCCTTAGTATCATTTTAATTCAAAAAATTTTGAGCAAATGTATTTAATTCTATTTTATTTTCTTTTGAACTCAGCAAGGATTCATTCAGCCGCCATTTTGTTCTAGGCTTATTATTTTGATCGTTACGGATAGAAAGAAAGACTGGTGCATGATCTGACCAGACTATATTACCAATATGGGAAGTCTTACATGTTTTTAAAGTTTTGCCATCTGTTAGAAATGAGTCTATTCTTGAGTACGAATGATGTACTGCAGAATAGAATGTATAGTCTTTTTCATTTGGATTTTGTACTCTCCAGGGATCGTATAAATCGTTCTCATGCAAAAATTTTAAAAAGGCGACAGACGATGATTTTATTCTAGGATCTACTGTAGTTCCGGGCTTTATGCTTTTATCCAATCTATAATCTTGGACACAATTCATATCTCCCCCTATGATCAGATGTCCCTTTTGAAGTCTCTGTATTTTAAGCCAAACTTTCTGTAACTATTTAACTGGTAAAGTGTTTGGTAAATATAAATTCACCAAAGTATATATCACATCGTCAAGTTTTCCAATAACGATCAAATATCTACCTTCATAATCTTCTTCATGATAAAGATATTCAAATTTTATCCCATTTCCCACTAAAATAGCAACGCCTCTTTTTTTTGCTGTATCTAAAGAAGAAGTAAATCGATGCGCGTATTTTTTATATTTCCAAAATTTTACTGATGCTTTATTTAATGAGTCTCTTGGATAAAGCAGATGTCAATTTTTTCTTTTAATAATAGATCATATAGAAATCCCCGCTTATGTGGAGAGTTTAGACCACAAGCATTTATTGAGGCAAATCTAATAGCCATTCCTATTTGTTGTTCTCTCTCCACTCACTCCAAAGTCTCCCCAAGTAAAAATTCCTCCTTGTGATCGTACATTTATACATTCATTCAACACACACCACTAGATTTTGATACTTGAACAAGCATAGGGCTTGAAGAGTTTGGTCTTACCGTGCAAGTAATATCCACTTTGACAAGAAGAACAGTGGGTTTCATTATTACATTCAAGGCACCATGATGAACAAGAAAAGCATATTTTCCTGCCATTGTCTTCAAAAGTTTTCTGTGGACAGTGCTTACGACACTGGTGACGATATCTAAAGAAACAACAAATAAACCATTGAAGTGTTAATGGTTCCAAAACATATGGGTTTTATTCTCTGGACAGTGTGTTGCTGGTAAAATGAGATAAAGCATAATTCAACCAGTGAAATGTTTGATAACACTCCAATTCTTATTATAACTGTAATATTAAACCTTTGTTATGTTACAAATAGCATATGTCAACTTCATAAAAAAAATACCATAGGGTAAAACAAGACAAAAGTCACCTAATACATGATTGTTTGCACATCAAATAAATGGTTTTCTGTTTCTGTACCGATAATGCCTCCCATGTCTTTTTCTACAATATGACCTAAAAAATAGAGAGTTTTTCATTTCCTTGCTTTTTATGTATATTTTAATGTTAAAAAGTAGTAGCAATTAACAGTATCCTCAATAGATAAACACAACTCAAAATGCTTCAGCCTCTTATACTCTAGGTATTCTTGCTCTTTAGAGTTGGGTGGTTAGCTTACCCTTTACAGCAAAATATTCTACAGTTCCAGAATTTAGATTCTGTGGCCAGTGATTGTATCACTTGTAAAGGGCCCATAAGCCATGACCTGGTGTTTTACATGAAGTATCATGTCGGACTTTTGTTTTAATGATGTGAAATCTTAAAAACAACAATTTAATTGTTTAGTTCTTTGGAGGTGTCTATTTGATGAATAATTGTCAGACACTTCTTGTGCTCTCATCTAAAACAATTGGATTTATTTTTGGTTACGCGATAGTATATTGTGGAAATCATAAACTTACAGGAAATACCCTTCTAAGCAGTTGGTACAAATTTCAGGATCATCTGTTACGGAGAAAAAAACATGCAAAAAATCAGTAGGATGAAGGTAACAGGCTCGTGACTTAATAATAAATCTGCTGGAGAACAAAATGTTTAATACGTGTTAGCTATATTGCCCTGGAATTAAAAACAAGTGACTAATGATCATATTATACACCACCATCGCTTAGTGGATTCAACATTTTCAAGATGTGTCATCTATCTTGTTGAAGTATCTTAGGACTTCTTTTAAATGCTAAAATCACATATAAAGCATTTTACATCTGCTCATATACCCAGCTTTCCAACATAAAGGTGGCTTTTTCTAAGAAACTTACCAATCCCAGCTATTTCCTTCAAAACATTTGTGATAGATTGTAGAGCATGGCTGACTTTCCAACAAAGTTATTTTTATCATGGATAAAACTACATGTTTACAGGGTAAAAAATGCTTCAACAGTTTATTGTGGAAGAAGGCATGCTAAGAAAGTATAATGTGAAGGCGTTAGCCAATATTGGCAAGCCCAACACAAGTCCACTGTGGCTCCAACACCAGTGATAGCTCCACAATCTCTGTATTTGGTATGTTACTTATGAAGGCTTGAATCTTTTTTTACCCAAGTCATAAAAACCAAGTATACTGAACAGCCTTCCCACACCTTGGTGCGTCCACACCTTACAGTGACTGCCCATGGCTAGTCAGCAGGGCCAACTCTCTAGGTGTCAGGTGAACTAAGATCCTGCATAAAGCTCTTTACTAATATAGTAGAGAAGCTGCAGGGCCAGCTCCAACATGGTGCTACTGGGGCAGCTGACCAAGTACCGGACTTAAAATAAGGGCCTACTGTAACCACCGTCAACCATGTGATATTGCAGAGCACTAAGGTATGACATCATATCCAGGAACTCAGCATCAGGTGGAGCATAGACCTGAAATCAGGAATCACAAGAGGAAAGGTCAGTGTAAGTGACAACACAATCGTTCACCTGCATCTTATTGTGATTCTGCAGGAGGGGGCACTAGGAGAGACTTCCTTTAGGCATCACTATTGTTAAAGGTGCTCATGAGAAGTTGACCCCCAACAGCTCAGACACCTAGGTCACCTACATGGTAGAGCTGTCTCTGGCCATTGGATACACAGCTTAATTGTTTGGTTTGTCTTGAAGATGTAATAGATTTGGACTAAAAAAACCACAACATGCATTCTTCTGTGAATGAATCAACAAAAAAAAACACCACATAATCAGGCAAAACATATACATTGTAACATACAAACTTAGTATTTGTGTTGTAAACACTACAAATATAGTGTATAATGTTAGTTCAATGCCTTACCTATTGTACATGTTTTACACCCAGATTCACAGTCAAGACACTCTCCAGTCTCAGGATCTTCCACCTGTCCTATATTTTGCAGTGAAGAGAAATGGTGATATTTGCTTATGCGGCAACATTCTCTAATTTCTGTACTGTACCAATGCATATATATATATATATATATATATAGAAATGAATAAAATCCCAAGTTTTACTTCACATGGCCTCTAACCCATGTTAGACAAGAGCACACACTCATGGGTTTAACCATCCCTTTAAGGGTTTTAAAGCCTCACTAAGCACCCATTGGGAATAACGTCAAAAGCTAAAACAGTTGTAATGCAATGAGCAAACAACAGGTTGGCGTAGGTCGCAGCCTAGTAATAATTAAAAAAAACAAAACAAAAAAAACAAACAACAATATTTAAGGAATTCAAATATATTTGAGGAAGGACGTGTATCATTAAGAACATATAGGATACAATATTAGACAATCAGGTATATGAGCTCTTATCCACTTTCATATTCTATGTTTGTATTTCCATAATTTATGCTATTTTAAGGTGCTGGGGGGAAAGTGCATGTGGCATTCCACAAGTAAATATATGTGGCAACCCTGTCTCTGGAGACAATGTTTCTCCTTTCAATTTGAAAAGAATGGTGTGTCCGCTTGACGTGCTCATGGCTGGGTGTGTCAGAATTTCATCCACCAGTTCCTTTATATCTTAAAAATGCATCCAGTTATATCATACAAGGCAAATATTGAAATGCGTCACTGCCATGTTGTGCAGAAACTACAACAATCTACTTTTAAAAATTGCACATTAAGAATTTATTTGGACCATACATATAATGTTACTAATGTATTGTAATTCAACATTAAGTGTTTATGGTTTTTTTCTACTTATATAGAGTCCTATTCTGGTGTCTTTCTTTTAAGTCTGTCTTTACTCCATGTTTCCATTTATCTGTCTGTAAAGCTTTTTCTTATTCACTCTCTGTCAGTCCAAGTGTTGAGGATTATGAGGCCGGGTGTGGAGATTCATTCAACCCTCATATTTCAGAAGCACTATTCAGAATAAATCTTCTCTTTAGAACTTTCAAAAAACTGGTGTCGTTACGGACATATCAATGAAGCCACGTTTTAGCAATACAATTAATAACATTTGTTTTGAGAACGGCAACACTGTTATCCTACAGAAAAAGTATAACTTAATTCCTTTAGGTATGCACAGGAAAAGCCTGGGTGATTAAAATGTCAATTGAATGGAATAAAGTATACCAAGGCAATGCAATCTCCTATTTCTCACATGCTTAACACAATGGCCTTTGATTTAATCAAAATTACAAAATCAACATATTTCTGGTGTATCCAGTGCCCATCAATGTGTATTTCATAGATAACAAGCACAAGTGAGAAATCACTGTTTGTTACCCAAAACATCCACCTGTGCTGTCTTATCTTAGCAATGCAGCTCCCAGTGCCTGCTTCATTGTGCGCTGAAATTTCTTTTGCCAGAGTTGGACATGAATTTTCAAGGCTTTAATTTAAGTGCTTGTTAATCATGTAATCAGCATACCTAAAACACCCTCAAACTTGTATTCTTTTAAAATTCTGTGCAGTTGTTAAGAAAAGATAAGAAGGCGAAGACCAAGAACAACCAGAAAAAGCAAGAGAAGAAATTGAGCCGCGGGAAAGGAGACAGGGACACCAAATCAGTTCGTGGAGGTGGAAAGGCATTAAATGTGAAAGCATAAAATGTATTAATCATGACATAACTGGTGTGTTTTTGGTGGACGTGGTTGGGGGGGCAGCATTTCATCGTTGGACCCAGGCAACACATGTCTTGGGCTGTGTGTATATATATACATACATATACACATATATATATATATATATATATATATATACATATATATATATATATATATATATATATATATATACACACTGGCCACTGGCTCACTGGCCACTTTATTAGGTACACCTTGTTAGTAACGGGTTGGACCCCCTTTTGCCTTCAGAACTGACTTCATTCTTCATGGTATACTTTCTACAAGGTGCTGGAAACATTCCGCAGAGATTTTGGTCCATATGGACATGATGGCATCACGCAGTTGCTGCAAATTTGTCGGCTGCACATCCATGACGCGAATCTCCCATTCCACCACATCCGAAAGATGCCCTATTGGGTGACTGTGGAAGCCATTGGGGTACAGTGAACTCATTGTCATGTTCAAGAAACCAGTTTGAGATGATGTGAGCTTTGTGACATGGTGCATTATCCTGCTGGAAGTAGCTATCAGAAGATGGGTACATTGTGGTGATAATGGGATAGACATGGTCAGCAACAATACCCAGGTAGGTTGTTGCATTTAAACAATGCTCAACTGGTAGTAAGGGGCCCAAAGTGTGCCAAGAAAATTTCCCCCACACCATTACCTCACCACCAGCAGCCTGAACCGTTGATACAAGGCAGAATGGATCCATGCTTTCATGTTGTTTACGCCAAAGTCTGACCCTGCCATCTGAATGTCGCAGCTGGAATCGAGACTCATCAGACCAGGCAACGTTCTTTCAGTCTTCCATTGTCCAATTTTGGCGAGCCTGTGCGAATTGTGGCCTCAGTTTTCTGTTCTTAGCTGACAGGAGTGGCACCCGGTGTGGTCTTCTGCTGCTGTAGCCCATCTGCTTCAAGGTTCGAAGTGTTGCGCGTTCAGAGATGGTATTCTGCATACCTTCGTTGTAATCAGTGGTTATTTGAGTTGCTGTTGCCTTTCTGTCATCTCGAACCAGTCTGCCTATTCTCCTCTGACATCAACAAGGCATTTTCGTCCACAAAACTCTTTTTCGGCCCATTCTATGTAAACCTTAGAGATGGTTATGCGTGAAAATCCCAGTAGAACAGCAATTTCTGAAATACTCAGACCAGCCCGTCTGGCATCAACAACCATGCCATGTTCAAAGTCACTTAAATCTCTTTTCTTCCCCATTCTGATTCTCGGTTTGAACTTCAGCAAGTTGTCTTGACCACGTTTAGATGCCTAAATGCATTGAGTTGCTGCCATGTGATTGGCTGATTAGCTATTTGTGTTAGCAAGTAATTGAATAAGTGTACCTAATAAAGTGAGTGTATATATTCTGTCTTTATTTACATACATACACACATACACACACAACAAAGCAGAACATCAGCAAACCTATCTGAAGCATAAATATTGGGGATCCCTTCCCACTATATAGACATTACTTTATCCATGTGCCAGTTAAGCATATGACTCTTAACAAACTTTTGCCACAACTATTCGTTCTTTAAAGCTCCCATAATTACAATTGAATTGCCCTGTCTGCAAGCCACACATGATTTCCACAAGATATCAAGTCTCAGGTGGTCCTGTCACATACCTTCTAAGCAGTGCATTAAATTGCATGCTCCATTCTGTGGCTTGTAGTTGCCCTTGCATTTCTGACAGCTGTTAGCACCGATGCAGAGTTCACAGTTTAATGGACATGGCTCACAGGTGTAAGTGTCACGGTCTTGATAAAATCCACGAGGGCAATGTGCCTTACAACGATTCCGATGAAGGAATCGTTCTACTCCATCTTCATCTTGGAAATGAAAACATAGAATAATGAATAACAAAATTACATTAAAATAGATGTATATTAAAATGTTGAGTGATCAACAGAACAATATAATCTAAAAACTCTTTGGATAGTTAATAAGATGTTTTTATTAATTACTACCGTAATTGCTTTAATATTTTCCATTCCTGTAAAAATGACGGCCACTTTTAACTGGTTGTATTTTTAAATCCCTCTAGAAGCTTTCTAGCTGACACAGTCTGTTACACACGTGCAAGACAAAATGTTGACTGAGATCTTTAGTTTATCTTTTCTATTGAAAGGAAGGATTTAACAGTACAAGGTATGATGTTTTAATGCTTCATTTAGCTACAAAAGTGTACACTACATGCCTACATGGTGGTATGGATGTTAAGTGAGATCAGAAAATATGGAAAATTAATTAGTACTACAGCAATGGCATATTCTATTAATGATAGGATGACAGAAGGCTTTAGTTTGCATGAGAGCTGCATTGGATTAAAATGCAGTGCAGCCCACTGATTCAGCTACTTGGTAAACAATATAAGAGAGAGTGGAAGGGGAAGTCAGTATACAAGTTTATATAGTATACTATGTGGGATACTGTGTGAGAATGAGGTAATGGAAGCCACAGAGGTGTCTCCTGGGATGTTGAAGTCCCCAAGGGGGCATCAGAGAAAGGAAATGTGAAGCCATGATGAGAAGTGATCAAGAAAGATATTAGCGGTGCGTTAAGAGATGGTATTGAATAGCCGGATAGCATGAACTTCGAATGAGGAAAAAAGAGGAATGAAACAGAGGGAATAGGTTGAAAATGCAATTTGTGAAAAGTTGGATGCCTACACCACCACCCTTTCTACCATCAGGTCTGGAAGTGTGAGTGAGGTGGAGGCTACCGTAGGAAAGAGCAACAGGAGAAGCAGTGTTAGATTAAGTTAACCAGATTTCACTTAGTGCTTGTTATGCGTATATATACCCTGGGAGTTGAATCTCTTACATATATAGTACGTATAATTTAGCATTTATTGTCTGGATTTCAGACATCTCATTGAATTGAGCCTATTATGATCCTTCAATCTTTTCTTTGTGAAAAGATATATGGGGGGAAAATATTTAGTCCCATATAAAACACAGTATATAACTAATGCCTTCACTCTGTTAACCTTTAAACTTTATTATTTTTTTATTTTACTTGTGAGTTACATTCTTTAAAACAAATGCCATATTTTGGCTGGCTGTTTTAAGTATTTTCTATAAAAATGTGACAAAGCATAATGAAATTTCTTAATCTAATATTATTGTTGTCAGCGTATTAGGTTTCTCAGGCATTTATGTTTTATGTATGAATTAAACTCAATCAACAAATAAAGTTTTTAAAAAGTAACATTAAAAATCGACATTTGACTGAATCTGGGTCATATATTTTTAAAGTTTATGTATTGCTACAAAAGAGAAAATATGCTGCACCAAGCTTGCATACAATTTTGACTTTTTAAAACAGAAGATACTTTGTTAACTTCATAGAAATCATAAATAAAATATTCTTGCTTTTTACGTGGTTTACTCAAAAAAAATAAAAATTGAATTCAAGATTAAGTATTAATACATAATTCTCTTACCTATACCACACTCTGTGCATTCAAAGGGCTCCTGACCTGTACATTCCTCACAAGTGGAATGGCAATCCAGACACTGGGCATTGAGGGCAAATTGCCCGTTTGGGCAAAATGTGGCATAAATAGGACACAAATAAGAGGTAATCAGCAGCAAGTAGGTGCATAGTGTTGCTCCCAGTATTTCCATGTTCTTGTTTTGTTGAGTTCTTACATGGAGTGTCTTCCAACAGGTGCACCTTCACAATAGCCAGGAGTAAGGTGTTCCTAGATAGAAATTCTGCTAAAAGTATGAAATCCGAGCCACAAACTGGTCAAACCAGTCTGTGCCACAGTCCTTTCAGTGTTAAGGATCACATTCCTTACACAATTACTCATGGAAAGCAGTTTGGAGAGGAAAAAGGGTGGATTGTTAACATTTCTTTAGTACCAATATACCAACTATAGTGTTTTAGTTCCCTGCTTGTTCTTCTGGCTTAGGAGAGGTTAAGCAGGGTGGTTTCGGCAAACTGAAAAGTAAATGATTAATAAGGGAAATACAAAACATTTTCATCATAACGCAAAATCTATAAATAAATAATAAAGACCTTTGATTGAACCATGTTATTACACCACTGTTAATAGATTTATGTGTTAACCCCTTCATGACAAAGCCTGTACATCTCCGGGCTCACAGTGCATTGTTTTTAATGGGTTTAAGGACAACCCATTGTCCTTAAGGGGTTAATGCTTGATTTGCTTGTGTCAATTTTATTTATACTTACCAATGGATTGTCACACTGCTTTCCTTTCTATGGCTGGAGCTGCTCACTGGCAAACCAAGAGTTGCGGGTAAGATGAAGAATAAACTCTCTGTGCTATTAAAATAAGTATGGGTGAGAGTGATGGTCATTGATATTGGAATTGGGTATAGAATGAATGGCACTATTAAAAGGTGCTATTAGCTATTATTTTAGCTAGTATGCAGGTACTGTTAAAAGAAATAATGATGCTGTTTTCTTTAACTATGAAAATAACTTGGGTCGATAGGAATGGTTATTAGTAATGGTACTGAAGTTGGGTGGAGACGGAATGGTGTTATAATTAATTTCAGGGCAGCTCATATGCAAACTATTTTGTAAGGTGCATTACATACAGTTCTACTCTTTCTTACAACTATGATCGCATTTGACAGAGGTAGGTGACCCAGACAGCTTCCACTCTTCTGCGAAAGGTTTGCAATGAGATTTCAGAGTGTTTCTGTGGGAATTTTTGCCCATTCATCCAGTAGAGCATTTGTGAGGTCAGGCACTGATGGGGTTAAGGTCAGGGCGCTGTGTGCGGGCCAGTCAAGTTCTTCCACACCAAACTCATCTACCATGTTTTTATGGACCTTGCTTTGTGCACTGGGGCACAGTCATGCTGGAATAGAAAAGGGTCTTCCCCAAAATGTTCTCACAAAGTTGGAAGCATAGCATTGTCCAAAATCTCTTGGTAGGCTAAATAATTTTTTCCCTTCACTGGAAGTAAGGAGACCAATCCCTGAAAAACACCCGCATTACATTATCCCTCCTCCATCAAACCAAGACTCACCCATCAGACTGCCTAACAGAGAAGAGTGATTAGTCACTCCACAGAACACAGGGTGGGGAAGGCGTTTCATCGCATTGTTTTCAAATGGAAGAGTACAGTAGCATCTTTTTAATGCTAAGCTAATGGCAAACCGCTCACTTACCTAAATACACCGTTGACTGATTCCCAGTGTCACGCAGCGGAAGCAATTTTACCGGCATTTCCCCCTTCTGTACTTGAGCTCATTTTAGCAGCATTTTACCATGATTAGCCATTTGGTTGTAAATACACACCCCTATAGTTTTTCTAGAGCTGCTGCAAAGGAAGTCAAGGTGGAAATTCTTGATACTTTCACGCTGGGTTGCTTGGTAACCTTGAGTTAAAACAGTTTATACTCCAAATGTTGTTTACAAACAGGTTTTTGATATGTATGAATTATTGTTCCATCCACTGTATCCGTAGGCTTTATTATCTAGTATACATATATCTTGTGCTTTCTGTCCCCTGCCAAAAGAGTGTGTGTCAGGTCAGGCACTGATGTTGGGCGAGAAGGCTTGGCTCACAAACCATGTTCCAATTCATCCCAAAAAGATGTTAAGTGTGGTTAAGGTCATGGCTCTGTGCACCAATCTCCTCAAACAATATCTTTATGGGACCATACTTTGTGCATAGGGGCACAGTCAAAATGGTACCACAAAGGTGGAAGCATACATTTCTCTAAAATATCTTTTTTATACTATAGCATTAACATTACCCTTTACTGGAACTAAGGGGGCTAGCCCCAACCCTGAAAAACAACGGACCATTATCCTTCCTCCTCCAACTTTTACAGTAGGCAGTATGCATTCCTATAGGTACTGTTGCCCAAATTCCCAGATAGCGGAGCGTGGTTCATCACTCCAGAGAACACGTTTGCACTGCCCCAGTCTCCAGTGGCGGGGTGTGCTCCACACCACTCTAGTTGGTGCTTGGCATTGCGCATAGTGATCTTTGGCTTGATTTTATACACCTGTTAGCAAAGGGTGTGGCTGAAACAACTGAACTCAAAAATAAGGGATGGTGTCTACATACTTTTGGTCATACAGTGTATATATATTTTTTTAAAATAGCTCTATAAATACCTTTACATGGATTTAATTAGTATACAGAAAAGTAAAATGCAAGATTTGGGAAAATCCAAAACCTAAAGAGATCCCAACAGTTGTATCTGGCTAATTAAGCCTTGATAAGAAGTATGAAGCTATGCAATAAATAGAATTACCTCACAGGAGTACATATGCCAACACATTTGTAGACAGACGTGTACATAAATAATCTTGCAGGAATTATTTCTTGATATACCTTGGAAGATTATTATTTATTGCATTAAACCCAGATTCAGCACAATAAATTAGCATAAATTCTAATCATTACAGCATTCCCCTAATCTTATGAAAGCTTATAAATTGCAATGTAATACCAACCAAAATTTCAGAAATTTTACAAACAAAATTAAAATAATTTTCAAATTATTTCCCTAAAGCTTAAAGACTTTATGTCTTTTTCCTTGTTGGCCCAATAATAGGTATAGACTTTGTCTCACTGGCGTAAGTACAGGGGCCGCAGCTGTGATGCTGCCCGTGCCTCTAGGGGGCGGTGCGAGCGAGCGAGAGCGAGAGAGAGATGCATGTGTAATTGTGTGTGTGTGTGTGTGTGTGTGTGTGAGAGCATGCATGTGTGCTTTCTACCCAAAAAGGAAGTCATAATGTATCTTTTAAAAAAGTATAGTCCAAAATTATTTTTATTTGGATAGCAGAAATAAAACAACAGATCTGCAATCAGATTTGATGATTCTATATAAGCAAGCATGCATTGGGGTCTTTTTCTGAGATTTCTTTGTAAACCAGGTGCAGTCAGTGGTATGTGTTTTAGCTCTCCAGCTATGGAACTACTTAATTTACATTTAAATGTGCTCCTCTGAGAGTAGTCAGGCAGGCAAAGAAAGAGGTAATCACTTCAAAAAAGAATGTTATACTGTATCTCATGAATTGGACCTTCACAAAGGGACTGCTGAAGCATGATACCCTTCCACTGTTACTCATTTCCAACTACAAAGGCCTCCTGTGAAGCATGGTTAAGCCACATAAGTCACATCCTCTGTCTGAACAGGTCTGAATGTAGAGAGGGTTCCTAGAAATATGTTTTGACAACATATACAGCCAGTTTTTCAAGCTGAATGGAATACACATCTGAATTATACTTGCACAGTAAAACCAAAGTATTGTATAGTCCACACAATTACTTTTCGATGTTTAGAAAAATATTTATACTGTTCATCCACTTTCATGCAGCATTTAATGTCAGCATCTTACCTTCGGTTTCTTTTGTAGTTGCATGTAGCATTGGGTCTAATTCTGTTTCAGTTGTATTGAGGTCAGTCCATCTCTCTACATCACCCATAAAAGCCATTCCATTATTTCCTGCACAATAAACTAGCCATTCTGAGTACACTGATCAGCCAAAACATTATGGCCGCCATGGCACCCATCAGTGGGTGGGATATATTAGGCAGCAAGTGAACATTCCGTCCTCAAAGTTGATGTGATAGAAGCAGGAATAATGGACAAAGGTAAGATTTTGAGCAACTTTGACAAGGGCTAGATTGTGATCGCTGGATGGCTGGATCAGAGCATCTCCAAAACTGTAGCTATTGTGGGGTGTTCCCGGTCTGCAATGGTCAGCACCTATCAAAAGTGGTCCAAGGAAGGAAAAGCGTCAAAACCAATGACAGGGTCATGGGCAGCCAAGACTCATTGATGCTGCTGGGGGGCGAAGGCTGGCCCGTGTGGTCAAATCCAACAGACGGGCTACTGTTTCTCAAATTGCTGAAAAGGTTAATACTGGTTCTGATTGAAAGGTGTCAGAACACACAGTGCATTGCAGTTTGTTACTTGTGGGGCTGTGTAGCCGCAGACCAGTAAGGGTGCCCATGCTGACCCCTGTCCCCTGCCGAAAGCACCTACAATGGGCACAAGAGCATTTGAACTGGACCATAGAGCAATGGAAGAAGGTGATCTGGTCTGATGAATCACGTTTTCTTTTACATCACATGGATTGCCGGGTGCGTGTGTGTTGTTTACTTGGAGAACACATGGCACCAGGATACCCTATAGGAAGAAGGCAAGCTGGCAAAGGCAGTGTGATGCTTTGGGCAATGTTCTGCTGGGAAACCTTGGGTCCTGCCATTCATCTAAATGTTACTTTGACACGTACCACCTAGCTAAGCATTGTTTCAGACTATGTACACCCTTTCATGGACACAGTATTCACTAATGACATTGGCCTCTTTCAGCAGGATAATGTACTCTGCCACAAAGCAAAAATGGTTCAGGAATGGGTCGGTATTCAGTAAAGTAAGATGGAATTCTTCATTTCAATTCACCTACATCATCAGGGCTGGCCCAAGGCAAAATGCCGCCTGGGGCGAATTTTAAAATGCCGCCCCCCCCCTTATCTACCCTTCCTCTCCCTCCGTCCCTGCTGCCCCCCCCCCATTATCTACCCTTCCTCTCCCCCCCCCCCCTTACATAGTAACATAGTTCATAAGGTTGAAAAAAGACCAAAGTCCATCAAGTTCAACCTATATACATATTGTGTCCCTACTGTGTTGATCCAGAGGAAGGCAAAAAACCCTTATGAAGCAGATGCCAATTGCCCCATACCAGGGGGAAAATTCCTTCCCGACTCCAAATATGGCAATCAGAATAAATCCCTGGATCAACGTTCTGTCCCTATTAATCTAATATCCATAACTTGTAATATTATTGCTTTCAAGAAACACGTCCAGGCTCCTTTTGAACTCTTTTATTGAGTTTACCATCACCACTTCCTCTGGCAGAGAGTTCCATAATCTCACCGCTCTTACTGTAAAGAACCCCCGTCTGTGCTGGTGTAGAAACCTTCTTTCCTCCAGCCGTAGAGGATGTCCCCTTGTTATAGATACAGTCCTGGGTATAAATAGGTCCTGGGAGTGATCTCTGTACTGTCCCCTTATATATTTATACATAGTTATTAAGTCCCCCCTAAGCCGTCGCCCCTTGTACTTACCTTTCAGCAGTCCTGCGGCGAGTCTCCCTGTTCGGTCTCGGTGCCGGCTTGTAATGCTGAGCGCCGAATCTTCCGGCACTCAGCATTACAAGCCGGCACCGAGACCGAACAGGGAGACTCGCCGCAGAGGAGAGAGGGGCGCCGAGCGGGTACTGACAGCTTGGTAAGCGAAAACCACTCGGCGCCCCTTTCTCTCTCTTTCGCTTTAAAAAAAAAAAAAAAAAAAAAAAAAAGGGGGCTTGGGGCGGCAAAGTGCCGCCTGGAGGGGTTGCCCCATTCGGCTCCATTGTCAAGCCGGCCCTGTACATCATCACAGAGTTCTGTTACATATATCCTTAAGAAGTCAGTATATTCAATTAAACGCTAAGGTAATTTTAAATTTTTATCGCGATTGGTAGTTTCAGTGAACAGTCTGCATATATTTTACAAAAGTATAATAAAGTGCTCTCAGTGTACATCCAACAAAAGACAACTGATAGAAAAATTAATTTGAGAGAACCTGCTATGTTTAGCTATTTCTTTGTATATGGTCTTGAGATGTATATACATTGCTCCAAAAATTAAAGGGAACACTAAGATTATGTCACGACCTCCCTTACACTGGCACTCACCGCGGAAGTTATTCCACCTGGAACACTACGACCAAAGGAGGAGCCCCTGGCAGCAGCACTCCAGGATTTAGATGATCCCAACAGCAAGGAGGCCAGATAAGGTAGGTATAGGTAGAAGATACGGAGTTGGCAGTACAAGGTGAAAGGCTTAGCAAAGACTGGATAGCCGAGCCAGGATACGGACACAGGAACCCAACAAGCCGTGGTAGAAATCCAGAGAGGGTAGTCAGGTAAGCCGTGGTCGATATCCAGAGAGGGTAGTCAGACAATTCGTGGTTCAGCAATAAGATCAGCAAGGCAACAGTACAAAGTCCGCAGGCAAAGAGAGGTCAGGCAAGCAAAGGGTCAAAAATTAACTGGAAGCAACTCAAAACACAACCGAGCATAAAGACCACAACAGGGTAACTGGCTAGAGCACTTTCTGACTTTTAAATCTGGCGCCAGAACCTAACCCCGCCCCAAGATGATGTCACCGCTGAAGCTCCAGTCGGCCATCCAAACCACGCCTCCAGTTGCGTGGCAACGAAATGCTCCTGCCGCGAGGAAGGGACCGAGTACGGGTAAGTCTCTGACTCCGGGTTCTCCACTGCTGCAGGCAGGCTGCTGCAGCTTGGTAGAATGATCCCCGGAGGACGCCCTATATGCCCCGGAGCTCGGTGGATCACAGGCATCAGCTTGCCTGTGTCTGCCGGGATCCGAGTCTGTGTCACTTGACTTCGGCGCCCGGGGTTCACAAGCATCGGCTTGCCTGTGTTTGCCGGGATCCGAGACCGTGACCCGCGACCCCGGAACCCGGCGTTCACAGGCCTGTGTCCGCCGGGACCTGAGGGTGCAGCCTTACATAGCTGAATGTGCTGACAACAAAATCACACAAAAATTCAAATGGAAATCAAATTCATCAACCAATGGAGGTATGGATATGGAGTCACACTCAAAATCAAAATGGAAAACCACACTACAGGCTGATCCAACTTTGATGTAATGTCCTTAAAACAAGTTACAATGAGGCTCAGTAGTGTGTGTGGCCTCCACGTGCCCTTATGACCTCCCTACAACGCCTGGGCATGCTCCTGACGAGGTTGCGGATGGTCTCCTGAGGAATGTCCTCCTAGACCTAGACCTGGACTAAAGCATCTGCCAACCCCTGGACAGTCTGTGGTGCAACGTGGCGTTGGTGGAGCGAAACATGATGTCCCAGATGTGCTCAATCGGATTCAGGTCTGGGGAACGGGCGGGCCAGTCCATAGCATCAATGCCTTCCTCTTGCAGGAACTGCTGACACACTCCAGCCACATGAGGTCTAGCTTTGTCTTGCATTAGGAGGAACCCAGGGCCAACCACACCGGCATATGGTCTCACAAGGGGTCTGAGGATCTCATCTCGGTACCTAATTGCAGTCAGGCTACCTCTGGCAAGCACATGGAGGGCTGTGCGGCCCCCCAAAGAAATACCACCCCACACCATTACTGACCCACCGCCAAACCGGTCATGCTGGAGGATGTTGCAGGCAGCAGAACGTTCTCCACGGCGTCTCCAGACTCTGGCACGTCTGTCACATGTGCTCAGTGTGAACCTGCTTTCATCTGTGAAGAGCACAGGGCGCCAGTGGCGAATATGCCAATCCTGGTGTTCTCTGGCAAATGCCAAACGTCCTGCACGGTGTTGGGCTATAAGCACAACCCCCACCTGTGGACGTCGGGCCCTCATACCACCCTCATGGAGTCTGTTTCTGACCGTTTGAGTAGACACATGCACATTTGTGGCCTGCTGGAGGTCATTTTGCAGGGCTCTGGCAGTGCTCCTCCTGCTCCTCCTTGCACAAAGGCGGAGGTAGCGGTCCTGCTGCTGGGTTGTTGCCCTCCTACGGCCTCCTCCACGTCTCCTGATGTACTGGCCTGTCCCCTGGTAGCGCCTCCATGCTCTGGACACTACGCTGACAGACACAGCAAACCTTCTTGCCACAGCTCGCATTGATGTGCCATCCTGGATGAGCTGCACTACCTTAGCCACCTGTGTGGGTTGTAGACTCCGTCTCATGCTACCACTAGAGTGAAAGCACCGCCAGCATTCAAAAGTGACCAAAACATCAGCCAGGAAGCATAGGAACTGAGAAGTGGTCTGTGGTCACCACCTGCAGAACCACTCCTTTATTGGGGGTGTCTTGCTAATTGCCTATAATATCCACCTGTTGTCTGTTCCATTTGCACAACAGCATGTGAAATTGATTGTCCATCAGTGTTGCTTCCTGAGTGGACAGTGTGATTTCACAGATGTGTGATTGACTTTGAGTTACATTGTGTTGTTTAAGCGTTCCCTTTATTATTTTGAGCAGTGTATAAATGCACACATACACACAGCATGTCACTTTACCATTTGAATTAAGCAGAAACAGCCCAGTTCTTCTTGCAGGAGAAACTTGCCAATGAGGTCCTTTTTCAACGCATAGTGAATTCATGGAGTTGAAACCACAGCTCTCCTGACAATTCTCCTGCTAACTCACTCTTCGGTAAATAGATACCAGTATGCTTTATTGAATCAGCAAAAGATCTGCTTAAAAAGAAACTGTTTTTATAAGCTGTCAGATGGTCATACCAATTTTTTTCTGGGTTCCTGGTCCTATTCCACAGAAACATACATATGAAGCCTATGTCAAGCACATGCAAGTCTTAAGTACTACAGTAGCTTCTTTTCAACAGAAAACATACATAACCAACAAAATATACATCAGTCAGGAGACAGAGGCTATGACCAGGATCATAAGAGCACATACCAGAGGTGATATACAAGGAAATCCTTATGTGGCCAGAATTTGGGGGCCTCCCACACCCCTGGAGGGCTAAATCATCCATAATTAAAGATTAATTATGTATTACAAAAGAGACCTTCATGCAGAGGATACGCAGAAGATGGTGACGTGGTCATTCACAAAGCCTTACATTAGACAACGCATGTGAATAGTGGGACAGTTTTGAACATATTGGCACACAAACATCTTTCTAAAAAGATAACAATGTCCATGGGAAGCATAGTTGCACATTTTCACCACTAGGCAGCAGTGATTCTATCAACACGTTGAGAACAGGTACACAAAGACTGCACAGAGAGGATATAAGCTTCTCCAGGAGATGGCTCCAATCATGCACAGATAGCACAACTCTTCAAAGATGTTATTCACAGAGAAAGAGGTATGCACAGGTGACCATATTTACTCTGCAGTCAGGTAGCTTTATCTTTTTAATTACTACATACCTCCTTGAATAATCAGTGTAAAATATACCATACTTACCTTGTCAAATGCATCCAAACTCAGCAGTTGGCTTAAGTACTCTTAGCTTGTAGCTACCTGCAAATCTGTTCTAAGTTAATATATCCGTGTAATAAAGATGAGTTAATCAATATGTGGCTATATCGCGTGACGGGATCACCAATATTTATGCCTTAGATAGTTTTTTGAATGGTATTAGCTGGGTGTGCACTGAATTCTTGCTCTGTTTTGTGTAATATAAAAGTAAAGCCTGGACTTGTGTATCCAGCAGACCTCCATAAGCCCAGAGCTGTAACTAGAGCTCTAAATTTACAACGAGCAACTTAATAAATAAAAAAATACCCTAAAGAGGAGGAAGAATAATCGTAAGGAACAAAACAAAATCTGATTTTGCCTGCTAGATGCATCATAAAAAAGACTACTATTAAAAAATAGTCTTTTGACATTATTAATGAGGCCTGCAGAAATCAAACAGATGCAATAAAAAAAATGAAACAGATAAAATGTGCCACCCTTACAGTGGTATGCCATATGTAACCAGACAACTATGCTTAGAATGCCAACTACACAAGCCATGCAAAGTGACACTGTGAGGGCTCCATAGAGTGCAAAAAACTATTTCTGTAGTGTAGTGGGTCTGGCCATTAACTGCTAATCAGATGGGAAGCCTTCTCTTACCTCAACCAGCCCTCGTCTAGCATTTATACCTAATCAGTGAGGCTCCTTCTGTAGGAGGGGGAATTCTGTTGATTACTCTGTGATAGATCAGCAGCTTCAATGTAAGTACTTTGTTTTTGAAGTACCTGCTACATGGCGATGGCAGCCTAACACACCTTCTTGGTACCATGGGAATCAGATTGCTGTTGATATGCAGAGATTAGTGACAAGACACCCACTGTAAACCCTTCTCCTTCTCCACTGTAGAAAAATGTGTCCCATCTCTGGGCATTGAAATGGTTAACGATTAAGCTGGCACAAGGCTTTCCAAAGGTAGTTTTTAGGAAGTGGATACAATTAGTAATATGTTGACAGTTCATCCTACTTGCGCATCTGTCACATTCCAGTACATGACCCCCCTGACCTAGATACCAACATGCTTCCATGTGAAATCCAACAAATCATTTTGCTTTTTATTGAAGTCATTGAAGGGTCCTTAATCAGCTAAAGGAAATGACTCTTGCTTTTCTACTTACATACACAAAGCATGGCTAACAATGAAAAGGGAAAGGACGGACTATGTTGCTCTCTAAAATAGGAACTTGATCCAGAGGCCAAATGAATGTGCCAACTATTCCTGATACTAAAAATGTTATCTTTATTCTATAACCCCTACTGTTAATTGTGTTTTACTTATAGCTTAAGACGGGTCTGAATGACTGGCAAGGCAGTTTGCATTAGTCCAAGTAGTATGCTCTTAGCATCTTTCTGGTTAAAGCTCCCATAGAATACCATTTGAAGTGATCTTTTTGAAAGATATGATTGTAAAAAATGGTTGTTGCTCACTAGAACCGCAGCAGGCTGAATGTCAGGAGGTGGTCACAGTAAGCAAGATACGTGATGATTCACACAATGATTCAAATATCTGTGGTTTTTAGACCACATACATAAAATTAAAAGTAAAATGTGCTCAGTCTTTTTTGTCACATAAAACACAATAAACAAATGCAGGCCATGACTGGCACAAAGGGCAAATGCCCGGTGGGCCACTGGCCAACGGCACCACGAACTCGCTCGATCTGCCACTCCAGCACTTGTGTCATCAAGGCAAAGCAAAACATGCAGGTGTATTAATAAATAATAATACAAAATAAAAAGGCTTTAACTGTTTTCTTATGCTTGCAGATCCTGTAATGCAGCATTAGCAGGAAACAGGTGTTATCATCCTCTTTCACGTTCCCCTTTCTGTCTGAGTTTCACATAAGGATGCCCTTTTTCTTGGACGTACCTTATTTTTACATGTTGCTGATCTACAAAGGGATTCCCTCCATTACAGGGCATGTACTGTATAAAGAGGATAAATGCATATTGGTACTTTAATATGCAATCGTTAAATCTGACAAAAAGCAAATATATCGCATTCCTTTAGGAGAAGATGCCGCGCACCCCTTCATCTGTGGTCTGACATTTCACACTCCATATAGAAAGTGTCCCTGTAGAAAAGCCCCTATATAGAGATAAATGAAAGTGCTTTCTGCGTATACACACGAGGTCCCATAATGCTCGTCAGTGCAGTGCTGGAGCCAACTGGCGGAAAGTATATCGGTAAACAGCTGAACAGATCTCCTGTATGACAAATAGCGGTGGGACACCTCCAGGGACAGATTAATGGAAGAGCACACAAAGCAATTGTTCCGGCTCTGTGAGGGACTCATACAGTGCAGCATTGGCGGTGATGCTCCCAGGTACCTTGATCTGGCCTTGGACACCACAAACATTTAAAATACATATGATGCATATATTCATTT
Source organism: Spea hammondii (assembly GCA_029215755.1). Lineage (NCBI taxonomy): Eukaryota > Metazoa > Chordata > Amphibia > Anura > Pelobatidae > Spea > Spea hammondii. The sequence goes on from JARDYJ010000004.1 coordinate 82,451,346, forward strand.
GTACACCTAATATAATGTAGGCCAGCAACAGGTTCAAATTAGATGTGTCCAGGACAAAATAAAATGGCTCATATGGTAACCTTAATTTAGCAATGGACAATAACCTTTAAAAGTGGCTAAGCTGCCAGAAATAGCATTGTGTAGCAGTTCTGTAGAGATTTTCTCACTAAAACAGGGAGGATAGAGTGACAATTACTTTATAACATATTTTATGAAAATTAAAATACCGGTACATCTGCTGTGACTTTTCCCTTAAGTATGCTTGTTTTTTTCTATTAAATATATGTAAATAAGTGGATAATACAGACTGGAATTTTTTTTACTTTTCTAATTAAATGTATAAATAAAGAACATGTCATTGGTGCAGTATATCAATGAAAGCTTAAGCACTAAGTTATAATTCAACTTCATGTTAGTAAATGCATTCCATTTATCAAATACACGTATATGTATTCCTGTTGCTAGTTCCATCCAGTCATTCAATTGTTACGTCATGTGAGTGGCAATTTAATTTGTTAAATAATTTAATTAGGTAGCAATTTAATAAATGGGCAGCAGCAGTACGCATAGCTCTTTATTGCAGTTCATTATGCAAGACAAAGTAATCACTTGTCTTAAGGAGAAGCTGCAGCTCCCCACCTCTTATAGTCTTCCATTTTGCTCCGCTGTTTGGTTTTAATCAGCCAACCAATGGCAAGAAAGTGCTCCTAATCAAATTAATGGAAGCACTTTCTGTGCATACGCATGGTGGTCTTTTTAGGCCCCTTCTTTCTCCAGTTATGCTTGCAGAGAGCTGGATCTGACTTGTGATTACTATATCACGTGTTATAGATATCCGTACAACTGTATGAATCAAGATAAGCACTCACTGGATTTTGATTCAAAAAGATGTATTGTTCCAATGCAGTTTGATGTTTCAGTCTCTGATTGAGACTTTTTTTCAAGACACCCTCAAGGGTATTCACACCGAATTATAAAGTCATCCACTATGTAATCCCTCCCCCCTGGAACATGAACCCTGTGAAAATGTCATATAAAACATATGTATTGGACTTGAAAACAAATCTAACTCAGCTGACAATGTAGTACAACTTATCATATACCAAAAAAAATGCTATTGTACTAACATATCGACAGTCGCTTATTGCTAAATGAATATGAAAAGTGACTGCATGTGCTGGAACAGCTCTATCTGGTGTGATGGTCATCACTGGCTGGAAGTGTCTTCGGTGTAGAGGTGGAATATACACTGATCGTAGGGATGCAACAAAATGAAAATTCTGGACTTCAACCGAAACTGAAAATTCAGGATTCACTTGGCCGAAGCAGAAAGCAAACCCCCCACAGTAATAAATAAAAAATAACCACACTTTTACTAAAAGTAAGAAACACACCACAATTGGACAAGAAAAGCAATAACAATATTAATATATATATATATATATATATATATAATTGTCAATTTCAGTCCTATCATGCCAAGTCAGCCAGTACAAGCTGGAATCTGGGTATGCCTGGGCATGATAGGAGTGTGATTGCTATTTAATATAGCAATCACACTCCTATCATGCACAAGCAGCCAATACATGCTGAAACCTGACTATCTGCCCCCCTTGTGTATTGATGCTGCCCAGCAGTATGGGGTCTGCACATCACTTACAGCCTCCCTGTGCCACGCGCCCAACTTACACATCAATGCTGTCATACACACAATTCATATACTCATTCAATCACAGACACTAATCATTCACAGATACTCATTCATTGCCTCAATCACGCATACTTGTTCATACATCCACCCCCTTACCTGAACTGAAGTCTTCCACAGGGGCCGCTGCTTCCCTCTGTGTTGATCGCACTCTGTGCGAACAACTTCTCTTGTTACTCCCAGGGGAAGCAGGAACGGAGCAGGGTCATGTGACATGACTTACATTCACATGACTCCGCTGGGTTCCTGCTTCCCCTGGCTGCTACAAGAGACGCTGCTCGCACACTGTGCAAAAGGTAAGCAGCAGGTCCCCTGCGGACGATTATTTTCGGCCATTTATTTTTTTAATTTTCAGCATTTTGCCGATAACGCAATTTTTGGCCGATATGTTTCGGCCACCAATATATATTGGTGCCATAGCATGACCGCTAAAAGGTGAAGTGAATAATGCTGATAATCTTATTATTATGGCACCTGTCAGTGGGTGGGATATATTAAGCAGCAAGTGAACATTTCATCCTTAAAGTTGATGTGTTAGCAGCAGGAAAAATGGGGGGGGGAAGGATCTGAGCAACTTTGACAAGGGCCATATCGTGATGGCTAAACGACTGGGTCAAAGCATCCCCAAAACTGCAGCTCTTGTGGGATGTTCCTGGTCTGCAGTAGTCAATACCTGTCAAAAGTGGTCCAAGGAAGGAAAACCAGTGAACCAGCGACAGGGTCATGGGTGACCAAGGCTCACTGATGCACGTGGTGGGCGAAAGCTGGCCCATGTGGACAAATCCAACAGATGAGCTACTGTAGCTCAAATTGCTTAAGAAGTTAATGCTGGTTCCAATAGAGAGGTGTCAGGACACACAGTGCATCACAGTTTGTTGTGTATGGAGCTGTGTAGCCGCAGACCAGCCAAGGCGCCCATGCTGCCCACAGGACCACAGAGCAATGGAAGAAGTTGGCCTGATGAATCACAGGTCAGGGTTGTTTTCACCTGCACAATATTAGGCAGGTGGTCATAATGTTATGGCTGATCGGTGTAATACAACGGCAAATAAGCCTGGATTTTTTATCAATATAAGGAGATTCTTTATTAAGGCAGTGTAGCCAAGTGGTTCCAAATGCACACCGTTATGGCAACCACTTACCCGCTACACAACACATCATCATCTGAGTTGCTTGTATTGAAGTAAACGTTCCAGCCCTGAAAACTGGGATCTTCTTTTCATCATAGCCAAATTACAGCAGGTATGAAAAGTGCAGGTATAAAAAAAAACATCCTTGCTACCAGTTTAAAACACTTGCAATAATAATAATATAAAATAGATATACTCTGAGGTTTATCCACTAAAAGGAGGGCTGTTTTCTCATTGATCTCAAGTTTCTGCTGCAGAAAGACCATGGCTGACCAGGTATATCGCATAGTTAAATCACACATTGAGTTATACATAACAACGTAAAGTCAAGGATGAGAAACCTCAACTCTCTCTTAGTAAATAAACGCGTATATGTTACCAAAGCACATCCCTTCACTAGACATCCTGTTATCTACACCTCCAGACATACGGCCCAAAGGTTGAAAGCCCATTCAAACGCCTTATAGTGACCGTAAACGGTACCGATCAGCGGGATTTTTGCGCCTGAAAGCGAAATGTTGTTTGACGTTTTAATCATTAAACCCCCACAAGCACTGCATCTGACACACAATAACCCCGCTCAAGAAGCAACGTTCCAGACTACTGAAGGACCAGCTGAAGGCTGCTAAAGCGCATCAGCACACAGCCAATCAGCGATGGCTTTACAATTCCGCCCCAAAACGCATTCTCAGTCTCGCGCATAGTCCCGCCCCTTATTTTTTTGCTCCTTGTTGCCCCCTACTGCACCGACGACAAACCCGCCCCGATTGATTTTATGATGGACTGGCGACTGAACCAATCGTTCGTGCCTCTCCTCCCTACCATTCACCGTTTTCTCCTTCACAGCGTACTGATGCCACGGCTGGTGGGCGGGGCTTAGGTGCACGTCTTGGAGACGAGGGGGGGTGGCTCTGTGTTCTGCAGGGTGAAGTAACAGTGGTTTGGATGCTGCGCGTAGACACTGAGGTTGTAGCGGGTTGTCTTTAACCGGTGAAGTCTGGATATCTCAGCTTAATGCATGGAGGGCATGGGCTACACGTAAACCAGGTAAGCCGGGAAGACGTGTGTGAAATGCCCCGCAGAGCCTAACGTGTGCAATTTCATGTGTCTGCACTGCAGAGACGGGACAGGATCAGTCTTATCTGCCTGGCTGTGCTGCACGGTCACTCTGCATTGTGTGCTCACCTTGAGTGGATGTGCTAGGTCAATGCGGTGCCGGCTCTGGGCATTACTGCTGTGACCTCCACACTGTGCAGTCACTGACCTGTCCCGTTCACTGAGACCGGCGCCGCATGCACCTGCGCTGGCTAGTCATCATCATCATCATCATCATCATGACGACTGTGTGTCTGCCACATGCTTTCCTGTGGGTCCGTGGTCGGCTGCAGTGACATTGTGTGTAAACAAAAACACATCTTGTATGATAATTGTAAGTCCAGTGACCATGCCAATGTCACTGATGTCTGTGTTCTTCACTGTATATGTGACATGTAACATGGGGTGAGACTGCCCTGTACTCTGTATGTACATAGGAGCCAAGACAGGATTCAGTGACAAGTGTCATGTCCAGTCTGTGTTGGAACAGCAACCTCTGGAGTCTTTGTCGGCATAGGTAACCATTATGCTATTATTGCAGAACATTTGCATTATATATATATATATATTTACATTTTATTTTATTTTGCAAATGCATGGGGGTATCCAAGAACTCATTCCTGATTATACATAATATTTAAATGGCATAATAATAGAAGAATGTTTGACTCATTTGTTTTAACAAGCAATTCTAGATTTTGCAACTGCAATAGTTTCCTTTGTAAACATAAGCTGGCCAGCCGTCAATATTTATATATATTTATACATGCAACCCGGATACCTCACTATTTCCCATTCAGTGATAGTGTTTTTGTGATCTTGATTTAGTAATAAACATGTGAATAGTGGAGTGCTGGACACATGTATGTAGTTACATACATAGCTGTCACCTCCGTATAAACTTTTGCATTTGCTTGATTTTCGCATAATATATTTGCCAAAATGTATCTTGCCATTTCTGCAAAACCAGTGATGTGGTGGCTGCAGTCAGGTACTATGTATAGTTCATGTAACGTAGTGTGTGCATATCCATGCATGTATGTAGGTATAATTTGGGATGCATCATAATCTGATGGCAGATCTGTATTACACGGGAGAGCGGTGGGCAACTAGTGATGAATTCTGACTAGTGTTGGACTAATAATGACAGACGGATGGAATCTGCTATGGACATAAATGAAGGCTGCCCAGCCCAGATGTAAAACATAATTTTCGTAGATATGCAGTAGTAAATGAACATTTTACTCGGCATGTTACTTTGTCCTGAGAAGCCAAGGTTAGATGCAAAGCAATCATAGTTTTGTAAGCAAGCTTTGAATTTGTATTAAAAATACAACTTGATGTTTTCTGTTTAAATGTTGCATAAATGCATATATTATATACAATAAGCGATTAAGCGTAGCAGTTGCAGGTTATGAGGCCCTGTGTGTTTGCCAGGCCACTACATGAAGATCCAAAATATGTTTTTACTAGACATCTTTTGTCCTGATTTTTTGTGTTTTATTTAATAGTATACAGCACTAACTTGATTTGTAGGAGGGAATGATCCAAATAAGTGTTCTCTGTAACTAGAAGCTGCATTCGCTACAGCTATCTGTGTTTAAAGCTGCTCTATGACTACATACACTGAAACCTTTTCTTGTGTTTCACTCCCTGCATGTTCTGGCATGCTGCCTGGCAGGACACTGGAGGCTTCTATATGTCATAAATCACAAGCCATCCTTTGGTGATGGTTTGTTATTTAAAGAAAATAGTTTAAGCAGCATGTAAAGTTTGTTAAAGGGATGTTGGGTTGATTGTAGAAACAACCAGGTATACCAACCGTATGACATGGTGATGGCGTGAATATTATTTCCATACATAAACAATACATGCCACAGCCAACCATTTTCAAGTAGCAGTAGAAATGTTCTTACTCTATCCATACTACCCATTCACTAAACGTTGTCTGATAAGACTAAGCCACGTTTACTGAATTATTTCAGAGCCTGCCGGAGACAACGCTCTAGATTCATTATTCTTGCAGCCTGTTATAAACAAGGGTCAACCTGTGCATGTTTTGTCCTACAACCTCAGATCCAACACTAGCCGCGTACTAACTATCCCTCACTTCAAAAAAGAAGCAGGTCGAGGGAGCCGCCTTCTTCACAGCTCCTCACATGTGGAATAGCCTCCCAGACGCTGTCAAATCATCCAATAGCCTAAAATCCCTGAAAATGAGCATCTCCCAACATCTGCAAACAGAATGTATCTGTCATACGATTACAAACTCCTACTTACACTGAATATGCCAATTGTAGTTATATAACCCTGTATGTGAAACCGTTTCTGGACTTGGTCCCCAGGAAATGAGAGAACTCTCAATGCATTCTTCATGGTAAAACACTTTCTAAATAAATAAATAAATAATACAAGAAAGGCTCTGCATAATGCACAATTAAGTTGGTTCTATTTCTTATGACTGTTCTCTGTATTTTTGAGAAGAATGTCTATTACCGTATTTGCTCGATTATAAGACGAGGTTTTTTTCAGAGCAAATGCTCTGAAAAATACCCCTCGTCTTCTAATCGGGGTCGTCTTCTAATCAGACCTCAAATAGAGTCTGATTAGGAGACTAAGATCCAGATCCCCCGCACCGCTGCAGGGGACCTGGATCCTCCTGTCTCACCCCCCCCCCCCATCATACACACACTTACCGGTGCTTCCTGCTGTATTGCCGGGGCAGCGGGTTGACGTCTACGCGATCCGCGTAGACAACGTCCGCTGCAGCCGGAAGGAGGTGTGGCTAGCAGCGGGGGTTGTCTGCGTCCGTCGCGTAGACCTTCCCCGACTGTCAGAGATCTCTGATCTCTGACAGACGGGGAAAGTATACGCGACGGACGCATACAAACCCCCGCTGCCAACTCCACCTCCTTCCGGCTGCAGCAGAAGGCGACGTCAACCCGCTGCCCCGGCTGGAAGCACCGGTAAGAGAGGGGAGAGAGGAGAGGGGAGGGGGGGGAGAGAGTGTGTGTGTGTTAGTTAAATGGGGGCATAGGGCATTTCTGGAGTGGCGTTAAGGGGGCATTTAATAGAGCACTCTGCCTCCTGAAATGCCTTATACCTCCCTATATGCCACTCTGCCCCATAATATGCCTTTTAACCCCCTAAATGCCAGAGTGGCATATAGGGGTATAAGGCATTTCTGGAGGCAGAGTGCTCTATACAATGCCTTTTAACTCCCTTAATGCCACTCTGCCTCCTGAAATGCCTTATACCTCCCTATATGCCACTCTGCCCCATAATATGCATTTTAACCCCCTAAATGCCAGAATGGGATATAGGGGTATAAGGCATTTCTGGAGGCAGAGTGGCATATAGGGGGTCAAAAGGCATACCATGGGGCACAGTGGCATATAGAGGGTTAAAAGGCATATCATGGGCCACAGTGCCATATTGGTGTGGCAAGCCTGGGGGCAGATGTGCGTAACTGGGGGACAGGCTGGAAAATACAAGGAATAAAAACAAAAAAAAATTTTTTCTCAATCATAGCTTTTATTAAAAAAAATAGTTTACATGAATTAACATTTACTGGTAAAACTTTTTTCCTTTAGGGTCGTCTTATATTCAGGCTTTTTCTTTTTTCCTAAGTTAATATTCAGATTTTGGGGGGTCGTCTTATAATCAGGGTCGTCTTATAATCGAGCAAATACGGTATATTGAATTGACTTTCTGCAGGCACACAGTAGACAGGTAATCTTTGAATGTGCAGCCCTTTTCATAAATGCATACAGCAACATGAGAAATTTGATGCTTAAACTCATAGTCCATCCTGCACCCTTAAGTGGTACATATGCTTTGCCAACCATCAATTGTTTGACAGCAGAAGGTGCTTTCTTCCTTCTGATAACAATAGTTAGCATTGTATAGAGTTGTGTAAACAGGGTGAGAAGCGAACATTCTAGTTCTTTAGATTCACAATCGCAAGTCATTATGAAGCGCCTAACCCAGCTAGCTTTAGCTACAAGGAGGGTTGATGTGACCCTGCCAAAAAATAGTAAAATTAAATTATCTTGAGAAATCTTACAGCCGATCCCATAATCGTCAAATAATTCCTTATACCTGGTAAGGTTTTAGAATACATTTGATACCAATACTACTGAACGCACCTAATAATAGTACGTTTACAAATATTTACCAAGCTGAGGATGTTATCAAGGACACCCGGTGTTTTTATATACATTTAGATAACCCTTGGAGCTCAAAGAGCTCCCCCCACCTTGAATGCATGGCTTGATTTTAACCTTGTAGCAAAAGGTTAAAAATCTGGGTTATATCCCATGTGAGGCCAAGCAAAAGAGAATAATTAATAACTAGGATAATGCAGCAAAGTCATCGTAACGGTAAAGTGGTTATTAAGTCTTGTTGCTATCCCATAATCACTTGTGTTTAACCTCTTTGGTAATGAACTGCATGGAGTAGATAGCAGTGATTTCGGTTTTGCTGATTGGCCCTTTTTAGTTACATTGCCACTTTATAATGCTGAGAAAGCGTCAAATCTCATCTTATATTTTCTGTATGAACAATATGTATTTTAATCTTATCTGCTTCTTGTCTCATTCATGCACCTTATTCTGTTTCTACTCTTTTTTTATTTGTGTCCTGCTTTTAATTTTCTACACAATGCTTGGTTTACTTTTTTGTTTCCCATGTTGAACTCCTGTTTAGTGTGAATTCCCTTGATAGTCCCTTGATAGTAGTCCACAGGAATTTTAGTTCTGGACACACCTAGAAAACTTGTAGACTGCACATATACTGTATACGTTTTACATATATGTAGGCAAGTGCAGATAATATACAGCATGATCACTATGACTACAGGTTGGGAATGGTTTGTAGATTACACTCTATGTACATAAAATTGAGTCCCTTTTTACAAGTGCATAAAAGCGGTTATTGTCTGCTTACCAGTCATTTGTTGTTCATCATCATCAAAACCAAAAATTTGTCTTGGCTTGCAGGTTTGTGAACCCAGTTTGTAATTCGGGATAGGGGTCTGAAACTATCTCCCCCAAATGACAACCGAGTTTATGTTTTAAACCCATATTCATAACTTCTACGCATATTACTCCATCCAGGTGTGTTTTCATGAGGACCTGTAGGGTTTTGTTAACACATTGGTGGAACTTTGACAATGTAGAACCAAAAAAAGTTGGAATCCAGTTGATGAAAATCTTGTAGCAGTGATTTGCTAATATTGGATAAGGGATTGAGGCAGAGGTCCAAATGTACACTGTTATCAATACATAATGTTTGTATATATTGCTATATTTCACAGTAATAGTAATACATTTATGACCTAGGGGTTTCCCTAGATACTTTGTAATGTATCTACCACAGTGCCAAATTAAAGAAAAAATGAATATATATATATTAGGCCTGTATTCTTTTTCATCGTTCAAAATGCTTCGATTGGGTGTCGGTATATATTGTAATTCTTTTTTTTATTTAGAAAAAAAACAACATTACATAAACAGAGAAATAACAAACAAACATTGCAATTCTTTGTTGTTTACACTATTACACTGTGTTTATTTTTATGGCTCTTGTTGATCATGTTGACAAGGTCCAGTATTTTTATTTTTTTTTAGTATTTTTATTGTTCACAATTGTGGCTTATATTTTTCTGTAAGAGTACTATATATTTTTTAGCATCATTGAGTGTTTTTACAGGTTTCTTGTATCGTCTTGCACAGGGTTACTCTTTTGATTTATATTTCTTTGCAGTAGGTTTTGTGCCCTATTGTCACTCTGGCTGCGAGGTCTCACACTTCACTGGGCGCTCATTATTAGTTTCTTTTTCTTGCGTATATGGGGTCCAGTACCATTTTAGTGCTTGTTTTTGATTTGGTGGAAAGGGGTAAAACAAATGTTTTAAATGTTAAAATGTTTAAACCATCATTTTTCTAACCTATTTTTATGTTCAAATGTGTATGTGTGTTTTACTTTGCTCGCCATTAACATACTGAATCTGTTGATGGCTGTCAGGCCCAGACTGGACATCTGGCGCACCAGACATATGCCCGGTTGGCTACTGGCCCACCTCACCCTATGCAACCGGTGTGTGGCCATCAACTGAGTATGCCCAGCCGCTCTCTACAAAAACATAACATGTGGCCATGCTCGTCCAACCAGCGGCCACGCTTGGCAGCCACTTGCCTTAAAATGCCAGCGCCACCTCATCATTCCCAGTCTGGTCCTGATAGCTATTGTCCAGATGTTTGGATCCGTTTACCCAGTCACATAATGGTTTTATTGGTCAGCTTTTTAGATTGAATTTGTATGTAAATATTATTGATGACCCATAGAATGAGATCATCATAGTAGTATTTATTAGTAGTCATTCAGCAATCTCCCTTAGATTTCACCATAAATTCACCCATAAGTGTTATTGGGTGAATGTGATATTATACCTGTTTGATCTTTAGTGAAGAAGTTAATTTAACTTGTCTGCTCATTAACATGCCTTTATATGATGAAAATGCTTTGATTTAGTGTGGGGGAGGCTTCCTTATTTGCATGTGGTCCCTCTTGGTTACCGTGCATAATGGAGTGTTGAAGCCTCGGTGGAAGTGCCGGCAGCAGTGGGGTTGTTTGCATCGCGCAGACGTCCACCGGATGCCAGAGAGGAGTATCCAGGTCCTCTGCAGCGCTGCGGGGGATCCGGATCATAACCCTGCTGCTTGCCTGCAGCAGGGCTAAAAGGAAAAGAAAAAAAACTGCAAGTCCCGTGCGTCCTGAGATACAAATTGTGCATCCTTGCGCTAAACCCCGATTATAGGCCGCACCCCCACTTTAAAGACTTAAAGTGAGAGAAAAAAGTGCGGCCCATAGTCGGGCAAATACGGTAATAATTTGATGTGGGAAGTCTTTAATAATGTTTTTGTAAACCTGCCTGGTTGTACACCTTTGCAGGTTCTCCAAGAAACCACGCAGTCGGTACAGAAATGTGGTTGCAGATAGAACCCTTCGGCCCAACCAGTCTGCCCGTTTCCTGATGTAGAGACTCAGATCCTAATCAGTGCTTGATCTTGTCTTATATTCAGGATAGTTTTATGTCTATGCCATTCAAATTTAAATTCCCTCACTTTATTAGCCACTACTATTACTGCTGGGTGGCTGTTTCATTTATCCATCACCCTCTCAGTAAAGTGAAATGTACCTAATATTACATCTAAGGCTCTGGCCCACTAGTTTAGATTATGTTTTAATATTTCAGCTCCTTGGTTAGTATGTGAGTTGGAAAAGGTCAATGCAGACTTTTGCCTAGTAATGCAGTCCCTTATTATTTTCAGACACGATGTAAACACGATTACCAATTAAAAAAATATTTTGTTTGCAGGTATTTTTTGTTACCTAGCACGTTTATCTCTGCTGTGATAGAATAGGTGGCCTCATTTATAACGTTGAGCTGTCTCAAATTTCCATGACAGTCTTGTGATCAGATCTACTTTAAAGTAGGCTATTCGCCTACTTTACACATTTGTCAGCAGAATGTAGAACTACTCTGTGTGAAGAAAGCTGTATGGTAACTCGGCATACAGGCAAAGGACAGCCCTCTGCTTGGGCTGACATAGTATTCTGATGCAACCTGCACTTTTGAGTCCTGGGAAATAAATGGAAGACTTTACATGAAATCTCCTGGCTGTGCCCTTGTAGTGGTAGATGTGAGAACAGAGCTGGGAATAAATCTAATTAACTTAGAAAACTGAACATTAAAAGGAACCTAGGTGCTGGACCTAATAATGGCTTTATCCCGTATGTGACCGCTCCAGTGCATTCTCCTCCATTTATTGCACGCCAATTCACTGAAGAAATGTGGGTTTTCATACCATGCCATTCGGATCAATATGGTGTGTTCTCATTGGCACCACATAGAACCACAGTATCGTTAATGGTTCATTTATTTTATATATTTATTTTCTTTTTTTTCAGATCTAGAACAATTTCTTAGTTGTACATGCTAAAATAGACAATGCATTGCCTAGTGGGGATGTGGCAAGACTTGACTTGCTCTTTGTCGGTAAAATAGCCAATTTTCCCTGAGAACCCTTTACATTTAGGGTTTTAGTACAATGGTGAAGTCGGCTCTTCAAGCATTTCAAAAATTCACAGAATTGCACAAAAAATTAAGATTTACTGTTGTAGGATTCCTGAAGGCTAGAATTTTATAGCAAGACAGGAGGCTTCGTATTTTGCATCAAACCTTCTTTACTGTTAACCTCCAGCAGCAAAACAGTTAACAGAAAAACAAGAAAAACAACCAATCAGAACACAGGAATAGTCTATAAATGTCAGAACATCCTGGAACTCCTCCTCTTTCTTTGCTGCTTAACCTCCAGGTGAGAACTTTCCTTTTATAGAGGTAATATCATATATATTGATATATATATAATTTTATTTTTGTATATGGTCTCTAGGTGATCTTTGTGGTATATATATATTGATTCGGTGCTGGTGCCTATTCCGTTTTCACTCATTTATTTAGTCGTTATTCCCTTATTTTATTTGTGTTTTCCTGATTTCTTTATTTTCCCGGTCTTTTTAATTTTCTCTACTACGTCTATTTACTTGTTGCTGGGTAGTCTTACCTTGCATTCCGTCCCTTGCTCCGAGACCGCATGGTCCTTTTCTCGTCCCTTGTTTCTCGGCTGTCATTCTTCTTGCGCGCCAGCTCTTCTGCCGGCCGCGCGAAGTGTTCCCTCTCTGTACGTTCCCTCACGTTGTGCGGGTAGTACTCTTCCCGCGCGGCAGCCTCTCCGGCTCCCGCGGGTTTATCTGTTTCTCTGCCCCCCTCGCCCGCGGCGCGGTGATCCTGCAGACTTGTGCTACGCCCGGTTTTTCCCGCGTGTGGCGCGAGTCTCGGCCTTCACTGCGCTGCGCGCCTTTTTTTTTTTTTTTTTTTTTTTTTTTTTTTCCCTCACGTTGGCCGGTTAGGCCCGGTTTGCTTCATGGCGTTTTTCCTTTCATGTTTTAACGTTTCTGCTTTTTCTTTAGGCCTCGTTTTCGCGTTTATTAAAGGTTTTATTTTATATTATCATTTTTCTGGCCTTTATATCTTTAACCCTTGCTGGTTGGATCTCTGGCAATTTGTCCCTTTTTCTATACATAGTTACCTTCAGTACTCAGCTTATGCCTCTGGATTCCTTTAAACACTACAGTGGATGACCATTTCAGTGCCTCAGGATTAACCCTCAGTGGTCATTAGGGGTGACCCCCTTGGGTGAACCCCTGCAGCCATTACCCAGGGTGACCCCTGGCTGCCTATTGGGCCCCAACCCAAGCCTTCTCAATAGCCTTGGAGTTGTGAGAGTTTTGATTTAGGGTGCCTGCCACCTAGCATTAGGGGTGACCCCCTTCCCGTGCCATCTGCCTCGTGGGTGAACCCCCACACTCTCTATTCACGGGCGACCCCCGTTGATTCCAGCCATATGGATATTATTATTTCTACTCACCTTCCTTTGGTGTAAGATGGCTGAGGATTCCCAAGCTCAGATTCCAGCCGCCATCCAGGCCTGGCTCCGCTCTGCCCTGGCGGCTTCATTTCCTGCCCATGCTGATGAGCTCCAATCTGCTCGCTCCATCCAACCTCCTTCTCCAACCGGAGTCGGAGATTCAGAGGCGGGCTGCTCCGCTTCTTCCGCTGACGCTGCCACTTCCCACAACCGCATCTGGACAGATGCCCCCTCCACGTTGGGTAAAGGGAAAGCCCCACTAAAGAAATCGTGCACGTCCGTGCTTCCTATCGTCTCTCCGACCGAGGATCTCACTGATTACGAGATATTGGACGAGTACAGCGCAGGCTCCTAAGACGTCATGCATTCCGTCCAACGCACCCGATAGACCTTTCGAGGTGACTAACGAGTTTGGCACTCCACTGTTTGACCCCAGAACCCTGCGGCACCCCCGCTCTTCTGAATGGACACCTTTGGCCCATATCGCTGAGTTCTTGCAGTTCTGGCTTCGCCCGCCCTCTAGACAAGGAGGTTCGTCAGCGGCTACGTTCCCGAGTGTCCTCGTCCCACCGTCCAGGACAAGGTTCTGCATACCCCGGAGTTCGACCAAACTTTTGTCACTTTTCTCAACAAAAATGGCAAAGATCCTCGCAAAGGAATTGAACTGGGGTTACGCTCAGCCCAGGACAAACTGTTAGATGTGTCGGGCCCTTTAACCCAAGTTTTTCAGATGGCGGATGAGGCCATATCTGACGGCTCCCCCTTGGATCCACATTTGGTCCGTGACTGGACCCAGAGGGCCCTATGTCTCTTGGGCAATGCTAACTGTGCAATCTCTACAGAGAGGCAAGGCGGCCTTATTCAAATTGGATGCCAAACTGGCAGAGCTTGCACCCAAGGAACTAGGTGCAGACGCCAAGGGCCTTCTGTTTGGCGAGAAGTTTCTCAAGGACCTTAGTCAACACGTAAATGTGTTCAAGTCACTCACTAAGGCCCAGACCAGCATGAGGCGAGTTTTCAGTACAGGAAACCGTTTTTCCTCCAGAGCTGGCCGGCAGAGGGGTCGTGCCGCCAGCAGATCGGCCTCATACGCCGCAAGACCCCGGTTTCCTGACTCGTCCACCGCTTACCGATCTCAGTTCCGGCTCCTCTTCCCTAGAGGCGGATCCAGAGGCAGAGGCTATTCGTCTACCCGGGGAAGATCAGCCTCAGGTAAGACTCTTTTCTTTTCTTCCCCATATCCCTATCGCGGCGCGTCTCGTCCTTTTTTTTTTTTTCCAGGTCTGGTCCCGTCTCATGGCGGACCCCTGGGTACTGCAAACAGTGGAGGGCTTCCGTCTGGAGTTCCTTTCCCCTCCTCTTCAGCGCGCTTTTCCCCAGCTTCCCAGGCTATCTCGGGATGCTACTTCCCTCGTTCATGCTGAGCTCTCTTCGCTGTTAGAAAAGGGTGCTATAGAAAAGGCGGACTCCCTTCAGTTCCTCGGCAACATTTTCCTCGTCTGCAAGAAGTCGGGAGATTTTCGTCCCGTCATAAACCTTCGGGCACTCAATCGATTCGTTGTGTACCGACATTTCAAAATAAAGGGTATTCATGTCCTCCGCGACCTTCTCAGGGAGAACGATTGGTTCTCGCTCCTCGACCTCAAGGACGCTTACCTCACCGTTCCCGTTCATCGCGACGATCGGGGGTTCCTTCAGTTTCGCTGGCAGGACCGCGTCATTTATCTAGACAACATCCTCCTCATGGCTCAGGATGTCGAGTCTCTTCGTCGCGATACCGACCTCACGGTTCGTCTTCTCCAGGACTTGGGTTTCGTTATCAACGAGACCAAGTCCGTTTTGGTTCCAACGCAGACCATTCAATTCCTCGGTTTTTCGGTAGATTCGGTGGTGTCGGTTCTCAGACTCTCTCGCGAGAAGGTTCTGGTCATAAAGAAAGACATTCGCAAGCTCCTTCGGTGTGGCCTAGTCTCCCTGAGGAACCTGGCCAGGGTCATAGGTCTTCTTTCTGCATCCATTCGGGCCATCTTCCCGGGCCCGCTCCACTACCGGGCCCTCCAGCGCCTGAGGACACGACACCTCCGCGAGTCGGCCTCCTACGACTCCATGATCGCCTTGTCAGACGAGGCTCGGTTGGAGCTTCATTGGTGGTTGATCCACATGGACGCGTGGAACGGCTGTGCCATTTTCGGGTCAAGCCTAGACTTCGTCTCACGGAGCTCACCATAGAGCTTTATTAGTTCTGCCTGGACAACCATCTGTCCATACGCGCGGAGTATCTGCCTGGCAAGGAGAATCTCGTGGCCGATTGGTTCTCTCGCCATTGGAGGGACGTGAGCAACTGGCCTCTTCGTCCGGACGTGTTTCACTCTCTCCACCTTTGTCGCGGTCCACTCCATCTGGACCTGTTCGCGTCCAGGGCGAATTGTCAGAGCGACGTGTTTTTCAGTTGGCTTCCGGACCCGATGTCCTCGGCGGTGGATGCCTTCCTGCAGTCGTGGCCTCTCCAGGGAGCTTACGTTTTTCCCCCGTTCAACATGGTCCTCCGGACTCTCCATTCGGTCAGTCGTCAGGGTGTTTCAATTCTCTTGATAGCGCCACTGTGGAGGACACAGCCATGGTTCCCGTTGCTTCTGGAACTGTCGTGCGCGGATCCCTTTGTCCTTCCCTCATTCTGGGATCTGCTTCGGGATCCGGAGGGGAACCCTCACCCTCTCATCCTCCAGACTCGTTTGACTCTGGTGGCTTGGTCAGTTTCCGGGGATCCTGGCATGTGCCGGGCTTATCGGAGTCAGCTCGAGATCTGCTCTGGGGATCTTGGACCCCGGGCACCAGGAGATCTTACCTCCAGGCTTGGAGCGCCTGCAGTCGCTGGGGTATGGTTCGACACTTTGATCCCCTTACGGCACCTGTGATGGAGGTCCTTAATTTTTTTGGCCCACCTTTTTTCCCTGGGTAAGTCCTACCGCACTATTAATTTGTTTGTTTCGCTCTACCATTTTGGCTGCTCATGTTCCAGAGCGGGGCTTGGGTGTTGGTAAGGATCCGGCGGTCTGTCGTCTCCTCTGGGGTGTTCGGCTCTCCAGACCCCCGGGGGTTCGTTACCGATCCTTTTGGGATGTCTCCCAGGTACTCCGTTTTTTGGAGGACTGGCCTGACAACGATGGGTTGTCTTTCCGTCAGCTTTCCGCCAAGACTGCGCTCCTTTTGTGCCTCGTTTCTTTTTGACGGGTGTCTGACGTTCGTGCTTTTGTTGTATCGTCTTTCACGTTTTCTCCCGAGGGTGTTTCTGTTTCCGTTTTTCGGAGGACTAACTCCTATTCTACATCGGTGTCTTATCCTTATTTCCCCGATCGGCCACGCCTTTGTGTGGCTCGTTGTGTCCACTCTTATCTTGCCAGGTCGGCTCAGTTCCGGTCTTCCTTATCGGGCCCGCTCTTCATCTCCTATGTGCGTCCCTTTCGCCCTGTCTCTGTTCCCACGCTTTCCAGGTGGATTTGTTGGATTCTCTTTTCGGCCGGTATTGGGGACTCCTTCGGGGCGCATTCGGTTCGTGGCGCCGCCGCCTCCGCGGCATTGTCTGCGGGCTGCTCCCTCTCGGACCTGTTGTCTGCGGCAGATTGGTCCAGGGAATCTACTTTCCGGACTTATTATTTTCGGGCTCCGGCTCACGCTGCCTTGGTTTTGCTTGAGGGGCGTTAAAACTGCAAAATACGAAGCCTCCTGTCTTGCTATAAAATTAGGGATTAATCTAGCCTTGGTGCAGTATTAATCTAAATTTTATTAAAGACAGGAGGCGAGTATTTTCCCTCCCTTGCCTCGTGGCCTCCCCCCCCCTATCGTCTGCTTGTTTGGTTGGTTTGGGGGTTTGTTGGCTTGCTTCGTATTGTTGTTCTTTTATGACGGTACTACTCTGGTTTTAGTCATGTTTTGACCTATGATTTGCCTGGTACTGTCATGATGTTTTGTCTTTTCAGGTCGTGCTCCTGTTGTTTAACATGATGGTGTTGCAGTGTCCCCGTGCCGCGATGTGTTACGTGGTTTCCGGAATGTTTCTTCCAGTTCGGCTAGTTCGCAAAGAAAGAGGAGGAGTTCCAGGATGTTCTGACATTTATAGACTATTCCTGTGTTCTGATTGGTTGTTTTTCTTGTTTTTCTGTTAACTGTTTTGCTGCTGGAGGTTAACAGTAAAGAAGGTTTGATGCAAAATACTCGCCTCCTGTCTTTAATAAAATTTAGATTAATACTGCACCAAGGCTAGATTAATCCCTAATTCTGCATCACCAAAGTTCTTATGTTTTGATGTTAATTTTTGTTATAAGATGACTTTATCTTGGTGCTACTGCTCTTTATCTATACATCCATTGTACTCGGAATAAAACACATTAGTTAGCACAATCCAGACATAATGCATTTTCATCTGCAGACTCAAGGTTATAGATAGGGTCATGTGCTCTTTGCAAAGTAGCTGCTTAAATGAAATATTCACCGTTCACTTGGATGGCCAATTTCATGCTATAAAAGATCCAACAATGGCACTTTGGCTATTAACCCAGAAGGTGATTGCTTAGTACTTTTGTGCAGCAGATTCATTGAATAATTATTTTGGGGGAAAATATTATAGAGAAAGGTATGTTTTATTACCTGCAGTGAAAGAAATGGTACTGCTATAAGATTGCTTCCTTGACCCTTGTTTCTGAGCAATGGATCAAACCAACTTTTAATGATTAGTCTCATGTAGAGGCAAAACAACTTTTTGGTTATTGTCATTGTCTTTACACCAAACACATATGGGTAAAAGTTGTATGGGTGAAAGTACGATCATTGTATAAAGTTATTTTTTTGTTTTTAAATTAGCTGGTATATTTTCTTGCTAATTATCCCGAAGAAGTAATTGAGCCTCAAAATGTATAAGACAGACACTTGAAAATACACAATTTATATTGCCTGGCTTGAAAACAGCTCAACAGACACAATTGGGACCAATGTTATCTGCAGGAGTAGCTCCAGATTCTTATGTACCCTAAGCAAAAACACTTGGTATGGGGTATCTTATTGTTAAAAATAGATCAGTGTACATAAATGAAGGAACATAATACATCTACGTATTACACTTTGTAGCGGTATAAATGTAATCTTTGTCTCCCACATCCTCTGTGGGGACCCTTAGAAAAATAAAGCACTAACCATCACAGCAGATAACTGTGTAAAGCTGGGTTGACTATAACCAGTCCAGCAATTCTGTGCGTCCTTGCACTGAAAAAAAGTTTTAATAGATTTTCTTTTTGAGATTCCTGTTCTCAAGCTGGAATTTATATATATATATATATATATATATATATATATATATATATATATTTGTGCCCTGATTGTGGTGCTTGAGGTGCTAAAATAAAAATAAATTAGCATTTATGTGTTTTAACTACACCATATAGACAAAAGTATTGGGACACCTCTCTTATTTGTTGAATAGCTAACAGGTGTATAAAATATAGCACATGCCATCTCTTTAGACAAAGCCTGGCTGTACTGAAAACTCTGATTTTTTAAATGGCAGTGTCAAAGGGATGCCACCTTTTGCCACAAGTCAGTTTGTGAAATTTCTGCCCTGCTAGATCTGCCCTGGACCACTGTAAGTGCTATTATTGTGCAGTGAAAATATGTAGAAGTAACAGCTCAGCAAAGACGTAGACCACACTCACAGAGCAAGGCTGCTGAGTGCTGAAGAGCATAGTGAGTAAAAATTATATGACATCTGTAGCATCACTCACTACAGAGTTCCAACCTGCCTCTGGAAGCAACATCAGTACAAGCACTGTGTGTCAGGAGCTTTCTGAAATGGATTCTCATGGCTGAGCAGCTGCACACAAGCCAAAGATCACTATGCGCAATACCAAGCACCATCTGGAGTGGTGTAAAGCACACCTCCACTGGTGTGAAGCAGTGAAAATGTGTTCTTTAGAGTGATCAATCAAGCCTCACCATCTGGAAGTCTGATGGACGGATCTGGGTTTGGCGGATTGGAATGTGTAGTGCCTACTGCCAACTTTGGTGGAGGAAAGATAATGGTCTGTGGGTGTTTTTTAGGGTTTGTACTAGTCTCCTTGGTTCAAGTACAGAGTAATGTTAATGCTGCAGTATGCAAAGGCATTTTAGAAAATTGTATGCTTTCAACTTTGTAAGAACAGTGTTAGGAAGGCCCTTTTCTTTTCCAGCATGACTGTGCCCCAGTGCACAAAGCAAGGTCCATTGACACGGTTGGATGAGTTTTGTGTGGAAGAACTTGACTGGCCCGCACAGAGCCCTCAACCACACTGACACTTTTGGGATGAACTGGAAAGGAGATTGCGAGCTGGGCGTTTTTCGTCCAACATCATTGCCTGGCATCACAAATGATGTACTGGATGAATGGGCAATAATTCCCATAGAAATACTCCAAAATCTTGTAGAAAGCCTTTCCCAGAAGAGTGGAAGCTGTTATAGCTGCAAAGGAGGCACCAACTACATATTAATGTCAATTGATTTCGAATGTGATCAAAGTCCCTGTTGGTGTAATAGATGTCCCAATACTTTAGTCCACATAGAGTATCATGATGAAAAGGAAAAATACATGTGAAAATATGGAGTCATCCCTATGGAGGTTTTTCTCCATTTTATATTTTATGATTTAGTTTAGAAGTAGTTTTTTTTGTTTTTCCTTTCAGCAGATGTTTATTTCAGCATTCTATGGAGTGTTAAACATAGATGTCAGATTTTTTTTTTGTTCTGAAATGTACATGTAAAAATGTGTTTGCTTTCTGTTAGCAGTCACTCAATGGCACTTTAGCTATTAACCCCAAAAAATTATCGTGTAATGGTTTATATAGCAGATCAAACAATCATTGTGCTATTTCCTAGAGAAAGACATGTTTTTGTTTCTTGTCTTTTTAAGATTTAATCAGTTTTTAAGAACTCAATCAGAGTTTAATTGCAAACTGTTTATTTTCCATCACCTTTATTACCAGTTTGCATCCAATATGTCATTTATGAGTGAAAAAAACCATATGCTTTTTGTTAGTAAATGGTGTTGAGTCTACACTCCCGTTTCCTAAATTTAGACCTAAATTTGGCCTAAATGACTCCAGCAAGATGAATGGTTGGTACTAGTGGAAAGACACCCATACTGGTTCATTAGTTTTCTTTCCTGTTAAAAACTGCACAACTCCAAGACCTGATGGTCTCAAACAAGAAATTTATTGAGATGCCTATACTGCACTCATGCCAAAGAAATGTCTTGTTTGCAGCCCTCGATGACTGGAGTTGTGTGACACCAAAAAAAGGTAAGGTAACTTAATTTTTTTTTAAACTTAAATTAAACTACAAAACATGTCTATGGTGTAAAAATGCTGCCAAGTAAGAATGCTTTCAAACTATACATTATGTTAATAGTTGGAAAGTGAGTGAACAGAAGTAACACATAAATTCATACACCCTGCTTCTGATATATATTAATATTAACCCCTGCTGCGGATATATATTGATATTAGCCCCTGCTGCGGATATATACTTATATTATACCCTGCTGCCGATATACATAAAAATTATACCCTGCTGCCGATATATATTAATATTTGACCCTGCTACCAGTATATATTAATATTAGCCCCTACTGCCAATATATATTATTAGTCCCTGCAGCCAATATATATATAAACTTAGCCCCTGCAGCCAATATATATTAATATTAGCCCCTGCTGCCGATATATATATATAAATACTAGACCCTGCTGCCAATATGAATATAAATACTAGACCCTGCTGCCAATTAATATTAATATTAGCCCCTGCTGCCAATATATGTTAATATCTCCCTCTCCCTCCCAATCTATCCTAACTACCCCCTCTCCCTCCCAATCTATCCTAACTACCCCCTCTCCCTCCCAATCTATCCTAACTACCCCCTCTCCCTCCCAATCTATCCTATCTACCCCCTCTCTCCCTCCCAATGTATCCCTATCTACCTCTTCTCACTTCCTATCTACCTCTTTTCACTCTCTAACCCCCTCCTAACTTTCTACCCTCCTCCCCCCCCTTTGAAGTTCACTTACCTTGGGCTTGTAGAAGTCCAGCGGCGGGATCGCGAGGTCTCTGTCTTCCTGGTTCTGCCGCAGTGTGCGCGGCTTCATTGCTGAGCGCCGGATATGACATCATATACCGGCGCTCGGCTTGAAATGCCGGCACTGCGACCAAGGCAGAGGCCTCGCGGTCGCGGAAAAGAGTGAGAGGCGCCGAACGGTCGCTGAGAACTTATTCCTCAGCGACCGCTCGGCGCCTCTCTCTCTCTCTCCTCCGGATCTATTAAAAAAAAAAAAAAAAAAAGACGGCGTTTCAATTGGGGGGGCACACCGGGGGGCACAGCATGATTTAGGGGGGGCCATGGCCCCCTCTGGCCCCCCCCGCCGACGCCACTGCTCTGCAGACCTGCCCCTCCAGTGTTCATGATCTATCACAGCATGACTGGTTACAGCACGGTTTAATACTGAAAGCATCACAAAGAAGGATTTGAAACTTGCGAATGCATATGCAAAAACCTGCAGTGGCGCCTCCAACCTTCATATTTAGGGGGAGACAGGGACGTAAGTAGAGGGGGCAATTATAAATTATATATATATATATATATATATATATACGTTAGACATGCATTTTTAACTACATAAAAGCTACTTATCTCTTTCAAGTAAAGAAATATGATTTCAAAATAACAGCTGAACTGGTATTCTTTAATACTAGCCCCTACTGACAATATATATGTAAATAGTATGTTGGGGTTTTTTTGGTTTTTTTTTCTCATTCTCCGTTTATTGATATATAACAGAAAGGTTTGGTACAATAGGAAGTGAGTCAAATAGTCAGACAGATACATCCATCACATGACAGACTACAATGCAGTAATACAAATTGAGAAAGATGTTATACAAATGAGATACATGTATCAGCCATTGGATTAACAGCAGAAATAGAGACCATAAGTATCTAAGCCAGCATCTAAACGAGCTTGAAAACCAGTGACATCATATTCCCGATTGAGAATGAAGATCAATAAAGGATGTATATGACAGTAAACATATAAACAACAAAACCAAAAAATCGGTGTGTGGAGTGCCGTTCAGTCATAACAGGTGTGTGTTAGTGGACATGGTATGCGATAGTTGGGACATTAACCTCCTAGATAAAATAGGCGATAGTCGAGGGACAGTAAAAATTTGCGTATATACTTCAATAGACGAAGTATTCCCCAAGTACAATTCAAGGAGTATCTAGGTAACATCACCCATAATAGTAGGGAAGGCGGAGGAGGCGATAAAATCCTGCCACGGGAGCCACTTTAATTCGTTTTTATATCCCAAATCTCTCGAGGACATGGTCAAACTTTCCATCTGACATGCAAAAGACATTTTGTGGAGCCATGCCCCAATAGGGGGGGATCTGGGATTTCTCCAGAAACGCGGGATTACAGATTTAGCAGTGCTAATTATGTGGAAGGTAAGAGATCCCTTATATCTCCCATGGGTATATTGTTGTGATGCAATAAAAAAGCTGCAGGAGAGCTCGAGAAATCCGGATCTACCACAAAGTGGGATGACCTTCAAAATCTTTTCCCAAAACACTTGGATAAGAGGGCAGGACCACCAGAGGTGCAAGTAAGTCCCTGGAGCGGACCCGCACCGCCAACAGAGTGGCGATACCTGAGGTAGAAAGTGATGCAATTCCGCCAGTACCTTATACCATCTAACAAGTAGTTTAAAGCCCGATTCTTGTATTTTGCTCGAGATTGAGCCTTTGTGTGTGATCAGGATAATCTTATCCCACTCCTCCGACGCCAAACCAATTCCCAAATCCTGTTCCCACCAGCTCATATAGTATGGTTTGGTATCCAAAGAAGAAAGTAATGAGATGGCGTAAAGTTGCGAAAGAAGGTGGGTAGGCTCTGTATCGGCGGTACAAAGCCTCTCCAGGGGAGAGAGTGGCCTGTTTACATTAGGGTCCGAAAAGAAATTGTAAACGAAACGTGATAGGGTTAGAGTGCAGCAATTCCTCAAGGGGCCTAAGCGCGCCAAGGTGAACAAAATGGTGTATCCGTAGGGTCTGTGTAGCAACAGGGGTCAGAGGGCGTAAACAATTGCTCTCCACCCCTGGAGTAAAATCTGTATTAACCGTTAGGGGTAAAAGCGGGCTGGGGAAAGTTACAAATTGGTGCACCCTTATAGGCCGTTGCAATACTTTCAAAGTGGGGGCAATAAGGGGATGGTTTGGTACAGAGGGACGACGGTGTTGTGCATGTAGCCAGGGAATATTTGAGATAGGGTGCTTAAAAAAGTGATCTTTAATATGTAACCAAGGTTTGGGTGCGGAATGGGACCACTCCACTGCCCTCCTCAAATGAGATGCAACCCACTGTTTGTCTCCCCATATGTAATGACGAAAGGTTTTATGGCACGCTTTGAAGAAAGATTTCGGCAGGTAGATGGGTAAAGATTGTATTAAATATAGAAGTTTAGGGAGAATATTCATTTTAACCACACCCATTCTGGCCGATCCCCAAATTCATAGAATAGTCGGTTAGTGCAAAGAAAGTTTCTCTTACACTTGGAGTCAAGGAGGTTTGTCAATTGCGAACGCAGCACATCTAACTGTGCTTGCACGGAGGGTGAAGGGACCGCTTTATGCTGTAATTCCAGTTCGGAAATGGCATGTGAAACAGTCAGGATCTGACCGAATGCCAGCCTCTTAAGTTTGGCCCCAAGTTGAATAAGATGGCCCCTCATCACTGCCTTGTGAGCCTCCCATACCATAGGAAAGGAAACATCTGGGGTACTGTTCGTGTCAAAATAAGAGGACAAGTGAGAAAGGTTAACCATCTCAGTAGGGTTATTTAGAACGCCAATGCCATTCTTTCTTGGAAATTGTGGGGAATTTGATGATTATATGGACAGGGGCGTGATCGCCTATTATTTGAATACTAATATTAGAGGAATGTAGTAAAGGCAAGTGGTGGTGCGACAGAAATAAAGCGTCTATCCTAGTGTAGCTATTATGAGATGCCGAATAAAATGTGAAATCTCGCTCTGTGGAATGGAGGGCTCTCCAGGAGTCAATTAATTGGGTGAGATGAAGGTGGCGTTTCACCTTTTTAATCTGCGTGAAAGGAATGTGCGACTTCCCAGAGGAGCAATCCCTACTGGGGTCTAAGACCGTATTAAGATCTCCCCCAAAGACGGTGAGACCTTCTTGTTAGTTCGCTAAGCGGGATAAAAGGGTTTGCAGAAAGGGAACCCGATTTCTATTAGGAGCATACGCATTGGCCAGAGTGACCTATGTACCCCTTAACAAATAAACCCCTGCCATCTTGGTCCTTCCAGATGTCTAGGAGTTGGAATGGGACTGACTTATGTGTTAAAATCGCCACTCCTCTAGTTTTGGAGTCAGGAGAGCTCGCGAGTAATGCGGTATGAAAATGTTTGTTAGTCTGAATTCACGTGTGACAGAAAAGTGAGTTTCTTGAATGAAAGCGATATGTGTTTTCAATGATTGCAGGACATATAGTAATTTGGAACGTTGTTGGGGTTTATTCAGTCCCCGTACATTCAGAGATGTAAATTTAAGGAGTTCTAACGCCATGGTAAATGAGAGGCGGAGAGAGCCCTAAGTACATCAGCAGCACACCACAACACCATAACAAAGTATAAATGTACACAACATAAAACATCGTCTAGAAACGAAAAACGGATAACATAACCAAAGAAAATGTCATCAAGATGCAAATGCATATAGGGTATTGAGCCAATAGACCAGAATGTAGGTCCCTAGCCCAGACCGCTGACCGTAAACGGTCAGGATCAGCCAGCTCTTGTGAAGGTGGGCTTAACTATGTAGTTGCTCCCATACACAACTCTGCCTCCTCCCCCTCCCATACACTGCTCTCCCTCTCTCCCGACTCCCTGGTGTCTTGTGAACCTCCGTTGCTGACAGGCACTTTCACTGCAGCTTCATAGAAGCCTCAGCGTAAGTGAAGGGCAGTAACGGAGACTGTCTGTGCACATCGCACAGACCCCCACCAGCTGACAGAGAGGATGATCCTCTGCAGGAGACCTCGATTCTCTGTCAGCGGGTGGGGGTCTGCACGATGTGCAGAGACAGCCTCCGTTACTCACATTCACAGCGGAAGTGGAGGGGAGAGGCGGAAGTTGTCTGTGCGCATCGCACGGACACCCACCAGCTGACAGTGAGGGGAATGCAGGTCCCCTGCAGCGTTGCGGGGGATCTGGATTCTAGTGTTATAATCCGATCTCTGTTTGAGGTCGGATTATATAAGGAGAGGAGATTTTCAGAGCATTTGCTCTGAAAAAAAAACTTTATAATCGATAAAAATCGATTCAACTAATGGATAATGAAAATAGTTGTCAACGATTTTCATTATCGATTTTATCGATTAGTTGTTTCAGCCCTAGTTCACAGTGTGGGATGGAAGAAGTATGTGAACCCCTAAGCCAGGGGTGTCCAAGTTTTTTTCTGCAGTGGGCTACTTCATCAGAATTGTATACGTGCAAGGGCCGCACTCTTTCTTTCACTGTAATTTTTAGCCTTTAATAAGATATGCAGATTAAAATAAAGTAAATGACTGATTTCTGGGCCTAGAAAGTTTTGTGACTACAAATTCAGGATTCTGGATAAGTAAAAATAAAATGGTTCTATTTATTCTAGGGATGCACCAAAATGAAAATTCTGGACCGAAACTGAAAATTTAGGGTTCGCTTAGCCAAAGCTGAAAATGACCCCCCACCTTTAAAAATTCCCCGCACCGGAACTCTCCTCACTGACAGCCGGGGAAGGTCTGCGCGATGGACGCAGACAACTCGCGCTGCTAACCGCACCTCCTTCCGGCTGCAGCGGAAGTTGTATACGCGAATCGCGTAGACGTCTACACGCTGCCTGGCTACACGCCAGGGAGTCAGAAGCACTGGTAAATTTGGGGGGCATAAAACAGGAGGATCCAGGTCCCCTTCAGTGCTGCGGGGGATCTGGATCTTAGTCTCACAGTCAGACCTATTTGAGGTCTGATTATAAGACAATCCCGATTATAAGACGAGGGGTCTTTTTCAGAGCATTTGCTCGTCTTATAATCAAGCAAATACGGTATATATAATGAAAATGAGGGCACACCAGGGTTCATACAAGAGAAATCACCCAAGAATTCCTCTTCTTGGAGGTTGTGTGCACTTTTTCTTACACTTCTTTCTTAAATTTATTGTTTTAAGCATTCACTGTGGTCTTATCACATTATTATATTTTGTATACAAGTAATATTGTATTAGTTCAGTAGAAATTCCATGACCATTTCCCGATTGATTAGCATTTGAATGGACGGCATGGCCCAAATTCCTTGGATTAAAATATGGGGGATTTCTCATTCACACACCGCATTCATATATTTTTTGGATTTCCCATTCAGAAATATATTTTCGAATGGCTGTGTAAACACAGTATGTATTGGTCTTAATTACTTTAAGTACAATTGAGTTAATGGGTTTAACCGTCCATTGACACATTGACGTGTAAACATGAGGCACGGTTCGTAATCTGATTCTCGTTTTTTCCTGTTAGTTTTACTGTTCCTTACTAAATCTGTCTAGTCTGTTCTACGAACTGAATAGGCTCATTTTTCTGCATGTGATTTGATGATTGCTAGGTTCACACCTTGGCAGCTCCATACGTTCTGCTTTAAGCCATTTACAAGTGAACGTATTCAGACAATTGGGCAATAATTACAATGATTTCAGCAGCATTCTTTTTTCCCTACTGAAATTCTGCCAAGTATCACAAGGAAAAAAAAAAGAATATTAATAGTTTTACATTGTTTATTCAAGTAATTGGTATTAAAAATGTCTTAAAAAATATTGTTGTGTTTTGTTTTAATGGTTACTGAGTTATGGTCCCCTTTATAGCTTTTAGCATAAATAATTTATTTAAAACTCCCAGTAGCATGTACATTTTGTTTGTCAATCAGTTAAATTATTTTGGAGAAAAAAAATGTTTCAAAGGAAAGGCTTATTTACCTCTGAAGTTGAGATTTTGTGGCAAAACATGCATATTCAACATCCTGTTACTCGAACAAATAACGGTGAAGCAATAGATTAAACGGACTGGTTTTTGTCCCTGACAGCCCCACTACAGATTTATCGTATTAAAGAAACACATCTGCTGTAAAGAAGATACCTGGTGGGTGGGTAAAAGGGGCAAATACATATGGGAGGATGCTGCAATAAAGTGCATGTGATGGCTGGAGTGTACAGGAATGATCATGCAGAGAACAGGAAGTTAAAATGGCTGCTCCTGGTGGTGAATACACAAAGTGTGTAGAACACAAAGACACTGCATAGGTTTATTAGGGTACTGAATTGTAAAATTCAGGATTAGTTTAAAATTAAGGATCCACTTAAAATGTAAATGTTTAGTGATAACGAGAGAGAGCGAGTGGCTTAACCCTTCCCCTTAAAACTTTCATGACCTTCCATACTATCATGGAAAGAAAGCGACCCAAAAACCTATCATGATGGCATGGTTCCGGAATATATACATTTGTGTGGGTATTTTATGCTGGTGCGCTGCTTAATAGTTCTAAAACGAATTGGAAATGGGAAAAGACATGTTCCATTTTGTGCCCTGTAAAAAACCCCAAACCTAGGCATGTTGGGGGTTTTTCAAATTCATGACCCTTACATTAATGTGTTTTGGTCAACTGAACTGGTTTGGGGACCATTTTCATGGTAAATTATTAGGATTATTTTTTCAACATTTTTTTGCATTATTTTAATACATTATTCATACCGAATGTTGGACTACACACTCTGGTTTTTGGACACCCTCAAATGTCATGTGCATGCTGATGCATAGCCCCTGAGCATTCCATTGGTGTACCATCTTGTTCTGCAGCTTATAATAACCTGTAATTGAGGCATTAGTTACTCTTATACATTTATTTAGTGACACCAGTTTTTCTATTTTTCGTTTTTATTTTATTTATTTATAGAGTGTTCTATGAAATCTTAAGAATAAGTCATTCATGCTTTTATGGGTGTAATAGCACATGGTTCTTTTCATAACAATGAAAGGCTGTGATTATCAATGCACCCAGACTCTCGAGCTATCTCTGATTTTTTAAATTTGATTAGGGAAAACTTAGAGCTTTGGAATAATGCTAAAGCCTTTTTGGGGAAATTTTAAAGGCATGTGCTTGCTAGGAAGCCAGATTATTTCTCAGACCTTTAAAAATGAGCATACTGGATGCTGATTCTGAGCGATAATAATATAAAGATGTACTTGTGCAGAATAAGAGGTCTGCATGTTTTGAATGTATACCATGCAGGAGTAGTTGTATGAACTATAAAACTAAACCATTGCTTATTGTTTTTACATTGAAGAAAACAATTGGGGGGAAATGAAAGGTTTTTGTGCAATTTAATAGTGTTTGCAGGAATCAAATGTTTGTTTTATTAAGATTTATTTTGCTGCCTGACTTTTTCATGGGTAAAGTAAAAACTGAGCTGCTGCATGGATTTCATAATGTTGACAAATTTAAAATTATGATTTTTTTTTTTCTATTTAGAGGGACATTTACTGGCATTCTTAGGGGCCCATACTGCCCATCTTTCCACAAAGCAATGATCTAATCGGGTCCTGACAATGATGCTCCCTAACAGACACACAGCACCATGAAGGAGATACAGGCTATAGCAACTACAGAATACTGCCTGCCAGGAAGTAATCTAAAGAGAAAGTGTGCGTGAGTGTGTGATACTAATATGGAGAGTAGAAGTAGGAGGAAAAATGTGAAAGGTAGATGAGCACGATAAAATAAAAATGAAAAAGATGATAGAGAAAGATGATAAGAACCAGGGCAGGCCCGACAATGGAGCCGAGTGGGGCAACCGCTCCAGGCGGCACTTTTGAAGGGCTTTGCCGCCCCAAGCCCTTTTTTTTTTGAGCGCCGGAAGATGATGTCATTTCCGGCGCTCAGCATTACAAGCCGGCACCGAGACCGAGCAGGGAGACTCACCGCGGGACTGCTGAAAGGTAAGTACAGGGGGGGGGTAGATAATTGAGGGGGGGGGCATTTTAAACTTCGCCCCAGGCGGCATTTTGTCTTGGGCCGGCCCTGATAAGAACAGAAGGAAAATGACCCTGAGAGGGAGAAAAAAGATTGCTAAGGGCAGGAAATCCAGAGAAGTAGAAAAGATAAAATGATGGAAAGTGACATCTAAGGCTTGCATAAAAAATAATTTAAAATAAGTGTTTATTTAAAATAATTTAATGCACAAACTGAGTGTTAAAAACAAACGGCAAAATAAAAAAATTTACATTAACATGTGTCATTGTACTCTGTGCACACAACCCTTTTATCTCTTTATCACAATAGCATTTCGCCTTCCTATTTTACTATGACATAATAAAAGCTATATTAAAAATTTACAAGAACCCAAACACAATATTTCTCAAACTAGGATTTAATACCTAAAAGGTTTTACTAGTAAATATTAATTCATATATATATATATATATATATATATATATATATATATATATATACTATACTAAAATTTTTATATATTTTATAAAAACTTGAGAAAAATGCATTTCTTGTTTATATTTCCTTTTATTTGCCAACCTTGCCTCCAGTTATACACATCTGATCCCAGACATGCCTTATACCTCCAGATATGCCACTTGCCCCCTGTGCTCCAGACTCCCTGGTGTCTAGGGGGGCCAGCCGGTGAATGTCTGCGTGATGCGCGTAGAAAACCTCTGATGCTGCCCGCCACTTCCGCCGGGCTTCTATGACCGAGCACCAGAAAGTTTTATCATGCCAGCACTGTGTCATAGAGGCCCTGGCGGAAGTGGAGGGCAGCAGTGCAGGTTGTCTGCGCGCATCACACACACGTCCACCGGCTACCAGAGAGGAGGATCTGGATCTGGATCTTAAAGTCTGACCTCTGTTTGAGGTCGGATTCTAAGACAAAGGGTATCTTATATTCGATAAAATCCTTGACAACTGTTTTCACTATTTTGTCAATTAGTTGTTGCAGCCCTACAGAAAGGCTATCTGTGCTGGAGAAAGTACATGTTTACTGTAGTTTTGTCATGTGTGGGTGAATGGAGTGCTAAATTTTATTCTGAATGAAGAAACATATTTTATACATATATAAATATAGTGATTGTTTGTTTTGCAGTAAACTATTTCTTTCCATTATGATTTTAGCTGTATTAAACCTCAAAAAATAGTTGTCCCAAAACTCCTTAACCTTGTCTTGGTGTTAAGAAATGATAATTAGCAATAAAAAGAGCCTGTATTGAATGTGTTGGGAGTTTTGTAATTATTCAAAATTACTTTTATATGGCTTCAAAAGTGATCAACACAAAATCTTACTGTAATGCCACTTCTATTGACGTTTGCCTGAAAAAATCATTAAAGCCAGCAACCAAAAACTATGTTCTGCAGCACATCTCCTCTCTTTGTATAAAATAGTTAGGCAAGTCTATATGCTTCTTTTGAGCTAAGAATGTGTTAAAAGGTTTTGAATTATTGATTTTCTAATCCCTTCAATAACAGACAGGTCAATCTGTCACTAAGGTGAAGCTTCAATTAGATTAGCAAGGTCAGCGTGATTTATGAGGGCTAAAATAATATCCATCCTAACACACACTGTACCTATTGGGGTTTTCAGGTCTGTTTATGTGCTTGAAACTTCAGGACATGGTTTGGCCCAATAGTGACTTTGGAGGGATATTGTTATATTTTTATCCCCCTCCCCTTCCATTGTAATAGCTGCCTAATCTGGAAGTATCTGAAAAATATATAGATGGCAAACAAAGCCCATGTAGGTAACGGTTCACAACATGTCAAAGGATAGACATAAGACTAAGGTATACATGTTCCTCATCACTGCCAATCAAGACTGTGTGGGTGGGTGATGGTTCCTTCATCATTTTTTCTGGTAAGTGGGAGAGCTGTGAATGTCCGCACAGTAATCGAACGTTCGACAAACTGTAGAAACTCTCAGGCAGACTCTTATGTTCCTGGGAGATAAAACACTTTAATTGATAATGTTCATCCCTAGAGCATCCTCTGTTCATTTAAACAGGGGCATTGTACCTGCCCAAGTTGGGGTATTCTGTGACTCTATCATGGAATGGTTTTCTACCAACCTTCTGATGGATTCACACAAGTCACCTTGTCTTGCTTTGGGCTTACATAGAATGGCTTGTGACCCATCTGGTAAATGGTCTCCTGCTGGCCTATAAGTACAATAAGCACTTTAAATAATGGCTCCCGTGAGGCAGTGGTCAGTATGCAGGCTAGTTTCTTTTTTCCTCACTTTTTTGGGGGGAGTCTGTATTCCAAGTTGTTTTGTAGACTATCTGGTTATTTTTTCGACTTATACTTCTGCAATTAAACATTCTCCCAGTGTGACGTTAGGATTCTGAGGACATACGTCAAGTAGCTTATAGGGTGACCATTTCTTGTATTGTGCTTAGAAGTACTTGTCCAGATGAACAACCTCCTCTTGAGGGTAATTTTCTGCCAGCAAACATTTCTTCCATTGAAGTCAGAATCCGAAAAGAATAACCACAAATAGTAATAAATCATGGTTAAATAAGACTTTTTGACTTTCTTTTGTTTATGGGATAAAATCTTCAAAACATTAGTGAATTATCTGAACATATCTTTGATAACCATGAATCGTGAATTTTTTCCTTTTTTAAAAAAAATTTTTTTTGTTTTTGTAACTGCCAATCGGATCGAAAAACAAACATTACATAAATAATCAAAATGATCCATGTAAAAAAAGGTTAACAAATAACACTATGATGTTGGACAAAAGGTAATACTTGGTTCTTTAACCCCTTAATGACAATTGCCGGTCCTGGCACGGCACGGAAAAGCATGTGCTTTACGACAATTGACGTGCCAGGACCGGCACGTCTTTAAACGGGTGCAGAAAGCGATCTACTATCGCTTTCTGCACCCAAAAAGCGTTGCTGAATGCCTCGACCTCGAGGCATTCAGCAACGCCGCGATCGGCACGAAGGGGCCATCTCTGGCCCCTCCACGGGGCGTCAACATCCGCCATACTTTGTATGGCGGCGGACGCCCGTTTTAAAAGCGTTTAGGAGGCGATCGACGATCGCCTCCTAAACTTAAATGGTGTCGCTGGAATGCCTCGATCAGGAGGCATCCAGCGACACCAAACACTAACCTTTTGATGGGCTGTGACCGCTCCGGAGAGCGGTCACAGCCGCAGCTGCCGGCAATCTTCGCCATCAAGGAAGATGGCCGCCGTCCTGTAACAGGAACCACAAATTTTAAAAGTTCGCTAGATGGTCCAGACCATCTAGAGAACTTTGGCTCCACTTGCAGGTTGAATACAGGTACTGCATTCACCATGCAAGTCAATGGAGCCCAGCTTTCTAATCACAGTGTGATTAGTAAAAATAAATTAAAAAATAAAATAAAATTAATAATAATTAGAAAAAAATAGTAAAAAACAGTAAAATGTAAAAATCATTTCCCACTGATGTCACTATCAGGGGAACCTCCAAGTTGAAAAAAAAATGTTAAATTTTTTTTAAAAAAAAATAATAAAAAAAAAAATATATATATATAAAAAATATATTTTTGTGAGCAAGTCCTAAAATTAGCATATTAGCTTAAAACAATTCTCGCATGTGGTGTCTAGTTTTGAAAAATATATGGTTTTGTTGGGCACACTGAAATGGCCTGGCTCAAAGATGTACCAAATAGGGCATGGGCAGTGGATCCCAAATGCCAAAGTTCAACATTGAAAAAAGCGCATGCCCCAAATGTGGCCCTTTTGCCCCAAAACAGCCAGGCAAAATCATTCATGTGAGGTATCGCTGTACTCAGGAGATGTTGCTGAACACATATTGGGGTGTTTTGTGATAGTGACATATACGAGAACATTTTAATTCATACCTGAATTAAAATGTGTGTGGAAAACCAAATGCAAAAAAATGACTACCACAAAGTTTGACAAAGACTGGTGGTAGATATGGTGCATGGAAAGAGTTAAAATACTAGCATTTGAAATACCCTGGGGTGTCTAGTTTTCAAAAATATATGGGTTTATTGGGCACACTGAAATGGCCCGGCTCAAAGATGTACCAAATAGGGCATGGGCAGTGGATCCCCAAATGCCAAAGTTCAACATTGAAAAATGCGCATGCCCCAAATGTGGCCCTTTTGCCCCCAAACAGCCAGGCAAAATCATTCATGTGGGGTATCGCTGCGCTCAGGAGATGTTGCTGAACACATATTGGGGTGTTTTGTGATAGTGACATAAACTAGAACATTTTAATTCATACCTGAAGTAAAATGTGTATGACAAAACAAATGCAAAAAAATGACTACCATAAAGTTTGACAAAGACTGGTGGTAGATATGGTGCATGGAAAGAGTTAAAATACTAGCATTTGGAATACCCTGGGCTGTCTAGTTTTCAAAAATATATGACTTGATGGGGTAAATTGCATTGGCCGGGTTCAAAGATACCCGAAATGGCACATGGGGGGAAGAATTACCAGATTTGGAAAAAATGGCTTTGAAATAGCAAAACGCTACCTGTACTTATTGCCCCATAATGGGTAGAAAAAAGCAAAAAAACATAAAAACATTGGGTATTTCTAAACTCAGGACAAATAGTAGAATCTATTTAGCAGGTTTTTTCATTACCTTTTATAGATGAGTAAAAGATTTTTCAACTAAAAGTTAGAAACAGTCATTTTTTTCTAAATTTTTCACCATATTTTATAATTTTTTTAATAGTAAATAATATGATACAATCAAAACAATGTCATCTAAAGAAAGCCCTTCTTGTCCTGAAAAAAACAATATCTAATGTGTGTGGGTTCAGTAAACGGGAAAGAAGAAAATTACAGCTAAACACAAGCAGCGCAGAAATGTTAAAAAGGCCATTGTCACAAAGGGTACAAAAAGTAAAATCAGCCTTTGTCTCGAAGGGGTTAAAGGACCAAGGTTAAAGAATGGGTTTTATAACCATAACAGTTAACCATCCCATACAAAAATAATTTCTCTAGTCTGTAGCATAGAATATCTGTATCACTGCTCAAGGATTGCAATTATTATCCTTTTATAAAGAAAAAAGTCCCTTGTTGGTGGTGATATAGATATATTGTGTAGGTTGTAGAAATCGATTAGTTGGCCGATTATTTTTTTCGATTAATCCGATAAAAAAAAAAAAAAAAAATTTAATTTTTTTCATTTATTTAAAAAACCTGGATGTTAAAAACAAACAGCAGGATAAAAAAACTTTGAGAAGAATGCCAACCTGCACATTGAGCCACGCTGCCTCCCAGATATGCCTTATACCCCCAGATATGCCACTCCGCCCTTCCCAGATATGCCTTATACCCCCCTGATATGCCACTGTGCTCCCTGATATGCCTTATACCATCAAAGAAGCCCCAGTTGAAATGCCGGCAGTAGCAGAGGTTGTCTGCCAGAGAGGCGCATACAGGTCCCCTGCAGTGCTGCTGGCGAACGTTGCGCAATGCACGCAGACGACCGCCACCGTTCGTACTTCCGCCGGGGCTTCTATGGTGGAGCACCGGAAGGTCATGTCACACTGATGCTGAATCATAAAAGCCCCGGTGGAAGTGGAGGACAGTAATAGAGGATCCGGGTCCCCTGCAGCTTTGCGGGGGATCTGGATCTTAGTGACACCTAGAATGTAAGTTCCTGCGGGAACAGGGCCCTTCATTCCTCCTGTATCTGTATGTCAATTGCTGTATTGTACTTGTTGTTATCTGTAAAATGTTCATCTTGTACAGCTCTGCGTAATCTGTCGGCGCTTTATAAATAAAGTATAATAATAATATTTGCATTTGCTCTGAAAAACCCCTCATCTTATATTCGGTAAAATCGATTCAACTAATCGATTATGAAATTCGTTGGCAACAATTTTTATTATCGATTACTTGTTTCAGCCCTAAGAAAGACCAAACACTTTGGGTGATGATGGTTGCCCTGTACCTAACACTTTGCATGTAATTTGCGGAATGCTGCTTTTCTGTTTTCATTTCTGAAATAATCTGAAGACAATTGTGAAATGCGGATCTTCCTCATGTCCCTTGGTTCCAATGACAATATGGCTAAACCAGACACCCAGAACCTGTGAACATTATGCCTAATAATTACACTTTACGTAACAGTGGACAGAAGGATTTTGGTTAACTTTCTTTCTTTAACTGTTCTTTATAACAGTTGTATAATGTAATAACAATTATACAATTAAGTGTGCCAGATTTCCTTCCCTTTAAATAGTATGGTAGAAACATCCGTTTGCCCTATTTGGAGGCCCATGTGTGAATGCAATACAAACACAACTATTACGTTGCAATTAAGATTAAATTATGGCAATCCAGTTTGACAAGGCCATTTGAGTGAAACTTGAATTGCTCCCGTTTCACTTAAACACTGTATATGGGGAGTATTTTAAAAATGATTAGAATCGTCAAAATGTAATATCTTAGATTGTTTTTACTCTCATTCTGCTCTAAACAATTCCTCTGTGTCCTTTGTCAGGTGTTGCCTTGGAAATGTTATGTGCTGAATCAATGAAATCACTGGTGAGCGTAGAAAAGAAAAAAATCTACAGCTATTGTGAAGATGATAACTTGTTCTGGTGATAAACCATTCTTTGCTGGCAACTTATTTTTCTTTTAATTATAGATTTCTTTAGAGATTAATTATAGACTTCTTTAGTTAAGAACCAGCAGGATTCATGCTCCTAGAAACATTTAATGTATTTTTTTTTGTCTATGCAGGTGTGATGTTTGTTGTACATTGAGTTCCAGGAGATCAATAAAACTTTTTTTCTTTGCAAATGAGTATGCCACCTTCTTAACGTTCTGGTTTTCTTCTTTGCACATATGTTAAGCTTAATACCCTGGCATCACATAAAACTTTTCAGTTTTAATGGCACACACTTCTATTTGCAGCCACACACTTACTTACCCTAACATACACACACTTTTAAAATACAAACATACTCTCTCTCCTTTCTCATTCCCATTCCTCTTTCTCTTCTTTTCTTTCTCTTCTATTCTCTTCTTTTCTTTCTCTTCTCCTTTTTTCTCTTTTCTTTCTCTTCTCCTTTTTTCTCTTTTCTTTCTCTTCTCTTCTTTTCTTTATCCATTGTCTATCTTATTTATCTCCTTACTGTCTCCCCCCTTTCTCATGTGTATCATTATATGCTCCCTTTGTCACAGTCTCTCTCGTTTCTCTAGCTCTCATATCCATTTCTCTTTAGCGCTCCCCTTTCTCACTAGCATATACCGTATTGGCTCGAATATAGGCCGCACTTCCCCCCCCCCCCACTTTAAGTCTTTAAAGTGGGGGTGCGGCCTATATTCGGGGTCTAGCGCCCGACGCCCGGAACATTCCGGGCGCCGGGCAGGCAGCAGGGTTAGGATGCAGATCCCCCGCAGCGGTGCAGAGGACCTGCATCCTACTCTCTGATATGCTCAGACAGCCTCCCCTGCCATCACTTCCCACGGGGGGTGCCGGCACGGGAGGTTGTCTAAGCGCATCGTGCAGACGTTCACCGGCAGCAGCGATGCGCGTAAACAGCCTCTGCTGCCGGCACGTCTGCACGATGTGCTTTAACAATTTCCCTTGCCGGGAATTCCCACGGGGGTGGCATATCTGGGGGTAGAGTGGAGTGGCATATGTGGGGAGGGCAGTGTGGCATGTCTAGGGAGGATGGAGTGGTGTATCGGGGTATAAGGTGTATCAGGCACAGTGGCATATGTGGGAGGCAGCGTGGAGTGGCATATGTGGGAGGCAGCGTGGAGTGGCATATGTGAGAGGCAGCGTGGAGTGGCATATGTGGGAGGCAGCGTGGAGTGGCATATGTGGGAGGCAGCGTGGAGTGGCATATGTGGGAGGCAGCGTGGAGTGGCATATGTGGGAGGCAGCGTGGAGTGGCATATGTGGGAGGCAGCGTGGAGTGGCATATGTGGGAGGCAGCGTGGAGTGGCATATGTGGGAGGCAGCGTGGAGTGGCATATGTGGGAGGCAGAGTGGTATATGTGGGAGGCAGCGTGGAGTGGCATATGTGGGAGGCAGCGTGGAGTGGCATATG
This sequence comes from Spea hammondii, assembly GCA_029215755.1. NCBI lineage: Eukaryota > Metazoa > Chordata > Amphibia > Anura > Pelobatidae > Spea > Spea hammondii. The sequence goes on from JARDYJ010000004.1 coordinate 82,488,991, forward strand.
TGGGAGGCAGCGTGGAGTGGTATATGTGGGAGGCATATGTGGGAGGCAGCGTGGAGTGGCATATGTCGGGGGCAGCGTGGAGTGGAATATGTGGGAGGCAGCGTGGCAAGCCTGGGCTCAAACGTGCATAAATTGGGGGGGGGCTGGTTGCGAAATAAAGGCAAGAAATGCATTTTATCAAAAAATTTTTATTATGCTGTTTGTATTTAGTATAATTTGTTTATTACATTATTTTAAATAAATGAAAAATTTACATTCATTTTTTTTATCCGATTAATCGAAAAAATAATCGGCCAACTAATCGATTATGAAAATAATCGTTAGTTGCAGCCCTACATATATATATATATATCCTGTTCACCCATTGTGCCGCGTTACGGAATTTGATGGTGTTATATAAAACAATAAATAATAATATACTGCCTGTATACTTATGCACTCCTATTTGCCCCATCTTTCTTCCCCCATATCTCTTTCATCTCTCCTTCTGTTCCCCATCCCACTCATTTGTCGCTCTGCCCCCTTCTGGTCACCATCTCATTCATTTTACTGTCTGCACCCTCCCTTCTCCCCATCTTTTTAATTTCACTGCACTCTCTCTTCTCCTCATATCTTTCATTTCACTGCACCCTATCTTCTCCTTATCGCTTTCTTTTCATTGTCTGTATCTTCCATTTTCCTTCTGCCCCCTTCTCCCTATCTCTTTCAAGTATCCTTCTTCCCATCTTTGAATTCTTCTTCTGCTTCCCATCTCTTTCATTTCTGTCTCTCACCGCCCTTTCTCTCTATCACTTTAATTTCTTTCTTTGCCCACTTCTCTTACCTTTCTCTCAATGCTTTCTTCTTCATCCTCTTCTGTGGTGGAAGCCCAAGGTTGTTTTTTGCAAAGCTCTGCTTCAGACTCCTACGCGGTGAACATAGCTTACCTGCAGAGAGCTGGCAAATGACTCCGTATCCTGGTGCTCAGCAACAAGCACTGGCCCACAGCATGAGGGAGCGCTCAAGCAGAGGTCTGCAGAATTAGACCTTGGGCTTAATTTTTTGGCTGGTTAGTGGGAGATATGTGATCTCCTCAACCAGTCCAGCATCTGCTACTGATAAGTTCCTGGAACATAATAGTACAGGGACAAATTTACAAATCCTGGCACAGTCCCAGGAAAATCAGGACAGTTGGCAGGTATGATGTATTTTACCAAGTGTCCTTATTATGTAATCTATGAGGTTTCCTTTTTCCCTTCTTTGTGATTTGTTCATATTTATAAAATTGTGCTCTGTTCATTCGATCACATGCAACCACATGAAAAGCAGAGTTGACAGAATCGATGTGTGTTTTTTGCGTGCCCTTTTTGTTGCCCATTATATTGTTGTCCACTCTGACAGTTTAGTGACAAACATAATGAGTGCTGAAAGATTACTCTTGATTGAAATGCGTTCTGAGGACCATTACATGATAGATGACTTCTTTTTAAATAATAAGACAAGCAGAGAAAATATTCCTTCACAATCTGACTCTAATATCACTCTATTTATTCAGTATCCTTTGTACAAATATATATTCAAAGTTGGATGGCGGCATTTTAAAGAGTTCATTTTGAAAAAGAGATTTCTTATTATGGTACAATATACAAACCTGTATATGTGGTTAATGGTATATTGGAAAGGCAAATTAAGCTGAATATAATAAAGAAGAAAATGTAAACATTTATGTGTTATCCTTGTTGAATCAGGCATTTCTAGCTGTCTTTATGGACCTTGCTTTGTGCACCTCTATATGGACAAAAGTATTATTGAAATCAGGGTTTGGGCTGGGCACAGTAAAGGATAATCTTGATGCTTCTGCATACTAACAAATTTTGGACAATGCTATGCTTCCAACTTTGTAAGAACAGTTTTAGGAAGGCCCTTTTCTATTCCAACATGACTGTGCCCCAGTGTACAAAGCAAGGTCCATAAAGAAATGGTTGGATGAGTTTGGTATGGAAGAAGTTGACTGTCCTGCACAGAGCCCTCAACCCCATCGAACACTTTTGGGATGAACTAGAATGGAGATTGTGAGCTCACAAATGCTCTACTGGATGAATGGGCAAAATCTTTTAGAAAGCCTTTCCAGAAGAGTAGAAGCTGATATAGCTGCAAAATGGGGACCAACTACATATTAATGTCTATGTATCTAGAATTTAATGTCATAAAAGTACCTGTTGGTGTAATGATCAGGTGTACCAAACGTTTGTCCATATAGTGTATTTTAAACCTGATGGTGCAAATATGATTGGTGCACTACCAGGGTTTAGTTGAAATCGCCAGTAATTGAAGAAATACTTTACTTTAGTAGGAGCTGCTGCTCTGTGCCTCCTGCCTGGTCCGACTTTTCACACCATTTATTGACAACATGAAGCAGCAAGTCAGTGACCGTAAAGTGAAACCAATTAGGTCGCTTTACACGCATGCTAGACCCTCCTCCCCCTCAATGGCCACCAGGCCAATGCTGGAGCTAACTGTATACCACATGTCCGTAAAAGATGAGATCCTAGAATATTAGCCTGCTTATAGAAACAGGGCATAGGGAGCATAACATCCTGATCTTTGTGGAACATTACAGATTTTCAGACACAAGTAGCTGCCAAACTGTAGTGCTTTAGCTGGCAGTGGGAGATCATGGGGACACCTGCAATGTGGGAGGTGAGATCAGTCTGTCATCCTTGGTGAAGATGCCCAGATGTTAATTTCTGAATACACTATTGGCCCAGGTATAAACATTACTTTAAGTGTAGCAAGATTATTTTTTAACTTTTTCTTTTTTCTAGGGTTGAGGGTTTAAAAAAAATACCCCAAATAACCACTTACATTTAGACCAATGTAGTATTCATATTAGTAGTGTTTTCATTTAAAAATACAGTAGAGCTAAAGTAACTAGTCTAGAATATAGCATCAGGTTGATATATTGATTGATATCCACAGTGTTAGGGGAAAGGGAGTGGATGTTTTATAGGTCCCTTTGTCCATGTAGATGGTTCAAATTAGAGTCTAATGATCCAGTTGATTCAGAAGGGAAAGCTTCCAGTCTTATCAACATAATAAAACATTGATTTTAATTTGGCATATTGAGCCTGTTCTAGTCCACTAGAGGATGACAGATGAATATAGTGGCAAAGGTTCATCATGAACGAATAATGTGGTTAGTACTCACAATACAAATACCATAATTGAAATGGACTTGGGCTAAAATGAGAAAGTGGATCCACATGTATGAGATTTTCTTGACATTTACTCAAATTCAAATCCAGATTTGTAGATTATTTTAATCTGATCATTAAGGTGTAGTAGTGTTAAAGTCCCTGCTGATGGAGAATGACGTGCAGACATCATCAAGGGACTATCCCTGTGTACATAATTAATGAGTTTAGCAATCCTACTGTGAGGAGATATCCCAGGTTTCTCTTGTTTATTTGTGCGTTTTATTTTGTGATCCGTTTGAGTAAATCTAGTCATTTTTTCATGCCTGGACAAGTAATTTAATATCTTTCAATGGAGTAGACGACCAGAATAATTAGATTATAAGAGAAGTACTTTTCTGCAGACCCCTATGTCCAGCTATAGAAGCGACGTAACTCCATTTTAGAATAGATGTATGTCATCTGGGAAGTATATAGTATTGATTGGCAGGAGGAAAAAGATTGCCAAGAATATTATTTTGAGTAGATTAGATCTTGGATTTAACACAAAAATGTTTAATTGCAAAAAAAAGTCAGGAGGAATGATAAACTCTGGAGTAGAATCTGAGAAGGAATTAGAATCAGGTCTATCAGTAATGTTCTCACTTTTCTAGCGTCCATTTCAGGGCCAATACAAAATAGGCTGGTATGAGGAGATGAATCCGCAAGTATTTAGAATTCTGTGACACTTACTTAGATTATGGTGCCGATCTGTCCATTATTTTTAATCATTAAAGAAGGTACAGTCCCTGCTGGTGGAGAATGACGTGCAGACTTCATCAAGGGACTGTCCTTGTGTACAGTTCTGTGAGTGTTTGCTCCTTCGGAATTTCTTCTATTTTTGCATATTTGTCAGACTTATATGTTTCAGATAATCAAACTAATTTTCAAATTAGACACAGATTACCCGAGTAAATGCAAAATGCAGTTTAAATGATTATTTCACGTATAGAAGGAAACAAGCTATCCAAACCTATCTGGCCCTATGTGAAAAAATTAATTGGTTCAATTTCACTAGTCACACCGAGACACACACTGATAGCCCTCTTAAATCTAAACACCAATTAAACAGAACCTATTATCTTGCAAAGTGAAGAAGGCTGAAATGTCCCAAAAAGCAATGCATGATGCCACAGTCTAAAGATATTCAAGAACAGATGTGAAACAAAGTCATTGAAGAAAAATTGGAACTGTGGTGAATCTTCCAAGGAGTGGCTCGCCTACCAAAATTTCTCCAAAAATACATCAACAACTCATCCAGGTGGTCACAAAATAACCCAGAGTAACATGACACCCACGAGTTTTGGCATAATATTCTGTGGACTGATGAGTCAAAAGTGGGATGTGGTCCCATTACGTATACAAGATTCCACAATAAAAACATCATGCCAACAGTCAAAGACTGGTGGTAGTGTGATGGTCTGGGGCTGCTTTGCTTTTTCAGGACCTGAGCAACTTGCCATAATTGATGGAAACCATGAATTCGGCTCTGTACCAACAAATCCTGGAGGTTGAATGTCTGGCCATCAGTTCGTGACCTAAAGTATGCCGCTGTTCATGAAAAAGGATGAATACAAAAATACCTGTAAGTAAATGAAGGCTTCCGCAACATCTGGAGGCTGGAATGCATGTAGAATGATGCTTACGAGTGTTACAAAAGGAGCCTAAAGCCAACAATTGTGTGCATGGGCTCAACTCAGGACGTATCCAAGGTCCGGCAAGGAAAGAAACAGAACCTTCTGAAACCAGACCCCTGGAGGATTTAAAGGCCTTTCTGTTACATCCCACGTTATGTGCTAGCCACCTTCTGAAACCAGGTCCCTGCAGGATTCAAAAGGTATTAAACCACATTTGGACTACTTTGCCAGATCTGCAATTAAGCTTCTTAATGCATATTTTGTATAATTATGCATGTTTTCCTGTATATGTACCAAATATGTATTTTGGGAACACTGTTTCTTTTTTGGCCAAATGCTGGTATTCTTTTGAAATGTACACTCCTGTGTGTCATTAGAAATGATTACCATGTTTTTTAGCAGCAAAAAAAGTTTATTTGGGGTTTATTCAGTAACTAGGGAGTTATCACAGCAATCAAAGAAGAGTTTTAATGTGTGGAACACTCAACAAACCCTATTTGTGGTGTTTTGGATACACCTACAAGCCAAGTGCTGTATTTCTATCGGTTGATAAATTTCCATTACGCAGTAACAAGCAACCTATCTGAAGAAGTTGGCGTCTTTAAATATAGCTTTGCTTGTAGGAGGAAGGAAGTTTGCTGGTCTAATCTCTTTTACAGAGTATAGCCTAAAAAATGTTTCTGATTCAAAATATACACTCCCAGAAGCTAAAAAATATTGCTTATTATTGTCTTTATTTCATTAATATACTGTACGTGTGTAATTGTTATCAAGCTGTAGGATGGAAGAATGCAAACATATTTATATTTAATATCCGACATATAATGTGAATGCATTGAATACAATTTCGCTAACCTTTGTGTCTCGCACTTTTTTTTTTCCGTTTTTTTTTTACCTAGTTCAAAAATGAGAAAAATCTATTTGAAATCTAAAGCTGTGTAAATTGGTCCTGTATATACAGATCAAGTGTCCATCTTTTAGGCGGGAAAAAGAAAGGGAAGAGAGTGAGGGTGTGTAAGGGTGCTGCCAGACACAGCTTCTATTGTCGGGGGTGGTTACGTGAAGGTGTGCTGTTCAATATTCTGCCATATTGTGGGGCATTGAAAAAATGATCAGCCATGGATGTCACTGTTGTGACTTACTTTAATTTCGGCGACCCCCGGAAATCTTTGCTGCAATTTGCTGTGACATCACCTTGACGTTTCGCGACACATCCCCTTTATAGGAGGATGAAAAGAAGACTGTGCTAGTAGCTTAAAATTGCCACTAAACCTATAAAGCAGGAAACCAGCAGCAGGGTTATAATTGAGAACTAAATCCATTACACTGATAAACCTAAAGGACTGAAATCAAAACTTTATTCCCCTGAAAATGAGGATATTTCTTGACGAAACTTGTGTCCGACTTTTTTCCTTCCTGTGTTTTTTTTTTTTTTTTAAACATGTCTTTCATTTTTGTTTTGTCTTGGGTTTTTGGAAAACCTTTATTTTTGCATGACTACTATGAGAGGGAGCCTTGCTTGGAGATAGAACACTGATCGAAAAACACGGAGGGTCGAATCTGCTGTATAAGTTATTTTCTTATCCTAACAGCAGGGGTATACAGGCATACCCGACATTAACAAACACAATGGGGTCCAGAACATGTATGTAAAATAAAAATGTACTTAAAAGGACTACTCTTTTCGCTTATCAACGCATGTGCTGCACTGCAATCTGTAGGTCATTTTCCACCACATAACGCTCAAATTACATGAAGGATGAACTGACGTATGTGTCCATACTCGCCAAGTGAGCGAATGTAAACAGGGAAATGGTTGTGCTGCAGCTATGTCCTTACTTGCGAGTGTCCTTAAAGTGGGGTACAGGCTGTGAGCAGAACCAGTCCTACTATTTTGTAACATTTTATCTTTATGTAAATTTTTTTTCTTACAAATTGATGTAAATAGAAAACTTGGCCCTATCCAAAAACTATCATAAGGAAATATCGCATTTTATCTCATGTCTGTGTGCTAAAGGTCTTGGTAATGTTCATCATGTGCTTTTTACTAGACACAACAGGGCCCATGTTACCCACAAAGTTCTACCCTGCAACTTGATTACTTTTCTCTTAGGCTGTTGGTGGGTGCTGGTGAGATGCGGTTTATATAACAGTACTGCGAGATGGGAAGTGGGGAGCAATTACCGGCAACCAAAACAGCTCTGTTTATCAATTTCATAAAAAATAGCATTTGTAGGTAGGCATTGTCCATCTGATGCCGGAAAAAAGGCATTACTGCTTCATTAATAGTAAATTTTGTCGTACCCTGTAACATTGTTTAACAATGCCAGTTTTGGGGTCTTTAGTGTTATCCTGCTGCATTCCTCTTGGATCTCTTCCATCTTGTCACAATAATCACTGCCACTTGTATATACAGTCTTTTGCACCACCTTACCAGACATATATGGGTCAGGATATGATATATTATGGCCTACATTGCTGATAACACGGAACAAAAAGGCGCTGGTGCCATAGGTGGTATCCATTTTAGTCACCAATACGCCTGTCTCTGTTGACATTTGCAGAGGACGCCATGTAAAGTGTAGGAGTCTAAGAACAAACTAATCAAGCGTACTTCTGTTTCCGGTTACGGACTACTTAACGTTAATCACCATGCATTATCAGAAATATCCTCTTCTTATAAATAGTAGTCCCTTCAAAACTCCCAGCTACATTATTAAAAATAACGATTTAACGGTGGCTCTCCCCACCTACAGCCTGTGGTTGTGATGAGTTTGTTATTTCATGTAAAGGGAAGAGGTGTGAATTCATTGAAGTGAGTTGGCGCGTGCATGCAAATACCTATATGAACAGTGTTTTGTGTGTATAAGCCAACAAAAAGAAGGAAAGTATGGTAATGTTGTGCACATCAGAGTAATGGTTCAACTGCTCTTTTGCGATTTCAGTGACGTTTTACGCGTTCGTTTTACTTCTTTTGTTGTATAACTGTTCTTTAAACAAGTCCCATATTAAGTTCTGCATTTTACATGAAAAAAGGACTGGAGTTGGTCATTTCTAAAGTATTGATTCTGTTATTATAACAAATAGTTGTTTTATTTTACGTATGATTTCCTACACACAATGTGAGACTTCTGTTTAAATCAGCCTCTTTGTTAGAGGATTAAAATGACACTCCAGTCATCATAATAAGCACATGATAGCTAAATGCCTTCTTTAATGGTTTTTTCATTTTCTACTGCACGTTTAATTGACCAGATTCTCCCTCTATGGATTTGCACCGTGCTCCTTCCCCCAGCTCTATGGCTTGCGGGAAATGCTGGCTAGCATGAAAATTCCAGGATGATCCAAGAATTCAATTAGATAAAACTAAAGATGATTATCTATTCTTGGCATTCTTGTTTCAGTGATTATTTGGAGAGGGCAATGAGCTTGGGAAATATCAATGGTTCCGGAGTGGCTGAGCAGAATGGTTGATTTTGGTTCTCATACCTTCTGCGGTTAATTTCTCTGGGACCAGTGATGATACTGCCGTGAACCATGAGTTTATCTCTACAAGGCATGTTGGTGGAAACCGTTTGCAGAGAACAATGCCATAGGATGAGATTTAAATTTAGCTGTGGTTGTTCGTTAGGTAAAGGTAAAGTTCGGTAAAGCCCTACTAATATTACAGGTAAGGAGGTAGTTTGACATTTAGTCTACTCTGAAAGGGGGAGATTATAATATATATATATATATATATATATATATATATATATATATATATATATATATATATATATATATATATATATATATATATATATAATCATAACTTTCTTGTAACTTATTTTTGATGTGCTATTCATCTACCAGCATTACTTTAATATATAAATCCATCCTTATCTAGCTGTATTTAAAATGTGTATTTTGAGGTTTTCCTTTTTTCATGTTAGCTATTTTCGGCGTTGATTGAGAGTTCTATTTTATTATTCACACGTTCTTGGTGATTGTGTAATTCACCTGAACACCGCGGTAGCATCTGCCTCACTTGTGTTTGTTTTCTCTCGTTTCGCAGGGCAGACAGTCTTCAGAACAATACTTGGATGGGTGTCAATCAAGCGTGTTCCTAGGAGTATAATCAACCGAGATGTCTTGAAGATGTTAAACTGACAGACGCCACTAGGAGTGAGTATTCTTGAAGAGTGTTTTGTTTTTTTTTTTTTTCTTTTTCTTACTGGTTTTCTTCCATGTATCTTATACTGGCTTTGATATTAACCTATTGTATGCTACAGGGTTAAATCATTTTGCGGTGCTCAAATCGTAAATTGCTTGAGCTGTTGAATATGACTTGCGTCTCCCTAGAAAGAATACCTTTCCATAATGAAAGCACTAGTTACTCAACAAAAAAATACCATTCTGGAGATCAATAGATCACTCCAATATGTCAACGGTACTGGAAAAAGGACATGTATGTTGTGTTCGTGTTTTGTTAAGAATTCAACAGCTATGTGTTTTTTTTTTAGTCTGGGTCAGTATTACTTGCTTAGATAATGTGTTTGAAATGTATTTACCTTTTATAGGGCATAATATTTACCAAAATGCCCCTTGCCACTTCCTTTTTTTTGTTTCATTATAGCATTTGTTTCTAAATTCTTCAATACGTGTGTGTGAACGAACATCCCACCTACGTCTCAGCGCACCCAACCCTTGGTGCTGAGTGCCAAGTAAATCACAGTGCTGCAGAATATGATGGTGCTCTAAGAATCCATCAATAATTATAATACAGTTCTATGTATTTGCCAACATTATAGCCGGCATAATACAAATGTAGGAATAAGAGGTTTGTACATGGAGTCAGTTTAAGAGGATAAGTAAAGGTTTGTAGGTGAGTGTGTGTGCGCTTGTGCATATATATTGTATATACCAAAGAGTCATCCTACAATGTTCTCTGCGTTGGTAGAACATTGTTATAAACCAGAGATCTTCCCTTTTAACCTCCGTGAGCTTTATTACCGTATTATTTCTTTTAACATGGCTGCAAAGGTACACTATTATTTACTTTTTAAATGTGCTGAGTAGTCATTGTGTTAAGAAAAAAACCATAACACTTTTAATCTGAATGGACGGTATTGACAGTGATTAGTTGCACGAACGCTGTTCTTGACTTAATGGCGTATGGTACTATTCGGTTTAACTGCTAACAATGCTTTGTTCCTTTATTGGCAAAACCTAAGGCTAATGGATATACGGAGAAGTTTCAATCTGTCTTGCTTTGCCTGTATTGTTTCAACGTATAACCATAATTTATAATGCTGCCTAGTATTTGTACTCTGCAAAAAGGGTTGTGATTTATTAACATTGTCCACAGTTCTGTGTTATTCAATAAAACACGTGTAGTTAAGGCATATTTTCTCCATGCATAGGTTCTTTTAGTGATCTAATATGTCTCAAAGGGATAAATTGTTAGTGAGAGTGACCCCATGGAATAGTAATTTATCCCCTTTGCAGCATAATATTCCACTGATCCACATAATAATAATAATAATCTCTGTTTTGGACCCAACTCCCACTGTGCGCATACTCTTGATATGGCCCTTTTTGTAATATAAACAGAGATCCTATATTGCCAATGATTGTTACGTTTTGCATTCATTGTAGGTTAATGATATCCCATCAATGCAGCAGCATCATGCATTCAAGTCATTAGAACTGTTGAGTGAGACACTCTTACAAGCCACTCTGTTGTCTTTAACGGCTTAAAGGCCCTGGCTCCATATGGTCCTCGTGCATTGCCTCGGAGCAAACATCAGCTGGGTAGCTACATGATTAAAGACTGGCTTGTTTTGTGTCTGTGTTTCCTTCCAAGGAATTCTGTATAATGTTGTCATTTTTGTATTGTAGACTGAGATATATAAATGGAGCATTAAAGGTGCTGGTTTGTGGCTTTCATGGTTATCTTTTCAACATCTTATAATAAGGACCCTTGTTCCTGGGCCACTATAATGTATTAGACAATAGTTTCTGGTTTTAGCAACATACTGTTCTTACTTCTGCAAAGCCTTTGCGCAGTGCAGCAGGAAGACACATCGACAAGCAAAACCGGCCTGTTGTGATGTCTACGAGATGACCGAATAGGCATCCTGCAGGCGTACAACAGATTCTCGCTGTTCGTTTGAAAGGCAATCCTAACAAGGTCGCGGATAATGCATTGTGGGAAATGGACATGGGCCGATATGGGTGGGAAAAACGGGTTATAGTGGGCTGCTGTCAACCTCTGCTGTTTGTGCCAAGAAATTATGATCGGAGCTTTGCCGCCAAATAAAACTGTAGGCTAATTTGTAAATTTGAGGACATTTTAATGTGCCTCAGGCTATTGGGGATGATTGCTAAAATTATCAGATTAACTAAAACATCATAGACAGATGGCATGTACCTGCACTGGCGATAGTTTAGTTAATATCTTTCTAATTGCTTTTTTCTTTTTCTTACATGGAGTAGGACTGAGATTTTGTTTGAGGTTTGAAAGAGCTTATATTTACTAGATATTTGATATCTTTTTATAATACTTAAAAATAGAATATATTTAACCTTGAGAAGCAGGCCTCACAAAAATTACAATTTTGGTTCTATATACTAAATAACCATGTGTTTAAGATGTTTATGGATCACAATTAAATATTGTAATGTATTAGATGCAGCCCTCTTAGTAAGCTGAGCTGGGCTGCATCATTTTTCCTAACCATTGATTTATCTCTGCCCTATGGTTAACTTTGTGAGTGTTGATAAAAGCACAAGTGAATTCATTTATAGAACTCCTCTTAAAGAAAAGAGAGATTAGTAAAGCAACCTCTGATCTATGCCTGCACTTAGTGTGTAGTTTCACTGAGAAATGCGGTACTTTACGTTACAAAGGAAGACGGCAATTTTCTCTGTGGTGGACATTTACTGAATGCACCACTATCACCAGTGTTGCCAGCAAACCTTGTCATAGGCAATGATGTTCTTCTATGTAGACTTTTCCTATTCTTGTTGCTTTACCCAGTGGCTGCCTTGTGACATAATTCGGTCAGAAACAAAGCAGTGGGCCTTCCAATGCTGTCATTTTCCACTTTCCATTGGGGCTGGGTTCAGAAATACAGCTAGGGGTGCGGTATCCATTCCATCAGCACAAAATACTGCAGACAGGCTAACAAACCAGTTCAGGCAAAAGGAGAGGTTGGGTTCAAAATAGCCTGCCTGGTAGGAACATTATATCTACTAGTATATGGACCGCCAAGCAAGGCTTCTGTATTACCATTAAAACAAACGATGAATGTCCATTCATTTAACGTGTCAATAAGAGCACTCTCATTCGACTGACAAAAACAATAGAACGGTTGATGATTTTATATAAACAGTTTGACCAATTCTCTGATCCTTTAGTTATTGGTGACTAGAAGGGATGTAGGGGAAATCGTTCTATTTTTTTTTAGTTTTTATTGTGATTAATACACATTTTAGGCTCTCTACATAAGGTGACCTAAAAGATATTATTTTATTTTTTCTTTTTATCATACCTTGTTTCATGTTTGGGTAGATGTGTGAAACCTAGCTTGTCAGTCTGTTTGTGGAGTTGCCTCTATACACTGATCGGGTTTTGGAATACAAAACGCCACCCTGGGAATGTGTATTTTGTTTCAATGCCCAAATCTGATATGGCCAGGTTTTAGTTACCAAGATTTCTAAATCATTCACTGCCATCCCTGTGTTCCATTTTTACTCTTGCTGATTGTCTGAACAATTCATGTAAACATCAGAAACAGAGGCGCCTTCATCCGATGTTGTTCCAAAGGAGTTGCGTTAATTAATCAGGACTTCTAATCAATAACCAAGTACCGAGGATTACTCTGATTTCTAATATCATGCAACCTGGCGATATGATGATATAGTGGTTAGAGTGGACAGTTAAGCAAGAATGCCTATTTAAAGTGACAGTCTAGTGTTCCTAACAAAGAACATTTTTTAAATATGTCATAAAAAATGACCTTAGGAGATGCTGCAGCTTCAGAGCCGGGCAACACCACCCCCTCCTTAGTCTGGTTCATTTTCTACTAATCGGCTGAACACATTTGCAAGGAGGACCACACAACTTTAAAGGGACCACTCGGCATTTATATCCATCCCATTAAGACATTAAACACTTTTTTCTTCTTCTACCACCTTTTGTGTGAAAGAACGCCGAACACAGTGCTTGTCGATGCAGCTATGGTTTGCTGAACCTTTCAGCCCTCCATTGGTTAACATATGCATGCATTAGGAAGACATGTAGGGGGTTATTCAATAAAGTGTGCATGAGAAGAACATTTCAGCTCATTGATTTCTCTCTGCACGATGCATGAAATGGGGTTCTGCTATTAGGACAATGCTGGCCCTGCATGGTACATGGTGAACGTGTGAAGATTTCATGAAAGGCAACTTGCTGTTTCAAGTATGCATTATGCATGGCCAGCTAAGCCTTGATTGCAGGAGAAGCAAAGTATAAGAGAATACCAAATGCATACAAACCCTTTTTAATTTAGATTATGTCTGATTAGGAGGCTTGCGGAGAGTTATTTAGCAGAATGACTGACAGATCTGGGTTTTCTTCACTTATCATGCTGCAGCACATGCACAGTATATAGAGGCTTTGTAGCACCTTATGATGACCAAATGTTTTCCGTCCATGTTGGTAATGCAAAGCCATTAGATAGAGCTCACTTGAGTTTTATCGCGTAATTAAACTTATCTGTAAAGCTCCACTAGTTGTTCTGCATAACCTGAATACTAATTCTAGGCCAAAATGCTTAATGTTTATTTAGCATGTTTCATTTTCTGCCATCTTTTGCATTTTTCAGTATTTTAGAAAAATACGTGGCAGAAAAAAAAATGATGACTTAAAAAATAGGGAATGTGGTGTGGAATCGATTCCTTTTTTTATTTATATAATCAACCGTCTGAGGATATAGGGAATGTTATTACTTAGTCCCCAGTAATATAGACAGTGTTCTTTGTGATGTCACGTACTGATTTTAGATAAACAAGTAATATAAATTAATGAGCTGGTTTCATAAGTTACAGAGAATGTGTAGGACTTGCTTTCCCTTATGTGAAACTGCTAGCCATTTTTGTAGTGATTTGTAGCTTACCAACAAAACCCGTCCAAATGCTTTGGTGTATAACTTTAGAATGAAAATAGAAAGCTCATTAAAAACTGATGTCTTTTGTAATGTAGTGTTTTTCGTGGGGGTTTTTTTTTTGTGTTTTTTAGGTCATTTCTAGAAGCAACCTATCTTTAATTGAAAGAGGTGTTTTGTAGACGGCTATGGACTGCATCAAGCTACAGTACAGCATGCTACCGGCTTGAAGTATTTTTTCACTGCAAAATCATTCAACGGCCAATAAAAGTAAGTGCAAACTCCTTTATAGTTGGCTTTAATCTGACATTTACTGAACATTACCCAGGGACCTCTTATATAGCTGTCTGAATAAGGAAGATCTAGTGTCAAGTGTCTGATGTCAGTAAGCTGTCGCTCCACCAACGGTTATTGCAACTAAATGTTTCTTAATTACCCTGACTTCCCCTCCCTTATACTAGCATTTATTTTCTTAGATCACCTCCTGTCCAATATGCTTGTTAACTGGGGGCACACATTTGATTTTCCTCAAGGACATATTATGCAAAGATATTTTTTCACAATCAGAACATAGGCATATGAATGTAATTTAAAGTAATGCATCTGTTTTACAAGAATGGCTCATGATGTACACTCAAAGTACCATATCTGATAAAAATGCAGGATCCAATGGCTGTGGGAGATAATTTCGTATGTAACATAACTGTGAATCTCTGTATTCTTTTATAATAAGAGCACCATTAACCCCTTAAGGACCAGGCCCTTTTTTTTTTTACACTGTAGGACCAGAGCAAACAGCGTGTCTTTGCTATGTCTTACTTACTCAACGATTACGTCCCTCTTTCTCATTTAGTATACACACACAACTTACATGTTTTTCTTGGCAAGTAGGGCTGTTTTTTGTTCTTTATCAAAAAAGTATAAAAAAATACATTGTATTCTTCTGATAAACTACACTACACATATCACCCTGTATAAGATTCTTGGTTGCGACCTGGTATTTTTGTATTTAAAAAAAAAAAAATAATGTTAAAAAAATACGTTCATCAACTTTCTCTGATTTAAAAGCTATCCTATATAATTTTAACTTAGATTGTTTTTTCTATTTTTTTAACCTCTACTTAACCTAACCATACTTAACACATTCCCTTATAACTAACCCTACCACACTAACTACCAAATATGCATTAAAATATTAGATACAAAAATAATATAAATATATATTTAAAAAAAACCAAACAAACAAAAAAACCTGCATCTGGAGACCCAGGGAGTTGCTTTTTTCTTATAGTGGTTTTTATTTTATTTTTTTTGCATCTTTCCAGTTCAAGATCATATTGAGAAGGAGTGAGACAAAGGACATTGACAAAGACTGTGCTTACAAGAATTGCCTTTAACATCTGATTGTATCTCTGCATGTGCTGCAGTTGACCATTCCTATCATGGAGTGGTCAGCTACAGCGGTGAGACGAATTATAGAGACACATTTGTGTTTGGGCTGTTGGTATGCATCAGCTAATTCATTATTTAATTTAGTAAATTTTTTGTTTTAATTGAATATGTGAATAATATGTGTGGCTGTCGCAGTCAGTCATGTGATCTTTGGTTTGTCGATTGCCATGTAAAGTTGACATCAATCATTACTGCCATGATTTGGCTGCGTTTGTTACTGTCGGCTGGAGTCTGCTGCTGTGTAATGCTGAGTAGTCAGATAACTGCTTTACTGTGCAATATTTCGACTTGTATTTGGTGACGGTCACATCCCTTGGGTTTAAGAACCTCTCCTGCACACCAGGAAGTCATTAACACTGTTTATGCCTGCTTAGGCTAATGGAAAATGCAACTTAGCTATTCATTCAAGACTTGAACTGACCCTAATATCAAGGTCTGTTTTGAGGAACAGTGCCAGTGTGTGACAATACAATTGTGACAAGAAAAAAAATGTGTAATGAGTCTGTAATCTTCATCTGTAAACGTGCATTGGTTTCTGTGAGAGTCCAAATGCAACATATTTAAGTTTATTCCTTCAGCTAAGATATTGTTGTCCTACTCTAGTAACTTGAGCCAAACCCATAACCCAAAGGAAGAAGTAAATGTGCAATGAACAATGTTATTTTGCAGTCTGGTTTTATTTTTGCTGCCAGTGCATTTCGTTATGTGATGCTGATGTAGAAGTCCTGATGTTCAGGCTGCGTTCCCTTACGTTGCTGAACACTCACATCTAGATATTCCCAGTGAGCGCTCTGTACAGAAGCAGATTTGGTTCATATGTATTGCCATAAGAAATAATTATCTATTTCAAAGCATTTATGTGAATTGATAGGCAATTATAAAGTAAACAAGTAAGAAAGGATTGTTTAGAAGGCTACGAATAAGTGCTAAGTTTAGCGCAAAACGTGTTAGGCGTTTACTTTCGTGTTTCCCCTCCGGTCGATACACCCCTGCTGTGTGCTATGCGGTGGATTAAAAACCTGCAATAAATACATATTTTTGCACATCAAGGAATTTGTGCCTTTTATTTGCTGACCCCTGCAGAAATCTCCTGCCTTGCTGCTGTTGTGCTGCATGTCAATGTCGGTGGGATTGCATGGAGACCGCAGGAGAGCGTTGGAGACCTTGAATGCTGCAGTCCTTACTTTTATCACACTGAATATGGTGCCTGAAAATTGTATTTTGGGCCTCTTTTATGGGCCACCAGGGCAAGACCCCCCCTCAAGCTAAATGTTCTCAATCCTCCCATGCCCACAGGTGTCGGTCAACTCCTCCACTTCCTATCCCTCTGTCACAGCTGACGGCAAGTGTAAAGAGACAAGAAAAGGTCACCCACAGCTTGACTTATTAATTAAAACCTTATTATGAGTTATAAAACGAGCAGAATAAACATGTCACTTTATTGTTGTGTGAGTTTTCCAACGGCTGTCCTTTGCACTTGTTTATAAGCCTTTGCTATTTTACTTTAAATGGTAAGGAGGACTGTGACGACTCGGAATTTCCAAGCAAAGCTGACAAACAAGTGTGTATTTGCATATGGCTTGTTATAACGGAGTTCCTGTCAGCTATTCTGTTAGTGGGTAGTGAGTCACTGTCGCAATAGTGCGGCGATTGTTGCTTTCTGTGCAGGAGCAGCATGGTACAGGCAGCCCACGGTAAGCGCTAGGCACTGACATACTGCCTCTTTGTCTTCTCTCTTCTAATAGATAGCTGTTCAGAGAAGGAAGCCAGACTTCCTACTAGTCCATTCACATCGCTGCTTGTTTGTTTGGCCTCAACTGAAAAAGTGCTCTATAAAAAGACTTGTAGCAATTGCACCTGTGTTTTAATTTGATTTACTGCATACCCATATATTGCATATAATAGGTCTAAACCGAGACTATTCTCCGGATCTAGATACAAAGAGCTATATAAATGCATAGCAATATAGAGAGGTGGATATAATTTATCGAACTACGTATATAGATGGATATGTGTGTCTATGTCTACAGGTATATTACAGATCTCTTTTTGATGATGATGTACAAGATAGTACAAAAGTAATACCTTATGTACGTGTGCACGTATGTATATGTGTGTATGCATGTATGTATATGTATATATATATATATATATATATATATATATATATATATATATATATATATATATATATAATGTATTTCTTTTCTTTTGCAGATGGAAGTGTTTTAGTTTGGCCCCTGCTCCTGGACGAGCAGCATCACCATATGATCACATGACTTTGGATATGGACGCAGTCCTGTCAGACTTTGTTCGGTCCACAGGGGCTGAGCCAGGTCTGGCAAGGGACTTGCTAGAAGGTAAGCATCATACTCCATGTAAATTTAACCCAATGCCATGGCACTGGCACATCATCACATTGCCTACATAATGCATACATTGATGGTTATTGCTGATTTAGGGCTTCTTTGTATTTTGGGGTTTACATAAAGAGAAAAGCTCTCCAGTTCTCACAACCTTATGGCTTCTGACTACAGGTGTTGTTAAAAGTCCCTTGACATCAGTTAAAAGTGCTACATGCGAAGGACAGTCTGTGTAACAAAGCAAGAAAAAATAATTACTACTGTGATGATGTACTGTAGATGAAATGCCATTCCTATAGGGTTAATGATACTTTCAGCATACCTGAAGATGTAAATAATGATTTCCTTTTTATTCAAAATGCATTGCATATGCAGAATGCATTGCTGTATAGAACCTTACAATACAATAATGTTATAGTTACCTATAAAGAACATGTCTTAAAACTGTTTAATAGGAAGTGTTGTTGTTATTACATACACTGCACTTATATAAATAGCCTCACCATACATTAACACACTATATTTTTTTCTGCATTAGAAAATATTCTTCTCTTTATATTCTCTTTTTATTTAATCAAGAAAATGTTACTTACGCATGAGAGTAAACCAGAGGTTCTTCATTGTTCTTCAAGGCACAATACAATATGATATGAAAACACCAATGTTGCAAATTAAACCATGTTATTTAATGAAAAATTGAAAGAAATCAGCCAGAAATAAATATTTCATATATTTGGTTTGAAAAAGTTATGTCTTTCTAAAATGATCCTTGCTTTTTTGGCGTAGCATGTTTTTTAATTAATTAATTTTTATGAACAGCTCCCTACTGTGAGAAAAATTTGCATTTTTTTCTTCTTATACAATTAAATCCCAAGCTGCTCTAATCAAATTAAATAAGAATGTAATTAGGGGACCACACTGACTTAAATCATTTATTTAGATGCTTATTATGGGCAACTCAATGCCCGTAAATTGTTCCTTGCTGCCTAACATGCAATTTCTGAGTGAATTGTAGAGCTGTGCAAGAACTTTCTGCTGTTAAGAGACTTTTAATAACAGAGTAGGAGAAGCAATTTTCTGTTAAAAACAAGTGACTCAACCTATAACTGTATAATTAAATAGTACCTTTATCTCTCATGTGTGGGGATTTTGTGTTCTGCCATCTCACCTCTCTGGGATTTTTTGTTTCTTTCCGTACGCAGTGATTAGTTTTAGGAACTCCTAAGTGTGAAAAGGTTGACAATTTGACATGTATGACGATAGCGTGTTAGAAGGGTTGTAAGTTAGCCCCGAATGCTGCAGTGAAATGCCACTTCTGCCCGGTTACTGGCAAATAGCTGTAACAGGCATTCAAATTCAGCTTCTCGGAACCGGGGTAAAGAACCTTATAGTCAATCTCCCTCTGGATAGAGCAGAAGGATCACAAAGCACAGCTGTACCAGCATTCCTTTTCCAGGACATGCAGACCTTCTGCAAAATAGCCAGTGTATATGCCTCTTGGGATAGTCGGGTGTGAATTGACATAATATAACAATTCTATAGAGTACTTCCTCTAAAATCACACATCACATCTATAGTATAATACTTGTCTATGGCTATAAAGATTGTTGTAGGCTAATGGGGCAGGTTTCCTCTCCAGATAACATAAAATACAATAAGACATACTGCTACAGAAGGAGAAGGTGGCCCTACTGTTCTTCCAGTGTATTTGGAAGTTGAGGGGAATGAGGCAGAAGGAGAGGGACTGCTTGGAAGAAGGATGATTTAATTGTAGTGAGGATCATGTGGAGGACATCTGAAGATCTCAAAGCTAGAGAGAGCAGATGGTTTCTTTTAAGATGCATGTTGAGGGTATTGGAAGGATGAATACCCTTGAAAGGATTGAAAAGACTCTTCACTTCTTTGAGCAGGAAAGTTTTTAGTGAGCATTAAAGGTTAGACATAGGTGTGTGAGAGTCTGACAGGTAATATATAACACAGTGGAAATGATTAATAAATCATTACCTGTAATAGTTTGAGGGAATTCACCTGAGTCACCTGATAACAAAGAGCTGTACCACCCTAAAAACACGTAAACGTTCTGTATAAGACAAGTATATAGTTTTCTGAGACAAGTATATAGAATCTATCAGGAAAACCACAGAGCGAATGGTCACTATTTACAAGACCATAAATAAATGCATAAATATATTAAAAAAAACCCCCAAATGTCAGAATAGATTAATAAATACATCTTAAAATCTCGTTAAGCATATATATCAATTGCTGTCATGTGTTAGTAGTCCAGCATAATTAATCAAGAGAAAGTGTTTTGTTGAAGTCCGCTTAGATGAAAATTCTTCCTCCTAACAAGAAAGAGAAAACGCGCATAGTGTGTACTAGAGTTGTGCATTCGTATTCGGGAGAACATGAAAACAAACAGGAATGTTGCGTTTTCGTTGTTCAAACCGAATACCCAATAAACTAATATAGCGGTGGGTAAACGTATACGAAGACGAAGAAGCACAACACGCAGAATCTTCGTCTTCATCCTCGTTAATATCTACTAGCTAATATCTCCCTTCCCCCCCCATACAAGTCACTGCCTGTAGCCTACCTTGTTTACGTAGCATCGCGGGGTTAACGGGAACAGGAATCCATAGGGACGCACCAGGAGTTAAAGGTCCGTAAGAACGACTCTATTGGGCGACAGCAGGGCATCAACCAATGCGCACACTTTAATAAACAAACTCACATTGACTTGCAAACTGATGACATTGCAACAATCAGATCCAGTACTAATCCTCACCACTCCTTGAACACACAGTCCTTTCTCTTTGAAGATCAGTATGTTCTCTTAACTATGCTGCTTGGAGAAAGGAAGTACAATGTCTCCATTTCTTGTTGGGAGGAATAATTTTCTTCAAAACAGACTTCAACAATGCACTTTCTTTTGATTAATTATTGCCGGATGAATAACACATACGTGTTTGATATATACAAAATCAGATTTTAACATTTATTTATTATCTATTAATTTATTTAATTAATCTATTAAGACATATTTTATTTATTGGTCTATTTTGATATATATATATATTTATACACATCTTTTCTACTCTGAGCCGTACATAATGTTCTGTTTTTACGTCTGAAGCCAGCAAAAATGAACCATGCTCTGGGCAGGTGTAGGATATTTAACAGACGGCAGCTTGAATAGGACAGAGAGGCTGAGGTTGCAGGAATACGGAAGCCAGACTTCATCTATTTTTAATTAACCGACGTACAAACATGCATCATTTTCTCTAGTGCTGAGAAGGCATAAATGCCTTGTTCTTTTTTTGTTAAAAGATCTTTGTGTTGTTTGCAACATGGTAAAAAAAAAACAACAATGTTTTTTGACTCCCAATTTTTGACTGTGCCGTTTTGGGATTATGCAGTCCGTTTTGGGATTATGTCCTTATACAAAGATGTTAGATGGAACAATGATCTGAATGATCCACTAAGAATCCCTTATCACATTCTACAATGGAACTATTTTTTTATTGGAAATAAATGACTAGAAAAATTAAATGCTAAGCTTCTGTCCATAAACACAAATTTACTGAGGGTTTCAATTTTTCTTTTCACACTGACATTTATAACATAAGAGAATCGTACCCTCTTATGTTCATTGAATGATTTCTCAGCTGTTGTTACATAATGTAATGAAAAAAATCCAGTTATAAATATTTGTAGAAATCCATTTCCCCTAGAAAAATGGTTCTGAAAGTTTTTAGTAGCTAGGGTTTGCAGAAAGAAGCAACAATTTCCATGTCAGTAAGTGATATTGGGAATTCCTTTTCTTTGTCTGTTCTTTGACAGCCAAATTGAGAAATAGTGTCCTCCCATCTAAGGTAGGGCAGTACGAGCACATATCCAGTGAAACAACAGACCTACACACCAAAAGTTATGCAAAGAAAAAAGGTGCTGCTGAAGAATAGAAAAGAATAGATAATAAATAGAATAATGAATACGGGGATAACCAAAAGCAAAGAAGAAGGAGCGGGTTCAAAGAGCAAAACTTAGATATAAATGATATTATAAAATATAACTTTAAATTGATAAGGCGGAAACTAAATGAATGAAACAAAACAATAATGAACTAACCCTCCCTTATATGTATTGAAGTATACCACTAAGCACTGACATGACAAATGTGTACATGGCTAAATGCACGGAGTGTATAATCAGGGCTACGTTGTCATAAGACACTCAAAGGGTTAAAAAAAAAGCAAAATACTAAAAAGCACACTATGAATCCCTTTAGCCCAACCCTTTTAATAGAAGAAATATATGAAAGATATATATGGGACAAAACTAAGTATCAAGTAAATAAGTAAATAAATAGATAAGTGACCCGTAACGCAAAAATAAAGCATCTAGTCTTCTAGCGCTTCAGCTCTGGGTTGTGAACACTCTTATCAAAACAAAGGCACTGCTGTAAAGACTATTCTAAAGTAGAAGAAACAGATGGGTCAGGTAGGCTTTTATGAACTAAAAGTTATATTTCATGATATCATTTATATCTGGTTTTGCTCTTTGAACCCTTTCTTTCCTCTTTGGTTCTGCTGAAGGATAGACAATGAAAAGAAATCCCCAGGTAAGAATTCTCCATTTCTATGTCATTGTCGGCAGCGCTGGTGAGATGTAACAAAAAAGGACGGGCTTCAAGAACTCATCTGCCAAAAGTTACATGGGAAAAGGAGGAAACATCTAATTACAGTGTCTTGGAGAAATATGCAAACTCCACCAGGTGGCTGCTTTGCATATTTTGTCTGGAGTATCTTTAACGTTTTCAGCCCAAAATGACACGGTAACTCCTGTGCAATTGTTTCTTTGCTTCAAAGGTTGCTCTTTGTCAGCTGACTTGTAACTAGACTTCGACACCGGCCAAGTCCTTGTGTTTGTCTTCGGGGGAAAAAAACCTTCATATTCCACGAATACTCGCCTGTTCCCGTGTTCTTTTCGGCGAATATTCCTGTACGTTCTTCGTGTGCGTTTTTTTCAGATTTGTACCCCCTTCATTTGCATGGGGATCATCACACATGGATGTGTAGTGGAGATGCAGGGCTCTGTCTATTGTACCTCTTGCACCCCCTCCCCCCAAATGTTGGTCCTACAACAATGAAATAGGGAATCTACTGATGAACGTCTGAATGACTTCAGGTACACAAAACAAAAAAACTAAGATAAAAGATGCTTTGTGGGTGTTTAAAATTTGCCAGCTGCTAAATCCATATCACTATCTAATTTAATTTGCTGTTGTCAGGCGTTCCAGCACTTACTGAGAAATGCTCGGATACAAATATATTTAGGATATGGAGGCATTCACAGTGAAGGTCCGTACGAGCGACTCTGAACCCAAATGCTCTGTCCTTCTTTTTCTCAAATGTCCCATAATATTTGGTGGGTATGACTAGTTTCAAACAAGAAGTGTGTAGACTAATTTAAACAAAGTAAATTTCCAATACCCTACTGTTTCTATACACATTATTATGACTTTAAGGGCTATAGAACACTGCGATACACTCCAACCCAGCAGACATTCTCCTGAGCTAATAGAGGTTATGTGTCAAGGAATGAAAGATGTGCAGGTGGCTTTTCATCTGAAGGAGATACTGTCCCCTTAATCAGGGTTGGTTTGGGGGTATGTATTAATGGCTCATAGTCACATAAGTGTTGGCAATGCCCCCTACAACAAAGCTGTCCCTATCTGGTCATTCTAGGTTCTGGGACGTGTATATTTTGAGGTGTACGTAGTATTTATCAAACAAAGAATCTTCATTGCTTCGTTCCTTCCAACCAGATTTATCAAAAAACATGGACATGACATTTTGTATTTCTACTTAGTGTTCCAAAATTAACTTCCTGATCAAAACTGCCAATTCCTGCCTTTTGTGTGTATAAAGAAATCTTGCAGTGTCTTGTGAGCTATTGATGTAATTGCCAAGCTGACTGGAAGAGCTGAAATGAAAGACATTGTGCAGTGATGGGAACTAATAATTTGTTAAAAGAGCTGTGGATCTAGAGCTACTTCCCTGTCTTCTTACTGGATGCTTTTTGACATAAGTACAGTTCTTTTCAATGCTTGAATTCACAAAGGCGCTCTCTCTCTCACTCTCACTTATGAAAATGATGTATAGTACAGTATGCCCATGACACAAATCATTACTACAGATCAAGCACACTGCTTTCTAATTAGTTTATTGATTTAACATATAAAAAAATAATAGTGTGTTTTTCTGGATTTTTCACTGGAATATGAACATTTCACCCAGAACACCGAGCACCATTACACGCGGTCTGTTGGCAGTAAGGCTTCTGCTACCAGGGGAGAGTCCAGGCTGGCCTTAGATAGACAGATCTCCCACGCAGGGAGATCATGAAGTACAGGTACGTCCAAAGGGGCATCTTACCACTAATAGGTTAACAAATTACATCATGTAAGAGGTTGGGCATTCTACGGCAATAGGATTTATGTACGTATAAATTTGGTAGTAGTTTGCAGGAACATACTGGAGGTGAAAATTATCATTTTAAGGCCAGCAGCCAGTAAATTACGTGTGTGCAGCCATACTTTTGGGATGTGTAACTACCTGCATCCGCCCAAGTGCCAATAAAGCACCAACTAAGCCTGTACAAATGCCTAGTGGATTGGTGCCTGATGTCCAGAAATATTAGTTGGAAAAGCACATTAAAAAAAATTAATGGGACTTTTGTTATTTAAGAAAAGAGAATCGCATACATCACTTTTAATTTTTAAGGTGGTCCATCTCCTAACCATTCATGTTTCATGTATGGCTAATTTTTTTTATTTAATATATATTTGTGTTGCAAGCCCAATACAACTTAATTTATTTTAATCCACACAATGTCACACCATGGTTTTGTATTTTGGTCTGGTATAAATGATTGTGTTGCGATTTATTTTGCATTTTATTTCATGCTTTGACACAGTTCCAGCAAACATATTTGCCATTTTCACATGATGTACTTTTCACGTTGTCAGCTGCTAATTTCTACTAATGGTACTTGGCAAATTCTTGCGGTTCACTGTGATTGCCTCCATATCCTAAATGTATTTGTATCCGAGCATTTCTCAGTAAGTGGTGGAACGCCTGACAACAGCAAATTAAATTAGATAGTGATATGGATTTAGCAGCTGGCAAATTTTAAACACCCACAAAGCATCTTTTATCTTTGTTTTTTTTTTGGTTTTGTGTACCTGAAGTCATTCAGATGTTCATCAGTAGTTTCCCCATTTCGTTGTTGTAGGACCAGCATCTCCACTACACATCCATGTGTGATGATCCCCATGCAAACGAAGGGGGTACAGATCTGAAGAAGGCCATAGACTGCTTGTCATAGAGTACATTTTATGTTTGTTTAAACAGTACTGTGCAAATGTAAAAAATACTGTAAAATAAGAAAGCTGTCAAACATATAATGGTTAATAACCATTAGTGAGTGAATAGAAGAAAATTCTAAATCAAATCAATGTTTGGTGTGACCACTCTTTGTCTTCAAAATGGCATAAATTCTTCTAGGCATACTTGCACACTTTTTTAAAGAGTTAAGCAGTAGATAGTTCTCAGTGACTTCGACTGTATATTTGACTGTTGTCATGAGGCTAAAGTGACCAGATTTTTTAAATCTGGGGACTTTTTTTTATTGGCAAATGGTAAAAAAAAAAACAATTTAAAAAGCATAGTTTCTTCAAACTATACAGAATATGCAGTGTGTTTGTATATATATATTGGCTCGATTATAGGCCGCACCCTTAAAGTTTGGTGCTATACAAACAGAAATTTTAGAAAACCAATAGCCATTTTCAGCCCCCCCCCCTTAATTTATAATGCACCTTACTTATAGATATGCCACTCTGCCCCCCAGATATGCTTTATGTCCCCCTGATATGCCCCTCTGACTCCTGATATGCCTTATACCCCCCAATGTGCCACACTGCCCTGCTGATATGCTTTATGCCCCCTAGAAATGCCACTCTTTCCCCTAGATATGTTATTTCTCACATTTTGTCCATGAGATAAAAAGATAATACTCAATCCAGGGGCGTCTGGTAACCCTACACATGGCAGAAACAATTTGGGGCCAGTCAGATGCATCCCTGATTGTATTGCATGATGGATAAGTATCTGCCTGTACTTCTCAGTATTGGGGAGACCATTAATTCTGACCAAATCCCCAACTCAGTTTGCAGAAATGCAGCCCCAAACTTGCAAGGAATCTCCACCATGCTTCACTGTTGCCTGCAAACACTCATTCTTGTACCGCTCTCCAGACCCAAAGCAAGTAAACTACCTTCTGCTACAGCCAAATATTTCAAACTTTGTCTTATCAGTCCAAAGCACAGCTGCCATTTTTCTACACACCAGTTCCTGTGTTTTGTTTTTTTTTAATAGTTGAGTCGCTGTTTTGAAGGTTAATGGTGGTCACACCAAATATAGATCTGATTTAGACTTTTTTCCATTCGCTCACTTTGCATTTTGTTAAATGATAAAAATTAACTATTAAATATTAAACTAAGTCTATTTTTGAAAGCTTGACTTACTTTTAAGTAGTTTTTTTACAACTGCCTAAAACTTTTGCGTGTTTACATATAGACATTACTTTAAATCTTGTTGAGTTTCAGAAGGCTCATATGATAGTTACTTTACACCTGCTGACTTGTGTGTCTTTTTCAGGAACTTGCAAAAATGTGTTACTTAAAATAGCAGCCATGCTGTTGATGAAGATAATATCCATTTCTCGCTTAGGTTCTTGTTAATAGATATTTGTTCTGTGGAGTCAGTACTATAGTTACCGCCAACAACGGCACCACGTAATAATACTTATGAAATGCCAAAAATTTGACATTTTCCAGCAATTGCTACTGGTTTTGTTGCAGTAAGAATTATGTTACAAAGATTAATAATGTGGTAGTGATATATTTACATCTTTATTTATAAATACATAAGTAAACTTGACTTTTCTAAGCAAATAAACCCCAAAATACTGATATGTGTATTTTGGCATGGATGATCTTATTGCTGTGGGCATCGTTTGACCACAAACTAATTTTCAGGGCAGTAGAACCCTGAGACTCTTTACTGTTATGACATGCCAGTAGTCAGGCAGTCTAGAGTCAATGGGGTCATGATGAAGTGTAAATAAGGAACCTCTGATCACGCGGGCTCAGAAGGTTATAAGATGCTTTTGAACACACAAGCTTCGCAAAAAAGGAATTTCGCTTTTACAAATCCTGGATTTTGTAACTTTCCTTATGTAGTGCTCTGTAAAATGTAGAAAATATTAGTAAAACATTTACAGAACCGTTTAGCACGGTTTTTTGATGTTATAGCGTTAAAATATTTCAAGGTCTGCTGAATTTCAAATTTTTCCACTAAGATAAGTGAAATGATCTCGGTGTGCAAGAAAAGCCACATTATCATAATTGTTTTCCAAAAAAGTGGTATGTCCTGTGTGGACATGCACCAGAGTCAGTAACTCTTCTGATCACAGCCCCCAATTTGTGGCCAGCTCTGCATGTTAACAAAATGTTATGGAGTGCTGTCAACGAGCAGCTGAACACATGAAAGTCTTACCAGATCGCTGGACATGCCAGTGGGCTGAACTCTTGGAACTTTATTTTAGCTGATTTCTAAACGGTTCAAGCTTTCAGTAATTCTTTCTCTACTTTCTCTTCCTTTTATTCTGTCTGGTACACGAGTACCCTTATCAATAATTGGCTTCCAATTTGGAAAATTACTGTTAATGGCTCATTGATGCAACACATTCGTACCTGTAATAGTTGGTTTTGTTGGCGATTAATTTTATTAAATATATTGATTTGCTTTCAGGAAAAAACTGGGACCTAACAGCAGCGCTAAGTGACTATGAACAGCTCAGACAGGTGAACACTGCAAATTTGCCTCAAGTTTTTAACGAAGGCAAATATTACAAGCAGCAGGAGAGAGAAATTACTCAGCACGTCAACAAGATTGAGAGACCAATTCTCCAAAGACAGGATGACATTGCTCAAGGTACAGTAGCAGAATTTTGGTGGAATAACCATTACAAAATATTGTAGGTTGATAACTGCCTACCCCCGAAATATCAATAGTTGCCTTCTGGACTTCCACCACTTTGGATGAAAGTTTTAAGAAACATTAGTACAAAGGTACTGGACTTTTGCTATATTCTTTTCCTATATGTATTCTGATATATGATATATTCTGTTTGTAGCCCTGGCTAGAGAGAGAGAATAAAGCAATGGATTCTTTTATTTTGAACCATTTCAGTGTGGCGTGTAACATGGCCAATTCTGCATCTGGGGAGGGACAGACCCGTGTGTCAGGTTATCTGTAAGACTTATTTATATACATTTTTAGTATAAGACTAAGAATGTGTATATTTGGCTGTTGGCACTAGCATCTGTAGTGATTTTCTAAAGGAAAAAAAGGTCATCTCTTGGCCGTCTCTCGTTGCTGTTGTCTCATGCACACCATGGTCCTTTGACGTATTCCTTCTTTAAGGAGAATAGGCCGCCTGGTGTGTCCCTTGGTATAATACACTCAGGAGTGCAATAATAAATGAACTCTCCATAAATGCAAAGTCCCGCTGGAAGGAATTTATCAGAAACTTAGAAATGACCAACTAATTTAACAGGCGATTTGCATAAAGGCAAAGTCTCCGGGCAGCCCCTGCCCCCTGTTCCTCCAGTCGGTAGAGAGGGTGTGCCTGTTCCTCGGTGGAGAAGGTCTGCCATTGATGCATATATTATATCCAGTTTGTTAAATGTGTCACAGTTGTGGATCATATAAGTCATAAATACAGCTATGGATCTACATATGAATTGATAGCTATTTCTGATCTGGAGGCTACAGCTTTCAGCCTTAAAGTAATAGTCTTGCTATTGGTTTGATTCTGTTCTTCTTCTTCTTTTATTGTAGAAAAGAGACTTTCCAGAGGTATTTCCCATGCAAGCTCTGCAATTGTCTCTTTGGCTCGGTTGCATGTAGCCAACGAATGCAGCAGTGAGCCATTTCCTCTAGAGATGCCCATTTATACATTCCAACTTCCAGACCTCAGCGTGTACAGTGAGGACTTCCGAAGCTTCATAGAAAGGGATTTAATTGAACAGTCAACAATGGTGGCCTTGGAACAAGCAGGTATTAAACGCTCCTGTGTTTTGATTTATTAAAAGGCATTTATAGGATGTTTGGTTACACATGTAGCAAAAATACATCATGATTTCTGTTCAGTTTTCTTATAATTTGGGCTTTTGCATTTTAACCAGGTTCTTAACCAGGACTGTTTTTTTCAAGATTGGACTCCTTACATTATTCCAATAAGTAGGTGGTCCGCAGATTATCTTTTCAGTTGTTCCGTCGGACTGTCCTTACAAATGGATGCGTATGATAAGCTCATAATCGTTTTTTCCCTTTGTATTCCTGCAAGGGGGTAAGCAAACCAGTGTTGCCTGTTCTCAGTTGAACTAGTCTCAGATATCTGATATAAAGATTAACTAGTCGCTTAATTAGTGCTCTTGTGGTTGGGATTTATTATTCCCTGCACTTCATATGTCTAAGGCATTAGAATGTACCCTAGACGGACCATTTGGATTAAACCCCTATGATCCGTCACCCAGAGGTAGATAAAACTATTTGTGGTAGAGAACTATTTTCCTTGTAGGAACGTAAATGAATGAAGTCATAACGAGGTAAGGTTTTCTACTTTTGAAAGTATTCAAAGGTCAAAATTGAAGAGTGTTGTATGTATTTATGATGATCCTGCATGAGGATGCAGAGCTGTAGCTAAAATATAAGAGTTTTACAGAAAAGCATGCTTTTAGTGACCTTTAGAAATCTATAACTCAACAGATAAAATGTTTCAAATTACACAGGTTATTTTACTGTAGGCTGGTGAAAGCTAGTTAAAAATGGAGTGCGGTTGAAAATAATTTTTTCACCAGCCTTCCAAAAAAACTCACACTTTTTTTTTATTTTTTTTAAACTCTGCCAATGAGTTTTGAATGTATATGCTAGAAAACACAGATTTTTATTGTTTTTGTTTTGCACTTATAGCTTACATTTATAAAGTACACATGAATATCACCTTTTCCTGTTTGTTGTAGGCATATATTTATACATTATAATTTATACATATTAAATTAGTTAATTCATTTAGCATGACCTTTTGTTCAGAGGGCCTCAATCCAAGAGGAGGCTCACGGATATTGAAGGATGTTTAACTGGCTTTTAAAACCTTATTGAACACTAAAAAGTATAATCTAATAACGTGAAAATTCCAGTTTTATAAAACTAAATAAAAGACGTTTTACAATGTGTGAGAGTAGTGTTTTTCCTCATGTAGTGTCTGGACACTGCACATTCCTGAAAATCAGGTCAAAATATTGTGGTGAACATTTTATGCAATCCTCTAGGAAATGCCGGTGGTTATTTGTGTCTGGCTTGCTTTGGTTAACATTCCGGTTTCAGTTTATCAGCAGAGGCTCTGGGCTGGGCTGTGAGTAGAGCACTTGATTGTGTGTCCTCTCTTGCTCCTTCATGCGTGGTTTTCATATTTTATATTTCAAGGTCACATCTAAAAGGTGAATGGCCTTTCAGACACTGCTGAGAAGAGAAGATTCTATAATTTTCAAAATACAGTTTCTATTAATGTCTTGAATAGTTGTTCCTTTTACCACTTTTGTGGTTCATGCTGATGTCCTAGAATTCTAGAGTAAAGTGATGTACAGAAGCATCCATGCTATTAGAGAAGCAGCCCATGTTGGTTGGCCCTTCATAATGTTAAGTGAAGTCAGTGAGATGGAAACGCAACTTACCTACAAAGGCTTAAATGAACCCCAGACCCTTAAAAAAATGGTTTCCCAGAGTTAAATGATTTATAAAGGTCTTCAATATAAAAATTCTATAACACACGTGCTGTTGATTTTCTAAAAAAGGGTACCAGGTCAAGTGTTCTTAGTATCCTTCTGCGTGCCATGCGCAATAAGGTCGGATGCATGCCAAGGATTGCACAGAAATGTCTGACCGTGTTGGGAAAGATATAGCTGTACTGCAACACTTACCAAGATGTCACTAAAAGGAACTGCTTGCTAGTCTGGTAGAACCTTGCTAAAAGTCAACCTTCATCCCACATATTGCATGTGCTTAGGGTTATATGGACACGCTTATGACATACCTTTCAAACTAATGGACTAACAGTCATTAAGGATTGGAGTTCCATAGCTTTCTATACTAATGCTATATGAACTGCTCCCAAAGTCTGGTTTTCTCATTAGACGACTGCTGATCTTTTCATAACAGCTGTAATGGGTATGTTGTCTGGAGAACAGAACTAAATGCATTACCTTCCCATAAATATATTCTCCTTGAGCCTGTCCAAAACTCCCATTATGCAAGTGTTATTTGTATCTAAGTGGCTATTTATCCCTCATGTATTGGCATTTTGGCTTTCTCCCTGCTGGCTTCTGTACAGGGGGTTTTCACTCTATCAGGATCAAACTAACATAAGTAAGTCACTCAAGCAGTAACTTCTCTCCAGAAATATATGGGGAAAAAACCTGGATAATCTTATATCTGTAGCATGTAAAGCGTTCAAGCGGTGTTACCTTATGGGATATATAAATCTAATGCAAGGACTAGCAATTCTTGGTTCTTCACTTGCGTCTCCTTTGACTTCCAACCACTATGTAGATCATTTCAGCAGCTCTATGTTTTTGAAGATACATGAGAGAGAAATATATGGGAACTACTTTACACTGAGAAATTAAAGTCGTTTAATGAATGTACTGTATTTGCTCGATTATAAGACAAGGTTTTTTTTACCCCTTGTCTTATAATCGGGGTCGTCTTATAATCAGACCTCAAAAAGGTCTGACTATGAGACTAAAATCCAGATTCCCCGCAGCGCTGCAGGGGATCTGGATCCTCCTGTCTCCCCTCCCCAAATCCCCCAACGTACTGATGCTTCTGAGTCCCCGGTGTGTAGCCGGGGCAGCGTGTAGACGTCGGTTAGCGGTTAGCGGTGGGGGTTGTCTGCGTCCATCGCGCAGACCTTCCCCGGCTGTTGAGCCTGTCCAAACGCTGATCGGGTCGTCTTATAATCGAGCAAATACGGTACATTGCCCTACATATACAGTATGGTTACGTGTTATATTTCTACTGTCGCACATTGGTTGTATTGGTTAATAGAACCTATAAGAGGAATTACTGAGCTGCTGCTTACTAATAGTGTGAATTTCAGTGATGGGTTACAGTCATGAGTCATTATTAACCAGAGTCCTAATTTAGTTCAAGAAGGTGAGACTGAATCACCCTGGGAATCTGTGAAACTACATTACACTTCACATTTATAGCAAGCTTTGCTCATTACAGAAGTTCCTGCATATTAAACAACCAGTAAATAGAGCAACAGTTCTCTGAATCCGTGTAATTTATTTTTTTCTTTTTATCAACCTGATACATTTTATAGAATAGGTAATTGCATAGGTATTGGAAAAAACATGTTAAAATCAAACCGTACTTCACAAATGTTACGTTTTAGGAAAGC
Source organism: Spea hammondii (assembly GCA_029215755.1). Lineage (NCBI taxonomy): Eukaryota > Metazoa > Chordata > Amphibia > Anura > Pelobatidae > Spea > Spea hammondii. The sequence goes on from JARDYJ010000004.1 coordinate 82,521,381, forward strand.
TTGTGCCCCCTCCCTTGTTCTTTGCTTTCATCCCCAGTATGTTTGCTGGCTATGAGCAAGTCTGTGTTCTATGGCCCTAAAAGACAAGACAGTGTAGACAACAGAAATGTATTTATAAATTAATTGTGTCCAAATGCTTTACTCATTGATTTAAATAGCTATAACCACCCTAAAACAAAAGTGTTCCCACATAAAAAAGAGGCTGTCTACTGGACACGGGTACGGAATAACATGCCCTGTTTGTAAAGCCTTCCTGATACATTGTGTACGTGTGTGTTTATCTTTGACCGAAATTTATATATATATATAATTTAAGATTACTGTATCAGATTAGCACTTTACATTCAAATCCTTCCCGCAATGTACGTTTCCATAGAGGACACCACTCTGAGCACTTACTCTATTGAATTGATTTGGGTTTTTTTGGTTTTTTTTTCATACCTAAAATTATTTTTTAACCCTGTAATTTTGTCTCATGCTTGGAACGCATACTTTTCATGTCACACGAGCACTTCCATTCTATTGCCATAGAAACAGAAACAAGCTTCTTAAGGGTTTCTGGGATTTTACCACTTACTTCAGAAGGAATAAACAGACAGATTTTCTGAGGTGTAATTAATGCTTTATCTAAATACACATCTTTTGAAGAGGTTGAAGTACTCAGTTATGATTTAAAATGGTTTAACATTGTTCAATCTGTTTCCAGGGAGGTTAAACTGGTGGTCGACAACATGCTCAAGTTGCAAACGTCTTCTGCCTTTAGCCACAACAGGAGATGGGAATTGCCTCCTCCATGCTGCCTCTTTGGGTAAGACATAATAGTTACGTGACGCTGTATAGTATTTTTTTTCTATTATTTTTATGTTAGTCCTAAATTTTCTTTTATGTTTTGAAAACCAAAACTCAATCAGGGAATAACATCCGTATCTATTCCTGGACACAATTCAACAAATGAAATGTTCTGTTAATGTTAGAACGTTATTTTTGCATCATAAAAAAGGGGGCACGATACTAAAGAAACAACTTAAGCTGATTGGGGTTGGTAGTCTATTTTTGAACATTTGAAGTTGTCATAGTAATAGATCAGGATCACCACTGTGATTTTAAAAGAATAAAGTGATGCGTGTTTAATAACACACATAAAAAACCCTTAGTGAGACTGCATGCTGTTATTATTCTGCTTTTTGTATAGAAGAGGTTTTATGTCTTAATGTAGTCCAAAGTATTTACAGAGGTGGGGAGGCAGTGTCAGTGAACAAGGCACCTTCGGATAAAATTGGCACAGTGAACCTATTTCCACATTACTGTGCATTGGAACAATATTCTGATGGAACAATTTGTGTTAAAAGCAAATTGTATATTTTGTTTGCTTATTTTCAGGCATTGTCCAGTTTTACAGCTTGAGTTTTTGGTTGTAGGAATGTGGGGATTCCACGACAGAGACCTAGTCCTGAGGAAAGCACTTTACGCAATGATGAGAAGCGGAGCCGAGAGGGAAGCCCTGAAAAGAAGGTGGAGGTGGCAACAGACACAGCAGAATAAAGAGGTAATGGTGTATGAGGGTGCAGTAATGCATGTTTGATTGAATTGAGAAAACCCACATGAGAGGAGTGTGATTTCAGAGTCATTTGAGTCTGAATACTAAAGGGAAAGTTTGCAAGAGAGTTGTGTTTGACATCACAATACATCATGAAGGATCAATGCCATCATGTACCGCAGTGCATTACAATGGGGAAAATGACATATCAAGCAGTGCATAAAATAACAATTTGGACCTACACAAACAAACGGTAAGGAGGGCTCTGCTCAAACTAGCTTATAATGTGGAATAGATGATTGAGAGAGTTAAAACCACCACTAGTCTGCTAACTCTCCCAATAATGAGTAGACCTCATTAATGACTAAAAGGTAACCAAATAATGTAGCAAAATAAAAGGAAACTGGCATGAAACAAAATGTGTGAGTAGCAGCTGTAGAGTTGGGGAAGTTTCTTCCAACGACTCCACTGAAATCCTGTATAGCTCTGAAGCCATAAGTAAACTGGTTCTCTCATGCCATCCAAAATAAGATATTGGTAAGAGTTCTTGTGTATCTGTGTACTGGTGTATTGATATAGTATTATAAGGTACATAGTATAGTTTGGTAGTGCCTTCCATAGGAAGACCATGCTTCACTATGGCAAAGTTAATTGACAGTTACAGTAAATTGGTAGATATATTAACAGTGAGCTGTGGTCATATGGGACCAGATCGGCTTTTCTGGAGTGTTAATGCATAATAAAATGGTTACATTACTTTTTTCCCGCAGCTCATTTACGACTCACTTTTAATAAAGACTCAGTTTTGTCTTTTCTTCAGATTCCAATCTAGGGCAATTATATAAATAATCTCGCTTTTGACCTAAGACTTGGTGTGATTGAGTATGTCACTGACATATTGTATAAATTAACACACCATCTATATTGCTGTTGGATTGGATAACAAATGTTTGTTATAAGTCAGTATATGTGTATGTTTGTTTCAAGATAATATATAACTTTAGAAATCAAATACAGTAAAATGTGCCTCTGATTTTTATTCTTTTACCTTATCATTTTCCCTGTCTATGGCAGCCCCGCTATCATATAAACTGATATAAAAATAGCATTTTGCTAACAGAAGCTGGCAGTACACTCTCTAAAATACTAAACGGATATCACTTTAGCAGATATATTATTTTTTCCTGTATGGCAACCACCTATCAGTGCTTGCAGGAAAAAATATATGAACAAGGCAAAATCTTATGTTTTGGGCATTTAACAGTCCTATCAATTATATTTTCAATGCTCTGTTTCATTTTAGAAGTAGTAGGCACCGCTGTTACTTCAAGTGGTTTATATTTGGGCCTGATGTATTACTCTGGCAAACTTGGACATTTGTGTTGTGTTTGCAAAAGAAGGATCCTACGCAAGTGTATTTTCATTTTTTTTAATCATGAATAAGTTCTGCAGAAGTCAAGCTTGGGAGAAACTCAATTTCTTTTAACTTAGTTCTAGAATAAAGAACATATACTTTCTAAACCTTAGAAACGTTGTCTGTCATTTGTACGTTCCCTTCGGTAAATATGAATAATTCATGCATGAGTAGATTTTAATAGGAACACTAGCTTTGATGTTGGACATATACGTCGCTGTCGGGTTGATTTTCCTTTACTTTTCATATGAAACTGAAGACAGATTCTGAGGGTTGAAGGATGATACAGCAGTGTGGTGCGACTTGCCATACATTATGAAGCTCTTCAAGGTTATAGGGATTTTTTGGGTCCTTAAAAAAATGAAAAAGCTAAAGTTTGTTCAAAGTGTGTTAATGGCTGATACTTTTAAAGCATTCTGTTGGTGACTAAGACTACTGACAAAAATATACAATGCAATTAGTTAAGTCTTTCTTCTATATCAACAGTGTTGACTTTCATGGCAAAGAGTAGTTACTAAAGAGGCTGGATATTGGAGCTTTGGCTTTGAGACTGTGGCTTTGAGGCTTTCTTGTGACTGTTTTGCACCCCATACTAGCATTGGGCCTGTTAATTAACAGTCTCAATTGTACGTGTGTGAAAAATATATATATATCTTGGTAGTTGATAATTCACCGGGATGGTGCAACAATATGCATTAAACCTTTTTCCTTAAACTTTCAGTCATTCCGTTGTTTTTCTCACTTATAGAGTGAAGGAAAAAATTATTTGATCCACTTCTGATTTTGTACGTTTGCGCACTGACAAAGACGTGATCAGTCTATAATTTTAATGATAGGTTTATTTGAACAGTGAGAAGCAAAATAACAACAAAAAAATCCAGAACAATGCTTTTCAAATAAGTTATAAATTGATCTGCATTAAGTATTTGACCCCTTTGCAAAACATGACTTAGTACTTGGTGGCAAAACCCCTGTTGGCAATCACAGAGGTCAGACATTTCTTGTAGTTGGCCACCAGGTTTGCACACATCTCAGGAGGGATGTTTCCCCACTCCTCTTTGCAGATCCTCTCCAAGTAATTAAGGTTTTGAGGCTGACTTTTGGCAACTTGAATCTTCAGCTCCCTCCACAGATTTTCTATGGGATAAGTGACTAGGACACTCTAGGACCTTAATGTGCTTTTTCTTGAGCAACTCCTTTGTTCCCTTGGCCGTGTGTTTTGGGTCATTGTCATGCTGGAATACACATCCATGACCCATTTTCAATTACCTGGCTGAGGGAAGGAGGTTCTCGCCCGATATTTGACGTTACATCCATCGTCCCTTTGATGCGGTGAAGTTGTCCTGTTCCCCAAAGCATAATGTTTTCACCTCCATGTTTGACGTGGGGATGGTGTTCTTGGGGTCATAGGCAGCATTCTTCCTCCTCCAAACACGAGTTGAGTTGATGCCAAATAGCTCGATTTTGGTCTCATCTGACCACAACACTTTTACCCAGTTCTCCTCTGAATCATTCAGATATTCATTGGCAAACATCAGATGGGCCTGTACATGTGCTTTCTTGAGCAGGGGGACCTTGCGGGTGCTTCAGGATTTCAGTCCTTTACGGCGTAGTGTGTTACCAATTTTTTTCTTAGTGACTATGGTCCCAGCTGCCTTGAGATCATTGGCAAGATCCTCCCGTGTAGTTCTGGGCTGATTCCTCACCGTTCTCATGATCATTGAAACGAGGTGAGATCTTGCATGGAGCCCCTGACCAAGGGAGAGTGACAGTTAATTTGTGTTTCTTCCACAATAATAAGAATAATCGCACCTACAGTTGTCACCTTCTCACCAAGCTGCTTGGCGATGGTCTTGTAGCCCATTCCAGCCTTGTGTAGGTCTACAATCTTGTCCCTGACATCCTTGGACATCTCTTTGGTCTTGGCCATGGTGGAGAGTTTGGAATCTGAATGATTGATTGCTTCTGTGGACAGGTATCTTTTATACAGGTAACAAGCTCCTAGTCTCAGCTTGTTAACTGTATACAAGACACCTGGGAGCCAGACATCTTGCTGATTGATAGGGGATCAAATACGTATTTTACTGAGTAAAATGCAAATCAATTTATAACTACGTTATTCTGGATTTTATTCTGTCTCTCGCTGTTCAACTAAACCTACCATTAAAATTATAGACTGATCATGTATTTGTCAGTGGGCAAACGTACAAAATCAGAAATATTTTTTTCCTTCACTGTAACTCATATAATTTGAATGCTGAGCAGTGTAATAGAGGTGTTTTTAAAGATAATATTACAAGTGGCATCATACATTTGATGGCCTGCATAATTCTCAGCTGTTGGATCCTATGTCATCTGCTTTATTTATCATCTTTTGTAATGAGCCACACTATGTAAAAATAAATAGCCTTTGCTTACATTGCGTCCTTATCTTAACTATATATCTTACTAGGAAGATGGCTACCAAATGACTACACTATGACTTAGCTATCTCGTTTACTCTTACCTTCATACTTTGTAACTTACTTTGAGACATGTGAAGTGCAATGCAAACAGTACTTGTGTGCATGTATCCACAGAGCAACAGAGATTAATTGATGTCCATTATAAACAACAATCTGAACTGGATTATTGATCCCTGAAGTATGTTTTTGTAACATGTCTTTTGCTGATTTTTTTTATCTAGTCTGGACTGGTATATACAGAAGATGAGTGGGAGCGGGAGTGGAACGAGCTACTAAAGCTGGCATCCAGTGAACCTCGGACACACTTCAGCAAGAATGGAGGCTCTGGTGGTGGGTAAGTCTAGATTGTGTAGACATATACCATGCATTAATACAAGTATCCCTTGCCCCACGATTGCATGTAAATAAATTACCACCTTGCATGTAGAAGACGCTTTCTACCTAGCACCAGACTTTTCAATGTATTTTCATGGTCCCATCTCCCATTCATCCATGTACATTACATTTATTTATAAAGTGCCGCAGATTCCGCAGCGCTGTTACAGTCAGAAGAACAATTTAGAAGTACATACAATAACACATACAATAACAAACTGGTGCAAAGGAGAAGAGGGCCCTGCTCTTGCGAGCTTACAATCTAGTCAGTGGTTGTAGCCCGCTTAACATCTTCCTTGAGCTGTGAAAGACCGGTCAATGGGTCTCCTGGCACCCAGTTGATCAATCCCCTTCAGCAAGACCAGGACTGAGAAGGGACCTCTCTTCCTGCATACTTGATGAGCCAGCAAAGGTAGCAGGAGATATGTTTGGATGAAAAAGCCTAGGAACTTGGGGTAGGGAAAAATGGAAATGCATACAGTGGGATATTGCGGAATCCCATGATATATTTGTAAGGAGGACCACTACAATTTTAAAAGGACACACAGCTATCATGCTGTGTATGTTTTAGACATTTAGACAGCTAGATATCCACAGAAATTCTAAGAGTACCTCCTCAGCACACACACAAACTAATGCATGGAGCTTTGTTATGTTACATATATAAAAACTATTTTATCCTCTATTAAATGACAAAAGTCGTTCTCTTGATTAATAAATTACTAGCGGTCTTGGGTAGATATAACAGAAACTATATATGATTACTACTGCTGCAGGTATGATTATACCCAAAAATGGCCGCCGCCGCACCGATCATCAAAGATCGCGGCGGCGGGCTAAAACAGCTTAGGAAGCGTCATTCACAGGATGGCATTAACAATAGAAAATGAGTTCACAGAAGGTCTATCCAGACCCTCTTGAGAACTCTCGAGCTCCTCCTGCAGGTTGAATGCAGGTATTGCATCCAACCATGCAAGGTCAAATGGAGCCCAGCTCACTAATCAGAGTGATTAGTAAAAAAAAAAAAAAAATCGTTTTTAATAAGCAAGTCCTACAATTCTTTATCTTCACAATAATTCCCGCATGGAAAGAGTTAAAATATTGGCATTACAAATGCCCATAGGGTGTCTAGTATTAAAAAATGTATGATTTGATGGGGTAAATTGAATTGGCCGGGTTCAAAGATGTCCCAAATATGGGACATGGGGGCAGTAGGATCAGATGTCTAAATGGCAAAAAAATACACACCTCACAAAGGCGGCCTTTTACCTCCCAGATAACCCAACAAACCCATGCATGGGGGTATCACTGCGCTCAGGAGATGTTAATGAACACATATTGGGGTGTTTGACACGGACATATACCAGGAGCGGTAAATTTTTACCTGAAGTACAACATGTGTGAAAAAAAAAATTTACTACCATAAAGTTTCACAAAGGCTGGTGGTAAAATCAGTGCATAGAAAGGGTTAAAATACCAGCATTTCAAATACCTTGGGGTGTCTAGTTTTTAAAAATATATGATTTGATGGGGTAAATTGCATTGGCCGGCTTCAAAGATACCCGAAATGGCACATGGGGGGGAAGAATTACCAGATTTGGAAAAAATGGTTTTGAAATAGCAAAACAATACCTGTACTTATTGCCCCATAACGTGCAGAAAAAAGCAAAAAAACATAAAAACATTGGGTATTTCAAAACTCACGACAAATAGAATCTTTTTAGCAGGTTTTTTTATTAGTTTTTGCAGATGAGTAAAAGTTTTTTGTTTAAAAAGTGAGAAAAATAATTTTTTAACAAAAAATACCCATATTTTATCATTTTTTTTTTATAGTAAATTAGATGATGTGATAAAATTAATTGTATCTAAAGAAAGCCCTGTTTGTCCTGAAAAAAACAATATATAATATGTGTGGGAGCACGAAATGAGAAAGAAGAAAATCACAGCTAAACAACAACACTGAAAAATGTTAAAAGAGCCATTGTCCCACAATATACTACGAGTAATAACCCCTATTGTCCTTAAGGGGTTAAACCTTGTGATGTTATGCTAGAAGCAAATAATGTTATTGATGGCTGTGACTCTTAAGAATTTCATGTGCCCCGGGCCGGCCCGACAATGGAGCCGAGTGGGGCAACCGCTCCAGGTGGCACTTTTTATTTATTTTTTGTTTTACAGCCGAGAAGAGAGAGAGAGAGGGCGCCGAGTGGTTTTATCTCACCAAGTTGTCAGTGCCCGCTCGGCGCCTCTCTCTCTCTCTCTCTCTCTCTGTCACTCACTCACTCACTCACTCTCTCACTCTCTCCTCTGCGAGCCCTCTAGCTCAGTCTCGGTGCCGGCTTGTAATGTTGTAAAGATGACGTCATTTCCGGCGCTCAGCATTACAAGCCGGCACCGAGACCGAGCAGGGAGACTCACCGCGGGACTGCTGAAAGGTAAGTACAGGGGGGGGGGGGAGGAAGGGTAGATAATGGGGGGGGGCATTTTAAACTTCGCCCCAGGCGGCATTTTGTCTTGGGCCGGCCCTGCATGTGCCCCTGACACAGCGTATATAATTCCTTGCATTTTGCTGCCTTTTTTTGAGAAAAATCAATGCTGCCTCTGAGTCAACCAATGGTGTATAATATATGATATTATTGTCATTGACTGGCACAGACTGTGGAGCCCTTTGTCATGTCTAGAGAGCAAATGTGTCCTTGCAGAGGAAATAACAATATGATCTTAGAAATTTGCTTTTGGCAGGACCTGGCGGAATGCCTTTTTTCTTGGTGTTGAATTCATGAAAACAGTAACTGTACATACACAATACCTTTCAATGCCATATAGTTCTAAAGCAAGATGTAATGAATGCTGGTGTTGAGAAAGCGATCAGGACTTCAAACTGCACTCAAAGAATAAGCAGTGAAGATATGTCTAAGTGACATTTGTCCAACTGCTGGAAGGCCATTTCCATGCTAATTAATCTACACTGAAAACTGAATATGTTCATCGCCGCAGTAACAGGTCATCATATTAAAAGAGAACAATATTTAGTATTAAATCAGACACAATTACCCAGTTAAGTGTGACAATGCAGTCTGAACTGAAGCGTTTACTGCTTTCTGCAAATCCTCTATGCCTTCTGGGGCACAGAAGCTTCATTTGAGTTAGTTATGTTCTGTATCAGCGGAAGCCAATATAGACAGCTCCATCATTGCTGTGGAACAAAAGATGTTAATTCCCCACTAGCCACAGGCATACACATTTTCTTAAAACAACTCTGTGGAATTTATAGTTTCTGAATAGCTGGAGAGCTACTTATTGGTTTTCCCTGTTAGAAGTGAAGAATAGCAGCCAAGCATGGTATCTCAGTAAAAGAGCTTGCTTTAGGAAGATCACCCATCATTTTAATGTTTAGTAGTATGTCAACATTTGTGACCTATTTTCAAATTAATGAAATCACCAGTATAGCCGTTAGTACCGGTAGTAAAGTGGACTTTCTATTCAAATAACACTCCAGCAAAATTGACATTGTTATTTGAGGACTCATTTAGATTTAGTGCATGCAAAAACACACATGGTTTATTTTTTCTTTATTTTTAGTTAGAAAATGATGACTTGGTTTCCTCCCCTGCTTCTACTCAAGTAGGCAACATCCTTAAGAACTTTGCCTCTGCATGCCACATAGTATATAGAAAGTACAGGAGTTTATTTCCCACTGAAGTCAATAAATTAAGGAGGAATGAAGTAAAAATGGGAAGTCTTGGTTTCCAGCTCCAATAAAAATTAAATGCAGGAACTGGAAACCATGCAAAATGGATTCCAGTGTGCACGATCACATATTTACTGGACTGTCCCTCTAAATACATATACGTTTTTCTTCTGTCCCACTAAGTATGTAAGTAGCCAGTGTACATTGCAGTTTGATCATTTTTAATATACCAAAGTAAATGCGATAAATATGTGAAAAATCAGTCTGGAAGTTTTTCTCCTATTGTTACATGAACATTAGTTCAGATCAGGTCTTGTGGATGAAAAACTAATCATGATATTTAGAAATTGTCCCTTTACAAACCTGTTTTTAGAAAATGTGGTCCGTCTAAATTTGCTCCTCAGTTTCCTCTACTCTTATATAATGCTTAACATATAAATGAAATAGCCTCCCTACCCTTAAGAGTATCATGTACTGATATTGGCACTAAATAGTGTACACGCCTAGTGAGCATCAATGAAGTAAACCTACTGCAGAACCTAGAAATATGAAATAAAGGGAAAATATTATGCGAGTGATAAAACTGCTGTAGCCATGAGCATGGCATTACAAATTAAGACATATTGAAGATTGTTATGTGAGCACATGTGTGGAAGAAACAATGTAAAGGTGTGGTAAGTTTAGTTCCACACACACTCCACAGAGAAGAAAATGACCCCCCACCACCACCAAATGTAGTTGAAACACAATATATACCATGCCATGCTCTTTATGTGCTTCGACATCTGATTAATACCATCAAGTTTTCATCATGTTTTATGGTGTGTGCTAAAAGGGACACCTTGCATTCATAAGTAACTGACTTCATGTAAGTAGAACCTCAATGGCCTTGCAAGTCTCTGGGGAAGATGACCATTCAATAGGCTTCAGTTTTGTGCTGGTGTCCTGCTTACTCTCAAGCTTTAAAAGACTATTTTGAAAATGATTTATGCTTGAGCATAATCAAGTCTATAGTGTCCATGTGTTAGTTAGCCAAGCCAACTCTACTCTTCTTCCGGGATAAACTCAATAGCATTGACTCTCCATAATGCTATAAGTATAACTAAGATCATTAATCAAAACAATTGCTGTCTGTGGCAAAATTAACATATAAATTAGTTTCCTGTTCTGAAACCCTATCCTTCTTCGTCCGCTTCTCCTGGAACCTGGCCTCCCGTTGAACTCCTACAAAAAGGTAGGGCCTTCAGGCATACCCTCTCCCCCGTTCCTTTAATCGGAATCGCAAGTACGAATCCGCATTAAAAACTGCCGTGGCCCGATTTCCACTTTAAAATCTATTTTCTAATAACCTAACCAATCATAATAATTTACAATTCATTTTGCGAGAGAAGTATTAAGATTTGTAATGCTGTCCTGCGCTTAGATTCGTAGGATGTACAGAAGCCTTTCCTATGCTAGAAAATGTAGCCTTACATGCTCTCAGTAAATGCCAGGAATTATGCCTAAATGGGCACTGAGTGGGTGGCTTGAAGGCAATACTGTAAATTGACTCACTGGATGAATCAGACTGATTGATTAGCAGTCTCCTCTGCTTTTAGGGAGTTATGGCTCCAGTCCTAATAATTATGCTTGAACCTCTTCATTTACTGTTAACCTCTTTGTAGCTAGAATAGACATCTTGTGTAACGAAAGGTAAATCTCTCTCTTGTGATAACTGAATACTCCTCAGCAGCCCCTTCTTGTCTCGCTGTTTCACTACATTGCAGTTCATAGCTAAATAACAGTAGCTTGCTTATCATGCAGTCTCCCGGTTACATCTACCATTACTTTAATTTTGTTTTGTTAACCATCCGAAAACCACCACTCCTAGTATATGCCTAATGGCTCCTTGATGACTCCCAAAGATTCATGAGGTACTAGAAAGATATATATGGTGCTGTAGAGAATAAATATTTGATCATAATTTAACACTATACTGGGACGTATATTCTTTACCAAAATGAAGCAACCCATGCGAACACTTGGCCACATTCCATAAACTTCAAGCAATCAGAGAGCGATTACCATCTAATGCTGTAGCTGGCCTGTGCGCTGTGCCTTTCAGTGTCTGGTGCTTGATTGTGTGTAGTTTTTTTCTTTTTTTTTTGCTGAATCAATCTGCACTTGCAGAATTGGCTAAGCTGCAGCTATTATGGATGTATTCATTAAAAGCATACCAAAATATATTTTATAAACACGTTAGAAGTAGATCGGCGATCGGATGATTTCAAATTTGTTGGGCTTTGTACTATTGTAGAATACTCATAGCCAGTTTGGGGAAAATAATTAGTCCATTGATGGAGATATTGAATGAATGGGCCAATGTGAAGATATTGTCCCCAGCCTCCCGGTTCGCAGAATCCCTTTGATTGCTTCCGGACAGAAGTTTTTTTAAAATGGCCCTTTGTGAGACACACAGCCAAATCTCAGCTGACTTTGACTAGCTGTGTATGGGTTCTCACAAACTTCCTTTGCAGCTGTTTTAGCCTTTAGTACATGCCACAAATGCCCTCTAAGCCAAGGATCACCTATTGATGTTACACAGCAGCCTTTTCTTCTTTTTTATTACACCTAACAGGTATTGTTTTGGTCTTATATTTTGAAAACTCTTTCACTTTGACAACCATTCAACTTACCGGTAAATAAGAATTTTAGATTCTTAAGTAAAACCTAATATGGGTCTGTGGTTTTAAAATTGATACACTCATGCTATAACATTCATATCTTCTGTAATTGCATTTATTCAAACAGTCCTTTCATTGGGGTACCAATATATGACTGGTCGGCCTCAAACAATCCTTCTAACCTCTTAAACATTCGTACCCCTTACCTCTTTTTAGATTTTGAGCTCATTTGAGCGGAGTCCTGCTTTTCTTTTGTGTAGTCCAGGTTGTTGTGTGATACAGTACTTGGTATGTTGTGCTTACTCATTGTACAGCACTGCAGAATATGATTTCATCCCCATTAGACCTCTGTTGTTGTTACTGTGTAGCACTTTCCCTAAGACTTAATACATTTATGCATTTAATAATAAATCATAATGAATATGTCATGTTCACTGCTCACAGACTTCCACTACTTTAATGCTCATATCACATTACTGATGTAATATTATTGATGTAATATATATATATATATATATGTATGACATGAGTGGTGATCGCCTATATAGTTTTCACTATTTCTCTGTCTCTCTTCCCTTCATTACCAATGATGTATTTTGTTTACCAGTTCTTGTTGTTATTGTGTACGTTCTGTGATGTCTTCTAGAGTTGATAATGCAGAAGACCCGGTGTATGAGAGTTTGGAAGAATTCCATGTGTTTGTCTTGGCCCATATCTTAAGAAGACCAATTGTTGTAGTTGCAGATACGATGCTTCGAGACTCAGGGGGAGAAGGTAAGTCTTTCTCATTAAAGAACACAGGGGCGTACCTAGAGTATTTGGCACCTGGGGTGGATCCTGTATGTGCCCCCCCCCCCAACACTTTAAAACTACATAGCTTCTATGGTTATATGCTGGCGCAGACGTTGAAGGTGGTACAGCATTAGTGTTATCATTATATACTGAGGCAGCCATTGACGGTGGTACAGGATAACATCTACCACTATATACTGAGGCAGACATTGACGGTGGTACAGCGTAATCCCTATCCCTATACATTGAGCCAGGCACTGATAATATGGCAGCATAACTCCTATCACTATATACTAACCCAAACATTGATGTGGTGTAGGCCTACCACTTCATGCACCGAAACGAAAATTCTGGACTGAAACCGAAAATCCAGCATTTACCTGTCCGAAACCAAATATGACCCCCACCATAAAAAAAATCTCACACTTTTATTTAAAGTTAGTAACACAGCAAAATAGGACAAAAAATTCAATAACAATATTATATATATAATTGTTAACAGCAATCATACTCCTATCATGCCCAGGCATACCCAGATTCTAGCATGTACTAGCTGACTTGGCATGATAGCAGTGTGATTGCTGTTAGCAATGAGATAATATTTATATATATATATATATATATATATAAATATTATTATTATTATTGTTCACATGTGAACTCGGCACTGGAGGCATAGAATCAGACATACAAATCCTGTATTTGCAGGTATACAATAATAATGTATGGAAACATAGCAAGAGATAAAACTACAGGCATAGATCACAGGTTGCACAACACAAAGCCAGCTCTGGCGTACACACTGCCCACATAGAACCTGACCAGCACCCAGATTACACACATAGGATTTACCATCTTTGTCCCCAAACAGCCCAGCATGAGTCAACTTCGTCCCCAAACAGCCCGGCCTGTGCCATCTTTGTCCCATAAACACCCTGCCTGTGTCATCTTGGTCCCCAAGGCTCAAACATCCTACTTGTGCCATCTTTGCCTTTCCACAAATCAATTTTACATCTATCATACACACAAACACTTTAACAGTCACTCACTAATTCACACTTTCATTCACATAATTAATTCACACAATCATTTATTCTCTCTCTCATTCACACAAATTTACACATTCATTAATGCATTCTCACCACCTCATTAATTATCTCCCTCATTCAGACAATTCATCTCACTCATTCTCACAATTTACCTTTTCCCCATTTTCTACCCCTTCTCACTATCTACCCCCCTCTCCCTCCCTTCTCACTATCTACCCCCCTCTCCCTCCCTTCTCACTATCTACCCCTCCTCTCCCTCCCTTCTCACTATCTACCCCCCCTCTCCCTCCCTTCTCACTATCTACCCCCCTCCTCACCCTCCCTTCTCACTATCTACCCCCCTCCTCACTATGTACCCCCCTCCCTCCCTCCTCACTATATAGCCCCCTCTCTCCCTCCTCACTATCTACCCTCCCTCCTCACTATATACATGTTCGGAGCGTAGTACTAAGCCTTGGCTAAGTCTAGGTTTAAGCACTTGATATCCAAGGCTTAGTGCTACGCTCTAAAGCTTTTTTTTTTTTGTTCCCCCCACAGCGTAAATATTTGCGCTCCTTATCTTGGGTTTAGCGCCCTTATTGGCACAGTTACTTCATAACATGTTATTGTGTCTGGAAACTGGCCACAGACCAGACAACATGCTAATTAGATACCTAAGCATTAAAAGGGATATTATACCCCTCATCACTATCTACCCCCCCTCCCCACTATCTACCACCCCCCCTCTCCCCCCTTGTAGTTAAAGGTTTTTGTACTTACCTTCCTGCTCTGCCGCTGCTTGCTGCTCTGCCGCTGCTTCCTGCTCTGCCACTGCGCTGCTTCACTGCTGAGCGCCGAAATATTTCGGCGCTCAGCTTGACATGCCCGCACCATGGTGGAGTTAGAGGCCTCGCGAAGGAGACTGAGGGGCGCCGAGCGGTTGCTAGATGCCCCTCTCTCTCCGTGTAAAAAAAAAAAAAAAAAAAGTGACGAGGCTGCCGGGGATCCGGGACATGTGGTCACCCTAGCCCGTGGCACCCCCGGCGGACCGCCCCCCGCTAGGTACGCTACTGAAAGAACAGTTTCAGATGAAGTACTATTGAGGATTTCATCTGACATAAGGGATTCTAATTTATTTGTAACATGAAAGCATGGTTGTACCTAGAATGTTGGGTAATACTACCTAAACTTTCTATGGATGTCTGTGAATAAGCTTATATAAAAAAGAAATAAACTGTCCCTGTGATGTCTGCATAGGGGAAGACAAAAAGCTTTTTTTTTTATTATAGAAACTTATAGTTCATTTTGTCTTGCATTTGGATTCAATACTTTGAGAGCTAGCATGTTATTTAATGCTCTTTCAGTCAAGCTGGGGTTTTGGTTATGAGAATAGAGTGGCTTTTGGTGTGAATAAAAGATTTCCCCACCTTGTTTAGTCACTTAAATGTTTGGTTTTCCAAAAGATATTGATTGATATGAACGTCCACAGATTTCCCTTGGGAGTACTGATCAATCAGTATTTCTCCAAATAGTGGGTGGAACTCGAGTAGACACATTGTCAGTCTTAATATCAGTATCTTTGTTGTAAAGGTGCTTTTCCTCTCAAGTGTAACAGTAATTAAGCTCTCTGTTATGGCAAGCAAATAAACCTTGGGAGATCACAGACCACTAGGATATGACATCATACCCTGGCACTTGGCAACAAAGTTGACGGCCTTGGAGAGGGTGCTGTCCTGAGTCAGTCCTAGAGCAGCACCCAAGGTAAATACGCCAGGGCAAAATATATCCCGATTAACTAGGATTGCCATTCAATTGCTGCATTTAATTATAAAAGTTTTAACTTCAGCACCTTTTAATATTTTGACTATTAACTTCCATTTAATGCAGTTGAGTACTTGTAGGTCAACTAAAATCATTTTACTGATAATCCAGTGTGTATTGCAACCATGTCAGAGTAATAATCGGTGTGTTATAATATAAATTTAATTGATTGATGGAGATCTTCAGATGTCATTCAGTAAATAAAGATTTCTATAGTAAGAAAACCAGGGTGAGATATATCTAATAGACTTGTGCACGGCACGCAAAATTTTTGTTTTTTATGTGCCACATTCATTTTCTGGCAATGAACCATGTATGTATGTAAACATGTGTCTTTGGGTATGTTAGTGAAAGGTAAGGTTTTGCCTCCGTTAAAAAAGTAAAAAAAAAAAAGCCGTAAAATAAATGGGGGGGAAATATCTGCTGCAGTCTCTGATGTACCGTACACTACAGCTTCTCCAATCCATTCTACAACAGTACATTTTCCACACTAAAATAAACTAGGGCTGCAACTAACGATTATTTTCATAATCGATTAGTTGGCCGATTATTTTTTCGATTAATCGGATAAAAAAATATACATTGTTAATTTATTTAAAATAATTTAATAAAGTAACGTAGGATGTTAAAAACAAACAGTAGAATAAAAAAACTTTGATAAAAATGCATTTCTTGTTTTTATTTCCCAGCCTGCACCCCCCCAGTTATGCACATTTGAGCCCAGGCTTGCCATGCCACACTGCCTCCCAGACATGCCACACTGCCCTCCCCACATATGCCTTATATACCCTATACGCCTTATACTCCCTGATATGTCACTCCGTCCTACCCAGGTTTGCCGTATACCTCCCTGATATGCCATAGTGCCCTCATAGATTTGCAGACTCGTTCACAGACACAATACTTTTATAAATAAATACACGGTTAATCTTCACTACCCCCGGGATTTAGATTCCCCTCAGTTTGCCCCCCTTTACCTCTAACTGCACCTTAAGTTAACCATATTAAATTAATTAAGTTAACCCTGAGTCCTCAGCATTAAATTAAAGAAGACCCCATCAACCACAACTGCCCCTAAATTAACCCTAAAGACCCCCATCAACCACAACTGCCGCTAAATTAACCCTAAAGCCCCCTTAACTATAACTGCCACTAAATTAACCCTAAACACCCCATCAACCACAACTGCCCCTAAATTAACCCTAAACACCCCATCAACCACAATTAACCCTAAACACCCCACTAACTATAACTACCCCTAAATTAACCCTAAACACCTCACTAACTATAACTGCCCCTAAATTAACCCTAAACACCCTATTAACTATAACTTCCCCTAACTTTGAGCAGCCCAAATATAAATTTTATACTCAGATGAGTTCTTGAGCCATGTGGACGCTATAGGAAATGGGCGGGGCCCATCGGCACTTTGGCCCTGCCCCTTCTTTCTCCCTGTCCCTCCTTGCAGCCAATCGGCAGTGACTGCAGGGAGGGACTGGAAGAAGGAAGTGGGCGGGCCAATCGGCAGTGACTGCAGGGAGGAACTGTAAGTAGGAGCTGCTGCTGTGAGTCACACTTAAACGGATTATAAAACGAGGGGTATTTTTCAGAGTATTTGCTCATTTTAAAAATCGATTCAACTAATCGATAATGAAATTCGTTGGCAACGATTTTCATTATCTATTTTATCGATTAGTTGTTGCAGCCCTAAAATAAACTATTAATTAACTTGCAGGATGGTAGGTGTATAATGAGCATTAATCTCAGCATCTGCTAAGCTAATTGTCGCTGCCTCTCACTCCAACTCCCATCACTCTGTTACTGCTGCTACTGACAAGTTAAAATGGCGTCAGTTCATACATATATCTAATGCTTGTCTTCTCCCCTTGTAAATGCCGATGTGCCGGAGTGAAAGTAATGGAGAACTCCCACAGGTTGTTGGACCTATCAATCACAGCCATTACAATCAATGAGATTAACCTCTTTTGGATACTTCTACCTACTTATATGTACTGTCCTATTTTACCTCATGAAAGAGTGCCAAAACAGCTAAACGTGGCTTTTGCCATTAGTTTTTGGTTTTGTCACTGAACCTCCTCATTATCAAAGATTTGTACGAACGCATGAAACAGGCAAATTTTGTTAAAAATAATGTTTTGTAAAAATCCGAATGCATATCTAAGAATCCTATAGCGAAACTGGTCTTATTGTTTTCAGATACCAAGGGTGTAGCAGGTAATGGCCAGTAATATTCTTCTGTTAAAGATTGTTATTTTGTAACAATGCTGTCATACATTTGACATTTTTGTAACAATAGTTACTTATTACATTCTTGTTGCTAATAATAATAATGATAACCTTTTTTTATTATTATTTTTGCAGCGTTTGCACCTATCCCATTTGGAGGAATATACTTACCTCTTGAAGTCCCACCTAACAGATGTCATTGTTCACCTCTGGTCCTAGCCTATGATCAAGCTCATTTCTCTGCACTTGTGTCCATGGAGCAAAAAGATCAACAACGTGAACAAGGTAGGCAAAATGCCTTGTGCGTTTGCAGAAATATGTTAAAAATAAAAAAGTTTTAAAGCTTTAATAAATTAAAGCTTTGTGAAAAGTTTATTTAGACAGTCATAGAAAAGGGATCTCTTTAATGTGGCGGACATGGCCTATGTTTTGTGTGATTATTGATGCAAACCATGTTTGCTTTACTGCCCTTGTTTGAGTGAGACTCCAATTTATGAAAAACCACCTCTCGGCATCATGGATTAATCTACAGCCTGGAATATGGGATTAGATGCAGACTTCAATTTTGACTTCTAATCTGCATCTAATAAGAATTCATTTTTGAATTGTGTTTTCAGAGAGGTTGATTTTTATAAAGGAAAACAGAATAAGTAAAAAAAAATAATAATTCAGCAATACTATTGGTTTTTTTTTAAAAGTAACACTGATGGGATAGAACAAAGTTACCATTCATTCCTTTGAATTAATTGAGAGGGAATTCATAGACAATTTCTACGTAAGAGACATGGTACCTATAACCATTTGCGAGAAGCAAGCTGTGGTATTCAGATAATTAAAACAATGGGGTATAAGAAATGAACTGGTATGGAGCTTTAAATGTGCCAGTGAAATGTGTCCGCTGATTGGGCCATTCAGTTGTTTGCTGTGGCAATCACTTGCACTTGTATCACGTTAGTTCATAACCCCCAACATGTGCTCTCCGGTCCTCTGTTGTAAAGTGCTTCACAGAGAGGGCATGACACTGCTGTTGGTCCGTTAAAGTGGGTGGATTACTGCAACAGAACATAGGCTGGATTTCCATTTATAGAACAGCATCTAGAAAATGATCCGACCATCTTAAAAAAAAAAACCAAAAAAAAAACCAGCTAGTTAGTTTCAATAACTTGCTGTTTTATCCACCGTGATGATTTTAACCTCAAATGAACTGTTCTTGAAAGTAAATGCAAGAATGCATAGCAAAGTTATAGTTTCACTAAGCAGCCTTGACATAGTTGTTGCCAGCATTTATGCATACATTTTTCTAAAATATATATATATATATATATGTGATGAGTGAGAAGTGTGGCCCTAAAATGTTTGTATTTAGGACCCAGCGTGTTACAGTTTCTGCCTTGTATAGTGGGAAAGTACAGCCCCAGAGAGAGTATAGTATAATATTTGGTATGTTTTCTTCTCTGTATTTGGGTTGCTGGGATGGAGTATCCGGAAGATGAGGGTGGGCTGCTTCTCCATCCCACCAACAGGCTGTATAATCAGGTACCTGATAAATTGATAGGGTCCACCTGTGGCCTATTTGTGAGGACACTGTCAGAATGCCTTTTAGACAATTGTATTTATTTAAGTTGGTAAGAAGAAAAGCTATCTAAGGGCAGTTAACAAAACCACAGTGGGTAGTATTTGTTTTTGTGTATTTGTATATTTTTGCCCTCTCTACCCTAGAAGATGTTATATCAAAATCCCAGGCATCACTTCAGTCTTAGTGTAGTGGTGGTTTCTTACTATATATATATATATATATATATCTCAGCCCTTTCCCCAAGATTCACATGTTGAATGGCTCCTAGACTTAAAGGCACCTGGAGCCTTAGGTATTTACCCAACTGCTTTGCTTGTTGTAAAGGGATATTGTGTATAAAAAAGTTTCTTACTATTATAATATTATATTGGAATTTTGTGTCACGTTGTGTTGGATCTGAAGCAATAAATATATAATTAGGGAGCCAATATTCTATAAAAACATCATGATTATGTATGTCTGGGAACCTTCCAAGGGCGGAGATTGCTAGGGGTCTAACCCCGATTGTGGGAGACTGTATGAAACATACAAGTTGGGGAGGCAGGCCACAATTAGATTGTAAGCTCGTTTGAACAGGGCCCTCCTAACCTGTTGTATCTGTAAGTCAAATTGTTATGTTACATACTACTACTTGTGTCCTGTCCACGCATTGTACAGCCCTACAGAATTTGATGGCGCTATATAAAACATAATAATAATAATAATGCAGAATAGAACAGTGTTTTATTATTGGGAGAAAGACAACTACTCAATAATAATCACTGTGGATTCTAGGCACATAAATATTTCACTGTTTTAGGCAGAATTTACAGCATTTATGTATGTTGCTCTTTGCACTATATTGCTACAATGTTCTTTAGTGTTAATCTTTTGTGTGTTACTACCGCTGTGACTAAAAGGCTACAGATGTAATATCCCATTTTAATTGATAAATGTTACATTTTATTAAGCGGTCCACCGCCCATTATATTCTTCTGGTTGCCTTTGTTCAGTTCAAACTTAGCTCTTTATAGTAAAAGGCTGTGGCAGTGCTAGAGATTTTATTGCTGTGATCCTGTAATCATTCTCACCATTGGCTAGTTTCTAAGACTGCTAGTATCTAATTACTTGGGGATGTCGTTTTGAAACCCTTTGAGGGTTGATTTACAAGTTTCAGCGAGGCTGAAAATCTGATGAACTTGGCTTCCTGAAAGCTCTTACTGAGTTCTATGTTTTCATGATTTTAATGGTCGCTGAGCTCAGGAGTTCTAGCATATATAACAGCTAAAGGAGAATTTCAGTGTTACTTCTGTTGAACTTGCATAAACTCAAGGTCATGAATGACATCAACTGAGGCTTTACTTGCTGAGTTGTGTTGCACTCTTTGGCTCTGCTCTTAACAACCTTTATATAAATAAATATTAAGAGGTGTTTAACAAGAGGAAGAGCAGATCTAGACTGATATTATGAACACGTTTAATTTTTACCCCAGCTTCAATCTTTGAGAAGTAGTGTGGATAAATAATATTGTAGCGTAAAATGGCAGATTCTGTAGCACTGTTACAATCCGTGGAATAATTTAAAATCCCAAGCAATAACAGACTAGTACAAAAGGAGAAGAGGGCCCTGTTCTTGCAAGCTTACAATCTAGTCGGTAGTTGATGGGGAAATGAAACAAGAGGAGAGGACTGCTTGGATGGGAATCAAATTAAATAAAGGCTCCAGGCACTCAAGAGTTCCAGCTCAGGCAGATTTATTAAAGGAAGACAGCAACAATGTTTCGACCTCACAATGAGGTCTTTATCAAGTTGCTGTCTATCTTTTAATAAATCTGCCTGAGCTGGAACCCTTGAGTGCCTGGAGACTTTATTTTTTTTTATCTACTGGGGAGCTGAGCCTTCTTGGCACAGTTAAGCACCTGAGTTCCTTTGGTGTGTGTGCAGATTCCTCATTCTGGTGGCTGCTTGGATGTGGATGACATATTGTGGGAATCTTGTGTCACCAGAGTTGTACTAAGTTGAAGGACTTGTGGAACTAATTGAATTGAATCCATTTTTAGTTTAAATGGGGTCCGAGGTTGCAAGTGGCCATGCTAGTTAGCACCGTGTAAAAGGCAGAGTTGGTCTTTTTAAATCCTTACCAAGTACCCTGAAGTGAAATGTATTATCTCCAGGTGAATGTGATGTGTAATAGGAACAGTAAAATGAAGACTCATAGTTAATATTAAGAGTAACACCTTACATTAAGATGAGAGAGCACCTTGGAATGTTCTTAACGATCTCTTGGCAAAAGAATTGTGTTTGTCTGATGCGGTCACTAATCATGCAGGGCTCGGGAGATGCTTCAGAATGGAGTATTCTTGTGTAAAAAGGATATCCGTAACAGCTTTCAGATCAGCTGTGATAGGAGCATGGGGACTGAGATCTGGGGATACATTTACTATTAAATTAGAACAGAAGAGGTCTGGTGTCAGAATTGGTCCCACATGCTATTGCACAGAAGCTGCTCGAAAACACCAGAAACATAAATGGCATGTGGCATTCCCTTCGCATACAGTGTGCACATCTGCCAGTTTGGATGCTCCATTTCTTTGGAGATATAATCATTTAAGCTCTTTCTGTTTGCTGAAACCATATAGTTCATTTGACACACAAAGGCTGAGAGCAGTTGCAAGTACATCCATGTGTTCATACCTATTATCTTTTTAAATGGTCACAGAGAGACACTTTAGTTTTAGCTTGGGTAGTTAATGAGTTTTACTGAGACATTTTAATGACTTTGTGACCTAATAATAAGTGATTATATAACTATCATATATTTTATACAATTCCATTTCTATAAACGTTTTATGTTTATACACAAACTAATTGACCTATAGTGCTGCAGCACACTCACACCCAACAAATGTTCTAAGCTCTTAGAAGGAGGAAGGTCGCTGACCTGTGGTTACTGAATCTGGTTCACAGCTAGAGGTGGTTGAGCCAGACATGAAGGTAGTGGCAGATGAGTCTGCTTTGATCACGCATGGGCCAAGACACACGCTCATAAGGACACAAGTCCCCTAAAATGGAAAAGGAGGCAGCATTTTAAACTGGCTTCAACTCACAATCGCCTCTTCCTGACAAACTGCTCCACTGTCTGAGGCCCGACCAGCTCTGTTCATGGCTGACACTACAATATAAAGTGCTTGGTCTCCAATGTATCGGAATGCTACATTTCTATAATATACTTAAAACCAAAAATGAAAATATATCAAATAATTAGATCCATTATGTCTGTCAAAAAGTCTAGAACCTCCTGACCTAGTGGGCAAAAATCACTCTTCATACCATCTTGTTACAGTGTGCGTGCCGTAAATGATACAGGCAGTGTGCTTTTCCTTTCTATCTTCAGTGGCATAGGTTGAGAGAGACTGTTTCTAGGCAGGGCATCAGACTCGCTGCATCATTGAAAAAGCTACGCACATTCAATACAAATATACTCGTGGGTATTTGTACTAACCGTGTGCATTTTGGTAGTTTTACAACATAAAATAGTATGACATTATGTACTTAAGTTTTCATATCTTGCCCCTGACACAAAATTCACCTCAAGTAAGCTACCGATAAAAAGCTGATCTGCTGAAAAAAACAACAATATATATATTTTGCATAAGTAAACTAAACTAAAAAAATGCAGGTAGTAACAGTTGTCATCTTTCTGCCTAAAGATTACATTTTGTCACTGATTTTTTCAGGTTGTCTGCTATTCTCCTTTATGCTTTTGAAAATCTCTCTCCACCGGTGCTAACCGGGAAACCGATAATTCTGTACCTGCTTATCTACTGCTGGCCCCTTTTTTCTTTCATTTGTCAGGCTTTGTTTCTAGATAAGAAAATCTCTATTTCTCTCATAGTATGTTACCACTGTAATGTTTGAGCAGATGCTTATAATGCGACTCTATGTGTAACACAAACCTACCTCTGTCCGTCCCCCCCCCGGTCTCTAACTTAAATATGTTGGGGTTCCTGTCTCCTGCAATGTCAAAACTATTGGTTAACCTCATTGAGGGTCTGTTCTTTTACTTGTGTCTGTCTGTGATCTACGGCCTTCTACGTTAACATTGCAATCATCTATACCTGAGAGCTTGCATTCTTTTATGCTTAGCGACCCAAAGATGGACCTGCTCTAGTTTGCTTTGATTGTCTAACTCTTGAGAAAAACTCTTCTTATTTTTAATAGCTTGTGAATAAGATATAAGCTGTCATACATTTTTAATTTTCCAAACTTCACCAAAGGTTCTCACACGCCTTTGTTCTTGAATCTGTCAGTTATGACACTCGAATAATTATAAATTAACAAGATGTCATACCTTGTTTTGAAATGGCCTTGAGCACCCTTTAAAAATGAAGTAATGACGTTAAAAAAAATTACATATGTATTAAATTCTGGCTGCACTGTGTGCTTCAAAAGCATTTTGTGATTATTTAAAGGAAGTTTTAATTTATAAGTAAATATAAGTTTGAAAAGTAGACAAATAGGAGGCAGGACTAGGTTGGAGAAAAGTGTCAATGCCTCTCTTCAGCACAGGTGTGCATGAGGCTGAGCACCAGGGCATGACTTTGTGTTATTTATGTGTATATGTGTGTGTGTATGTATGCATGTATTGTATGTTTAATATATGCGTAATATAAGTATTATTTGCTATTACCTTTTATTTATTAAGTGCCAGCAAATTATCTGCTGTACAAGTTAAATGGGGTGGTTAACACATACTGTACATAACAAATATACATTGACACATACCGACACAAAGTAAAAGAATGTCGGGCTTTTGAGGCCCACGCTTGTGAACTTACAATCAAAAGATTTTATATATACTGGTTTCAGGCTCTGTGCACGATCGGTGGTGTTTCCAAAAATGTGACCCACTTTGAGACTAGTAGGAAGATCTTGTTTCGCTGGTACTATGTACCCACCACGCTGGCGTCCATATTCCCGACGGTTTCTCCATTGTGCTGGCATCAATGTGGTGCCCGGGGTTCGATGATCTGATGGGACTGTCCCATCCTGAGTAGCTACTGGAAGGACGTTTTTGATCTCGGTGCTCACCTTCTCTCCTGCCAGGCCCCTAGGTCGATTGAACTGGCGCTCCTGGACATGTTTCCGGATGACCTCTCTGGCCCTCGTCGGAAACTGCTGGCGCATGTTCTTATTGCTACGAAAATTTGTATCGCCAAGAAATGGAAGTCTGTATCTCCCCCCTCTATTCTCTTACTACGACTTGCCAATATGAGAGGGCGGCTCATTTTGCCGATAACACACCGCATATTTTTGAGGAGACTTGGGAAGGCTGGCTTACGTTCTATCAAAATCAATTTGGTCATACTCCTTCGGGCTTCATATTGGGTTCACTCCGTACGCCATGGTTTCTCAAGGCTACTGCGGCTTCATAGTTCAGATGTATCGACGGTTGGTTGCGGCCTAGTTCTTGGTATCCTATCCTCGTCCCCCCCCTCCTCGTCTCTCCCTTGATGTGTTTTTCCCTTATGTGCGTCCTTTGTTTTTTTCTCTGTTGTATGTGGTGTTTTTCGTATCTCTGCGCCTGCCATTATATGATGTTTATTCTTTTTCTTCTCACATGTCACATGTCATTTTACGAGGAGGTATTTTGAATGTTTGGGAACCTCGGTTCCGTGTATTTCGGTTCTCATTGCCATTGTTATACTTCCGATCTATGTACCTTTGCTGATTTTGTCTTGGCGTGGTCTATTGTAAACCCAATAAACTTTAAGTGTTAAAAAAAAAAGATTTTATATATACACCCCAGAGTGTTACCTGAAAATTGCCACCTTAAGGGGATGCCAGAGTCTTTGTATATACTTCTAATATATACAGATATGACTGTTATCATGCAACAGTCCAAATTCTATCATTGAACATTTTTCTAATTAACGTCGGTACTATCACTTTCAAATATTATCATTAAAAATGGATCTCGTTCTGAAATGTTGTGTACAGGATTTCAGTGTCTTTCATCAGTAGCTAATTTTAATGGATGGGAAAGCAGGGAGACAGCTGCATCTTCCTGATTACAGTAATCACATCTCTGGTAGTTTTTTTTTCTTAAATGCAAAGATGAAAAAGAAAATAAACCGTTTCTTTTTTCCCCTGCTATGTTGGGTGGTTTGTGAATGATTATGGGATGGAATACTTGATGTTTATCGTTGGTTTTGAAATGTGCCTAAACTGGTGAACATTACAGATATTAAGTTTTCACTCATCAATAAGGTCAATGACACATTATTCAAAGATCAGATATTTTGTGTGATAGAATAATACATGTTTATCCATTTTTTTATGTATTTTCTAAATGTTTATTTTTATTGATTCTGACAGGCTGTTCATCTTTTCTGTAGTTGTTTCAAAGTAGAACCCAAGTTACTTCTCAGATTTTTGTTGGAAACAAAAGAGGAAAATGGTAAAAACATTAATCCACAGATGTAAAAAATGCGCCCTTAGTAACAGTCCATTACCTGGGGATTCTGGTTGTTGAATTATAATGTAGTTGTAATTCTGTATTTATTACATTAAGTTAGGCTTCGTTTTCGCCTGATATATAGCCATTAGCTGTACATCATTAGGTGGCCGCAGGCCACAAAGTGCCAGTGTTGCTTTGGTATTCGCACTCCAACCCTGGCCTGGAAAATTGTAGGTCAACATTTTTTTCTATTATAATGAAATCAAATAATAATTCAAACATTCAACTTTTATGTGCTATAGTTAAAAAGAAAACCAAAGCCTGGCACATTGGACCTGTATGTTTAATGGCCCTAGCTTACAATTATTTCAAAGACATATCTGAAATAGAGTATGATCATTCACATTGTTCTTGGTTGTTTCCACCATGTGTCTATTTTATAGGATTGACATTTCAACAAATGTATTGAAATGCAAGATCTACTCTCTGATTCAGTAACAAATCTTGAAAAACAGTGTAGGTCATCCGGCTGACGTTGGTTCAGTTATTGGCCTTTCACATTAACATCAATACATACAGCAATATAATCATTTGGTTTACTTGCACAAGTGGGTAATCTCGAGTGCATTGTTATGGGAAACTCTTAGCAGAGCCAGTTCAAACCCTTGGCGTAATCCTGACAGCCATATTTAGTCTTGGTCTTAATGGTGAAACAAACTTGTAACCCATGTTAGAGAACCCAATAGTTTTGCAGCAATGGTTTGAAGCAGACCTTCTCCAATATGAACATGTAACTTTTAAAACTTAAAATCCACACTGACATTTGATATAACATTATATAATGGCAAATGAATACAATTTCACAACAGGTTGTGTACAGGTTTATAGTTTAAGCTTTGCAGTGTTAATTAAATCCGACGTAATCAAGTGCTCAAACCTGTTTGCAAATCAAAGCTAATCAAAGGCGCATACATTGTAGAATATTTTAAATAATGTTCTTTAAAAGTCTGAGAGGCAGTGTTTTCTTGGAGCGCACTGGCATTTGAGTTGGAAGGTGTAGTAGGTGACACCTGTCACCAATGAAAACCATCACCATCATCTGGATTTGGGCTGTAAGAGCTCTGTCACTTCATTCACTGGTTTGCTATTAGCCTGCCTATTAGAGACGCAGCTTTTTTTGAAATCATTCATTTGAAAGTGTGTTGGGTTTTTTTGCGTGTTATGGTGTTGGCTGTAGCACGATATTCTCAATTACAATGACCCTGGAACACCTCCAGTTCCTTGGCTTCTAATTCTGTGTCATATTAAAGTATCCCATCTGATATGTGTGTGTGACCCTAAAGGGACAAGTCAAATATTAACACAAATTTAAATCGTATGTGCATGAATGACATCCATGTTAATACAGCATTGGCGTATCTTTGCTTGGTAAATGGGTATGACTTGTCTGACTTCCTAACCAATGAAACCTAGACAGTGAGTCCTAACTCCATAATGTTGAGGCTGATATGTTAAATATACAGTCCTGATACCTTTAACATGTTGTATAGGGGCTGTATGTAATACAATTAGCATAAACACTTTTATTTTAGTGTTTTTTGTTCGTTAAATATAGTAGTAAAAATTCTACGGATGTGTTTTTTAGAAAAGAACAAGGGTAATAGTTGGTAAACCTTAGTAGTGATTTTTTTTTTTTATTATGTACACCATGAAATCAGATAAAGTGAGGGTCCTCACATTGGATCCTTGTGAGTTGACATTTCTGCTAGCTAATTGGCTCAAACAGTAAGTACACAAAGAAAATCCAAATGTTTTCTTTTTAAAAGCAGTCGTAGCTTTAGCCATAGGTACTGAAAAAGCCATAAACAGAACGGAACAGTGCGTAATATTTTATGGGCTTACTATGCAGTGAGCAGCTTACCTTATGCGTGTTAAAAGATTTGCTAACATCTGCACAGCATGCATTTTGTGAACCTGTGAATGCTGTTTTATTAATCATAATAAATACACCAGCTGAAGGTCTCCTGTACCAGATTTATGGACTATATATTTACAGCTGTTACTTACTAATCAAAAATGTGCAATGACTGCACCACGTTTTGTTGTTTTTTTTAATAAAAAAAACAAACCGCTTGTCAATGTATGTTTCATGCAAAGCTCGATCTGCCCATGATTATTTTTCTTGGTCTGTGTGCATTTGCGAGCAGCTGTTCCTCTGATGCTCCAGTTACAGTCTAAGCACAGCAGCATCAGCTGCTTGAGACATACCTAGAGATATCCTATCTGCCAGTACTTTTTCTATAAATGGGTACAAGGCGTTCACAATGCGATTTTCCTTCTCGCTATGTGAGAAGTTCCATTTCGTAGTACAGCAGATCTCACCAAATGCTATGTCAAAGCAGATAAGATGTTTGACATAATTTCTGGGTCATTCAGGCCGAAGTGAAAACTACTAATCCAAACTTTTCATATTGAATGTGTTTTTAACACCATAGCTACATTTTCCATGGAATGCTCCAATAAGTAGGAACATTCATTTCTTGCTCTAGTCCTATGACCATTTTTAAAACTTTCCCCCAGAATTCCTGTATATAAATAATCCCCATTACTGCACAATGAAGCGAATAAGTAATATTAGCGAGTATAAATCATAGCTTAAAAGTAATTAGTAAATGAAGGCTTTTGACACTAAATGGGCAAATGCCCATTGTGCAGCTTTGATCAGTTGATTTAATTTAGTTTATCAGCTTTTTGATAATAAGATCCTGCCCCAGCTTTGTACACGGTCTAAGAGGGCACTTTGGTTTCAAAGGGTGCAGATTAAAGCAAGGGCATTTATGTGTCCGTAACCTATTGCTAGCTATTTACAGTTCGGTCCGAAATTTTTGGGCACCGACACAAGTTTTATTTCGGCTACTTACAAAAATAAATTCAAGCTACAGTTGACAAGAATATGTGCAGTCTCTCAGATTTAATTTGAGGGTATTTACATCCAAATTGGATGAAGATTTTAGGAATTACAGCTCTTTAATGTCGTTTTCAAAGGACCAGAAGTAATTGGACAATTGACTCAAAGGCTGTTTCACTAAAAGGTGTGGGCTACTCCTTTGTCATTTCTTAATCAATTAAACAGGTAAAAGGTCTGGAGTTGATTCAAGGTGGGGTATTAGCATGTGTAAATTGTTGCTGTGAACCCACAACATGCGGTCAATGGAAGTGAAACAGGCCATCCTTAGGCTGCACAAAAAGAAAAAAACCCATCAGAGAGATAGCGGGAACATTAGGGGTGGCCAAAACAACAAATTGGTATGTTCTAAGAAAAAAGAACCCACTGGTGAGCTCTCCAACACAAAAGGCCTGGAAGTCCACAGAAGACAAACAGTGGTTGATGATCGTAGGATCCTTTCCATGGTAAAGAAAAACTCCTTCACAACATCCAGCCAAGCGAAGAACACTCTTCAGGAGGTGTAGGCATATCATTATCCAAGTCTACTATAAAGAGAAGACTTCATGACAGCAAATACATAAAGTTCATCACAAGGTGCAAACCATTCATAAGCTTCAGGAATAGAAAGGCCAGATTAGTCTTTGGCAAAAAAACCTAAAAAAAAATAAATAGCCAGCCCAGTTCTGGAACAAATTCTTTGGACAGATTAATCTAACATCAACCTTATCAGAACGACGGGAAGGAAAATGTATGGCGAAGGCTTGGAACGGCTCATGATCCAAAGCATACCACAACGTCTGGAAAACACAATGGAGGCAGTGTGGGCATGCGTGGCTTGTAGCGGCACTGGGTCACTAGTGCTTATTGATGATGTGACAGAAGCAGTCGGATGAATTCTGAATAGGGATATATTATCTGCTCAGATTCAGCCTAGTTCAGCTAAGTTGATAGGAAGGGGCTTCACTTTACGGATGGACAATGACCCAACACATACTGTGAAAATTACCCAGGAGTTTTTTAAGGCAAAGAAATTGAATATTCTGCATTGGCCAATCTCAACCCGATCGAGCGTGCATGCTGAAGACAAAACCTTAAGGGCAGAAAGAACAACTGAAGACAGCTTCAGCAATGGCCTGGCAAAGCATCACAAAGGAGGAAACCCAGTGTTTGATGTCCATGCATTCCAGACTTCAAGTCATTGCCTGCAAAGGACTCTGGACAAAGTATTAAAAATGAACATTTTATTTATGGTTGTGTTCATGTATCCAATTACATTTCAGCCCCTGAAATAAGGGGGCTGTGTATGAAAATGGTTGCAATATTTTTGTTTAACGCCTTGCATTAAAGCTGAAAGTTTGCACTTCAATTGCATCTTGGTTGGTTCATTTTAAATCCATTGTGGTGGTGTACACACCCAAAATTATGAAAATCGTGTCAGTGTCCAAATATTTCCGGACCCAACTATGTAATTGTGAAAATTATTTATGCATTTTATTTACATGTTTTCTTCAGTTCCTACGTATATTATAGTGTCTGTTAGGGCTCTAGAACAATCTGATACACTTTTTATATATAAAAATAAGGGATTTTGGTGCAGTCACTTATTCTTGTAAAGGAAAATATAAACTCCAATGTGATCAATAATAAACTAGGAGGCAAGCCCATAGCATTAATTAGTTTATGGCAATATTCATCTATGCACCTGGGGAATACCACTGAGAACTTTCATTTCCCTCTTGCGTCAGCATCCAGAATGTGGTCATTAAAGAAGAGAAATCCCTATAGGAACATTTGTTATGCATGGAGATAATAGAACCACTGAGATGTTGTGCTACAGTGCCATCTTGTGGTGTAAACCTAACCCTACAGTCCCCACAGACTCACTCTTTATGTGATTCATGCACCTTGAAAGGAAACAACGAATCTATTAGT
The DNA here is from genome assembly GCA_029215755.1 of Spea hammondii. Taxonomy (NCBI): domain Eukaryota; kingdom Metazoa; phylum Chordata; class Amphibia; order Anura; family Pelobatidae; genus Spea; species Spea hammondii. The sequence goes on from JARDYJ010000004.1 coordinate 82,552,307, forward strand.
TCTAGTAAACATATACATGGAAATTATGTTTAACCCCTTCAGGACCGGGTTTTTTTGTTTTTGTTTAGTTTTTTTACCATGTTTGCACTAAATCAACTCTGATTGCCCACTAACTCATTTAGTGCACCCCCGCACATTACATATTGTTTAAGTAGGGCTTTCTTTTGAAATAATAATAACTGTTGCGATGTTGGGGCATTTGTTTTGGATGACGTACCTGGTACATCATGGAACCGCTTGTACCATGTCAACATGAAGTACCAGGTATGTCTTTGGTCGCGAAGGGGTTAAATATGCAGCTATTCTTTGTATTTAAATGTGAATTGTTTAGTTTTGCTCTTTTCTAAATTGTTGCACAACATTTGATAATCTCAATGTTTAATTCCTCGATGTTTGTTTTTATTGTATTTTTGTAATAATGTTATTTTTTTCTTCTCCACAGCTGTTATTCCTCTAACAGATTCTGAACATAGGCTTCTACCTTTGCACTTTGCTGTGGATCCTGGCAAGGATTGGGAATGGGGTAAAGATGACAACGATAACATCAAGTTGGCCAGGTAGTCTCTGCACATACGGGTGGCAAATTTAATGGAATCAATCAATTGAACATTTGCATCCTACCTATACTGCTACATGCAGACATCTTAATGTGTTTTACAGATAAATGCTTTGTGAATATGTATGCGTGCGTATACATTTTAATGGTATGTTAATAGACTAATATGTCACTGCTTGCCTTCTGTGATATCCTCTATACATTATCTCTGCCTTAACATTACGTGTTCCTGTTACAGTCTGATCCTGTCTCTGGAGGCTAAGCTGAACCTTTTGCACAGCTACATGAATGTAACTTGGATACGGATACCCTCGGAAACACGGGTAAATCCCTGCAGCCTGAAGAAGGCATTGTGGTTATTCAGTATCAAGGGCTGCAAACAGGCCAACGTAGGTTTTTTTTGTTTGTTTCTTTGGGGTATTCCAGCCTGAGCACGGGTATCTCATTTAAAAAAAAAAAAATTAAATGCCGAGTACTGGCCTGTTTGCACCCCTTGAGTTGTGCACTCCTGCTTCTGATATAAAACGCAGGTATATTAAAACATATCTTAAAAATCTGTTTCAATTCATCACTTTTATTTTGTCGTGTAAAACATCATATAAGTGGTACATGTGTACACTTTGTGCTTTAATAGGAAGGCTTGAGTGAATAATTTCTTCCCAAACTGACCTTAGTTAAAGAGATTGGGAAACTTGTTGCAGATTATTTTTCTACTGTTTGATGCAGATCTGTACATAATACTTTAAATCTAAGACCACAGCTGCGGTGCTTTCTTTATATAAAAGAATTTGCAAAAGTAAAATGGGTAGAGTGATATTATTGGTTTAATTTTAGATATAGTATGCACACCACTAAGGGCCTGATCTTATGTCTTATTTAGGCTCCTCTGGCCCAACCAGAATCTCCAACTGCTTCTGCAGGAGAAGACGTACAGTCATTGGCAGACTCCATGGACTCCGACAGAGACTCCGTTTGTAGTAATTCCAATGTCAACAATGGTAAAAACGGGAAAGAAAAGGAAAAACAAAGGAAGGAAAAGGAAAAGAACAGAACAGATTCTGTGGCAAATAAGCTTGGTAGTCTCAGTAAAACACTGGGTATAAAGCTTAAGAAGAACATGGGGGGTCTTGGAGGTCTTGTTCATGGAAAAATTAGTAGAGCTAATTCAAGCAATGGGAAAAGTGGGGACTCGGCTGAAAAAGGGAAAAAGTCTAAGTCTCGTAAAGGAAGCAAAGAGGACTCTGGGCAGTCTGCCAGCACATCCCCTTCTGAGAAGACAACTCCATCACCCACAGACAAAGTTAGTATATCTCCCATTGAGAAACTAGCCAACAGATCACTTTCAGATAATAAGTCAGACTCCTGGAAATATAGCACAGATGTTAAACTCAGCCTTAATATTTTAAGAGCTGCCATGCAAGGGGAGCGTAAGTTCATCTTTGCGGGACTCCTTCTCACTAGTCACCGGCATCAGTTTCATGAGGAGATGATTGGTTTTTACTTGACCAGTGCCCAGGAACGTTTCAATGCTGAACAGGAGCAAAAGAGGAAAGAGGTGGAAAAGAAGGCTGTTATAAATGGGTCATCCTGTAGGAAGCTGGATCAGGATGGGCTTGTGAAGGAGAAACTGGAATCCTCTCCTCAGGAAAGGGCATCACCAATCTTGCCTCAAAGCCATACAACACAGTTAGTTCTAAAATTGAAGGATCGGTCAAGTCCAGTCCCCTCATCTTACCCCTCCCCCAGCAATGGTGCTAAGAAAAGTGGTCCTACACCAGTGTCTGCTCACTACAGCCATACACCTCCCGTCCAAAGGCAAAGTGTTATCCATTTACATGATGTCAATTCCAAGCCGTCGGGCTTCCAAGATGACCCTTATAAGCCTGTAGTTGGCTCCTTAAAAACTTGTGCAACGTATCCCCAACAGAATCGCTCATTGTCTTCACAAAGCTATAGTCCCGCTCGGTTACCGGGCATACGCACGGTGAACACGGTTGAATCTCTTACATATGACAAAGCCTCAGAGCATAAATCTCAGACATATACAAACGGTTTCCACTCTAGTGATATCAGAGACTGCTTGGAATATGCTGATGAGGAATCTTCTCAAACATGGTTGAACAATGACAAAAACAGTAGGGGTAGAAGCATAGTCTGCCCTATGTATTCACTTCACCAGAGCAGATGTAAGAAGGAGAATTGCTCCTTTTATGGGCGACCTGAGACTGAAAACTACTGCTCTTACTGCTATAAAGAGGAGTTAAAGCGCAGAGAAAGGGAAAGCAAGGTGCACAGGCATTGAATGGTATAAAGGTCCTTACCACTTAGATCTACCATTTTCTACATTCAAAAGTTCAATACTAAACTCACTTTAATTGCAATGGAACAAAATAGCCAAAATACAAGACACAACACCTCCACTTGGCTTCTGTAAAGATCAAACATTTGAAGGTCGACAGTAATGGAAAGGGATATAAAGCCTCTCTTAGTCTTTCTCTGGTCCTCTTCATATATCAAGCCGAAAGGTTGTTTATGTTGTAGTCAGTGTTGTGTGTGGTCATTAATAACTAAGGTGCCTGACTTTTTGCTATCACTCAGGTAAGTTGAAAGGAACATTGATTTTTTTCTTAATATCTGGTCTTGGTTTTGTACAGCCAAAACTCCTGGTAGTTTTAAAGTGCTTTGGCTATCATGATTATTAGTTTCATAAAAAAAGAAAAAAAAACACATTTATACATTTTACAGAAAATGTGTTTTGTAATTCTGTATTACATTGTAGACACTATGGTGAACAGAGATGATAAAATGATCTTGGGCAAAGTATTAATGTCTGGGTTTTGTTTTTTCAATACCTTTTTTGAATCTCCATTGACCTGAGCGATCTGTGTGTCATTAGAGAGTATATTGAATCGCTAGCGTAACATGTCTCCTAACTAGAGGTATTGGGGTAAATCGGTGGCTGTTTTCATTTAGTTTGAAACACTATTACCACCAGGAGTAAATAGACAACTAATAACAAAAGGGAAAGGGAAGCAGAAATAAATAGGGGTTGATTGGCCAAAACTATTTGGTAGAAGTATAGGTTGAGGATAGGGTTTGAAGAAAAAAAACAAAAACAAGAGAATTTGAGTGGATGTGGTGTATTTGGATCTAAAAGAGTGCCAGTTTGTCAATTTATGGTGTATTGAAATAGATTATCATTTGGCAACGTGTCCTGCAAGCACTTGTATTCTAGTTTCATTGCTGACGTGCTGAGGTTCATGTATGTCTGACTTCTTTACAGTATCGGTTTTTTCTCCATTGGATATTGCAGTCAAGAAAACCATATTGTCTCATGGGGTCTGTGTTTTGCTGTGCTATTATTTCAATACTGGTTGGGTCAGAAGCACATTAAAGGATTAGCATCTTTGAGTGACAGAGCAGTGAGCAACCTGCAGTTAAAGAAACTATAGACATAGTAATAAATGTCGAATGTCTCCTTTCACGTGTGCAAAGTCATGTGCAATTGCTGTACTGATTGATATACATACATTATTCATACACATGTATTTGTGTGTGTGTGTGTGTACAAATACAGTGTGTGTGTATATATATCTATATATATCTATAGATACTGATGAAATTATAAAAAGGGATTATAGAGTTATGTTTTGTGAAAGCAAAGGTTATAAAGAAGTATATAAATGTGTGTATAAATCTTTAAGAAAAAAATGCTATCTCAGAACCTACCTCATAGGAGGCTGTTGGGAAAGAAAGATGTCTACTTCCTGATTTTGATCAGAAAAGGGCAGCTGTATATATCTATATATATATATAAAAAAAAAATGGTTAAGCTCTACTTTTTTTGATTATGATTTTCTTTAATGCCATATATTTTCCTAGTTTAACAGAAAATCTTTCAGTAGTAAAATGTTTCATGATAAATGCCCACTATACTTAATGTGTTAAAGTACTCATTAGTGTATCTTCAGGCAGATATTCTTTCAGCTGAAGCTAGGTTTAGGATATTATTAGTGGGCCATGGACTGTGGTTAGTGGAATTTTGGTAGAATGTTAGATGCGATTAATTCAATGTTCCTTACTTTTCTCTTAAACAGAATTTCAAGTAAGGCAATTTACATTTTACATTGTGTTCTGCTATCGTAATGTCTCTGTGAATGTGCCGTTTTCCTCTTCATATTCTAATTAAATTGCTCATACTATTTGGAAGGCCTTAGCTAAGGGGTTAGCCAGTGTCTGTAGAGGGGCATAAACTGACAGATTTACAGAATCTTCCTGCTTTAGTACAGGTGAGTCTGTCAACTTGAGAGACCATTTCCAGTTCGCTGGGACCCATGTCTTAATGGTGAGCAAGGCATACAATCTGGCTCCACCTAAGTGCCTTTTATTTTGTTTCTTATTTGAGGCAAAAAATGCATCCGCGGAAAGGTTTCATAGGAATAAAACGTAGTACTTATTATTGAACATAACTTAATAACATGTTAAATATATGCAACAAACTACATGCTTATGATCAGATACTTTGAAGTAAGAAAATAATGTTTTGAGTGAGAATCGACATAATTCATCTGCTGAATATCGGAGAGCATGCAAATGTGTCTAAGTGGCAAATCAATGCAGAAAAGTTTGTGAAGGATAGACACTTCCATTAACACTATAGCTGCTGTCAAATATTACCAACCATTGATATCATTATGGTTAACTCCATAATGACATGTATGTTGTCGTAAGAGGCACTGTAACCAACTTGGCAAACATTACGGTAGCAATTCATATACGGGTTATTTTGATAGTATACATGCCAGGGGAGCTACGTAATAAATGTGATCTCTGTATTTGTTCTGCTTCTCCAACTCCTTTGAGTTTATTCACAGAAGGGAGAGTTTGCAGGAGAGTTGTGGCATCTTCACTGGTCATTATAAAGGGCCAAATCTAGCAGCATGAAGGGCTAGACTGGCCCTGTGTTATGGATGTAGAGACTTTGGAGAACTTGCACGTTATACAGGACCAGACAAGCTTTTTTTGCGGCAGAAGCTCACTGGGGATGGTCCTTCATAACGTATAGTAAATGGTGGAGGAAACACAACTCACTCGACAACTCAGGACAACCCGCTTTTAGTGAATAAGCCCCAAGGAGTTTAAGCTACGGCTTTTCTGCTTATATATGAATTAAACCACAGAGGTTCTACCGGTAAGCTAACAATATGTAAGTGTCCATATTCCATCATCCACAATAACATATTAATAATGAATTGTGCAATTAGAATGTTTCCTAAATTGACATTTAATCTGACACCGACCAGACTGATATCTTGTGCTGCTGTTAATATGCTAGTGGTTATTAAAAGGATTGAGGCAACAGTGCCAGGGCAACGCAAACTTTAGAAGCACCCGCCAATATGGATGGCAGTCAAAAGCAGTGACTATGGCCCATAGTGTTTAGCCAACCTACGAGGATAAAGAGTGAATTCTTTTTTCTAAGCTCCTCCTAAAGAAGAAGGCTTGCAAACCCTCATCACTGCTTACCTCTCCCAGTGTGTATCTGTGCTGCATATCAACGCGGTAATTAACAGCTGTGTAGTGAGATATTTACAGATCTGACATTGATATTATATCTATAGGTCATTTCTAGAACAGATATCTGTAATTTCCCTTTATAAGTAGTTTTGTGACCTAATAAAATATTTATGCTACTCATTTAGCATGTACTTTAGCTTTATGCTGCATGGGACCTTCTGGCTGTTAGAATGCAACCCCATCACCCTCTGACGGTCCATGGCTTGCTCTCCGAGATGGAAATTGTAGTCCTGTGGAATTACCATAGGTTTCTTTTTTTTTTTTTTAGTACGTGATCAGGAATTTCAGAGTGGCAATAACTAAACCCAAACGAAATATACTATAGTTGGCCAAAAAAAAATCAGTTTCTTTACACATAAAGCATCACAGACCCTTAAAAATTCAGTCTGAATGGAAAACACACACACATTATATATATATATATATATATATATATATATATATATATATATATATATATATATATTGTATGCACACAGGCTGGAAGAGGAAAGATTGTAAAGCCACCTGGGGTCAACATTTACTGTAAAATCCCACTTACAGCACATCTCATCCTTACTTTCGGACATTTAAAAAGCGGGTGTATTGTCTACAGATGTGTTCCACATGTATTTTACCTGTTCTGCGCAAGCTGCAAGGAGATGTTAAGACTGCAGACCGTCCAGGCATGTGTTAGATAAAAAAACAGGACAAATGCTAGTCTGATGTTGGTCATTTATATGGTGTTATCCATTAATTGCACAAAAACTGTAAAGGTCTGTGATTAATATAGATGTATCAGCTATATTACTAATGTGTTCCTGTATAATAGAGTCGCTATGCAAATATATTTACCCTTGTATACTGTTGCGTATCTAGGTGACAGTATGGCGCATTGAGATGCTCATTATTGTGTCATGTATCTGTGTGTTATATGCAAGTTCAGAATGGGGAAATGTGCTCCAAATGTATCATCTGTATTGAACAACACTGTACCAAGTGACTATAAGAGAATGGATCAAAGCAGTCAAAGTGGATGTAGTGTGCAGTTTAACCCCCCCCCTGCTGGGTGTAAAAGGGTTAACAATAGAGGTAACATTTCTATGTAAGCAGTGAGAAGAGATTGAATATTATGGGATAATTACAACATTCTCAGATATATTCACCATTCAACGGCAAACAGAACATCGATTAGAATTCTGGAACCGTTCAGTTGCTATAGAAGCTATGTATAACACAGCCAAGTCAGCCATGCTGTACCATTCCCTTATTTTAAATATCACGGCCTAATTTGCAGCAGAATCATTCTCTATACACAACCCACACGTATCAAATTGTATTTAAAAGACATATTGAAGTGGACCTGTCAGACAAAACATTGTGGTAGACAATATACAGTTACGCATTATATATACATTCTAGTAGGAAATGCATATTGCCCAATTGCTGCCAGTACTGGTTCCTATAATCTGGACACAAAGTCCCCATTAATGCTCACCCAGACTGCCCTCCGTTCAATCACAAAATGCTTTACATGTTCGGCACTCCCACTGGCTTAATGCCTGCATAGAGATGATGGGGGGAATTTAAGATTTTACATATATTTTCTCCTATACATTTCCTAGCCAATGTATAGGGGAAAAGTGATGCCTTATCAATTTTCAGTAGCAGCTGCGTTTTAAGGATGGCGGTTCTTTTGAACGTCTCTGAAGCATCGAATTGTATGAGCTCAGATTGGCGTAGGGTTTTTAGAGTACACCTTACTCCTGATATACTGATTGTAAGTCGGGGGCATAGAATGAACCGTATAAACCAGTGGGTAGGCCTTGACCAGAACATTTCTGCTTTTACAATCTGCTTGTCGTGATTTTCAAATTCTAAACATTGTCCGGAGTGAACCTGGATCCTCTAACCTCTGTTCATAACCCCATTGTAAGGTCATAGGCCTAACTATATAATGTTAATATCGCATACTGATCTCGAATTTAACCTGATCTTAAGTGGCTTTTCAGCTTCAACCATTTCAATGAGACCTGTGTATGTAGTCCAAATATCTTTGATTTTTTTTCTATGGACAGAAGTCTGTACAAGAAACCCCTTCGTAGACTGCAAAACTAATTGACTTTTTTTTTTTACCAAACCTCCAATTTATTTGCACATGACAGAATTAACTATATGATAAAAAAAATTGTATATTGTTGAGAAAATTAAGACAATGGTGTTTGTACGTGTTCTGTTTGTAGATTAACGGCTGTATTATGTTGAAATTTTACAAGCCAAGTTTAAATTGTAATATAGAACTTATTTTTATATTATTTTCAAGATCTGCTATAGAGCAATATTTTGCGCCTTTATTATATATACAGGGATTGTCATCTTCGTAGGTTAACTGCAGAGCTGTTGGTAGATTTAACAATGACATAAAGAAGCTTTGTAAACAGTCTAGTAAGTTATGAATGCTATTTATTGTTATGCACTCAAAAAATGTTTATTGAAAGTTGAAATATATGAATGGTTTATATTAAAAACAAAACAAAAACAAAACATGTGTTCTCTTTTTTTCCCCCTAAAATTATTTAGCAAAACCATTGTTTAAAAATGGAAATCATTTGGCAACTAAATGAATACATTTATGCTAGCCTGGTTATTTTAACAAATAATCTTCCTTACTTAGTGCAAATCTGGCAATCAATCTGATCTACTTTACTTTGAATGGTGGGTTGCAAGGTTGCACTTACAGAAAGCTGGTAGATACATGGAACAGCTTCCTGTCAGCCTCTACCACTTCCAATACAGTGTGCAAATGTAAACCGTAATGGAAAATGCATAAAGCTATCCTGAATCTAAGACAAGACCAATGACTGATTAAGGTCTGATACAACGGGCAGACTAGATGGTTCTTATTTGAGTCAGATTCTATGTTTATTTATTGTGTTAGCCAAATTGCTATAATAATATAATAATCAAATAATTGCATACATTGTAACATAAAAAAACTAAGTAGAAATACAGTGAGTGAGTTTAAAATGTGAATTCCTAAAGCATAAGGAAGTAGCCATCAGGAGATGGGCACATTGTGGCCATAAAGGAATGGACATGGTCAGCAACAATACCCAGGTAGCCTATCGCATTTAAACGATGCTCAATTGGTACTAAGGGGCCCAAAGTGTGCAAAGAAAATCTCCCCTACACTATTGCACCACCACCAGCAGCAGCCTGAACTGTTGATACAAGGCAGGATGGATCCATGCTTTCATGTTTGCGCCAAAGTCTGACCCTGAATGTCGCAGCTGGAATCGAGACTCATCAGACCAGGCAACGTTCTTCCAGTCTTCCATTGTCCAATTTTGGTGAGTCTGTGCAAATTGTGGCCTCAGTTTCCTGTTCTTAGCTGACAGGAGTGGCACCCGGTGCGGTCTTCTGCTGCTGTAGCTTCAAGGTTCGTTGTTCGTTCACAGATGTATTGTGCATAACTGGGTGTTTATTCGAGTGTTCCCTTTCTGTTGTCTCTAACCAGTCTGCCCATTCTCCTCTGACCTCTGATATCAACAAAGCTGCCGCTCACTGGATATTGTCTCTTTTTCGTACCATTCTCTGTAAACTCTAGAGATGGTTGTGTGTTTAAATCCCAGTAGATCAGCAGTTTCTGAAATACTCAGACCACCCACCCCTTCTGACACCAACAACCATGCCACGTTCAAAGTCACTTAAATCCCCTTTCTTCCCCATTCTGATGCTCAGTTTCAACTCCAGCCTTGACTACGTCTACATGCCTAAATGCATTGAGTTGCTGCCATGTGATTGGCTGGTTAGCTATTTGTGTTAACAAGCAATTAAACCTAAGGTGTACCCAATAAAGTGGCCAGTGAGTATATACTGTGTGTGTGTGTATATATATATATATATATATATTAGTTATTTTCTCAATGTTTCTAGTAACCATCAACAATAGCAGACTTGTCCAGGTCCCTTGTAACATCACAGCGTTATAAGTATATGGATACTGTGACAGGGAACAGGGCATTGTGGTGGATAACATGTACATTTCCCACAAAATACTGCAGTGCAATGTATTTGATAACCCCAGGGAGAATGATTTGTTACCAGCAAAGTAATGGTAATGTTGTAGTTATGTTTGGGTCCCTGGGGTGGAGCATTTGGAGAGAAGGGAGGGCCAGTGCTCCACTCCACAGTTTACTTGCAGCAGGTGATGCAGCCAGTCCAGGAGTTCTGGTTCAGAGATTTACTCACCTGTTACCAATGAGCAGCAGGGGGCTGCTACAAAAAGGAGCCCTGTAAGTTAGTCAAGTGAGAAACATACAAGCAGTGAGTGAGACTGCATTTTCTCCTAAACAAATCTGCTGAACGGTTCCTAAACAAAAAAGGTCTGTGCTAAATGTTTTTTTGTTGGTAGCGGGTAAGCCGTCCAACGATAGTTAGTTTTTGTTTGTCAGTAAGTGCTCAGAGAGCAAGGCTTTTCTTTTTGTTTGTTTTATTTATGTTTGTTTACAGACCTTTTAATAAAAAGGACTACAATTCTAAAAATAATTCAGCCTTATGTGGTATTTCAAACCTTAAGACTGTGTGGTTACATGATCCCAGCTCACATATGGTGGAGAATGCGGGTACCACATTGATAGTCTGGAAAAGGAAACAATACCACAAAACATAAGCATGGAGGATGTTATTAAGGCTTTACTACAGGCAGCAGCCACACAGCAACAAGCTACAACTGTCCAGCAAGAAAATATTACAGTCTTGCAGCAACTGGTGCTTGCACAGAAAGAGGAGCAACAAAATGTTACTCGTGCCATGCAGCAGGAGATCCAGGGCTTATCTGAGAGGCTGGCCAGGTATACTGCAGAAGTGCCACATAATTCTAAGACTCTGGGAGTGAGTAACTCTTTGCAAAAGATGGTGGCTACAGATGATGTAGAGGCTTACCTGATGGCTTTTGAAAGGACAGCTGAAAGAGAACATTGGCCTGAATCTGAATGGGCAAGCCTTTTAGCACCGTTCCTGAGTGGAGAGCCTCAAAAGGCATATTATGATTTGGAGCCTGCAGAAGCCTGTGACTACGGTAAGCTGAAAGCAGAAATTTTGGCCCGCCTGGGAGTCACGATAGCTGTTCGGGCCCAGAGATTTCACTCCTGGACTTATAATCAAGACAGAGCGGTACGGTCACAAATGTTTGATTTAATACATCTGGCCAGGAAATGGTTACAGCCAGAGGTTAACTCATCTAGCCACATCGTGGAACAGCTTGTGATGGACCGGTTCCTGAGAGGATTGCCTGTTTCCCTAAGGCGGTGGGTCAGCCAGAGTGATCCTAAAACTGCTGATGAACTAGTTGCCTTGGTGGAACGGTATGTGACAGCTGGAGAATTTTTGCAACTCCCTAACCAGGAGAGACTTAGGACCCCGAAGATCCAGAGTCCCAGTAAATTGGGTAAGACTGATCCAGGGAAAAGGGGGTCTCGGGAGGAGCAGATGGGGTTTTACAAACCTAGGGACACTACAGCAAAAGGCAGGAATTTTGTGAGGCTGGAAGAGACCACACCATCCTCAAGAATAATGCCTAATTATACAATTAAGTGTTTTCAGTGCAAAGAATATGGACATATTGCAAAAGACTGTCCTGAGAATGTTGTTGCAATGGAATGTAATGTTGGCGATCAGTGGGGTGCTTATTCACTTTTCTCTCGCTCTGTATATACTGTCACACAAAATGAGTGTCTGAAGGGCCATCCCTGGTGTACTTTAAAGGTAGAGGGAAAAGAAGTAAATGCTTTACTAGATTCGGGGAGTATGGTTACACTTCTAGACCAGAGTCTGTTAAAAAACACTCCAATAGATGACTCCCAGAATCTAGAGGTTGCCTGTATACATGGGGACATACACCAGTACCCCACTGCTGAGGTGATTATTGAAATGCAAAGTGGTACTGTAAATCATAGAGTTGGTCTAGTCAACGGATTAGTCCATGAAATGATAGTTGGCAGGGATTTTCCTTATTTTTTGACTTTATGGACAACTGCTGAAACGGTTAACTCAGTACCAGTAGAGGGCGCTGTTAGTGACTTTCCCTTTTCAGATTTATTGGGGGATGACTTGGACAGAGAAGCTGCTGCTAGGAACAAGCCTTCAACCCCTATTGAAACCCTAGTGGGGAGTAACACTGAGCAGAGTGAGGCAGGTCCTTCTAATATCACGGAGCCTGATGTAGAATTGACTGACCTAGAAGTTAACCTGGGTAACTTCAGAGCTGCACAGTGGGAGGACCCCACTTTATCTGGGGCAAGAAACCAGATCACTATGAGGAATGGGACCCCTGTTAATCCTGGAAAAACCCTGACTTATCCATATTTTGAGGTAGACAATGATTTACTGTATAGAGTTGAGAAATTAGAGGCGGTTAAACAACTATTGGTACCCCAGGCATACCGACACACAGTATTAAATCTTGCACACAGCCATATTCTCGGAGGGCACCTAGGGGTTGAAAAAACAAAAGAGAATCCTCAGGAGGTTTTATTGGCCAGGTGTAATGGCGTCAATTACAAATTATTGTTCCTCCTGTCCTGATTGCCAGTTAACTGCCCCTTTTACAGCGTACCGTAGTCCATTAGTGCCCTTACCTATTATAGAGGTTCCATTTGAACGTATTGCTATGGACTTTGTGGGCCCTCTTGTAAAATCTGCCAGAGGACACCAGTACATATTGGTAATAGTAGACTATGCTACGCGTTACCCTGAAGCAATACCTATGCGTACAACTTCAGCAAAAGCTATTGCTAAGGAACTAATGTCCATGTTCAGCCGGGTTGGGATTCCCAAGGAAATACTGACAGACCAGGGAACTCCATTCATGTCCCGAGTTACAAAAGAATTATGTAATCTCCTTCGTATAAAGCAATTGAAAACCTCGGTATATCACCCACAAACGGATGGTTTGGTGGAAAGATTCAATAAAACCCTAAAGTCTATGCTTAAAAAAGCCATTGATAAAGATGGGAAAAACTGGGACTGCCTTTTGCCTTATTTAATGTTTGCTATTAGAGAAGTCCCTCAAGCCTCTACTGAGTTTTCTCCTTTTGAACTCTTGTATGGTAGACACCCTAGGGGATTGCTAGATATAGCCAAAGAGACTTGGGAACATGAGTCTACACCACACAAGAGCATCATAGAGCATGTAAATCAGATGCAGGAACGGATGACAGCCATTATGCCCATTGTTAGAGAACACATGAAGAATGCTCAACAACGTCAGCAGACTAGCTACAATAAAAATGCCAGAGTCCGCACGTTTAAACCAGGAGATAGAGTGCTAGTTTTGGTTCCTACTGTAGAGAACAAATTCCTAGCAACGTGGCATGGACCTTATGAAGTCATTGAGAAAGTGGGAGTAGTGAATTATAAAGTAAGACAGCCTGGAAGACGAAAGGAGGTACAAATTTACCACGTGAATCTACTTAAGCCATGGAAAGAAAGAGAAGTGCTTGTGACCATAGAAGCATCAAACCTCCCTCCAAAGGATAATGACCCTGCCGTCATTATATCTGAAACCCTGACTATACATCAGAAGAGGGAGGTAAAAGACTTTATTAGATTAAATAAAGATGTTTTCTCCACAGTTCCAGGGAGAACTGCTGTAATAAAGCATGATATTGTCACTGAACCGGGGAAAAGGATCCATCTTAAGCCGTATAGAATACCAGAAGCTCGTAGAGAAGCAATCAAAGCAGAGGTGAAGAAAATGTTGGACCTTGGGGTAATCGAAGAATCCCAAAGTGACTGGTGTAGCCCAATTGTGCTTGTACCAAAGCCTGATGGTACAATCAGATTTTGCAATGATTACCGGAAACTTAACACAATATCCAAGTTTGATGCATATCCCATGCCGAGGGTTGACGAACTTATGGAAAGACTTGGGAAAGCCCGGTATCTCACCACTCTGGATCTAACCAAAGGCTATTGGCAAGTGCCCCTCACAGAGCGGGCAAAGGAAATTACTGCTTTTTCTACTCCAGATGGACTTTTTCAATATAAAGTGTTACCTTTTGGTTTACATGGGGCTCCAGCAACATTTCAAAGAATGATGGACCGAATCCTAAAACCACATACCCTTTACGCAGCGGCTTACTTGGATGATGTGGTTATACACAGTGAAGATTGGGAGTCTCACTTACCAAAAGTGCAGGCCGTCCTTAATTCCATACGAAATGCTGGCCTGACGGCAAACCCTAGTATGTGTACTATTGGCCTAGAGGAGGCTAAGTATCTAGGGTATTCCATTGGGAGAGGGTTAGTCAAGCCACGACTTGCTAAAATTGAAGCCATACGGAATTGGCCACGGCCATTGACTAAGAAACAGGTCAGAACATTCCTTGGTCTTATTGGCTATTACAGGAGATTTATTTCGAACTTTGCAACTATAGCTGGTCCCTTAACTGATCTCACAAAAGCTAAAGCCCCTGTCATGGTGAAGTGGTCCCCTGAAGCTGAACAAGCATTTCAAAGTCTCAAGGAAGCTATTTGCATTTAACCTGTACTGGTCACACCGAATTTCTCAAAGGAATTCATCCTACAAACCGATGCATCTGATGTAGGATTGGGAGCAGTGCTTTCCCAGATAACTCAAGATGAAGAGCACCCAATCTTGTACCTAAGTAGGAAACTTCAACCCAGAGAAAAGAATTATTCCATAGTGGAGAAGGAATGTTTAGCTATTAAATGGGCCGTTGAAACTCTGAAATACTATTTGTTGGGCAGAAGGTTTAAGCTAGTGACCGATCACGCACCACTAACTTGGATGAGTCAAAACAAGGAGAAAAATAGCAGAGTTACACATTGGTTCCTTAGTTTACAACCCTATCATTTCTCGTTAGAGCACAGGGCAGGCTCTAAACAGGGTAATGCTGATGGTCTTTCACGTAAACATTCACTTATGACCGTGGTCGCTCACCCCACAAGGTTTGAGCTGGGGGGGAGGATGTGTGACAGGGAACAGGGCATTGTGGTGGATAACATGTACATTTCCCACAAAATACTGCAGTGCAATGTATTTGATAACCCCATGGAGAATGTTTTGTTACCAGCAAAGTAATGGTAATGTTGTAGTTATGTTTGGGTCCCTGGGGTGGAGCATTTGGAGAGAAGGGAGGGCCAGTGCTCCACTCCACAGTTTACTTGCAGCAGGTGATGCAGCCAGTCCAGGAGTTCTGGTTCAGAGATTTACTCACCTGTTACCAATGAGCAGCAGGGGGCTGCTACAAAAAGGAGCCCTGTAAGTTAGTCAGGTGAGAAACATACAAGCAGTGAGTGAGACTGCATTTTCTCCTAAACAAATCTGCTGAACGGTTCCTAAACGAAAAAGGTCTGTGCTAAATGTTTTTTTGTTGGTAGCGGGTAAGCCGTCCAACGATAGTTAGTTTTTGTTTGTCAGTAAGTGCTCAGAGAGCAAGGCTTTTCTTTTTGTTTGTTTTATTTATGTTTGTTTACAGACCTTTTAATAAAAAGGACTACAATTCTAAAAATAATTCAGCCTTATGTGGTATTTCAAACCTTAAGACTGTGTGGTTACATGATCCCAGCTCACAATACATATGATGGTATTGAAGTCCATCCTTCAGCAAAGTATAAGATCCATACTCTGCATCATTTGACATGCCGAAGATGAGGGCATGTTTTCTGAAGACGTCATTTAGTGGGTCATTCTGATAACCAACGTTAACCTCGTCAGTTTATTTTCAACATGTCTTGGTATGAGAAACAGTGCCACTCAGTGTGGGCTCTTGGCTCATAAATGCCTTAATACCATAATATTGTTTCATAATTATTTTGTTGTGTTTATATGTAATTTTCTTATTTTGTAATATTAACTGGCATGGTCTAAATCAACAGCATGCAGCTGAGGAACCGTACGCAGAGCCACCTCGTGTTACAGAGGAACTGCCCCCAGGCCCTTATGTTACAATGCATCTCTAGTAATGGGAAGGATGTTATCATTATTATTTATTGTTTTTTTATAGCGCCATCAAATTCTGTAGCGCTGTACAATTGGTAGACAGGATGTAACATAACAAATTGACTTAGAAAGACAGCAGGATGTGGAGGGGGTACACTATTTTGGGCTGTGTAAGAATCGCTAAAGCATTAAATTTATGAAATAAAATAAATATTTTAATGGAGTGTCCAGTAATGAAAAAGTAAGATAAAAATAAATAAAATTGTAAGTAAAATAAATACTGAAAAATAACCAGTTAAGGGGTTCAATAAATGCAAAAAGTCAAAACCTTAACCCATTTGATACTGGGGAAAAATGTTAACATGGATTATATTGTTAAAAAAAACCCCAAAAAACAATATCAGCAGCAATATCTTAGTTTGTTACAATCGAGGTTTTTTTTTGGTATCCAACGTTGTAGTAAAATAAAAGAATCCCTTGTTGGCAGAGCGTTGTAACACATATAAGCCAGATATTTGGCCTCTAAGGTAAACTTTGTAGGCTTAAGAGTTCAGCTGAGGTTATGTTTTTCTGCCTAATGTAATTGCGTTGTCACCCTGCCAAATCTGATAGAGTAAAATGTTTCTCTCGTATAGTTTCCACATGGCCTTCCACATTCCCGTTTCCAATTAAACATATCCTGCAAGTGCCTCTATAAAGCAGCGCTGGAAGTCACAACTCTTCCAAATTTTCTGACCGCTGCAACAGTTATTTTTTTCTTCTAATCTTATTAATAATAATAATTAAAAAAAAAAAAACTTTTTGTTCTTGCCTATATGCTATGCATAATTTTTTATTTAAGATATACCCATTTACATATGCTTTTAAGACTTCACAGATCTATTCGGGTAAAGCTGCACACAAATGCTGTGAAGAACACATATTGCCACATACCGTAATATATATAATTTTTTTCTTGGATTATATTCCGCAGAACCTGCAGGTGTACTTGGAATGTCACAGTTTGCATTGCGGCATACGTGCGTACCCCTGAGATTGTATGCACAGCTTAAATGTTACAACAGGAAAGCGGGGCATGGAGAGTCATTTGGCCTATGACCATCCCTGGCATAACAAGACACATTGTTAGTTTAGGGGTTTATTAAATTATTCAGATGTAGAGACAACTTCCTTTATCGCTGCTGAGTCACATAACTGGCTTTTTCCTATTTACTGTAACGTCTGCTTTGTGAGGTGCTATGAGCAATTGCCTGTAACATGAGCGTTCTGTTGACTCCTCTGAGATCACAGTATGTCATCTGGGAGATTCAGGGTTGGATTGGTCACTGAACAACAACAAAAAAGGGAACCGTATACTTCAAGGGATTCATGTCGATTTCTATTACAAATCTATTACTAATACCGGTATATATTATTTTCTGAAATTACCGTATTACTCTGGTTCTGAATAGGGACTAGCATTAGATCCAATAAATACAAAATTTTAAAAATACATTTAAGCAAGATAAGTGTCTTTAAAGACTACTGTGAAACACATGGAGAAAAAGACATATCCACGGGGAAATCAATTTCAATCATATATCCGGTATCCATATGAGACCTGAATTAGGGCATAACCATGCGAACTACCTGTAACATCATGTACATATGAGCTATCATTGATTATATATTTCTGTGTTTAAGTGGCTATGATGTAATACAAAGTTGAGGTAGGTAATGGGTACATTTCCCCACCAAATGAGGGGCATGTGGAAATCCGCATTGTTACCCATCTGTGGGAGTCCCTGCAAGAACATCTAAATTTCATAATTCATAAGAACCATGGAAACATGGGCTGCAAATAGAGTTTAAGCCATATATCTGTTGTATAAAGAATCTTAATATTCACCATAATTGTATGCCTTTTAATAGGTTTACATACTGTGTTGGAAATATAATCTGTGCCGTTGAATTAACGTTGTCAGAGATATGTTTAGTGGAAACCTAAAAGTGCTACCTTATTTTTAAAATATTTTATTCCACAGTAACAATGTGTTGGTGTCTGCTTTTACATGACAGAGGAACATTCCCCCAAAAAGTATGACTGAGGCGTTATTTTAAATTCAGGTGGATTAGATGGAACACCACTTTTTAAAGGCTCTACCAATCCAAAACGTAGCACACCTTGTTTGTAGGTATTGGCGATAAATAAAAAGCGCTAGAGACCTTTGGATAACAATATGAATATGTTTGAGGCTTTTATTTTAAGACTACAGCCGTCTACAACATACTATCGGGGCTGTCCCACACATATTAAAGCTGTGTTTTAATATTAAACAGGATAATAGCATTTATGACTTTCAATTCCCTTTAAGCATTAACCGCGCTCAAACAGCTTGCTCAGTATTTCTCGTAATCCACCTAAGCAGTTAGTTTCCTAAAAGCCCAAACCTGTGGGCTACTGACCATAACACAAAATGATCCTTTCACTGCCAGAGGGAGATTCCCTTTGCAACAAAAGAAAATATTAAATAAGCTTGAGTGCATACATCCATTAAAATAGTCCTGCTAGAAATCCCAAGAGAATATAGTCATTTCAACGTGCATTTAGAGTGAGGGACAATATTAGATTCTATGCTCTTACTCTTCTCGCAACACATCTGTATGCAGCCTGGCGTGCAATTAAAGTGATTAGTTAATATTTCCTCCATGAGAATTAATTAGAAGTAATTAGACGTTGAGTATTCAGTGTTTCAATGGGTAGTGCTCTGGAATGTTTGAGCTCATTCACTTAAAGGAATGAATGAATGAATAAACTGTTGCATAAATTAAAAGACAATTAGTTTTCATAGTCTGTTGAGGAATTAAATAATTTGGTTCGGTTATAAGATGTATTAAGAGTAGTGTGCTCAAGGCATGATGCGCCTCCATTTTTGGGAACTGGTCAAATTCTTCCTGCATGTTGGGGTAACAGTGGACACACTATAGGTAAAGAATCAGCATTAACCCATGATTAACTTCCATAGGATAAATGGCCTATCAACTTGGCTTAGGGATGGAGGTATGACCATGCATTATTGGCTAAACATTGAAGGTCTTCAGAAAGACTCATTGCATCAAGAAACCATACGCATAGTATAGAGTTTATTATATCTCATATCCTTACTTGACAAATTTATAAATAAGCTTACCTCAAGACTCTTCCGTTTTGAAGCTTTTAATAGCATATCACAAAAATTCCATTGTAGTTATTCATTAATGGAGGCAACCAAATGGCTGTAATAATGGTCTTCAGGAAAAAATCATTACTTGTTATTCGTTGTCCAAAAACAAATGGACCAAAAACAAAGCGAAAAATTTCTCTGAATCGCTCTCAGTCCATGTGCGCAAGTCTATTAACCAGCTAATTAATCCTCGCATGCTTTTGCAAAATGGACCATACAAAATTTAAAGGACCATGCACCTATCATATGCATTAATGGCATCTAGTCTGCCAACCTTGTGCTGCTCTCCACATTTTAAATTGTTAAACAACTTCACATTAGCTTATTGACTCTGTGGCATAAAACAGAATTGGAGGAATATTTTGCATTCAAATAGATGAAACACATTCATATAAATAATGAAACATATATTCAGTTTAATACATTTCTAGTAGTCACCTTCGTGGTGCTCATGAATAGCTCAGAACCTTCATAGCAATGAATCACACACAAAATAGGAATCACCAAATTAGGTTATATATTCTTTATTACAAACATAGGAAACGTTGTTTCAAAACTAAACATAGACATGCATAAAGATCAATATACTATATTTACGAACAATATACTATATGCAATAATCAAGCCTTTATTACCATCAGACATTTTCACAATATATAATCTATGCGGTACAAAATACATTTAAAATGACATTGGAATAGATCACACTTGTATAGTTATAATACTTCTACTTATCTGTTTGAAGAGACAATAGAGAAGCTTTTTGTAATTCTACGTTTGATTGTACGTCAACAGGAACTTTACAAGATTGTATGCAATTATTACGGTACGATATAGAGATTTTCCTGAAAATAACCTCACTGAGTTGCTGTGCTTAAAAATCACAAGAATTTAAAATTTGAAACAGAAATGTAATTGTAAATTATGCTTTAGCCTTCCAGGGCGACTTCCAGAAATGTTTGGGTCCAGTATCAACTTAGGACCCATTATGTCACAATCCATCATGTTAAAGACATAAAACTCCCCCTCAGCCCCCTGCTTTCAAACCAAATGTATTGGTATTGATGGTAGGGATGTGAGGGAGGCTAGACCCCATACTATAGCACAACCTGTAAATTTCACAGTGAAATATTTATTTTCTATAAATGTAGTTTTATATTGTCTCCTTGACATTATGCGAGTATGTAATGGTTGGCACCATATTAGTTAGCACTGTATTGTAATCCAGAGGCCAGAAAGAGAGAAAAATGTTTCTAGCATTAGGGCAAGCTTTGACAAAATGAAATATTTTATATTTTCACAAGTTGTTGAAACTTGTATAGGTAGTGACATATTCTGGTCCTTATAACCAGACCATTGACTCTATGCAGGTATGTGCTTAGCCAGCATAGACCTCCTTAGTATGTATTTCCCCATGCCGTGACCATAAGACGTTGGACCTAGGACCTGCCGAAATTCCATTAGAGAGGATGCACAGAATGAGGAAGAGAACCTTGTTTTTAGAAGGCCTTAGTAAGACGTTGAAACTCTCATTGCGGATCTCAGGATGCCTGAAATCCGTTCGGTATTCATGGTTGGCTCTGTTGGCCTGTTATATTGCATTATTGATCTGGTGTGATATAATCTCACCACATTCCACTTAGCGTATTGAGAAACATCAATATGTCACTAAGATTGAAGTACTTCGGAAGTGGGCCATCTCTAGGAAACCATGGATATTATAAAAATAATTTTACATTGACACGAATTAGATGAATATATTTGTAATAGAGATTCCCAAAATTAGTCTTTCTTACAAATAAGATGAATTAACATTCTCTGCTAATTAGAATTATCTTATAAATCAGTAAATTGAGGGGTGGCTGAAATCTGCTGTAAATGTCCAGATCTTACCAATTGCTAAATAAGAAATGTTCCCTGATTGAATCAATTACTTTTCATTTTATAGATACACCAGTTAAAAGTGACGGTAAGATTTTTCAATGTCTTCTCTTCACCAAATAAGAGGCCTGCATTTACAAACAGCCAGATAATTACACAACATGTGACACTACACTTGTTGTTGTTGGATAAACCCTCACCACTCCTCTCAACATACAGTGCTGTATGTCTGAGGTAATGGAAATGGTTCATCAGCCACTGTAGGGAGTGATGTCTCCAACCTGCCTTAAGTAAGTTGCTGGCATCAACCAGATCACAATGATCCTATAGTAAGGTCTAAAAATTTCCAGTTGCACCAATATCACTCTATTTCCAGATGTTTTAATATGAATTTGGGTATTCACTATAAATAGATTTGTAATCTTTGGGTGCTGGTGACTAAACCCTCTAGGTCCCCCTTTTTTACCATGCAACGTTCAAAGCCACATTTGCCATGAGTTTTAGACATCTTAAGAAAATTATATTAAACATTGTGACATTTAAACAAATCATATTGGGGTCAATAGCATTTTAGCTGGAAATAATCTGAACAGTTGAGTTGTCTCTTTTGAGTGATATCCTAGTTGAGGCTTAGCAGTACTTAGTTTTAGATACTGGATCCTGCCAAAATGAGAAGCGCAAAACACTTTACAAGTTGAAGCAGATGCAGGATAATGAACAATTGGAGTTCACAGTATTTTTTTCAGAGGAGTTGTGGTTTCAACTTACTGAGTTCATTATCCATTACGAAGAGCCAACTCCGGTGCAAAAAAAGTGAGAACACTCCCTGATTTAATTATGCATCAGAAGCTTGCACGGATTGGAGCTTTATAACATTCAGTGAAGTCTGTGAGTTAAAACCACAGCTCCCAGGCCAATTCTCACACCAACTTCCACTTTACTCAATAAACCTCTGACCAGGAGCTTTTTACCTCGAGCACTACTTTAGGCCTAACCCATGGCTATGCCAAATGGTCGCTGCTTCTCAGCCTCCACCCTCAGTGCGGAGTGCCAGGAAATAGCGTCATATGCCACCACTCTGTATCTTAAAGGCATGCAGCTCTTTTTAATGCATTCTATGGGGGCTCTGTTGGTTTGGCACAGTCCTCCATGGTGGAAATGTGTAAATCAGAAATGTCCCTTGTAACCAGCCCATTGAGCCTCAACATACTGGGAGGAACTGATCACCAAAAAGACATCCATTCCCCTGACCTGTCAGCCTAGGCAGAATTTGTTGTCCTAATTAGTATGTTCTGTCTGCAGGCAGAAGGAGTGACATTAGCTCATGAACACTACCTGCCTATGAGCCACCAATTTCCTGCCTACCCTCTGCCCACTTTGTGTCCCTTTAAAGTCGAGCTGGGTCTGGCCCTGCTCCTGACCTTGGGCACACTTCCAGGAGGTAAGCTAAGGGCAGCAAACCCTAGGAATTTCTCACTATACATGTAAACTCCAAAAAAATTCATTTGCAAATATGTATTTGAAAAACATTAGGGAAGGGAACTTAATGTATAGGTTATACCATTAAATTTCACTAGAAGGCTTTTAGTACAAGGGTTATATTCTACTATGGACTGAATTATATGTTGCAAAGTATGGAGATGGGTGAGCTATGTTAACCCATAATTAAACCATGATATCAAACATTGTTTTTGTGCTCAAGAAGTTAAGGTCAAATACAGAGGTGTTAATACAGAGAGTTTGGCCCAAGGTGTCATTAATAGTCAAGCCAGAAATTATGTAATCCTATAGTACAACTTTCCAGATATACACACATGCTCACAATTACAGAAACTATCACCGTAATTATACCAATAAAAAAGCCCCAGAACTTTTGACCCTAATTTTGTATCAACACTGAGTATGAGATGTTCAAGTGCATTGCTACTGATGGATTATGCCATATGGTGATCGACCATTATGGAACAGCAAAAGTCAGAGGGAGGTGGTTATTGCAGTTTTTCAGCTGAACTCCCATATTCCCTCTATTGACAGAACCCTCTCTGCTAAAAAGGGAATATTGGTGGATAATCAACATTCCTTTTATGCTTGTGTCTATACCACTGGCAAACTGTATGGTAATGGGAGAATTGATGGGAGAGCTGTGGTTTCAGTTCTATCACCCACCAGCAAGAAGGTCGGAGCACAATGCATAATTCATTGTGCGTGGAGACTATTCATTATATAGGGCTAGCGGACCCTTCTCCCTTGTTCTCCCTTTAGAGAAAAAAACATCTGTGTATTCTCAGTGGCTTTTTTCCTTCTGTTTCATTTTTGGTGGTGATTTTCACTCCTGTCAACAAATGACTATGGCGAGACCAGCACTACTACCAACATCCATTGTTAACTTGATTGGAAGCATACCTTTAGAGCTCTCTGGATGTCACAGTTGATTACAGGGGCAGCCTTTATCTATCCCCCATGGTTCTGCCCTTTTCCTACTCCCTCTTCCACCTATTTTTGGGGTTAGCCTTTTCCCCATATAAAGCAAGACATTGTGTTATACTGTAATATTTCTCTTTTCACCTTTTTTGCACAATATATATATATTGGAACTTTAATAATAGCCATTTATTAACCCCTTCATACAAAAAGAAATATACTGTATAAGAAAGTAATATAAAAACAAATTATTTTTACATGTTGCGTGTAAAACAATAACATTTTATTGGATAAAACAAACTAAAAAATAAAACCACACATATAAAAATGTTAGCAATATAAAACATTAAAAGCACATTGTTTTTTGTTTTTTCTTTACTCCAACTGTATTAAATATAATGTGATAACCATAGTTAGGATTTTAACCTAAAGACACATAGAAACTTTGCTGACTTTATAACACATTTTACAGTGCACTGTATTATAAGGGATGCTCTATATAGATATTTCTGTATTTCAATTATATAAAACAATTATTTTATACCTGTGTATAAAGCAACACAACTGAAATGCAAATGTTTATAAATGCTGTTATTCCAGACAAAACTTGTTATAAATGTGAAGGTAAAAAATTTCACCTCTCACTACTAAATGCAAATTATTATTATTTATTTTTTATATAGCCCCATCATATTCTACAGTCCTAACATTTCTTAATCGCTACAGTGATGCAGAGGTTAATCATTACCAAGTAATTTAACTTTGAGCTGATGTATGTACGATTAAAACACGCTTATATTAAAATAGTAATTCTGTGAGTGTTTAGGGTAAGGACCAAGTGCACACGAAAGACCATGGGACGAAGGTATTTGTAATGTATTTACACACCTATTATAAGGTATAATAAGAATTATTTAAAATGCACTGGATACAGTGTACAAACGAGTAATATATTGAAACAGACAAAGATAACACGCCTGAGTCCTGCTACAATACAATTTTTTCTGTATACCAAATACAAAACTGTCCACGTTATACCAATTAGACACTGACATGCCCGCAGAAGAATTAAAAAGGACATCCCTTCTTCTTTTCCACATTAGTATTATCTTTTATATATATTATATAGCGGCAACAATGTATGCAACACTTTGCACAATACATCTACTCAAGAGGAATGACAAAACTGGAACAGACAAACTAAGACAAACCGATACCCTGCTTGCGAGTTTACACATAACCCACAGCACAAGGAAACCTTATATTGTATTTTGTTTAGATTTTGCTAAGTAAGTGTGGGTTGTTACAAGCCTATGGTAAAGCTAGATTTGATATATATATGTAGCATCAATATATCAATGACGTTGCCATGCCCCATCAGAATTAGAATGCTCCACTTGACCCTGCCTATGACCCACAATTAAGGCATAGTATTTTTTTCCTCACCCCCCCCTGGAAAAATGTCTGCAGATGCCCATGCCTTTTTGTGTTTTTTTTGTTCTTTTCTTCACATTAATAAGAGCAGAAGGGAGTCTTTTGCAGTAGTTGTTACAACCTCCACATCAGATAAATGTATATATGTATTAATTAGTAAAGCTTATTATTTTATCTCGAGTTCTGATCTTGGTTATAATCTTAAAAGTGACTTATTAGCCAGTTTACTATATAGGGACAAAAACAGATAACTCTACAGCTGTTGGAACTTCAAGTCCTGTGATCCTCAACAAACTTTCACATAGCAAAATGGTGGCTGAAGGTCAAGGAATATGTATTTCTTCAACAGCTGAATTATCTATTGACTCCACAATTCTACCAGTTCCTAGGTTATATATCTTGAATAATGGTAACCTTAGCCAATAATAACACCCGCCAGTATGAAAGATTAGATTTTTTTGTACTGAGATTGAAAAATTAGTTCCTCTACCTTCTCAAAATGTTAGAAAGTGTAGATATATATAGCATATATTACATACGTCTGCATATGTGTGCGTGTGTGGTAGATATTATAACTTACAAATAAAGTATTCCAAATATAGTGTTTTTTTCCTTCTTATCGCATAGGCAGTATATAACTGAACAGCATAATTTGGGGTTCAGGCACTTAAGTAAGTGATACGAAAAAAGAAACCTGTGGGATAGACCCAAAACCACAAAACCCCTTTTAGGGCTGGCAACTGGCCAACTACAGTTTATCTGATTCTAAGTTAGGGCACTGAATTTGAGGGGCCAAGGAGTGTGCATCAGGTTAGAGAGGGTTTTCTGTTTTCGCCATGTGTAGGGGTGCAAACCTGATATTACCACGGAGGCTGATGTGGAATTGAAAGCCAGAGTTGGGCATCCCTACCACAAGGTAAGTCGCAGCAAGTACTTATAGCCGTGTTTCCGTAACTGACCCTGAAAGCTCAAGGGAACCCCACTTTGCCTTCCCCAATCCAGTTCTGCCTTCTTCTTTCCTCCCTCCATGTGGACCTCTGGGGTAGAAAATCCTAGTTTACTGCCCTCATGCATGTACAACATACGTGGTGTTTTGCACCTGGGGGAAATTGAGTTTCATTGTGTGTTGATTGTGTATGAAACAGAGGGGTCATATTTATATAACATTGTTGCATGTTCAAACAACAGGTAACCAAAATACTGTATTTGAAACTGTGATGTTTTCATTACTTTAGATTTTTTAGATCTGGAGTAGCCATGCTATGTGTATATATAGAGACTTTGGAGTTAAAATGGTGTTTCTTATCTCCTGAACACAGAAGACACAAAAGAGGACCTCTAGTTTGTAACTAGTGCAAGAAAGAAAATATTTATCACAAATCGCACGGCTGAAATGAAACTAGTAATTGTTGCATACCGGGATTCAAATTGGATTTTGTCTCTGCAGATGCCTATGCAAGCAACTTCACGCCATAATCTTTGATGGTGTTGCATTTGTTCTGACCCTGTTCCGATTTTGGAAATGCCTAATCAAACCCTGTGCATATTTTATCCTATAGATACATATATATCAAAAGATTTGAGTGGCTAACACATGTAATGTTACTTCTGTGGAAATATTTCTTTTGGAGAAGTGACATAACAGCATTACCCTGATTCATAAATTGTAAATGGAAAATGTATTATTTATGATGAGTGTAGAAAAAAATGCACTATTGCACTTTGGGTGTTAAGGTAATGATAATTAGAATTGCTAAAGACTACAGCTATACTGTAAATATATGGAGGCAAAACCAAAATGATTCCTTTGGTTTAACCTTTTGAATGCTGAGGGGTTGCCAAACATTGCCCAGCAACTCATGTATAGCTCTCAATAGGTTAGGATAAAAGTTATGCAGTCATCGATGTATCTGTTACCATAATTTTGGTACATGGATGACATCACAAAAATATAGATGCCATGAACAGAATAAAAGGAAACTGCTAGATAAACCAGTACGTAGCAGGTAAAACATATAAAATATTAACTGGTCAAATGGGGCAAAATAAGTTAATTACTGCAACCTTACTGTGATAACCAAGTGCATCCATGTTGCTGACCATCACATGTATGGTTTTGTGGGATATGTAACTCATAAGTTTACACATATCAGCCGGCTCTTATACATGTGACGGAGAGCAACATGTGAAAATTACATGTGCCTTGAAAAACAAATGCTGATGAGGTCACCTTAAGTAGAAAGAAGACTGAAACTGCCAAACTACATCTCAAATAATCCTTAGCTGGATAGGATCAAAGGAGTTGTAGTTTCACAGCATCTGGCACCAACCAGTTAACTCTCCTGCTGTAGAAGAATATATTCTTTTTAAAAACACCCTGAAGAAGGCAATATACTATTGGTAAAATGTCACCGAGTGCTGGTGCACAAGTTGAATTAAACAATTTGAATTAAAACTATCTATGGTATGCAGCAAATTTTGTTTAGTGATATAAAATACGGATCCCTATACATTTTCTTTATGTTCGGCTCTAGTAACAATTAATGTTTTAAGGAGTAACATCCTCCTGTGTGGGGAGTTAAAGGGAATGTCCTTAATGGTAATTCCACCCGCTCCTAATTCTAATGCTTTTCCATACTCAAGCACCAGCATTTTTGTATAGGAGGACCTGTGCTCTATATAATTGTTTGGTAAATCTATTTCAGGTTCCCGTTTCGGTTTCTTTTTTTCCAGGACGGGCAAAAGTGGCTTGACCCACCCGTTCCTGAAGCCACTCCCAAGGAGAGGGAGGAGCTACTGATATTATTATTATAAATATATATCATGGTAAGTTTTATTTGCACCTAAAGCTTTCCTTACCTTGCAGATAAAAAAACACCCTATATTGTTGGGGAAAAATGGACGCTATATAAAAATAAGCAGTAGGTACTCAAAAATGGAAGAAAAGAGAGAGGGGATAATTCAAACTGTTTTTTGTTTTTTTTTCCATGTCATTTGTTGCATATTTAGAATGGTAATATATAATGGTTCAGTACTTAATCTCAGGAATATACCGAGACACCCTAAGGTTTTCTATGGAGGAAAAATAACCGACCAGAGAACCTTCTCCACATCACTCACACAAGGTAAATACAAAGCCAGTACAAACAAAATTAGAACTATATATATTTCAAATGCACACTGCACTGTGGTTGCTTTAATACCTTGAGATATTTTGCAAGAATTGCAATCCAACTGCTTTTTACAGTTTTACAAACGCAAAGCATTTCACTTTTTATTATGCGAAAATCATACAAAACATCTATTAACACCATTACATAAAAAAAAACAAAAAACCTGGAATGTGTTTAAATTGACGAAAATCATTGAGTAAAAAAAAATGAAGAAGACAACCAAATTAATAAAATGCTACACATACTGCTTTTTAATTAAAAATAATTAAAAAAAGACACCGTTATAAAAAATGTGAAACTTTCTAAAATTAAAACAAAAATTCACAAAAGGTAGTTTATATTTTCCGGCATGCAATATATTATTTGCTGGAATGTAATACAATGAGCTCCCTAACTTAAGAATGTGGTTCCCCACATAAACTTAAAGTTCCCTTTTAAGGAGACACGTAGATCCATGCCTTGGGCAGAAGAAATACTGTTTAAAAGAAAAATAGAAAAAAAAAAAGAAAAGTTGAAATTCATAAATGTTTAATATTTGTGAAAAAGCTAACCACATATTATTTAATTAAAAAAAAGTAAAAAATCAACTTGCATAATAAAATAGGGAACCTTCAACCTGACATTGCACCAAATTGCCCGTATTGATAAATAATAATGCGGTTTAAATGCCCCGATAAAACTCTATGGAATCCAATGGAAAAATGCCCACACATTAAAAATAACTGCTAAGTCGTGAGTCTGGGGCACCAAGCGTGTGGCTCTATGGTATCTTCTGGGTGACTGAACAGCAGCTGTAAAGACAGTAAGAGGCCACAAACCCCTGCCAAGGACCCACTCTTTGTTTAAATGGCTGTGTAAGAATGCTAAAACACCTTTTCTTTTCCCCATTATATATAAATTGATGCCAACATGTGTATACATCATAACCGAATGGGAGTCACACAAATACATTTACAATACAGTAATCTATACCTGGATTACATAAGGTTCAACACGTAAGAGGCAATACTACAAGAATATATTTTTATGTAAATACACAAGAAATCCATATTTAGTGCTGGGTTAAAGGGACGTGTAATTATCTCATTGTTTTCATGCTATCTTCTGGAGTATTTGGACGTGACTATGGGATATGCAAACTGTGAACATGAGTGTTTTCTCAATCAGTTCTGTAGAAGTAGATGCCGACACTGGCATTCCAGCGGATGTGGACTACAACTCTCATGATGAGAATGGCAAACAGATCTGCATCGGGATCGGATGAAGGATATTGCAGACTTTCAAATACAAAGTGACTTTACAGCTCATTTAACGTTATATCTTTATAACCTAATAAAAAAACCAAACTCATATTTTGTTACAGCAGTACCCAAATCTATGTGCCCTTCTCTCAGACATTTATAGGCAGGAACACAATTGATATGACAGAGATTAGTGTAACAATACTACCAGTCACTGCAACACTACTGCACTGTGCAGGGGATGTCTGTTTATAATGCAACGACATCCCTGTGGCTTGATCACTAAACTGTTACTATGAGCTGAAACATTTCATCTCGCCAACGTCACGATGCATTATGATAGACCAAGCCAAAGAGATTCTTTGCGTGATGATTTCCAGAAATCAAGACTTCGGGTGATTTTGTCAATAATTTTCAGACTATGGTCATGCACATTACCTTTACGATACTTGGCACATCTTGAGGGCCAAATTCACATGTGGTACGTATTCCTTAAACACATCTAAGCCATTTCTTATACGTCATATGCTAAAATTCCGATAAAGAACAGAACCAAGTAGAATGGTCTTGAAAAGTGAGATCTCCAGAACTGTGTGGTTTCATAGATCCTGCTATGAGACCATATTGCAATTTCGTGTTTCTCATACTTACATCTACATATAAACAAGCACACTTAATAGCCCAAAGTGCAACTACTTAATGGTGAAACTGATAGTTTGAAGCAGATTCAGTGCGATACAGGTGTGGTCAAACCCTTCTTCTTCTAATTTTCCTGTAAGTTATCTCAACAAAATGTAGGTTCTTTCAAGTAAAAGCCCATGCATGCTATGGACTACTATATATCAGTATATAGTATATTAGTTAAAAAGAACAAAAAATAGGCTATATCTGCCAAAATATACTAATGCACTCTTTTTTTTGGCAGCCTAATTTAAAAAAATAAATAAAAAATAAGTGTCACCTGTCTAGACATTTCAAAACATAGTAAGTAGCACTATGCGGTGAACTAAATTGTAGTTATCTGAATTGCCCATGACACCTGGTCCTGTAGGGTGCGGTACAATGAAAGTTGCAGTTTAAATAGTTTTGTTCTGCATACAGTAGCCAATCCTCACCCTATGGTGAGCAGTCCTACCGTCAAAGAGCTTACAATGTACAATGCCCTGATGTGGTCAACACACAACTCCCCGGCTATTAACAAACTCACAACATCATCCCCATCCAAAGCAAAACAGGCTGAGGATCGGGGCAGTTGTCCACCAATAGCTTCTGTATACTCTGCTATTTTAACTATTGTAATGCAGGGTTCCTCATCTCGGATCACTCATTAGTGCTTCTTTCTCAGGCACTTATGTCAAGTGACTTGGTAAAGAGGCATTTATTTATCTTATGACCTGATCTGAGTGTAACGAAAAAGTGCACCAAATTCATTATTCAACAAACGCAACGTTCATTGTGATGCCTCCACTACTACAGCCTTTGAGCATGAAATAATTCAAATCCACAATTCACAACCTGCAACAAAATACTATTAAAAGGGCTCCATATGTGCCAAAAAAAAGGCTAGACACACATAAAATAAGGCTGCTGAAAAAAGAGTGACTTCATTGTGTACACTATTAACCTAGGAAACTGTCCCTGAGAGTGGGGAATATTGACGAAGAGGTGAAATTCAACTCAGTTGAACTTTAAGCTTGTGGACCAATGCTTCTGTTGTGCAACTTTTTTTATTTTCTTTTTGAGTCCTGAGGTGAGAAAATAGTTTTATATAAGATTTAGTCTTTTTGAAAGAAAATATTGCAAGTGATGAATCTGTGACAAAAATAGTTAATAAGGTAAGGTGGTGGAGGTGTGATAAATAGAACTCTTGGACTTCTGGAGTTCCTAGGTGGTGGGACAAAATACCCTGGACAATATAAAGGAAGCATTTCTTGAGATCCAAAGAGAAGGAGATGCATTGTGTATGTATAAAAGATAAGGATTTCAGAGATCCTTGAGATATGAAAACAGAAGAATTATGGAAACCTGGAGGTAGAGATTGGGAAATATTGCATTCTGAAGATTCAAGGCAGAATAACCTATAGGATTCTGGAGATCCAAAACAGATTGATTTATAGAATTCTGGAAATCCAATAGAAAGGCAGCCAAGAAACAAACTCAGAGAACTGTGGAAGTTCTTCTTTACAAAACCAAAAAAACAAAAAAGGTAACTAGTATCTGTATTGTTCAGTTAAAATAAGCAATCTTCAAATCACTTAAAAAGAAAAAAATTAAATGCATGTGATTAAAAAAAAGTCATTTTCACAAAGTGTCCCACATTAGCAGAGGCAAAGTGCTAATGTCCAGTGCAAGTAGATTTATGGGGAGCTTGCTGGGCTAATGGCCGGACTAGATGCATCAGAACGGCTGTAGTCGCTCACTGACCCATTTCTTGAGCCACCTCTACCCTTAAGCATGCTGGGCTGAAAATTGGCATGGCGGCGGGCATGCTTCGTCAGGTGGTCACTGCGCATGAAACGCTTCTCGCAAATAGGACAGCTGAATTTCTTTTCTCCTGTGTGAGTGCGGTAGTGTCGAGCCAGCTCATCTGATCGAGCAAATTTCTTGTTGCAATCTTCCCAACTGCATTCGAATGGGCGCTCACCTGTGAGGAACAAAATTGGAAACACACAGTTAGTACCAATTCTACATATCTGGTTAATGCATAACATAATACGATGCCAAGCTTTAGTCAGAGATCCAGATATTACAAGATAACCTATATCCAGATCAGCAAATAGTTAATGTACTAAAAAGAACAAACAAAAATACTTCTTCTCAAAACCACACTGAATTTACGGCTAAATGGTTTACCATTTTTTCCTATATGTATTTGAAAAACCTTCAGTTACAAGGCAAACATATTTATACATCATACTTTATAACATTAGGATAACAATCATAACTACGTAACGCTGCACTTCATGGACAAATATAACCGTCACCTTCTATCCGTCTTCTATAAAGGGCAGGTATACCACCTTTAACATTAACTACTTTATATATTCCTATATATATATATATATATATATATATATATATATATATGTAATTTCATACTTAATAATGGTATGGTAAACATAGTTATACACAAATTGATTGACTCAGCGCATGTATTTTCATATGTAACATTATAAAACCATGTCATACTTGCATGGTTTTTTCTCCTGCATTCTGCGATAGAGGCCATTAAATCAATTGAGGCTCGTCTGGTTGTATGGTATTGCTGCCTATGCCAAGCAGTGTGCCAACTGTAACCAAAGTTGCCACCTTAACCCTTGATACCTGTGAATTCAACATGCCTCAGATCATTATGAATTCTACATATTGTGGGGCAACATTTGTCCAAATGGCTTGCAGCATGTTAAATTAAAGTGTCAAGTGCCAAGGTGGCAACTGTACAGCTGACATTTCACACACTTTCGGTGTAGAGTAACTAATTAAGCTTAAAAAACTGCTCTTGTAGTGTCCAGAAATTCATTTTCAGTCTGACTTTAGCATTTCACTGAAGCAGACGTGAAGCATGCATCTCATCACAAGGGGGCATGATTCCACAGTGGAAACATAGAAGATCCCACAGCTGTACCAGTATGTATAAGTGGAATCCACAACTGGGCCTTGTGCTCATATTTCAATATTTAATAAACAGCACGTACGCTATCATTGCAGCGATTGACTAATTAAAATATGAAAATGCGTGTCTCTGTTTTTTTTATAAAGTTTGCACTATTCAGAAGCAAACATTTTTAATACCAAAAAATGAGATCTTACATCGTATTCATTGGCCTCAGTTTGCACATGTTGGAGCCCTTAAGCACTTTTGAATTGATCATTCATTGCCCTAGAGGTTGCCCTCATGTGACATGCAACTTTTATTAGAATCATAGTAATGCCCTTGCAAAAATTGGATATATCTATACTTTTGATATTTATTTTACATAATTGCTAGCAAAATGGCTCACTGATCCCTCAATGGTTATGTCCCACGGAGTGCAGCATGCCGCTGTGTGTTCAGCGGCACTTTGTATCATGCTGCAGTTGGAAAGACGTTTGGCGATTTGGCAGACGATGCCCCATTAAACCAGTCAGCTGCACTAAGAGCGTAAGCCGAGGAGAGGTCTGGCAGGGAAACAGCGAAACCTCTCACAAAAGAATAAAAGGCGGATGGTGCGGAGGCAAATTAACACAGGAGTATAAAGAACAATGGTGCAGAGCTGCATGGTGTCTGTTTCTATTACGTGAAGCATTTAACACACTGAAAAGCAGGGGAGGGGTGCAATCCAGTGAATTAGGATCTTCATATTACGATAAAAACTAAACATAAACTTGTAAAGAAACCGTTTGCGGCATAAGCACATGTAAACAATACAGACGTAGACAAATCAATGAGCCGGAGCATCAAAGATTTTACTGCTGGTGCGTGACTTTTAGCGACCTCACATTGGTATGAATGGATAAATCCCTTAGCCCTCTAAGAATTCTGGCTCCTAAAATTTTCAGTCTGGCACCTATGGTCTGATTTTAAATTCTGCACTTACCGATATATATATGCTCTATAGAGGAAACACAAGGATTCTCAGCCTTAATGGTGAGTTATTATAAACCCGCGTTTAGCTCAATATAGTTGCCAGACTTTTTTCCACTTCAACAATCTTTTGTTTAGCCCTCTACATGTAACTTGGGGTGTTTGCAGCATTATGGTGGATATACTAAATGTCTTATTGGCACCAATGACTACGACCAGCTTTGACACAGATGTTCTTGTTTGATCCTTCTGTTAGGATATTGTGTGAGCTCAGATGCCACAAGTTTCGTTATGTAGGGTCAGGTCAGTGGCCCTTCATGATACTTAGTGAACTAGGGAAATTATCTACAAACTCATGGCTTCACGGAAAAAAACAAACCCTGAGTGTTTATGTGACATAGCCAAACATACCATCCCACACCCAAGCAAACCTTTTTTTACAGTTAAACCACAAACCACCGTCAGCCATGTTGTTCCTGCTGCCAGCACACATTGTCAAATTACTATTTTCTATAAGAGAGTCACTGAACACTCAACACTGAACTACACAAACAGCTTAAAAACAAGAAGGAAAAAAACATTAATGTTGAAGTCACTTAACAGAAAAAAAACCCAACCTAAAGTTAAATAAATGACCAGGTTTACTACATCTAGTACCCTTCCAATATTAATTTCATTTCAATTACACCCTTTTAACATCATAAATGTTTATATGTGGCTCACTTTGAAGTCTGTCATTCCAAAGACACATTAGTATTTAATCATTTTTGCAGTATATTCCATGTCTGACCACAAGCAAGTGTGAACGCACCTTGAGTAAATAATCTCGTCTGCTGACTGCACACTTTGCCCTGACATTTTCTTGTAATGGCCATGATTAAACCTCCAAGCATAACACCTATAAGATCGAGGCAAACACTTTCTGCAGATTTGGGTAACACCTATCCGGTTCTTTTCAATTACGCATGTAAACATGGGTACGATGCCAGGAAAGCCGAGTCTGCCGCATCGAGGACATATACCAGATGCAGCAAGATCAAACCTTTGGAGCGATTTCCGATACTACTTGTATACCAAGAAGGATGTGGTCTGTGAAATTTATGTTTCCACTTCTCTTATCGCGCTAACCGTAATAATAAAATAGTACAATCTTGTGCCCTTTCTTGACTGATATTTTGAACCCTCAAAGCCCACAATATTCTACACAATTTGTTTAAAAAATATATTAAAATAGTGAGCAAACCGTAATAATAAGAAAAAGAAAAAATCTTGTGTCCTTTCTTGACTGGTATTTTGAACCCTCAAAGAAGCACACAATATTGTACACATTTATAAAAAAAATAATAGTTGAGCAAACCTATAATAATTAACATTTTAAGCTATTGACTAAAATATCGCCAATATATGAGTTAATTTCCGATAGATCTCGTTCTCCCTATTTAATGTATCATTAACATAATTAGGACCTAAGCTAACCACGCAAAATTCCTTAAGAATGTTTGCTCAATTTCTAGACAACGACAAAAATTCCATGTAGAGAGTCAAAAATTCTGTGAATTAACAAAGTCCAATAAAGGTTTTCATGGGCTCAGCAATATCTTAGATGCTTTGTAACCTCCTCCAGTTTGCCTGGACGCTGTGTACTATTTTAAAGTCTTATTATTTTAGTATTGATGCAGAACTCAGGAGAAAGGACGTATCTCCAGTGAAAAGGGTGGCTTATCTACCAAAAATATTACACATTTATTGTGCTCCAAAGCAGATGGGTCAAAAAATTGTTTAGAAAAAATGTTTTAAAATTTAGATATTTTAATATTTTAGCATAATGTATTAAGTGTTAACAGGGATATATAAATTTGTTAAAACAACAACCTGTAATTGTGATTTTAATATAGTCTAGGCCTTTTTGACTTCTATGGCTGTATATATTTCTTTTAAACATGGTTCACAGAATAATTTTCAGGGTTTATCCGTTGTATAGGGTTTGTCCGCATGGCAGGTTCCACTTATTTATCACATCTGCAGATGGTATAAAGTTCGATGAGATTATTGTGAGCTACTTAAGTCACAATGATTTCCGTTCTACCGCCCCCCTCCATGTTGCTATTGCTGGCTGAGGGTTTTAGGAACTGTAGCTTGCAAAGCCTGGACCGTGATACAGAAT
The DNA here is from genome assembly GCA_029215755.1 of Spea hammondii. Lineage (NCBI taxonomy): Eukaryota > Metazoa > Chordata > Amphibia > Anura > Pelobatidae > Spea > Spea hammondii. The sequence continues at coordinate 82,588,467 of JARDYJ010000004.1, forward strand.
AGGGGGTTGCATGTAGTCTCGAAAGGCTGAAAAAACTTTTTTTGTTAAAAAAATAAAAACAAAACTAACCTGTTGAACTAGATCCATTACAGACTGACATATGCCTTATACTAACCAAGCATCTCAGACTGTGTTGACCGAGCCCTCCCACTACACTAAATGTGTGTTGCTTTAGTTATTCTATCACAAGGGGCTAGACAGACAGATGGGACTGTGAGAATTACTGCACGGATGGGGGAAGGGTAAATACACCAGGGTGGGGTGGCCTTTCCTCTCAAAGGGGAAACCTTGAAGAAGAAGAAGAAAAATTGTAAAAACTCAACAGGCGCTGTTTGATTTTTGAGTCTCAGTCTGTGGTTTGCATAAGCGAGTCTAGAGGCTGTCAACATGCTCTTCAGCTCTTGTTCAGATGAATCCTTTAAATATCGCCGGCACGCGACTAGGCATGCAAATAATTTAATGTTGACGTGATATTCAATAGAAGAGGTTATACACTATATAACATTACCATATACATAATATGAACGGTAGGCTAGAATATTTCCCATCATTGGATAATGGGCAGACAAATTCTTGCTCGTAAGAGCTTACAGTCAGTAGACTAAATGCCAGTGGCCTTAATAGATAAAAGAAAGCCAAACACCATGTGTTCAGTTATGTGCATACCTACTATTGTCACTTTAAGGTGGACATGTGCTATCATAAGGACGTCCATTTGACTTGGAAATAGGTGAATGGATCTTTTTAATTTTAATATATTTGTGGTTTTTAAAGTTTGGAAAAGCCAAGAAAAATTAAAAGGGATCATTCAGACACAGGTTTTACCATGTGTGGACATGTCCCATTTATTGAAGCGGCAAAGTACAGATCAATCCCCTTGTAATGGGACAGTGAATAAATGAATATATCATGGCAATTAGCTGCGATGACTTTACCCACATTATGCACTAAATGCTGTAGATGTTACTGTGTAGCCACAAATTTCAATAAATCAAATAATATTTCTCTCGATCTGAAACTCTGTGTTGATTTGGATATACTATACACCAGTGCTTCCTTCAATGTATGATATGCCATTAATACATACCGTAATAATCTGTCTATTGGATAAAATATTCTGTTCTCTCGTTAGTTTTATTGGCTCATAATTGTGCTCCCAATGATTATAATTATATAATTCGATTTTAGCTGTTACAATGAGCCTATTTATACCTTTGCTTTTTCTGCTGGACTTATTTTTAAACTATATGCTATGTCCCATATGTTCCCGTAATTGTTAACTATGGGCTGCAAAGAATGCCGAACTTGTTTTCCAAAACCAAAAAATGGATTACATATCTGAAAATCTAATGCACATAACAAATCATTTATAATATATAATCATTTCTGCATGTATGCCATGTTTACATGTTAATGATCTCCAAGTAGCATTTTCTATAATCCTTCTCTAGCGCTTGCCTGAAACATTTGTAACCTTTTACCTACTAAATGGAGTTTTCCTGTACTCTGAAGGGGGGATGGGACCTTTTTTTTTTGTGGATCTTAAAGACAACAGGATAGTAAACCGTAATTTGTGAGCGTGCTTAGAAGTGAGGACAATCGCTTACACTGTGGGCAGCTACTCCCATGATTCTCAAGTAACCAAAGGAGTTGACCTCATGAGCTTTATGCCATTGCTGCTGCCTGTTATTAGTCAACCTGTTGGGTTACAGTTAGGCAAATTTGAAGCCCATGGAGCAGCGCAGCTTAGGCGGAGTGGGCCTTGACAGAGCTAGGTGGTGTGCAAAAGGAGTGATTTAATTTAATTGGTTCAAAGTTGTTATGGGTGGGGTTATTATCAAGGTATATAAGTGGCAACCATTTTGTAAACGGTCACTTAACTGCTTTTCTAAATCCTGGTTGTTCTGTATTGAGCGATTTGGTTTGGAGAGGCTTTTGCTTTATTTTTCAGATGGAGCGGGAAATTGAGGAGATTCTGGAGGGGCTTCGAATGGCTACCCGGGAGCGCGTTACCGGATGGGTGAGGGAGCAGTTGGAACCTGTACTGGACGTCGGGACGGTTCCTTCATCGGGTCGGCCCGTATGGCGGACAAGGCCTCCGGAACGTTTGATGTCGACGGGAGGACGGCGGGTCCGAAGTCGCTCGGGAGACCGGCGTGACGAGAGTGCAGGAGGCCGGAGCGGAGCTGGTGTTCGTGGGAGTGGTACTTCGCGGGCGCCGCGTGGTCTGCAGCGGGCCCTGGCGGAACAGCAGAGGATGGAGGTCGACCTGGCTGGTGGCGGACGTCGGCAGGTATGAGGAACCGAGTGCGGCGGGCCCCGGGAGGTTGAGGGGTGCTGTCAGGTCTGCGAGGGGTGAGACAGGTGGCAGCGTGGTTGGCGGTGCGTCTGCCCCTGAGGTGCTCAGCGGCGGGAATTCCCCGATGTTTTCGTCGGAAGATGAGGGGGCGGCTTCTGCAGCGGTGAGGGTTAGTGGCAGCCCCCGAGCGTTTTCTTCGGGCCTTCAGTGCGGGGAAGGTGCCGTTTTTGCGACAGAGCAGCTGGCTGAAGGTGATGGGAGTTACGCGGTGGGCCACGGGCGGTCCCGTGGTGCCGTCTCCGGATTTACGGCCACTTCGTTGGGCCGGGCGCAGCGTATGACGCAGGATGCTGGGTTTTTTGTTGAGGAGGCTAGTGGTAGGCAGGTGGGTCATGGTGGCCGCACTTCTGATTATGGGAGCCAGGCTCAGGATGTTGGTCTTCGCGATGACATTGAGGCGCTGGTTTCGTCTGGTGGCTTAGGTGGAGGTTTGAGTAGGGCTTGTATTAGGTCTAGGTCTCTCAGTAGGAGCCCGGGGAGAGATGCTAGGGATGTTAGTGGCTTTCGGTCCCGGATTCCTGTTCGGCGGAGTTCGTCATTTCGTGGGGAATCTCTGTCGGTGTCTCGGCTTTTATCTCCTCCTAGGTCTTCCAGTGCAGGAGTTCATGGCCCGGGTCCTCAGCGACGTCCTGCGGCGGCGGCTGGGAGTGATAGGAGTACGGCCTTGAAGGTGGCGGCCAGGATACAGCCTCGGGGCCAGGAGCTACGGCCGGAGGTTCCGGTGGTGAGTCCAAAACTATGGTTGAAACTCAAAAGTTGTTAGATGGTTTGAAGGGTTTGTTGGGGTCTCTGCAGAAGGGGTCTCAGGTGGGTTCTGGTTGTGGTCAGGTGTGGTCTGCGGCTAGCTCCAGCTCGGGAGCGGCCAGTGCCGTGGTTGTACCAGCAGTGGATGGCATGGATAGTAGTGAGGTTTTGGCAACGGGGGCTACTTCGGTTGGTGCCGAGCGAGCAGAGTTGACAGATGGGATTCCTGATTCGGCTAGACAGAATGCCTATGTTTCTTTTGCTGGCCCCCTGGGGGTCCATCTTAAGCAGGATATTAAGGATAAGATTTGGAAAGGGGACTTTGTGGAGATATTTTCTTTGTTACCTTTAGAGGAGTTTATTGACATGAAAGAGGAGGATAAGAAGGATGCTAAGAAGAAGGAGGAGGAGGAAAAGAAAAAGCGTTACAGGAAGATTCCCAAGTCGTTTGGGAATTGGTTGAGGGGTTTTTGTATTTTGGCTAGTGTTATTGGGGAGAAGTCACCTAATTTGTGCTCCCCCCTTTTCTGCTACTTGGATGGTATCTGGGAAGCATATAGGACGTATGGGGGTCTAGCGTGGTGGAAATACGACGAGCAGTTTAGGCAGCGGTTGTCGGCTAATCCAGGTATGCGGTGGGACCAGATGGACCTGCCATTATGGATGAAGCTTATGATGGCGCAGAAGGCGCAGCCCTTTCAGTCGGGGGCTGGCACGGGCGGGCACGGTTCCTCGTCGGCTATCAACAGGAAAGGTTTTTGCTGGCTGTTCAACGACAGCCATTGTAAGTGGGGGTCTGTTTGCAAGTTCAAGCATCAATGTTCCGGTTGTGGGGGTGCCCATAGTTTCGCGAAGTGTTTTAAGAAGGGAAAATCTGGAGGAGTCCCGGGAACTACGCCTTCCGGGTCCGGGGCCGCTTCCTCTGGGGCTAACCCCGGTGAGGTTAAACGCGATGCTACCCTGGCTAAGCCGTTATGGTAATCGTGAAGCGGCACAGTTGTTGTTTGAGGGTTTTCGTTACGGGTTTTACATTCCTTTTTCTGTTCGCCAGTTTAGAAGTTGTAGTCGGAATTTGAAGTCGGTTTTGGAGTTTCCAGAGGTGGTGAGAGACAAGTTGGCAAAGGAGGTTTCTTTGGGCAGGATGGTGGGTCCCTTTTCTGTTTCCCCTCTGGATAATTTACGTTTGTCACCATTGGGGGTGGTACCTAAGAAGGAAGTTGGGAAGTACAGGTTGATTCATCACCTGTCATACCCGAAGGGTTTGTCGGTGAATGATGACATTGACGAAGTGCTGTGTTCCGTTTCCTATGCATCATTTGACCAGGCTGTCGAGTTGGTTAGGAAGGCGGGCCCGAACGCCCTTATGGCTAAGGCAGATATTGAATCGGCGTTTCGTTTGTTACCGATTCACCCTGATTGTCATCATTTGTTGGGTTGTTCCCTATGGGTTGCTCCATCTCTTGTTCTTATTTTGAGAAGTTCAGTTCGTTCATTGAATGGGTGGTCAGGATGGAGGCAGGGAGTCGGTTTTTGGTTCACTATCTGGATGACTTTCTTTGTGTGGGTCCTTGGGGCTCTGGGGAGTGTGGTTACTTGTTATGGATGCTGGAGTGGGTGACCGGGTCGTTTGGTGTTCCGCTGGCTGCGGACAAGACTGAGGGTCCCACTACCTGTTTAAGTTTTTTGGGCCTGGAGATCGATTCGGTTGCTGGTGAATGCAGGCTGCCGCAAGATAAGCTGTGGGCGCTTCGGGATGTGGTTCACGGAAAGATGTGGTGTTCGGAAAGTAACCCTGAGGCAGTTACAATCCTTGATTGGTCGTTTAAATTTTGCGTGTCGGGCAATACCTATGGGCAGGATTTTCATTCGGAGTCTGTCAAGGGCTACTTCGGGCGTCAAGTTGACGCATCATTTTGTACGGCTTTCAGCGGCTATGAGAGCTGATTTGGAGGTTTGGGAGGTGTTTTTGCAACATTTCAATGGTAAGGTGTTTTTTCGCAGGGAGTCGGTGTCCACCGAGGAGTTGGAGCTTTATAATGACGCTTCTGGGAGAATTGGTTTCGGGGCGTACTTCCGGGGCTATTGGTGCGCGGAGAGTTGGCCGGATTCTTGGAGGGACAGTCCGCTCATGCGCAATTTAGCGTTTTTGGAGTTCTTTCCTTTGGTGGTTGCCTTGTCTTTATGGGGCGATTCGTTTCGTGATAAGAAGGTGGTGTTTTTCTCGGATAATATGGCAGTGGTTCACGTGGTAAATCGGCTGTCGGCTTCATCTATGGCGGTGGTTCGGTTGTTACGAAGATTTGTTCTGCTCTGTATGTCTTTTAACGTGGTGTTTCGGGCTGAGCATGTCCCGGGTTTCTTAAATGTTATAGCGGATTCCCTGTCTCGTTTTCAGTGGGAACGGTTCCGCGAGGTGGCGCCCGGGGCTCAGGATTCGGGTCTGGTCTGTCAGGACGAGATGTGGCAATTAGGGACGAGTTGCTTGCTGGAGGCGTGAGGGCATCGTTAGCGCCGGTAACGTGGTCTGCTTATGGTAAGGTCTGGGACGAATGGGACAGGATGGTTTCCTGCGTTGGGTCTGTGAGTACTGCAGCGGAGCAGCTGGATGTGCTGTTATGGTTTTTGTTTGATTTGGTTTCAAAGGGGGCTTCCCCCGCGGTCTTGGGAAGGAATATGTCAGCCTTGGCGTTTTTATTCAAACTTAAGGGTTGGAAGGATCATACTAAGGAATTTTTGGTTCGCCGGGCTTTGAAGGGATTTCGGAGGCGGGTTAGTGTTGGTGACTCTAGGCGCCCGGTTTCTGTGCAGGTGTTGCAGAAGGTGCTTGATGTTTTGCCATTGGTGTGTTTTTCGGTTTATGAATCCAGGTTGTTCGGTTTGGCATTCATTCTGGCGTTTTTCGGAGCTTTCCGGATTGGGGAGCTGGTGAGCAGGAGTCGGGCAGGAGGAGGTGGTCTTCAATGGTCTGATGTGATGGTCAGCGAGGACATGGTGTCTAATCATTTACGGCGGTCCAAGACGGATGTGCTTGGGAAAGGCTGCGATGTCGTATTGTATCCATGGCTTGGGTCCGTGATGTGTCCGGTCCGGGGTTGTTTTGAATACTTGGCTCATCGCCCTGAGGTGGTGGGACCTTTTCTCCTGCATGAGGACGGGTCGGCTTTGTCTCGGTATCAATTTTTACGGATCTTTCGCGCGGGGCTGGATCCGCGTTAGTTTGGTACCCACTCTTTTCTTATTGGGGCTGCTACGGAAGCAGCCCGTCTGGGTTTTAGTGATGATCTGGTCAAGAAGTTGGGGCGTTGGGAGTCGGTATGATTTAGGCTGTATGTTAGGCCTGAAGGTCTGGTATGAGCTCAGCTTTGCTGGGGGGTTTCTGTTTAATGTTGATTTTGTTTTTTCAGGTTTGGTGGCATGGATCCTGGGTCATTCCTACATATATTGGGCTGGTCAGAGAGCCGCAGTTCGTGCTACGTTGGATTGGCCTTCGTGGTGCGGGATGGAATGACGTGTGTGCGGAACTTTGGCGCCTCTTACGGGAGGAGGGGGTTCCGGACATTGTTTTGTTTCATGCGGGAGGTAACGATTTAGGTGTAGTTCCCCAGCGGGAATTAGTTTGGCGGATAAAGCGGGATGTGGAGAGGTTGAGGACTTTGGTTCCCAGGGTGTTGGTTTTATGGTCAGAGATAGTTCCGAGGCTGCATTGGAGGCATGCTCGTGATGCGGTTGCCCTTGCTAGGTGCAAGGGTAAGGTGAATAAGCTCATGGCGAGCTTTATTAGGCGATGTGGTGGCCTGGTGATACGATGTGGTGTTGCCTGGTTATTTTAGGGAAGATGGTGTCCACTTAACTGATGTGGGCCTGGATTTTTTGAATTTGGGTTTTCAGGACGCGTTAACCCAAGCTTTGTTTTTTCGGTGTGGCAGGGCTCAGACGGCTTGAGGGTTCAAGGTCTGGCCTGTGGCGGGGATAGTTGGGGATTATTGCCTAGTACGGTGGTTTGTTATGTTTTGGTTTAATAATTTGACTTGGTTCAAGTTATCTGGCCTGTGGCTCAGAACCTGGGGTGGTGTAGGGGTGTCTCGGTATGCCCCTGCATTGGTGGTTTGGTTAAGTTGGTGGTGTAGGGGTGTCTCGGTATGCCCCTGCATTGGGGGTTTGGTTAAATTGGTGATGTAGGGGTGTCTCGGTATGCCCCTACATAGTTATAATTTGGTTAAACGGTCTGGTAGGGGTGTCTTGGTATACCCCTATTGTGGTTAATGTGTTAATGGGTTAATGTGGAGGCACCTGGTATGTGTTGGTGCCATTGTTATATGGTTAATTTATTTGTTATGGGAGGTCATTGTCAGTGTTAATAAGAGGAAAACTGTTAATTATGTTTAACCGGGGTGGCTTGGTTGACAATGACCTTTTAAATATTGTATATATGTTAATAAAGCTGTGGACAATATATTTTGCACCCAAATAAAGTGTCTGTGTCATTATTTGGGTACGGGGTACGGTCTTCCTGGGCACAATCTCAACTATGCGCTTGTCAAGGTGTCTGGTTTTAGTTAACCTTTTCATGCCCAACAAAAGAAAATAATAGTGCCCTTAATAGTTGCAAAAACATATTTGTTTTTTGTGTCCAATTGCAATCTCTATTAGAGAAACCAGATTTCCCCTTTTGTCAAGAATACACCAAAGATCTATGATGCAAAAGCATTAAGGCTATTTCTGCTCTGCAAGATTCAATTGTTTCTATGTGTCCCCAGTTAAAGAAGCCATCTGGTCATCCAAATCTCTATGCGTAGAAAGAAGTACTGAACCTTGTATGACTTATGGGATCAAATAGGTTAAAACTGGCTCTGGCTAGTAGCAGAAATGATCATTTAGTGCCCTAGATGAATGATCCACACATAAAGCAAAGTAAGGGCCGGTTATAGCATCTCTAATGGATGCCATGTGTCCAGGTATCAGATGGCCATAGAACTTCTGAGGAGTGAGAGATCTTTTTGTGTACAATATTTATGCATGGTTTCTCTTATAGCGTAGGAGATAACCGTGGAATTATTTATTGAAATGCAAAGGACTGATCGATTCATATCCAACGGAATCATGTGTATATATATTTTTAGTACATTGACACAAAAAACATCATGGCCAATGACGGCTTGATGGGAATACAAATCCTTTCTATACTTATAAAGAAATGCAAGCGGGGCAAATTCTTGATGAGCACCTTGAAAGGTCCTAAAGGTGGCCCAGTGATCACCGTTCGAGAATAAATGTCCTTGAGGTTCTCGAGGTTAAGAAGGCAGTCTGAACATTGAACAAAGAGCATGTGACAGAATAATTAAACACAATTAGTCACACAAGACAATTTCTTAGAAATCCTTTTTTTCGCTTGTTAATCTTCTGAACCTACCTATACAATGAATGGGTATTTTTCACGCAGTATAAGGAGGAAAAAAAAATATCGCCAAGAATAAGGGCCCTCTTTTATTCTACATTTGGATACAGTGACAATGGGTTTCTCATCCCCCTCACAAAGGCCGCTGTCACTTATTTATTATTTGCGCGACAAGAATGTAACAAAAGGCAGCTTTAAGTGAAAATTGTGATGTCAGTAAATCTCCTTTAACACAAAAAATTGTATTGGTCGTATAAACTCAGTATTCTATGACAGCTGTAATAATTTTGTGAAAGCAAATGTAAAGCCAGCAGGACATGTCCAGACTATGTACCGACTGCACCTTGTTTTGTCTACATTTCTAGGCTTGTTTCATTTCCTTAACTCTTTCTTCCCCAGATGGAATGAACAATGAACGCTAAGGTGTCGGCATAAAGTCTTTAACCCTGTCATTCTGTTTAGGCACTCCATAGGTCTTCAGCACTGAGTCGGTTGTATATAGATATATCTACAAAAAACACCCCAGTTCCCAATATGGTGTCTCTCACCTTCTGGATAATATCCACTCAATATTCTATTTCGGTTGATCACATTCAGCCATTTTTGCCAAACATATATGCATGTAAATGGGGACTAAAATGGTTTGTGGCAAAACTGTTCACACACAGATGCACTTTCATCAATATCTTTTGTATTATTATTATTGCTACTTAAAGGACAAGACACTTTAACTTTTTATGGAACTAAGATTGTGACAATTTCGGGAGGCAGAAGTCTTAAAATGAGGACATCTTGCCATTCAACATATGAAGGCAAGCTAATGATGTCACTAACGGTACAGGCCTAATAGCCTCAAAATCAGTTTTTTTCTCAAACCATGGTCTCATACATCTGCTAGTAATTCACTAAGCAAATTGCATCAATTATTTTCCCTGAGTTATAGCCTAACTTTAATAATCCAGATCAGGGACACAATCAGCTGAAAATGCACGCTTTTAATAACTTCATAACTGCTATAGTAAATATCCAAATCTACATTTCTTCTCTTTTTTTCCATACAGTTAGCGTCCTAAAGAAATTCTGATATCATATGAACAGCATTCAGGCTGCACACATCAAGAATTAATAAAACGTTAGACTGCTGGGGATAGAATCTGGCAAGCAGAAATCTTTCCTACATCGTATGCATATTGCTGAACTTTATCCAGTATGATAATCCCTTACACCAAAACTACCCAAAATAACAATCGACATATGCGTGGATGTGCCTTCAACAATGCACCTCATTATCTGCATCCATGTGATATCACATGCAGCCCTGAAGTCATACAGTAAGAAATATATTGTGATCTGTTCATTTTGGCTGCTCAAACACTGACATTTGTGATGAAACTGTGGTTTTCCTTCCCAAAATCCACCCTTTGAGCTTAGCAGGTGTAAAGTGCCAACTTCCAGACGGCTCAGCTGTCTAAATAAAGAGTTATAATTTTGGAACGGACTGAAAAATGAGTTCACGTAAGGTAAACCCTGGCTGCTTCTCTGATTTCTACGGAATATTTAGTTTGGCTCTGAAACGAATATTGGGGTCTTTACATTAAGGAGAATGTTGTTGTAGAACGTAATGCCAAATATTACTGAACTCTATCAATGGTGTCTCTGTCCCACAGCAAAACCAAGGGGAAGACTGCATCAAATATAAAACATCCTTGACATAAACATTCAATATTTTGTATCATTCTGTAAATTTGAGTTGTATCCTGGTATGCTTTAACCCTTGGGTACTGCCAGTTATGTGCTTAGCAAAATCTTATTAAAGGGGACCACCTACCATTCTGCACATTTGTTTTACTTTTCTTAATGACTCAAGCAAGTAGTTACCTTCCCATTATCTCTTGGTACTTCTGGAGATCAGAATACTGCACATCACACGCAACATAGTGTGTAATCACTTAATTATGGATGTCACAAATTGTCCAATACACAAGGCACGGGTTGTTGAAAATATTTCTGCGTTTTCAGCAATATGTGGCTTACATATTGGGTGTGGGATGACATGATATGTATGGGGTGCCCAGCTGGGGCCACCATAAGGGAGGTACAACTGGTACACTTAATTGCAGGAACATGAGGCCCCTCCAGGCCCCTAGCACTAGCTCCTCTCCACCATACATACCGCTAGACCCCTGCGGGCCCCGAGCATCCGTTCCCACCCGGACATACCGCTAAGCCCCACAGCCTAAAGGGGACATACCAAGACATTTTAGACAATGCTTTTCTATTCCAGCATGTCTGTGCCCCAGTGCACAAAGCAAGGCCCATAAAGACATGGTTGGATGGGTTTGATGTGGCAGAACTTGACTGGCCCACACAGAGCCCTGACCTCAACCCCATCAAACACCATTGGGATAAAATGCAACAGAGATTGTAAGCCGGGCCTTCTTGTTCAACATCAGTGCCTGACCTCACAAATGTTCTACTGGATAAATGGGCAAAAATTCCCACAGGAACACTCCACGCTCTCGTGGAAAGAAGAGCTGAAGCTGTTATAGCTGCTTCATATGTATGTATTTATAATGCAATGTCATGAAAGTCCCTGTCACAATAGTCAGGTGTCCCAATACGTTTGTTTATATGGTGTATAATGTGTATAGCGAGAGTCAGAGGGTGTTTACAGTGGGTGCTAGTTAGTGTATATAAGAGTGGGGTGTTAGTGTGTGAATACGGTGTGTATGTATTGGTGTATGGGGTTAGCATTCCTGTGCATGACCATATGTTGTTAGTGTGTTTGTGTATGTTACTGTATGGTGTTAACGTGGTTAAGTGTATGGTGTTAGCATGAGTATATGTGTGTTAGTATTTGGTGTTAGCATGTTTGTGTGGGTGTCAGCGTATGGTGTTGGAGTGTTAAAGGTGAGTATAGGAGCAGGAGAAAGAATGTGTGTATGTTAGTGTGCCACTAACCTTAGGCTTGCCTCTGTTCTCATAGTCTGGGAGGATCTTAAGGCGGGGTTATGGGTGGAGCAATGGGTCAGACAGTGGGGTGGGCATGGGGCAAGCTGATGGGAGGGGCATGAGGGCCAATGTGTTAAGCAAGTACTAAGCCCAAAGATTTCTGATGGTGGCCCTATGTCTAGCTAGGAAAGGTGGAATTTGAGTGCGACAAACACATGATATACCGCAGGCTGTGTTATATGCACATCTATGTTTCTTGTAATAATTCTACAAGAACTACAATTATTTTGTTTTCCCATTGTCTCTTTATATGCAGTTAGCGTTCAGTGGCTGATGGCTTTGAAGCTTACTGAGATTTAAAAAAAAAAGTCTTGCAGGAATGTTTTTCATGTACAATAGCTATATATAGCGAGTGCTTCATTTATGTATGGGTTGGTTGTTCTTTTAACTGCAGAAAATTTTGTTACCATGTCTTTAAACATTTATACAGTGAGGTAAACCTTACAATAGCAATGCCTTTTGTAACACGAGTCACATAGTTTTAAGGGAACTAATGTATAAAGGCATCAGTCAACAAGAAGTCTCAAGCTGCGAGCATTAACTCACTGATGTTGCCCAGGGATTGCAGTTTCCTATCATTTGAACAGCAATATGCTCAAAATTATTTAAATAAATAATGATCGTGAAAGAAAAGCAATAGTACTACTACCTACTTAATCCCTAGCAACGTAGAAATGCAGACCGGAGTATGACATCATAAGCTGGTGTACAGCGTCAACTATGTCACAAGCCAAGTGGAAGCTGCGATCAAATGTCCAAACTTTGATCAATATCAGACAATCTCCCCTACCAGCATGAAATTCAGGTCTGTTCCATGGCACCAAGACATACTGTTACTCACACATGGTTTCTAGGTTAGTGTCTTCTTTCTACAGACAGAGGATTGTTTTTTTGGCTACACCTACACCCCCCCATCTGTACTTCACCCAGCTCCTCACACATTCCCCTAATCACAGCCAGTTTCCTGCCATTAAAGGAAGGCTGTCTTGGGCCTTTAAGTGTAGCCACTGTCCTAGAATAGGGAGAGCTGTGGGTTCCGGGGTATGGAAATACTGCACCCCTAGCACATTTGGAGAATTGTGATTCATTAAGAAAGTAGAGCACCAAAGTGTAGAAGACACACATGCACATATGAAAGTGTAAAAGCCGATATCTAGGTTGAGCAGATGAATGAAAATCTTTGTTGGTGGAAAGCTAGAATGAAGAAAACCAGTTAGTAATGCTTTGTATGAGTTTAGAATTTGTAGGATAAGGGCACAGTTGTTCAGATCCATGACAGGGGGAAGCATGGGGCTTTCCAGTGCTATATAGAAATACATAACAAATTTAATCAGTGCAAGTACAAGTGCAGGAAAAAGAAGTGGAGTCAGATATCACCCATGGGCATTTAGCTACTTCTAATAAGGTAAAGTTAGTGACAGTTACTAAAATTTGGTCTGGGGCCAGGGTTAGAGGTAATATTAGATCCACTGTGGAATCGTTCTTTTTAAGGCATTGATTCAGGGTCTCCTTGCTTTTCTTAACTCAGTGCTAATTATGATTTATGAACATTTGTTAAAGCTACTGACAGAATCCTTCTAATCTTGGGTAACAAAACTAGTTCAGACAAGGGGAGAGGCACACCGTTTAAATATTACCATGCATTTCTGAAATACTGATTTTTACCATCAAACAACACATAAGCTTACTCTCAGCAATAACTAAACATCCCTGTATACAGTTCTGCATACCAACAAATATAGAAAATAACTTGAGAACGTTTCTTATTGTTGTTAAATGTTCAAGTCTTAAGCAATCTACACAAAAAAGTAAAGATATTTAAGCATGCATACATACACAATAACACACATTATCATTCTCATGCAGGCTCTCAGCTCTGTAACTTAAATGTTGCTCTGTGAGTAGTTCAAGTTAGCAGGATCATCAGCTACAAAAAAAATCTTACTATTCCTGTCATTAACTAAACAAAAGAAAACTAAGGAGCAAGTATATTCAAAATGCAAACCACATGGGACATTCAATGCATGGATTTATCTACATCACAAAAATCATATAAAACAACCCTATAGGAGATAAAAATCCGAATTACAATAATAAAAACAAATACAAAAATAAAAATGATACGCAGTCCAAGTTAGAATTCAGGTAGGTACTTCACTTTCCCTTTTAACTAACAGCACTTCTAAGGACACTTGATAACAGATGAGCGTGTGTTTGTATATACTATTACCGGTATCTTATTATCTTTTTTTTTTTAATATAGCGCCAACAATTTACACAGCGCTTAATACAATACATATATTCAAGGGGTATGACAACATGAGAATTGACAGACTAAGACAAACCAATACATTTGGTCGAGAGGGCTCACAAGCGGATATAAAAAAGTCTATACACCCCTGTTAAAATGCCAGGTTCTTGTGATGTTAAAGAATGAGACACCGATAAATCATGTCAGAACTTTTGTCCACCTTTAATGTGACTTATAACGTGAACAATTCAATTGCAAAACAAACTGAAATCTTTGAGGGAGAAAAAACAAACAAAAAAACACCACAATAACCTGTATCCACTGTAGTATAAACTTTTGTATCATGATTGCATTGGTGTTTAGCATAAGCCTTTATTGGATTTTGTAGTTAGGAAAGGGGGAGTGGGTACCACAGCTTACTCTTCATGCTAAATGCAATTGTTTAATTTGCTAGTCTTTTTTCACAATACCCTATTAAAACACTGAAAATACTCGAATGGATTTTAACTTTTTTGTAACTCTTTAAGAGAGGTTTAAACTGTGTTGTATACAGTAATGTAGCATATCTCTTAACACTGAATTTGTTTCATATTGTTCCTATAGGCTACCTTTACATGCAGATGTGAAGGTTACCATCTTAGGCAATATTTCATTCACATCCCAAACACAAACATAAGTCTTTATGACAATGCTAATTAAGTCATGCTTATGCTAATGATGCATCTTTTCCCATAGTCCTTAATTAGTCAGAGCAGAGGGTCCATCTGGGTAACTAATACTGAGACATTCCAATGTTTACCAGAAGAAATATGGTAAGAATGTAATGTGTTTGCCTGGTAGATAACAGATCTAAATACATCTACATACAAAAAGCCACCATAGACAACTTTTACAAACACTCCATATTCTGAAAAGTCCTGTTAAAGCAGAAAATAAGATTGATATATGTTATGGAATCACCTTATTAACACATCTCAGACGTCAAGGATGTGAATAATGATTGTCATAAGGAGGGTGTAAACATTGTCTGGCTAAAAAAAGTGCCTGGCAGAAAAGATCCTTCATATGGGAGATGGTTACAAAAGGCAAAAGTACAACTCAAAGTCAGGATTTTATTGCTGATCTAGCCAAAAAACCGTATCTAGTTTGATTGGTGAGACACTATAATGTAATATCGTAAACTTTCCCTTTGAAAGTCAAAGAGAAGCCAACAAAACTACTTAAAATTGTAACAAAATTAGTTATACCATATACCATACTACCAGGGATACCAAAACTGTAGTGATAACAAAGGTGAGCTCAGTCTAGACTGGAAAACAGTAAAGTGGCGGCAAGTGCCAGACTAAACAGAAATATGCTTTTAAATCCCTCTCTTTGCCATTTTAAGTCCTCTCAGCTATAAGATCATTTATATATACACACTTCAGCACTTAAAAGGCAGTATAGGGCATTCACGGGGCTATTATACAATCAAATATTCTTAACGCTGATTGAAGTGTCTCTCTAGAAAGTGGTTATAGCTTCCGTATTATAAACCAAGCGCTGTATTTTTAGAACTAGGGAGATGTTCAAGCCTGTGGAGCGAAGAATATATTTTATACAGAAGGTCATTACAGAGCAGGTTGGGGGACATGCCAGATCCCCGGTATGGCAGACTAAGCACTCATTATGTGGGAGCCGTGGTGTAGGATTTGGTTTCATTTTAGCCCCCCCAATTATGGTAATGCCGCATTCAGTTTTGATGATGGTATTCCAAGTTATCTTCTGTATTTCTCTAACAAAAGACTGTCTTTACATGTTTAAGAGAGATGGTGGGCACCAGGAAGGCCTACAGAAGCCTGGTGGGCTCAGTTGAAACCAAGAACAAGCCTACTAGTCAGTGCCATTTACATCTGCAACTGAATAGCAACAGGTGATATAGATGAATTATTTCCTAAGGGATAAAGGAGACATGTCAGGCTGATTTGACTGTTGGGTTTATTTGTATCAGTTACCTTGGGAAGCGTAAAGATTTACTACTCCCTAATGGCAATGCATTTACAAGGACTAAATGAACTTTCCCACAAAGCAAATACTCCCCCTCCAGATGGCAAGCAAGCATGGGCTCTGCAGATAGAGTGATCCTGGCAGTTAAATAAGACCCGTAAACAAAGAGAAGAAAAAAATGTGTATTTGTTCAAAACCTATAAACGTTACCGGCTATATTTGCTTAGCGGTTTGAAGACCAAAATCACATCATGACTTATTCAAAGCAGGTGCATAACCTGGCATATTTTTGCAAAATACAGGTTTTGATTACAAACGAAATACGAAAAATTGTAGCTAATAAAATGTGTTCACTTACGTAGCTTAAATTGATTGAAAGAATGATCTTGTATGCTACTGTACTAGATGAAGGGAAAAGGCCCCTATAGTTTGTATAGTGTCTCTAAGGGTCTTAAAAGACGTGCCTCAAATAATAGCAGGCTCCTAAAATAAATAATCAGGTTGGTTTCTAAACAGGTGTATCAAGGTTAAGAATTCTGCAAATATTTGTCAAGTACTGTGTATATGCCTGGGGATCACAAGTTCATTGCTCTTCAATCTTGAAGCAACAGTGGTATTGGAGCATAAAGTGCTAGAAGTTTCTATTAACTGAGCCGGGTGAGTGCTGGCCCCGGGGGGGGGGGCAAACCAAAAACATCTTAAGGCTTCTTTTTCTGGCAACCCATCGGGATCTGACTATTTAAAAGGTGTCCTGACTTGTGCACTGGCCATATTCTGGCTTCCCCTTAACTCCGACATGTAATATTCTTTCCACGCATTGGTAAATAGACACTAAATGGGTTTGGATGACATGACGGAGTACACAAGAGTTATTTTATTGGATCATTTTTGATCTGGTTCTCCAAACTGCCTTGTAAAGTATTAAAGAATAGCCCATAACAACCAATTTCTCTACTTTCCATTTGATATAAATATTTTGAGAAAGATCAGCTTGCCATTTGCCATACAAACAAGCAAACAGAGGCTGCTAATGTTTTCCTTGGCAGTACAAATGGCAGATAATCCTTTGTGAATGTTCTAGTGTTACTTAGCCAATAGACCCGCAGTAGCACAAATTCTCAGACTCAGGGATACACGTGCTCGCTTGCAAAATAGAGGATGCTTTGTTGAAGAGCTGTGTCAACTCTCATTGTGAGCTCTTTATTATGCGAGAGGCTGTTAACAAAGGTAGTTGCATTCAGTTATTGTGTTCATGCATGGGTCTGATGGGCAGATTCATTCACAAACACTTGCAGAGGCAGAATTCAGGAGCAATCAATCAGCACGGCTCATTCTTGCCTTACAATATCATGCAAAACCCACATTTCAAAGAATAAAGCAGGGATACTTAGTTTACTTCAAGTAAGCCATTTTCACTAAAGTTTCTAACAGCAGGAGAACAAAAAATAAATGACACACACATATATTATATCTGTTTTTGTTGACTACTTCTGTGATAATTAATGGGATCCATATAAAAAGCATTCAGAAACAAACCTCTGCCTAAGAGGGACAACAGAAGTGCAAAGATTTGGAAAATATGATTTTTCATACTCATGATATGCAGTACTGTTCAAAAGTTTGGGGTCCTCGTGTTTGAAAGAAAAGCAAATTGTATCCATTAAAATAAGAAATTGATCGGAAATACAATGTAGACGTTGTAAGTGACTACTAGCTGGTAACAGCTGATTGTAATTGGCATATCTTCATAGGTGTATTATCACTCTTGTGTTCCACAGCTAGAAAAAAGTGACCTCAAACTTTTGAATGGTAGTATGTGTAAATATACATATAAAATATTTTACTTGAAAACTATTATACCGTATTTTCATTCAAGCCGTCATGTTTTAAACGATAAGCTCTGTAAGCTCGTTTGAGCAGGGTCCTCCTCACCTGTTGTCTCTGTAAGTCAAATTGTTATGTTACATACTACTTATGTCCTGTCCACCTATTGTACAGCACTACAGAATTTGATGGCGCTATATTAAACAATAAATAATAATAATAAACTGACATAATTAAAGTGTGAAGAGTTATTCTTCAATACAATAAAATCATCATATATACTGCGTTCTGAACTGTGGGTATGCCGAAAAGAGTAGACCCTGTCAGTATGGTTGTGAGAGAAAGCAAGTTAATCAAGGCCATGGTTCCTCAGGCTTCACCAAAAAAAAGGTTTAAAGGTCTTCTCATGTGAGCTAAGTTTAACCCCTTAGCCTTTGGTGCCTGCAATCTAAACAACAAAGAAAATTAAAGATGTAGGCAATTCTATAAAAAAATAAAAACACTGCAGTAGATTACACGGTGATGTCATATTGCAGAATCAGCTAATGTCAGTTACAAAAAATGTTAGATAAATTCGGTTGTGTTGACCCTGGAATTATGTGATCAGTGAGTAGGAATCTTATCTGTGATCAGTCTAACCTCCTGCACACATCAACAAAAAGCTTCATAAACGTGAAATTCTGTGCCAGATATGAGATCGCATTGTAACATGAGACCTTAAATACACACATGATATGCTTTGTTGGTTATTCCCACTATTTGGGGAGAAATATAGCATTTACATTCTATTTTTTTTTTTTTTTAACAATTGGGGTGTTGACTTGGATCCTGTAACATACAAAAAATACTTTAATGTGATTATATGGATCAAAAAAATTGGCCTGTAGGGAACAGGCTAAATAGTACCTTATGTTCAATGCAGATTACATTGGTTATCTATGGCCAGAGATAGGGAGTGGAGGGGAATTGTGCCTGGTGGAGCTCATTATCTCTCATTTGACATTGAGTAACCTGGTATATGTTGTATAATGGTAACATACAGAAACCAAGTAGGCTTAAATGTACACTTAAAATGTCTTGAAAAGGAACCAGTGTAATACAAAGAGGGACAGTCGGTCACCTATATTAAGCCCATATTAAATACTTTCAAGCATTTGGAATGGCCACTTTAGTTTTAAATGATGGGGGGAAAATAAAATTCACATATTGTGTCCTAATGATTATTAAATAAAGCTGCAGAAAAGAGACCCTCAAAAATTTTATTGAGGGTCATCAGTTGGTTTTTTTTTTCGTTCCTGCATCACACACATTTGTTCATTTCAAAGAGGAACAACAAAATGCTGCATATAGATTTTAAAAAGAGCATGGGAATCCAACATAAAAGGGAATAATTACAGTTTGAGATATTACTCTAAAGGAAAGGGTTAAAAGGTAGGGTTAAAGGTACTGTAGATGCTGTGGTAGTCAGTGGTGGACTAAATGTGCTTCTAATCTACAGAAACGAGATATAATTTGTAGCTTATTGTTTTGGTAAAAAAAGGTTAAAGAATTTCAAAAAGCAAGGGGGGGGGGCTATTCCTGAAATACAGTTAACAACGAAACAAAACAAAGCCAAGAGTATGTCGGAAACCAGAGCTGTAAATGTGACAAACCTTCATTGTTTCCAAGTAAAACGTCTAGGGAAATTTAAAGGAGTGTATACTGAGTACTATGGAGGGGGAAAAAAAGTAACCTCAAATAACTTATCGGCTAGAGTGCGAAATCTTTTTTTGGTAATATTAATTTACTATTTCCACACAAGCGGTAAGGGAAACAATACATTCTTAACTACAAGTCCACCAAGCTATATCAGCAATTATGTACAGTAAAGTAAGTCCTTCTCCCACAGGGTTGGCACCAAATTAGTCCCATCCATTTCCGTTTTCACACCGTATCTTATCGACAAAACATTCAAATCTGATGGGTCCTGATTGCGCATTCTATGAAAATTTAGACTTTCCACTGTTTGAAATGTTACAAAACAAACAAAACTAAATCCAAAGTGTTACCAGGTAACAAGCTATGATTATGGTTTTTGTGTACTAAAAAGTTTGATTAAAAAAAAAGTAGTTATCTGCTATATAAATGTGTTACCAAGTAAGCCATGGTCCAACAAAGAGTTAAATCATTTCCTACTCTGTTCTGTATTAGGTCATAGTTTTAAGACTTCTCTATCAGTAGTATAGCAAGTGTTACCCTATGAACAAGGTGTGTGTGTGGCTCTGAAGGACTGACATTCGACATTCTAAGTAAAATTGTAGCGGAGAAGAGTTATTATAAGAACTGAAGATCATAATTATTTATACAGAAGTCAAAACATTTATGTGACAAATAATACTGTCTCTGAGGTGTTCTTGCGGCTTGTGGTTTACTCATTACATTGATTTTGCCATAATCTTAGAGAAGATGCTGAGAAATAGCTGGAGGTCATTGACTGCTGTATAAACCTTTGTGTAGCCGATAAGCACTTGTGTCCCGAGTAACCATGTCTCTCACTTGGAAACTCAAAGACAAGGAAGAGGGATCTAGAGGTCAAAACCTTTCCAGATTAACATTTTTAATGATTTGTATTGCTATAGGTCTACTATGATAAACATAGACAACCAAATCAACTTAAAGGGACACTCCAGCCATGGTATGCAAATGCATTTGCCCCTTTCCCCACCCCCAGCTAAATGCCGTGCCAGAGATGCAGAGGTACTCACCCCCAGTCAGATCCATCGCTGGCTCTGCTGAACGCAGGGTCCTTTTAGACCCCAGTGCGCATGTATAAAGTCTTCCCATTGATTTCAATGGGTGCACTTTCCTGCCACTGATTGGCTGCTTAAGCTGTCAATTAGTGATAGGTAATACTCCCATTGACTTTATTGAAAGTACTGTCCTACCACTGATTGACAGCGTAAGGGGCCAATCGGCGGCAAGAAATTTCAGATCAAGGAGAAAAAAATTTTTTTTTTGTAGAGTGGTTGCAAGTTGTGTATCCTAAATATACAGGCTTGGTACAAAATGTGCCAATATTGTAATGCCTGTGTGGGACAATCTTCACAAATAAATAATACCAAAACCAATTAAAAAAAGAAAACTGCTGCATGGCTAGTAGAACTTCAGAACTTAATATTCTGACAGACTGCTAAAGTCATGAACTATATTAATTATTCCCTCTATAAACATTTGATATTTACATTCTCTGCGTAAAATGTGAAACCTTGAACTATAATGCATCCAAAAATAGAGCTTTGCGTGGTATGTGAATACAATTCTGATAAACAGCTGTTTTCAGTTATATGTGGCCAAACGGTAAGTTCAAACAAACCCACATTTTTAAAGTGGTAATATGTTGTGCATGAGAGAGCAGCAGCTTGCAGTCTGGTCCCAGGCTTCACGCACAAAAGGAGGTCTTGGTTTCGGATCAAGTTGGGCAAGTTAATAAGTAGCTACAAACTCAGAGCTCTAACCGGGAGGGGAATGTATACTGAATCAAAAGGCAAAATAAACAGGAGCCATAAATTAGTCCTCTCTCTCCAAAAAAAAAAAAAAGAGTCATTCAGTCTTTTCAATTCTTTACACCGTCCTCTGCGGGAACCACATAAAAATTGTTCACAGACATAGTGAGCTGGAGAAGCTTACCGAATTTCTCACTTCCCACAAGAACCCCATATTTATATGGTAGAGAGTTTGGCCGATACAAACAAACAATGCGATACAGCTTGGCTGCAAAGGCTTCCAAAATTGCTCACCAAGAAAGCATTTCGAATACAATGTCCGTGTGAAAGCGCCTCCGAATACACTGCTCAATATTTATAAAGAGAAGTTCTGCAATAAAGTCCTAAATGCGGAAAAGGCCATTGGAACACAAAGGAATGTTATTCCTTATATTAACCCCTTAAGGACAATGGGTGGTCCTTAAACCCATTGAAAATAATGCATTTTGAGCCTGTACATGTACGGGCTTTGTCATTAAGGGGTTAACACATGGAGTTCTATTATCAATAGACATTTGCTAAGATGATGGGTGCACAGTAGCTCTATATTACAGCTTTAAGTTTAGACAGCTGTCTGCAGAGCTTGTATGTACAGGGATGTGTGGCTCACACCTGGCAACTGATATATTCCATACGGGAGAAGAGGGGGGGGGCGGAATAAAGGCCTAACGTAGTCTGAAATGGTCACGCCGTGTCAGAAACTAGCTCTCTAACACGAGTGATGACAGCATTAATATAATTTAAGTGATCTTCAACCATAAAAATATAAACGCTAGGAAAAAAAAGCATTATTTCCTTTAATATTACATGACGTAATTTTTAATAGATTACTATAATTACACAGACAATCCAGCCATCATATACACTTTAATGCATATGACTATATGGTGTCCCCCTTGCAGATGCATCGGGAGATTCTGCCAATTAGCTCTAGAGCTGGTTTGGCGCATACTGTGGAGGGCGATCTAATGAGACCCCTGTGTGCATGCGCTGAAAAAGCGCCTATTGATTTCAACACTTCAACTATTTTTTTCCAGCGATGGCAGAGCGCTACGATTAGACACATTGTACCCTGTGGTCGCTATAGTGTTTACACTTCAGTATTGACCTAAGCCACAGCCCGGTATAATGGTGCATTTAGCTTTACTGGACTAGGTAGAAAACTGAATAGTTCGGTCAGCAAAAAGCTAATTGGGCAACATGGGATTTATATTATAGAGACCCAGATTCAATAATAAAAAAGAAGAACATTACAAAAGAGGAACAGACACACGTGAAATCTAGTTCCAGGAAAATGAAATTACAGGAAGTATTTTTTACTTTAAAAAAACGTTTATTTCCCATGCATGATGTCTCTTTTAGTAGGGAAAGTACTCAATGTAACTGTTCTAACTTTAACCATTAGAGTTTTCACCGCTCTGGCACTCCAAGGGATATTTTATTTTTATATGTTTTGTTTATTTCCATTTTGACTCCAAAGCCACCAAAAAACGTGCCTGTCGGGACAGTAGAACATTTGGGTATAATAGACAGATCTGGAACGAGAGGAGACACATCAAGCTCCATTAAGAATGAATGCTGCCATTTTTGCTGTAAATATCCATTATAACCATTCACGTCAGAAGGATTTACAGCCACATTAGCACATAAGGAAGGCTGATAAATCACTCTCGCTGGAGCAACATGCAATTTTCTGCGGCTTTCCAACATCAGAATGAAACAAAATGACTTCTTGTAAGATTTATGAGTCCCCATATTCATGGGTATTAAAAACCGATTACATATTTGCAACTTTACAAAAAAAAAATGACATTCCCATAGTGGAATATTTTAATTTGAGAGCAGTCTCTCCAGTTTCAATATTTTTTATATGAACAGTCCCAAATGTACCGGGACAGTCCCAACAAAAGACCCACCCAAATCAGGCATGGCCCACGATAATAAGGCATACACAGGCGTAACGCTGCACATGCAGATGTCCGGGAAAAAGCTGCTAATGTATGCGTTAAGAGCTTTTTTGGCAATAAACTCATTATAATGTGTTTAAACTACTGATAGAGTGTCTATAAGCTTGTACAAATTAAATATAATAAAATAATATATGTTTTTGTAGGGAAACCCTGCTTAGACCTTCAAAATAATGGAATGTTGAAGCCCCATTTGCATCAGACATACCTTCTTAAGATTCAATTCTTCTTTGTCGTGTAATGTTTGGTCAGGGAAGGAAGTGCAAAATCGTAGGGACCCAATTTATGAAACAATGGTAATAATAATAATAGTATGTATCTGGAAGACTGTTTGACTCATTGCCAAAATGCGTTAAAACATAATCCTACGTTTAATCGTTGACTATTTCTGTTTCTAGTGAAAGCAGTGAACTAGGAAGTGGAGTTGGCAGTGCATATATTTGGCAGACAGAGTTTTTTCTTTTGACCTCTATCACTTTGACGGAGTGCTCTAAAATTCAGCTACATGCTGAATCCCTCCTTTTAGGAACTATAGGAATTATTCTCCTTCTCTGGCCCATGGAATATGTTAAAAGCCAATCTACACTCACTTATTCGGTGCCAGTCAATGGTCAAAGCTAAACTGTGTTGACTGTGTGAAGCTAAATGGTAGGTCTTACACACTTCTATGTTGGGAGACCAAGGTTCTGTTCCAAAACTATTTCAAATCATCCACAGCTATAATCTATAGTTTATATAGTTTATGTAATCTATAGAATATTAGAAAAAAAATGTCTTTAGTGAATACACATTTAAGTCTCCAGCAAAGGATTCAATTTATCATAAGGAACATTTTATTCGCATTTTATGAAATAAAGACACAAGAATGTAGAGTAAATTCTATATGATGAGTGGCACTGAATTAAATTATCCCCAACAGGCAGACGGCCTTTTAATGCTATTTATTATCTTTTGATTTAAAAGCACAAATATGAAGAAAAAACAGGTCTAACCCAGTAAGATGAATTAATTGTAATGGGCAATTGGGTGGGATGACAAAGCCACCCGTGAAATTGCCACATTTGCCTTCACTTTAGGAATACTTTACATATTTCCATGGAATACTGCACTCTTAATCTTAAGGAACCAGTTGTAGAGCAGAACAAAATTGGTTCATGGACAGATGATTATAGCAGACTTATTCATAGTTTTTTTATTACTTAGAAAGGATCAATCCACACAATTTGTTTTCCTTCAGAAAATAAGAGCTCTATTTTCCTTTATTAAATATTCGCACGGTATTACGTTATAGGTTATATCATACCTTCCAAAGTGTCCCATTGTTTTGGGTTGGCTGGTATTTTATATATTCTAAATAGACATTAAGATACATTTTTATATCTATTCCACAAACGTTTCTAGTTAAAAATTTGACCACTTGGTGCCACAGCCCACATGTACAGCTACTTTTGCCGATTATTATTATTTTTTTTTTTGTTAAACACAAGGCATAAGGTCTTCCAGCATTCTCTTGTACACCTTGTCCAGGATGGTCCCAATGGTTCTTATCTCAGGTCAAGTTCTATTGGTTGCTTGTTTTGCTTCCAAACTGTTTTAGCCCCTATCAACCTCTCCAGTGAGGACATCCTCTGTATCAACAAAAGAATTTCTGACATCAACCAAATGACTTCCTGATCTAACATAACGTTTGGAAAAATGTTTCCCTCCATTGTGTTGTTGAACTAGAACTCATTATGTTTTCCTCCACTTATTTTGAAATAAATACCAATTTACCAAAAATTAAATAACTTTAGCCAAATCGTTGGCTACGGTTATGGGATCAGCCATTTTAACTTCCTGTTTTCAGGGCCTGTGTGATTATCACACACAATCATCCTGTGAATGGGTTCAGGCAGCCTTTGTATAGAAGGGATAAGAGAAAGGGAGAGAGTTTAAGGAGAAGGGTTGAAATCTGTCACAGATACCCATACCTGTTAAATATTAATAAAACAATCAGACTTATGAAAACATACAAGCATTTAATTAGTTTAAATAAAATAATTGTTATGCTAGGAGCTGTAAATATATCCAATGTTCAGCGCTGCAGAATTTGATGGTGCTATATAAAATAATGAATAATTATATATATATATATATATATATATATATATATATATATATATATATAAAAAGGTTTCAGTGCCGGTTCCCAAGGGTATTACAATATGGCTAACCAGAGTGCTGCACGCTTGGCATTCTGTGACATAGTGGATACGTATGTAGGTGTGCGCCCATGCACAGCACACCCAGCGGCCATGCTTTCCGTTTTCCTCTTTGTGCTGGTAGCGCAGACATTAATGGAGGTGAAATTTAAGATAGTAAACATGTTGGTTTTTTTCGTATATGTTTTCTAGCTAGTTGGCTTGCACAAGGTATAGGTGAAAATATACTCCCTACAAACTGAAACCTTGCCATTTTTCACTTTAAACTGTTTGGGGTGTCTTGCACAACTCCACCGGAGCCCTTCCACAGAAATGACTATTTCCATGCCAAATCAGAAGTTATATGGCTACAAGGCTTTGTATTATTGACAGACTTTCATTATCCTGACGGTGAACATATTATGTATTGATTTATAGAGCGCCATCATATTCAGTAGTGCTGTCCAATGGGTAAACAAAACAGTAGTGCATAATATAACAATTTTGGCTTACACTAACAAAAGGTAGCGAGGGCCTTGCTCACCAGGATAAACCTTCAACAGAAGTAGCAAGTAAGGATTGCCCCATTTCAATCCCCCAATATGTTTGGTGTTGTGCATGTATACATATTACATCATTTGTATTATATATCATTTTGACTCGGCAAATTATTTTAGCAAGCCTTTCACATCCCAGCCAGAACCTAGATATTTCTAGAGCCGCAAGAAAAAAAAAGTTCCCAGTTAGCAAATGTTTGTCTCCTGGGTTTTGCAATAGTAAATACATGAGATCACGTTTCCATTTTCAAACTGCCTTAGTAGAACTTTGAACTTTTTTTTTTCTTTCGCTTTTACTCCTAATGGTGCCTCTGAGAGACTTGCTGAATCAGCAAAGCAGGATGTAAGTGTCTGCCTTTGGCTGTGCACTCATATCATGGACCTACATTGTATCCTAACAATGTAAGATCCTTATCTAAAGGTCATATGGGTTCAACAGAATAAAAAGAAATAGCGGAGAACAGCAGAAAAGTTCATAAAGTAAATGGTCTTTTCCTAACAAACATTATCTAAATTTGGATAATACATTTTTAGGGCGTTGCAAACAGCTGATCTACACGTGATAAAAGAGGACATATGCTATAAATCCAACAACAGAACAAAAGCATGTGCCAAACACATTCAGTATCCAAGTTTAGCCCTACTATCTATTTCAGCCAAATAAACAATGAACTGCAGTATCTAGACTTATAGTAGTAAGTAAAACTTTTAAGATTTAAAAAGGGAGATTTTTTCATATGACATACTGAATAATAGTGTTTATTTAAAAAGCGAAAAGAGTCACCAGGTACAGATAAGAATAATTATATACATTTTTATTTTTTTTACATGTACGCCACTGTCTGGAAATGACTTTATTATATATGAGTTGGTCTACATATGTCAGTTGGGGATTTCACGCCAGAATGTAAGTTTGAAACTCTTGTAAATTCTAACTGTATAAATAGTAATGAATCTCAGGAAGGTGCATAACGCCTTAGTCAATAGAATCTGTAAACTATGTAGGAGATCCCTGCCGCACAGTAGTTGGTCTGTATATTGGGAGGGCTACCAGGCAAGAGGACACTATTAACTTATTTAAATATATTTGATCACAACGGCTTGTGTTTTATATCCTTAAATAAACACGTCTGTGTTTTGTAGGCTTGTTGCTTTTGTTGGGTAGCACTGACCACTTGTTCATTAATGTTGCAATCTAGCTTGGTCACATGAAAAGATCCTGGTGTCTCAGTTTTAACCATTGCCAAGCTGTTCCCAATCAGACCCAAGGTCTTTTGGGTTTTTCCATTTCCGGTATTATCATTAAATAAAGAACTATGTTGGGGTGCGCACTGGGCCCATAGTCAGTCAAACCCTGGCATACTAGATAACACTAGTTATACTCACAAATGCAAGTGGAGTTTCTGGAAAATAGTACGTAGGGTCAATAGAGCTGGGCATCCTATACGCCACTGTGCCCCATGATGCAACAGGGTACAGATATGAACAGAAATGGGGACAATAAAATATCCGGTGGTTTTTCCCACAGTTAGAATCTCCATTGTACTACTCTCTACAACACATTTCAAAAACAAAAATGAAGACATTTTTCATAATAGTGTAACTTTAAACGTTGATATAAGCACATAAAAACAGTCATGATACTTCTTTAACTGGGGTGCGGCAAGACATGTACAGGGATAAGATATCTGAACTCTGGCTACATTAGTATCTGATATAAATATTAGATTACTCGAAGGTAAACGGTGACTGCCAAACCTTGGTTTTCTAGTATTTCCTTGAAGAACTCGACTCCAGCACCCAGCAGTAGTATTATATGCATATGTATGTTATATATATAGGGTTCTCCATGTAAAACTATGCACATAAGCTTTAGATTAAAGGAAAATGAGAAACTGTGATGATAATTGATAGATATTTGTAGTTAAAAGGAATCACAACTAGTAACTGGTCTTCTGTTAAAACAATGAATCAAAAAGCACCTAGGAACATCTAAAAAGGCAAGGCGGATTCCTCCATTATGAACATGTATTCTGGAGTTAAACTTGCACATTTGTGTGTAATTTAGATCAATTTTGCCTTTGCGCTTAAGTGATGTAAATGTTACCAACAAAAGAGCATTTTGTGTTATTTTCTCATGCACTGGCCTTGGATTTGCTCATATTTGGCCTTATGACAACCGTCTAAATGACACTAATAGCAGTAACAGTATTCTGGAGCAACAGAAGTGCCATTACATACAGTTTCATTCAACTTAATAACTCCCTTGTGTGTTAAATCAAATCACTATTTTCACTCTACTTTAAATGCAGACATTTCTAGATGTGCCCTGTTCCAATCCCTAAAAGCCACTATGAACAGGTTAGTTTTAGCAAATAAATATTTATTTAAAATGAATAAATTGGGGGTTGTAAAGGCTATGTCCCACTTAAAACATTAAGTGATGTTTCTAGCAAATAAACCTTAGCAACATTTTATTTGTTTTCCCCCAAAAGAATATGAGAATTAAGCATTTGTTTAAAAATTAAGAATGAGGCAAAATTTTACATGACTGAATATATTTCTAGGAAGGGTTGGGTATTCAATAGTACCAGGAATCAGGTTTCTAATGCAGCGATAATTATGAAGTTAAATGTGAGACAGAGTAGGTGGAAGAGGTCATTTTTCGCTGCCTGAAATCACAATACATTGACACACATTTTTTCTGCCTTGGCGCTGTGTTACAGGGACTAGAAAAAGCGAAGGTTTCATTTTTATGCTGCTTACCACACCATCCAAGAAACACACGCTTCAAATGTAGTCTTCATTTCTACTATATAAATTGACACATACAATGTTACAACAACCCTTGTCAAGAGGCCGTGATAGCAGTATATACATACATGCATTTAAATGTCGGGAGTTCCACCGAAACACCAACAGTTAGCTTGGATGTCCACAAGTTGTCTAACCATTCACCTAAGAATGACCTTGAATTACCATAACTTGTCTAACCATTCACCTAAGAATGACCTTGAATTACCATAACTTGTCTAGCCATTCACTTGAGACGTTTGCTGCCTCAATGGTATAAAATCACAAAATATTTGGCCAGGCAAATAGACTGAGATGTCGGTTACAAATTCCACAATCCTGAATGACCACAGGTTGTCTAGCCATTCGCTTGACACTTCTGTTGCCTCAGGGGTGTAAGATCACCAAATATTTGGTGGGACATTTGGTGGGATGTCCCATCACTTCCTAACAGGAAACTTATAAGATGTTGGTAGGGGATGTGGTGCTATTGTTTCTCTTTTTAGTAATCTAGGGTGTGTTTGTTTTTACCCATATCATGGCAAAGTTTGTAGATCTGATTACCCTTTGATTCCCCATCAGCAGCCCTGCATTCTCTAAGACATTGTATACAGACATCTTTAAAAGCCTCTAGGGCTTATATCACTCACTCTCCTCTACTTTGTTAGGACATAAAGAAGTTCACCTACAATACCGCATTAAATGTTTCAGTGTCTGGCATTCCACCATATCATATTGCTGTCTTCTCTACAGCACATGTATATATATATATGTATGTATGTATGTATGTATGTATACAGCACATGTATGCATGTATACAGCACATGAATTCAAGTAAATATGCATTTCATTTTTAGCAGCGCTGAATATTGAGCTGAAAACATGTAGAAAAAAAGCAAAAAGTTGACAAAGACTAATTATTGTAAGGGCTATATATTCCTTTAGCCTCTGACATCTGCATTACATAGTGCTTACTCAGCACCTTAGATCTTCTGAAGTCAGGTCGTGCATGTGACAAGTATCAGTAATGTAAGTGAGCATGTTTGTGGGTATTGCTGATCCAGAATAGGCACACTAAATGGCTAATGATCCTTATGTGTCATCATATTCTAGATTTAGCAATTGGATCCCTTTGTTTGCAAACCCGCCCCCAACATGTTATTCTCAAAAGTTGTAAAAATGCATAATAAAAGCCTCCTGGTTGGTCCTTCACCGCAATCACTGCATTGTGTTTATAAACATGTAAGCAACAATGTTTTGCTGACATGTATGGATAATGCTAAATGGCAAAGGCAAAATTAATAGCCAATAATAACGGCAAATTACCACTTATTTTTGGAAAAACTATTATGAAACCACATGGATAGATGGGTGATAGGGCTCCTTATCAATACACCTTGCAGACAATCCCCACAGCCCGCTGTCACAGTGAAGCACCGCTGCAGCTCTGCAATATGATGTTTGCACTGCGTTGTATGTACACCACATTGGTCATTGGTCAGAGGTAGTCCATGCGTGCCCACCGCTTACCCCTACACCTTTCTATACCAGGTGTGGTATGAGCAGCCCTTCACTGGGCTGTGATGCCCCTCCTGATTGCTGCAAGTCTAACTCTCAGACACAGATCAATCTGGAATCCTTTAGCGATGTCTGTTGCTGGCCAGAAGAGTGGGCTGCCCTGCACAGGGCGAGGTCGGGCTGTAGGGGGAAGGGTAACATAGTGTATAGGAGGGATGGGCAGCCAAGGCCCCGGGGGGTGTGTCGCACAGGCGGGATATACCAATATGGGGGGTGTGTCACGGGAGGGGGTGTGTCACGGGAGGGGGCGTGCCCCGTATAACAAAGAGAGCCTAATGCGGCTACTTATATAATTCTTTGTAATATATACACAATACCTTTCACATTGTAGCTGCAGCTACACGCCGACATGCAGTCCGTGTGTGTTAAATACAACGTCATGAGCTAAAACAAGGAGAAATCGGCGCTTCTACAGAGGTCATTTAAGGTGGGTTTTTAAAGACCAGGACCCTGTGACTGGCTAAGCTCCTCCCTTCCAGGTTACCCCAGTTCCCCTCTTAGAAGTCAACCATCTGGACAATTCATTTCAAAAGTCGTTAAAACGTGTAGCCAGCCAGCAGCTCCACAACTATTATTATTATGATGATGATAGGGCTTCAAATAAATAAATGTATTTATAAACACGGATTGTGTATGTGTAACAATGTTACAATGTAACAAGCTTTTCATTCCAACACAAACACAGCCCGAAAATGGGCTCTCGCAGATCCGCCCATTAGGCTTTACCCAGCACAGCATTCGTGTTGCACACTACCCTGGAAAAACTGACACACAACAAGTACTGTTTGCACACACACCCAAGTAATTGCACCCTTCGAGCCTGGAGTGCCCTTCAGTTTGCGTGTCAGTCTCACAAACACTCAAGATCAGAGCCAAGTGCACTCACAGTGCATCACCAGCCCACTGATAGGATCGCACCTATTATAAATAAAAGATTATAATGATAATATTAATAATAATAATCGAGGCAGGGTGTGACATCAGGCTCATCACATTTTTCCCTCCCCATTGATACTGAGACTTTCAGCCAAGCATATCAGTTGACAGAGGTGGGTGTGGATGCGTTTACCAGTGATACCTACAAGCAATGAGGTTCCCTTTAACCCCGTCAGTGCCAGAGTGGAGGGCATGGAATTAGAAGCCAGCCACTGTGGAGCTTACAGGGTTAAAGGCAGGGATGCCCTGAGGGCCGGCATGGCTAATGAATGCCCAGCACTGACCTGTGTGTGTCCTCAAATGAGCTTTCAGATGGGACGATTTGCCATAAACTTTTTCGCAGCCAGGGTAGGGGCACTTGTGCTTCTTGAGAGGTGATTCGGGGTCACCCTTGCTTTTCCCACGTCTGGCTCTTTGCACAGGGCTTGGCTCCTGCTGGAGGGGAGGTGTGGCCGCCGTGTCTCCACGTTTGCCGGCTGCGGGCACACGATCACCCCGATCCCCCGTGGGGACAAGGCTGCCGTCGCCCTCCCCTGGAGTCTCCGTGTCCACCGGGACATTGGGAACTTGCTGGTTGAGATCAGCCAAAATCCTGGCCACCACAAACAGAGATGTATTGTCTTTCACGGGCTCCTTCCGATCCTCCGCCAGCACTGAAGTAGGTGCTGCTGTAACAGGCGCGTGGACAATAGCGCGACTGGACATCGATACAAGGCACTCTGCAGCGAAATGATCTACATAGGCGACAGTGGACATTTTTTCCCTGTATTTTTGTTCCGATTGCACCGAATTCCCTGTTTGCATCCAATGTTGCTGAGTTTATTGATTTCTATATCTTTTGCCTTCCCCTGTAACAGGCTGATTGTTAACTGACACCAGATTGCACTTGGTCCATGGAGATCACGCCCAACTTGCATAGGAAAATAAATCCATCTGAGTCCAGGGGAGAGAAGACGAATCCTGACATTGACAGCTGTTGATAGATCGTCTTAATCGCAAATGCTGTTAATTCAGATCTACATGGTGGGTCGCACGGTGGTGGCAGCGAGAGGTGCCTTTCCCCCCAGCTATTGCACTGTGTGAATGGGTTTCAGTCCCACGTGGGGGTGTGGTCTTGAGAAACATCTGTGGGTGACGTCACCAAGAAGCCACAGCCTGGGATGATCAGCGTAAGAAGTCATCCCTGACTCTTAAGCAGCAGATCTGCAGAGCTTGGGGTGTTCTACAAAAAAAAGAAGCCACAGCCTTCAACCTTAAAGGCATAAAACCGATTGGTCTCCCAGCTTTCTGCACCAATCACACACTTGTTTATGCTTATCCCATTGGCCCTTCAGTTCTTGCTACTTGGGAACTAAAGACAAGGAGTAACACCACCCTTGAGTTGAACAATAATTTATTCATCATTGTACAGAGCTGACAAGCAGTATAAGCATTATGGGATAGGAAGACACACTGGCAGGATTTGCAAGCACAATTCATCCTGCCAAAAGGATTTTACACACTTGATTCTGCATGGCAAAAAACCCCCCATTGTGCTAGCAATGGCTCCCACTTCAAAGCAGACAGTTTATATTATAATTAGGACACAGCAAAGGCTCCATGAGTGGGTTTATCACTTATACTATAATATGATTACATGCTCTCCCCATCTGCAGCCAGTGCAGAGCAAAGGGATCATTTGGGATAAAGTATACATACCAGATGCTGCTTTCCAAGCATTTCTGTTTTTTGTTTGTTCTTCTTTACTATACGAGAAAGTAACGTGATAGGGAACAAAACATACTCATGTTTACTGAACATAGTGAAAGTACGTAATGTGGTGTAAACAGGAAGAGAAAACTCTTAACAAAAGACACAGAATAAGTGCCTTACATTCGATCTAACCGTAGGTCATGTCAATCAGCAGCCACATTTTTATGTTTAGAAGCAGGTGCATGTATGTTGATGTATGTGTCAAATAATGCTATTTGCCCCTTGTCTTCTGGCTCAGGGGCACATGAGGCCAAGTGGTCCAATCAACCCCTTGCCCTGCCCCACTAACATACGTATTGGCATGCGTATTTACACACACGCTCTCACACATACTCACACTAACACGCAGGCAACATATACACTCATGCTAACACACACACACAAACACTTTCATGCCAACACACACCTTTGGGCAAGCATACCTGTGGTCTAAGGGGTTTATTCAGGTTTTTAGGAAATGGGCAGGCTTTCAAGGTGACATAATGAAAAACAAGTGGTTCAGTTAGATATATTTAGGGCATTAGTCACTAGCCACCAAATGTTAGCTTATCTAATATTCATAGTATACTATATAACAATCTAAAACGATATTTTTCATTAGGCTATCATAATCCAAGCAAGGATTTTAGCCCCTTAAGGACAATGGAAGGTCCCTAAACCCATTGAAAACAATGCATTTTGTACGGTCTTTGTCATTAAGGGGTTAAAAATAGCCACAATAAACACAGCTGTTGCTAGTGGACTTGGATTTACATCTCAGGACTCCCAGTAGCCAAATACTGGTGCTACCAACCATCCAAACATCACAGACAAATATATATAATGTTAAACTATCATTGAACCTTCTCAAGTGGCTCAGTTTAAGAAAGTGGCTGTGTTTGCAAATGATTTGCTTTGATCTTTATTGATCTTTATTCCATGTAATCTGTAATAGCAAAGTTATTTTTGATGGCTCCCTTATTGAATTGCTCTCCATTCATTATGCCCGCTTGCTTGGACTTTTGGCTTGGGGTACCTAGCCCTGAATGGGTGGCATATCTAAAACCTGGAATCACTCAAAACAGTTCACCCTCAACCACTTGTGTGGATACAATGCATACATTATTTACTGAACATTGAACTGTTTTTGAAGGACCTATCAGCTCACTGAAAATAGTCTACTTCACTCTATACCGTTAAATACACCTTATATTTGTACATCTTTAAAGTGTAACCCTGCATTAAGGCCAGAACTATTTGTAATGATTTATACATCCAAGACTAGACCTACATACTGTGAGATTCACTTTAGCAGATAAACCAATGCATTAACTACCCATTGCGCCTCTATTTGTAAGTGGATTTGCAGCCGTTTCTGCCACCAAAAGCTGGTCCGATTGATACTTCATTGATGCCTGCTGGTAAAAAGGGTAGGCTTTTTGAGAGACAACTATTAAATAAGGTTTTCCAAGTTTTTCCTGCAGAGGGTTACTTCATCAGAAATGTATATGTTCGGGGCCGCACTCATTTTTCACTGAGAGAAAAAACAGCCTTTAATAAGACATGCAGATTGAAATAAAGTAAATGACACAAAATCCTTTACAATGCCCACAGATTTCTGGGCCTAGAAAGTTTTGTCCTCTGACGTGACTACATAATCAAGAGGGCATTTTATCTCTGGATACATAAGAATTAAATAGTTATATTTATTCTAGGGATGCACCAAAATGAAAATTCTGGATCTAAACCAAAACAGAAAATGACCCCCATCTTTAAAAAAACAATAAAAAAAAAAACCACACTATATAAATATAATTGTTAACAGCACACACAAATTCCAACATGTACTAGTTGCCTAGGCATGATAGGAGTGTGATATATAAATTAATATATATAAATTAATATTGTTATTGTATTTTTTGTCCAATTTTGGTGTGTTACTTACTTTTAATAAAAGTGTGGTGTTATCACACCCAAATTAGTTAATAAAATATTAATATATATATAATTGCTATAATAATCACACTCCTATCATGCCTAGACAACCAGTAAATCACACTCCTATCATGCCCTGGCATACCAAGGTTCCAGCATGTACTGGCTGATTTGGCATGATTAACAGTAATCACACTCCTATCATGCCCAACTCCCAGCATTTACTGGTTGTCTAGGCATGATGGCATGATTAACAGTAATCACACTCCTATCATGCCCAGGCAACCAGTAAATACAGGAACTTGGGCATGAAAAGACTGTGATTGCTGTTAGCAATCACACTCCTATCATCCCAAGTCACCCAATACATGCTGAAACCTGGCTAGCTGCCCCCTTGTGTATTGACTATACTATACTACTATACTCATTCATTCACGGATTCATTCCCTCAATCATGTATACAACCTAACCTTCTTACCTGCACTGCAGATCTCTCACTCACAGACTTATGCAGGGGCTGCTGCTTCCCACTGTGTATCTCGCGAGCAACTTCTCTTCTGCCGAACAGCAGAAGCAGGAATGGAGCGGAGTCGTGTGATGTGACATAAATTCACGTGACTCCGCTGGCTTCCACTTTCCCGTGCGGTACAAAAGACACTGCTGTGTGAGCAACCCACAGGAAAGCAGCAGGGCCCTTGCGATTCCTGTTGCCCTGCCTGCGGATCTCACGCGGGCCGCACCTCAAGGTCCGGCAGGCCGCATTTGGCCCACGGGCGGCATGTTCGACGCCCCTGGCTTATTATATCCATGTGAAATTCATAAATATTGGTTTATTTGTTTATTATGAACTATGAATGGATTTACTGTTACGACAGTGCTACAGTACACCACTTTTGTTGTTTTTTATACATAGGTTTTTTCCAGCAAAGTCCTGTGCCTATGCTTTCTTAATCAGACGAAATATTTTTGGTTTTATTCTCCATTTTCTGTGCAAGCTTTCACTCATTGATTCGGCTTTATACCAGGAATTACCACCAATTCTTGAGTGGAAGAGGTGGCCGTTTGTGATTTGGATTCATCCTCTCAGCGTGGAGCACCAAGGGTGGATTTCCTGGCGGATATTACGCACCAAAGAGAATAAGCTGCTGCACTTATTTTTGACCCACAGTCACAATCTGATCAAGTTTACCTCCTAGCATTTCAAATGGGCAGAGATGTTGTTTTAGGTGGCTCAGTTTAAAATGTAGCCAGGCCTTTACTGAAAATGTTGATGAGGCTTTGTGAAACATTAAGAGGTATAAACTAGCCGCATATTTTTAGAACATATTTTCTGTACATAGTTATTTTATAAGATATTTTCAGTTATTTATATACAAATTAGGGTTGTAGAAACCTGATCTGCTCCTTTCCACCAAACGTCTTAAGCTCCTGTACGAGGTGCTTGAAGTAAGGAAGGAGGGACAGAAGGATTTACATCACTTCGACACTTGGCTGCCTCATCTCATCTCATCTGGGAAAGCTGCATCAAGGGGGCACAACAGCAAACGCAGATAATGAGTAAATAAATAGGCTTAGTCTACTTTTTTGTTCAAGTTAATAAAGAAATAATTTAATTCTGTCTAATTGATAATAAAAAAAACACTCTATTGAAAATTGCAAACAATTTAACTCCAGGCAAAAATATTTTTAATGCCCCTGGTGCTCTTTAAAAAATGAAGGCCATGTAGATGGGGCCCGGCTGCGTTGAAAGAAAAAGGTGTAACATTTAACTATGAGTGGGCAAAGCAAATTGGGATGGACAAGACAATGATTAAGCTGCTTATTTTGCCGCATGGTACACCAAAATGGCATGCATGCCTGGTCACCAATATGGGAAATATATTTTTAATGCTCTTTAGATAACAGACCCAGGTGTTTTATACAGTTGGTCACAGACCATGAAGAGCACCTTGCACTGTCCAGAGACCAACTGGGTGAGGGAAATACAAGTTCTGCCAAAAGGCAGATTTCAGGAATGTGTACTATCCAGAAAGTGAGCTTTGTGACAACATGTAAAGTTCATATTGAGTTCTCCAATACTCTCACTATATGCTGTGGCACACAATTCTTAAAATGTGGTCTCCAGGGAAATTGCCAGCTGCCATCCTTGCCATAAATCCTATGCTAAAGGATTATAAACAGATTTGACCTTGCCTTGAAAGGGGCTTATCCAATAAGCTACATTGGGTAATCAACCAAACATTTCCATGGACTTTAATAGGAGTTGTTAAAGACCTAGCTGTGTTTGTCTTCCGCAGAGACAGCAGTATCAACACACTTTCTGTCTCTCAGTATCTCAGCTTATACATGATTATTTATTGATTTACTTCGCGCCATCATATTCCGCAGCTCTGTACATGCCTGAGAAATGTTTCATTTTAAGGGTTTTTACTTTAATATTGTACTCTCATCAGAGAATGCATTTTTCCTAATTATATTTAATGGTTAAAGGGGCAGTATGCGTGCAGTAAATCCTACATACATACTGGCACCAGAAACATACTCCCTGTGCATTTCCTTGGTTATTATGTGCTACAGGACTCATGTACAGTCAAATATAAAATAAAATATATTTCTGAAAATAGTTTTGCAGAGGAACTGGCGAGGAATCTCTTATGTTAGAGCAGAACCACAGAGCAGAAAGTGTGTAACAACACCCGGCTTGGGCTGAGAGTGGGAATCCACTGTGTAGTTGGGGTCCCAATCTGTATTGAAGGATCATGGGCAGTGAAGGAAATCTGGGGGAAAAGTCTGACTTACATTAAGCGCAAATAATAACAGCAAAAATGACAGAAGGTTCTCATCTCTGGGTTTGTAACAGCCATGAACATTATTGTTGAAGGAGATGAGAAACCCATATACTAATTAATAACAGTAATTAAAAACTGCAGTCAAGCTACACAGTATTGTAAGCTCGCAAGAGCAGGACCCTATTCTCCCTTTGTACCAGCTTGTTATTGTGTGTGATTTTAAATTATTCCACTGATTGTAACAGCACTGTGGAATCTGCTATATAAGTAAATCTAATGTAATGTAGCGTTTAACTGCATCAAATAACCACATAAGCATTAAAATATTGACCCAAAAATCCATACCCTCATATCAACTATTGCAATGGCACAGCACGTAGGGTGGCACTTCTTTGAGCACTTGTTCCCTCTGGTCCTGGTGTAGAGGGCTGCAGAATCGGCTGGCGCTTTATAAATAAATGTAATGTAATGTAGAGGGCTACCTTGCAACCGAGGCAGTCCTTGTGGGACACGGATATGTGTGAAGTAAGAGAAAGTGTGAGAAGGAGACCGTAAGACTGACAGTGAGTGTGAGTTTGTGTATGTATGTGTCATTGTATGATGTAAGAGTGATTAAGAGTGTTGGAGTGTGTGTATGTTAGTGTATGATGTCAGCATATGGTGTTAGAATGTGTGTACATTAGCATATGATGCTTGGATGTTATGTGGTGAGACAACGGTTAGTGGCTCCTGGAAATGAGAGAGAGAATGTGTGTATGTTTGTGTAAGTGTATGGTATTTGAGTGTGTGTTAATGTATGGAGTGGGAAGCTGTAATCCAGCTAGGACTGACTTACAATATAGGGGGACTAAAGGCATCAATCTGTAGAGAGGGGTAAATGTCACTGCCACCCTTCTATCTACACAGGACACTACAGAAATAAGGACACCTGGTTACTCCTGCAGGCTGCCCATGGTACAAGTGGCACTGCTTTGATACTGTAAAGTTTAATGTAAGAATTGGAATCCTGATGCAGAGATAGTACAGTGACAGCTGAAATGAGAAAAGGACCAGCCCAGACCAAAGTAAGCAGGAAGGACCTCAGTGAAAATGGGTTGCCAGGAGCAAAACAGAATAAGCAAACAATATACAGTGTCAATACCAATAAGCCAGGTATAATTCTGTACAGCAGAATTGCCAGGAAGAAAGCAGAATTAGAAAACAATATGCATGTTAAACAGGAACAAACAAGGTGTGAAGCAAAAAAAAAAAGCAATCTAGAATTATACTCAAGACTATACCAACAAAGGGCAAGGTTTACCTGGAGTTCTGGAGTTTACACAAAAAAACACGACTGAAAACAAGGTCACTAAGGGATCAAAAGGTAGAGATCTGAAAAACCGTAATAATTAACATTACATGAGCAAAGGCAACCTCACTTGCATGCGCCCGTGAAGCCACATGGTTACAAGGCTGCATGCAGCAAATAAGGCCCAATAGTATACCTCCTCGACACACAGAGGAAGATAGGCATGTTGGAGTGCTGTTAGCACCTCTATATCATTAGGTAACGCTCTCACTGCATCAACCAATGCCAGAGGAGGCCCCTGCAAGCGACCAATAGAGTCGCTTCCACGGCCCTTTAACTCCTGAAGGGGAACTTGGCCTGTCTCCCCACTCCAAGACAGCAAACCTACTCCTGGGAGGGGAAATCCGTAGGTTCGCCGTCAGGAGTTTAAGGGCCATAAGAATTACTCTATTGGTCGTTGGCAATAGAATCAGTCGCATGGCCCTTTAACTCCTGACAAGGAACTTAGCCGTTCCAAGAGTTAAAGGTCTGTACGAGCGACTCTATTGGTCACTGACAGGGAGCTCCTCTGCCATTGGTTGATGGTAGATGAGCCCCCTGCCAACGACCAGTGTATTTATAGGTTGGGAGTGTGTTTATAAATCAAACTATGCAAATAAAAATATTTTTTTTTTCGAAATGTCTCCGTTACATAAGTAGCTATACATAACAGAAAAACACATACAAATTCTCGATAAAGCTTTACTCCACATCTAGACATTACAATAAAAGTGTTGCTCTTTGGCCATTTAAATTTTTAGGAGGTACCGGTACATGATTGTGTAGGGAAAGAATGTATGTTTTGTTTATTATTATTATTATTATTATTATGTTGCTCTGGAATGTCTTCTTTCTGGTATATAGTAGGCAAACATATGGAAAATAAGTGGTTATATTTATAAAGTGAGTTATATTGTTGCTGACTTTCCTTCTCTGTTTCAGACGTACAGTCTGTAATAAACAAGCCATGTCTTTATTCTGCTGATCTTTTGGGAGATAACATCTATTTTCTGTTAGCAGATCCCTTTATCCATCACAGCGTGCAGACTGCTGATAGCCTTAACAAAGCAGGAAAAGATTTCTAAGTGTGAGGTTATTGCTGAGCTTTTAGTAAAGTACCCCGTGGTTAGGGGATGCTGCCCTCTTCACATGTGTACCACTCCGCAATAAAAAGACATCGCGCCAGCAAAGTTCCTCAATAAGGGAATAGAGGACACCACAAAAGGCTGAGTGTTAAGCAGAGGGGAGCTATATACTTTGTGAATCCTTAGATCAATACAATTTGTTGAACTGGCAAGAAGTATAGAATTTTGCAGATTCTAGTCTTGATGTTTAGCGATGTAATTTTATATGCTGAACCACAGCAAAATTTTGCAAGCGATATTGCAATTTTGCTTGTAAAAGAGTGTATATTACAGTACATAGTGCAGTTCTGAGTGTGACTTGGATTTAAAACTGTATGCTCTACGGGGCAGGGGCCGACTTTACTAGTATATTCATCCATATTGTACCGTGATCATAATGTCCACGTGTACTACCTTTTTAGGGGCAGCCTAAAAGGTGCCAAAAGGTGAAACATAATTGTCTAATCTTTGGTGATTTGGCATAAAATGCAACGAAAAATATTTAGCATTGTCATTCTTGTGATATCTGGCTTAATGTAGCCAAAACAGGCATGACAAATCGGATAGCAGAAGAAGCTGCTCTGGGACTGTAGTGTTTTTGGAAGATAAGCATTTTTTCTATCTGCAGAAATGATAGAATGCACATTAAAATATTAAAAGCATTAATATACATTTTTAATTGACATTAAAAAAGGCTTTTTTTTCAACCATTAATTGGTTCAAAGATACGCTACGATCAATAAAGAGAGAAGGATTTTAGTTGTCCAGCAGGATATGTGTGAATAGGTGCAAAACACATATCAAAAACGTACTATATGACCAAAAGTAGGTTGTTTTAGCCACACCCCATCTCCAAAAGGAGATTGGATTTTTTGGAGAGAGTTCGGAATAGGGCTACCAAAATGGTAAATGGTTTGTAGGATAAAAATAATCAGGCAAGACTAAAAGGACTCAATATGTTTAGCTTGGTGGAAAAAAAGAGAAAGGGGAGATCTGATAGAAAACATTAAAATACTTAACAAGATATAGCAAGAGGGATGTTTCTTTCAAATAAGTAAAAATGTTAGAAAAGACATCATAGTCTGAAACTAGAGGGTTAGAGGTTTAGATCTAATGTAAGGATAGACTAATACAGTAAGGGGATTTAAACATGCATGGGATAAGCATAACACTATCCTGAATCTAAGAACCGATTAAGACCTGAGTCCTAGATGAGTCGAATGGTTCTTATCTGCCATCAAATTCTATGTTTCACTCTTAGAGTGGGGCTGCCAAGTGCTGAAGTGCGTAGCTCTTAAAAATCACATGTCCTCTGTAGCATCACTCACTACAGAGTTCCTCTGATAGCAACATTAGCGCAAACTCTGTGGATCATGAGCTTCATGATAAAGAGTTTTCATGGCCGGGCAATGCCAAGTGTTGGCTGGAGTGGTGTAAAGCACACCAACACTAGATTCTGGAACAGTGGAAAAATATTCTCTGGAGTGATGAGCGATGAGTATGCCAGGAAAACTGCATAGTGCCAACTGACAAGTTTGGTGTGGGGCTGTTTTTCAGGGTTTGGGCTATGCCCCTTAGTTCCAGGGAAGGGTAGTGTTATTGGAAGAGCATACTGTCGGAGAATTTCCGAGTACTTCTATACCTTGCGGTTCCAAATTATGTAGATATCTTTATCGAGCGTCTCGAGAGAAATCAGACACACAGACAGGAGTGTAGGTATAATAAGATCTTTGTTTATTATGGTGCATTATGGCTGTATTTATATGCTAATCACAAAGACCGGAAATAACACCCCATTCTAATCCAATCATTTTACATAAAGTAGCAGTATGTCCTTATAAGCAGCATATCTACAAAATAACAGAAAAAAATGGTGGGAAATGGATACTTGCTGTTGGATCCAAAAAAACCTTGTACCTAGTTCTAGCCAAAACCGGTGTTATCGGATAATAGTGTGGACGTGCACTTAGAGTTCATCCTGTATTCTTCCACAAGGGTAGTGTTATTGCAAGAGCATACAAAGACACTTTGGACAATTATATGCATCCAATTTTGTGGCACCAGTTTGGGGAAGACCCTTTCCTGTTAAAGAATGACTGTGCCCCTGTGCACAAAGCAAGGTCCATAAAGCCATAGTTTGAAAAGTCTGCTGTGGAGGAACTTTAGTGGCCTGCATTAAGCCCTGACCTTAACCCTTTTTCTATTCGGAAACAAAATTCAAAATGCGAAGGCAGCACTTTACAAAAGTTATTTCAATAGTTGCCCTAACAGGAGCACTTTCAGGAGCACTAGTAGAAGCATTAGCAGGGCCGTCCTTATATAATCCTAAAATAAACCTTTAAAAAACCAATACATAAAGACATTTTTGGGAGTCGCCATACAGGTAATATTACATAATGGCGTACTTATATAATCAATATCAGGTGCTAATCATAAAAAGAGAAATACATTTCACACGTATGCTTGGATGTTATCCTTTGAATGAAATGTATAGTGTTGCAACAGTTTTGAAAAAAATGCATAAGCAAATGGTGTGTGAAAAGGATATTCATATGGCAATTTCACATAAAGCTTTAACAAAGATGAAACATAGATTTGTCTCAGTGTTAAACAATGTATTCCTGAATAATTAGTGTCAACTGATTACAATATTATACTTTTTTCAATAAATTATGAAATACAACCAGTTGATGATGGTAGACTCTTCATCATATTGCGTATATATACGCAAAATTGGACAAAGGAAGAACGGGTCTGATGAGTCTCGATTCCAGCTGCAACATTCAGATGGCAGGGTCAAAATTAGGCAAACAACATGAAAGCGTGGATCCATCCTGCCTTGTATCAACAGTTCAGGCTGATGGTGGTGGTGCAATGGTGTGGCGGACTTGGCACACTTTGGCCTCTTAGTAATTATTGAGCATCGTTTAGACGCAACAGCCTACCTGAGTATTGTTGCTGACGATGTCCATCCATTTATGACCACAGTGTACCCATCTTCTGATGGCTACCTCCAGCAGGATAATGCACCGTGTCACAAAGCTCACATCACCTCAAACCGGCTTCTTGAACATGACAATGAGTTCATTGTACTCCAAAGGCCTCCACAGTCACCAGATCTCAATCCAAGCACTTTTGGGATGTGGTGGAACGGGAGATTCGCATCATGGATGTGCAGCCAGCAAATCTGCAGCAACCGCATGATGCCATCATGTCCATATGGACCAAAATAGCTGAGGAATGTTTCCAGTACCTTGTAAAAAGAATGCCACGAAGAAAGAAGGCAGTTCTGAAAGCAAAAGGGTTCCAACCCAGTACTAGCAAGGTGTACCTAATAAAGTGGCCAGTGTGTACTGTAGCTTCTCCCTTTTGGGGAAGTACACTGAGAGGCCAGAATAATGAAGGCAAACCTATGGAGAAGCATTTCAATATGCTCTGGGCTCCTCCCTGTTGCAGAAGTGTTCCAGGAAGCCAGGCTAATAAAGTGGATAGTGAATAGAAGCAGACCAGGAAAGAACAAAGATTACAAAAGAACAAGAAGATGTCAAACAAGAAGTGGAGCTGCTGAAAAGGAGACAGGGCACAGAAGCAGTTGGTGGGGAAGGTAGGGAGACATTCAG
This sequence comes from Spea hammondii, assembly GCA_029215755.1. Classification (NCBI taxonomy): domain Eukaryota; kingdom Metazoa; phylum Chordata; class Amphibia; order Anura; family Pelobatidae; genus Spea; species Spea hammondii. Next base: position 82,632,096 of record JARDYJ010000004.1, read on the forward strand.
AGAGTGCATGAGTGAGAGTATGAGAGTATGTGCAGAGAGCTGGGACAAGCGGACCACCGTTGAAGGCAGAAGAAAGAAGAAACAGAGACCAAGAAGCCGAGCATACATTTACAGAGAGTATGACAGAGCATGTAAAACAGTGTGTGAGAGAACGTGTAAGAAAGCATGTGAAAGAGAGTGAGTGTGTGAGAGCATGTGTGAGAGAGTGAGAGTTAAAAAACAACAAAATGCTGGATCACGGAGCAATGGAAGATTATGGCGTGGTCTGACGAATCACGTGTGCGGCTTACCTGGAGAACACATGGCACCAGGATGCACTATGGGAAGAATGCAAGCCGGCAGAGGCAATATGATGCTTTGGGCAGTCCAAACTGGGCAATTTGACTGGGTCCTGCCAGTCATGTGGATGTTACTTTGACACTTACCTACCTAAGCATTGTTTCAGATCATGTAGATTCATGGACACGGTATTCCCTGATGACATTGGCCTCTTTCAGCAGGATAATGTACTCTGCAACAAAGGAAAAATGGTTCAGGAATGGTTTGAGGAACACAGCAATGGGTTCAAGGTGTTGACTTGGCCTCCAAATTCCCCAATCGAGCATCTGTGGGATGTCCTGGACAAACAAGTCTGATCCATGGAGGCCCCACCTGCTAATGTCTTGGTGCCAGATAACACAGCACCCCTTCAGAGGTCTAGTGGAGTCCATGCCTTGATGGTTCTGGACTGTTTTGGTGGCAAAAGCGGGACCTACACAATATTAGGCAGGTAGTAATAATATATATATATATATATATATATATATATATATATATATATATATACTGTATATGGAAAGCTAAAAAGCATTTGTTATATTTGTTCCTTGGAGCAAGCAAAAATATAGTTAAAATAAAAATCTCAGGTTCACTAAAAAAAACATTAAAATGTTACTGAAGATACAGGGCTTTTGGCAAACTTTGAACACATCAACTGCTACACTGTACATGGAACAAGTCTTGTGTAATGTAAAAGCCTCTGTGGCCGTGGCGTGCGCTGTGTCTCCGGCCTTTTGAGGAAGTACTCCAAAAGGCTAGGATATTGCAGACAGATTCGCAGAGACAGAGAAGCGTTTCTACACCACACTTTCCCTCCAAAATAAGACTGAGACATTGTATTGTTTCCCACAAGGTTGTAGCGTAAGCCCTTCGGGTCTTTGCCTAGTAGTCTTGGCAAAGATAACAGAGCAATGACAAATACATGCAAAAATGTGCAGATGATAAAAAACATTGTATTATGTAAAAAAGGTTGCGATGTAACAGAAAATATTGGATTAAAAAATACTTAATCAGTTTCAGTAATCCTTGTCTCAATGTTATTTTTCCCTTATGGTGAACGTTAACATCAGGTCGGCAGGGCTTAGGGCAATGGAGAATTTGTGGTGCCCATTTTGCCCCTTTTTAAGATGTAAATGTAAAAGGGACCTCACAACAATTATATGCATAAAAGTGCATTATGTGCCCTTCAACATTCACACTTTGGACAATGCTATGCTTCCAACTTTGCGGCAGCAGTTCGATGAAGGCCCTTTTCTATTTCAAATTGACTGTGCCCCAGTGTGCAAAGCAAGGTCCATAAAGACATGGTTAGATGAGTTTGGTATGGATGAACTCGACTGGCCCACGCAAAGCCCTGACCTCAACCCCTCAACACCATTGGGATAAACTGGTACACAGATTGCAAGCCAGGCCTTCTAGTCCAACATCCATGCCTGACCTCACAAATGCTATACTGGATGAATGGGCAAAAATTCCCACAGTAACTCTCCAAAATCTTGCGAAAAGCCTTCCCAGAAGAGTGGAAGCTGTTATAGCTGCAAAGGGGGGACCAACTACATATTAATGTCTATATAGTTAGAATGCAAAGTCCCTGTTGGTGTAATGGTCAGGTGTTCCAATACTTTTGTCCACATAGTGTATTTTGCAATTGGTGCACCGATCCTTTGTTTATTGTATCCCTTCTGTACTATGTTAGTAATGTTTGCCAACTACACATAAAAAAACCAAGTGTAACTTTCTAAATTAATAACACTAATGAGGTTTAGGTGTCTGCAGAATGTGTGGCTTATTCCATTACTAAATTACGTGGTTATCCACATTTTCCTAATGCCCCACTCCAGCAAAAACAAAAAACAAGAAGTTCCTATTTACTTGGAAATTATAGCTAGGCTATGTCCTCTAAAATTTCCAATTAGCAATGAAGAGAATATAATATTACTATTTATGTGGTTGGAAAGGTTAAAGCAGTCTATCAAATAAGCTTCAAAGCAAAATCTGACTTCAGTCAGTGGGTGAGCCTGCCGTGATAAATTACATATTTTTAACACTTTTGTAAATTAAATGTGAGACTATCATTGCGTTGCAGACAGTGACATATATTGCCCTAAGGTGGCAGGTCTGGTGGGCCGGCGGCACGCTAGTAGTCTCTGTGATATCTGAGGCTGAGAGCCAAGATATTATGGTGGCTGTAAGAGTAAGGCATGGGGGCAGCTTGAGTGCTGTTCTGGGTTAGGTGCCTAACCAAAGTACTTTGCTGACTAGATACAGTTGATTCTTTAATTAAAAAAAAAAGTTGAAATACTGAAGTTCATTCAGTGACATGTCTAAAACGTAATTGGTTTAAGCGAAAGTGAAGAAGGCATGGTTTGTGATTCAGTGACCTGTCTAAAATCAAATTCCCAGGGGTAGACAACAACCATTAAAAAATGATGCAATAAAAATATTGGCACTGGGGTCCATAAAATATTTGTACATGTACAATTGATATGTTTTAATCAAATTTTCTAGACAATTAAAAGACAAATCTTGAAATTTGTAGACAGGACTAAATAAGTTATGGGGAAAGTTTCTGTGATTTTCACAGAAAATAGAAAACAGGGCTTGCAATATAGTTTGATGTTGTTTGCCTTAATGCCTACTTGTTTATTGGAGATCCTTGCCGTTATTCATTGATTATTACTATTTATGACATTAAATTATATATATTACATATATGTATACATGTTTAAATGAATACATATGTATGCAAAACATTTCAACAGTAGGATAATGTAAGGGATTTTAAATATCTATATGTAATGGCTGTAGTCCAGTTTCAGCTCATTAGAGATTCAGTCCATTTTAAGGGGACCTGGGCTCATTTTTATGACTACTTTAGCGTAATTGAACCTAATTGTTACATAACTTTGACCTTAATTGGCTGCCCAAATGTTTGCTTTGGTCTACTTAGGCAAGTGGTAAGTTTAGACCAAAGATAACATTTGTTATGAGGAAGCTCTGTGTTAGGTTTGCGCAACTTGTGGTGAAGTAGTTGGCACTTGTTACTTAACTTTGTGTTCTCCCCGGCCCTAGTATGGTAGTAGTATAGTACCGGTATGTGTTGTCTGTTCATGCGATTGTATCTTCTTCTCATTTTTAAAAGCACAGTATATTTACATACACAAACAGTGTATATAAATTCCCTGTGCCGGGCTATAAATGATAGTTATTATAACTACAATGAGATTATTTAATTTAAACTCAATTTAAAGAGCAGGATGTCACATTTGACAATGGGTCCTCAAATCTCTACTAGGCCTAACACCTGTGCACTGCTGCATATGTTCCCCTAACTGTGCAAAAGGACTAGTAATTTGGGTTACCAGAGGTACATATCCCATGCACCTTCACAATAGACAAAAGGGATAGGACTTTGGACCTTGCACTATAATGTACTAAGGGGCAGGTAGATCTAGGAAGGTGGCACGTACCAACATATTGATATAAATCATGGTATTGACAACGGATGGAATCAACAACTGAATAAATGTTATACTGTACATATAAATATGCATAGCTTAATCAAGGTACAGCTAGCTTGGCCTATCTTATCAAGAGTGGAGGAATGCGAACCAAAGCTAAGCTGGCTAAAACTTATCTACCCTTTCAGTACTTTGACTTTCATTGGTATCTGTATGGACGTGTGCAAGCTTGCCACTAATCCGCTCATCCACCTTGAAGTGTTCTATGCAGGGCCGGCCCGACAATGGAGCCGAGTGGGGCAAACGCTCCAGGCGGCACTTTTTTTTTTTTTTTTTTTTAAAGCGAATGAGAGAGAAAGGGGCGCCGAGTGGTTTTCGCTTACCAAGCTGTCAGTACCCGCTCGGCGCCCCTCTCTCTCTCCTCTGCGGCGAGTCTTCCTGTTCGGTCTCGGTGCCGGCTTGTAATGCTGAGTGCCGGAAGATTTCCGGCGCTCAGCATTACAAGCCGGCACCGAGACCGAACAGGGAGACTCGCCGCAGGACTGCTGAAAGGTAAGTACAAGGGAGGGGGGCGGCTGGGACGGAGGGAGAGGAAGGGTAGATAAGGGGGGGGGCGGCAGGGACGGAGGGAGAGGAAGGGTATATAAGGGGGGGGGGCTGCATTTTAAAATTCGCCCCAGGCGGCATTTTGCCTTGGGCCGGCCCTGGTTCTATGTGCCTGCAAAGCTTCTTCTTCTTTTAGTTCGACACTATGCCACTGAGGGAGCGAGGAAGGGGGGGTTGCAACTTCAGATCCTGATGGGTCAGGGTTCACTGGTAACTTTTTCTACAGCCCTCCAGCCCCTGCCCCCAGGGCACACATGCTCACTCTAACACATGCTCTCAGTCTATCACATGCCAACACAGATTTACACAGATCCTAAGAACATGAGCATAAGATAGCTGTTCTGCTGCTCCCCTGCTCCCAATGTGGGTCTAGTAAATATACATTGTAATCTGTAATACACCAATATGCAGATGTGTAGGACTCTAAAATGTATCATTCTGTATATATTCTATATATATTTTATATATGTTTATACAATTCTCTAGATTGTAAGCTTGCGAACAGGGCTTTCTCCACCGAATGTATCGGTTTGGCTTAGTCTGTCAATTCTTGTCTTGTCATATACCTTGAATTTATGTATTGTATTAAGTGCTGCATAAACTGTTGGCGCTATATAAATAAAAGATAATAATAATAATAATAATAATAATAATAATTTTAGAAATGAACAATCTTTGAAAGCTATATATAAGGGTACGTGAGGGTAAAATAAGTTTTACCTTAATTACTTTGCACTGGTACACAGTGACTGATTTATGTTACAGGACCAAACGCATTGCGTAAACAACTGTTGAAGTAATGTGTAAAGCTGGTCAGATCAAGATTATAATTAGCAGTGGTTAGTATTCAACAATTCCACTGATGAGATCATATGTATGGGAAATCCTGGGAAAAAGCTAAAAATGTCCAACCTCATTCAAAACCTGCCAACTGCTAAGGAGTGGCTTTTTATTAGGAGAAAAAAAGAATCAGCTATATCTCACAGACAAAGGAGAAAAAATTACCAGTGACGTGATCAGGTGGGTTTGGCATTTTACAGATATTTACTTATGCTCATAATTTTAAAACATTGTGAAGAACAGTTTGTTTGTTTTTTTGGGGTGGGAGAGAATATTCTTAAAAGACACCAATTATTAAAGCGTACAGATTTTGGAATTCCTTGCTTCCATTCACCCTTTTGTTATGAGCAAGGGTAATGAGAATGCCACCATCTTTTGTTCTTGTGGTTTTTGTTTTAATAGTTTGGAACAGCCTTTTTATATATGCAGTTATTGCTGTGCAAAAGCATTCTATTGTTCTAGAAGCCCAACGTGTACAGGCTTATATCTGTGTAGATTGCATGTGTGCTATGGCTTTTGTATTCATTGCAAAGATGAGCAAAGAACTGTTGCTTTACATTGACCATAAAATATACTTAAAAGCAAAGTGACCACAAGCAATGGTAGCTAAACCATCACTATAAATTACTTTGCTTGATTATTCCACCTCTGAAGTTAATGTCAAATCTGTACCTTTCTATTACCTTCTTCAGGAGTCCATTTAAGTTAAATTGGATTCAAGTTAATGTATCATTTTAGTTGAAATCACATTAATGAAGTGTTGGAAGATCCCTTCGTTCAAGAACAGGACACTGGAAACGGGTATACAATACATAAATTGTATATTTGCACATGACTGCATGTGTTTTTTGGCCAAGCGGAGCATGTGAAAGTGAAAGAAAAGTGAAGAAAGAAGTGAAAAAAAGAGATAGGGATTTATTATATTTGCAAATGTTGCTTGCTGAATTTTGGATTTTTTGAGCTTAAATTAAGTATCTCCCATAATAGTGAAGGTTACTCTTAGTACATGTGCAACATATTGGTTTTTTTGCTGCCCGGTACATGCTGCCCTAAAATAGAAAATATTTCTGTTCTATGTAAATATCATTATACAAAAAATCAGATATTAATTGAAAGTCATTGTAATTGTTTAAAGTAATTATTTTCTTCAAAACGCATCACCTAATAGGCATTCTTATGAACTTAGCCCCTAGAACTTCCCCTCTTCTGCCCCTCATAGGACACAGGAATGGGGAATGACCCGGAAACGGATAGCCTCAAATTAAACTAAAGAGTAGGAAGTAGCACACACATCTTTTAACTGAGAGCCCCTATAAACTTAGATCTGCCCTTGGTCATGTTTTTTTTACTTTTGGTATTAAAAGAAAAATGGAGCTCATATATTATTTCTGGTTTGGCTATTGTAGATGTATTACAATAATTTACCCTTCTCTTCATAGAAGCTGACAGAATTTAATAGCTAAGAACTTTTTGGCCTATCTAGTCTGCCCATTTTTCTCCTTGTAAAAACTCAAACTTTAATCAGTCCTTGGCCTCATCTTTAACCTCTACTATTTCTGCTGGGAGGATATGCCCAGTGGCGTACCTAGGCTAGTGAGGTGCGGACGGTCTGTCCTGGCTGCTAGGGTGCCTGCTGTCCGGGGTGTGCCGTTATCACAGTGGCTTGCTAATGCAGGTGTAGTGGGTGCACCCAGGCATCCTGGTAAGAGAAGCACCCATCAGGGCCATGTAATGTGCTACGTGATCATCGCTTTGGTAGCAGCAACTTGGACAAGCAGTGCGAGCTGCAGTGAAGACAGAGCTCTACAAACAAGATAAGAGGGAAGGAGAGCAAGCAAACTGCTCTGTGGATGAGAGAGAGGGAGTGGAGAAAAGTGTATAGTGTAAGTGTATAGTGTTTTACGGGAGGGAAAGAAAAAGGAGTGCAAAAGCAAGAGGAAAAAAGAAGCAGGAGAGAGCTGGCACCTTCTGGCCCTGGGGGGGGGTGGGTTAAGCAAGTAGCCCCATCAGCCCTGGTCACTAACATACACATTGGCACACACCTTTACATGAACACTCTAACACTAAAACCTACTTACACACTAACACACACTCTAACACACACTAACGCACTCATGCTAAAATACACACTTACACATACAGACTCATGCAGGGCCATCTTTAACGCAGTGCAAAAGGGGCAGCTACCCCGGGCCCAGTCATGCCTGAGGGGCCCATAGCAGCTGCTCCTTGAGCCCAGGGCAACCACGATCACAGGGGTCACAACTCTAGGAGGCCCGGGCGACCCCTGTGATCACTTCTGTACGGGCCCACTGCTTACCTCTTCATTTCTTGTACTTCCAAGTGGATGCAGATATGCCATAGGCAGGCTGGGAGGTTGTTTTTGGCAAAGATGGCACAGAGAGGCTGTTTGGGGGCAAAGATGAGAACTCCTATGCATCCAATCTCTGTTCTAGGCAGGTCCTGTGGATGCAAACTGGGTCCTGGGACAAGTCCTATGTGTGCAATCTGGGTTCCAGGCCTGGCCTTTGGGGTGCGCGACCTGCGATCTATGTCTGCAATTTATGGTTTGATTGATCTACACCGTCAATGTTGAGTTTGCTTGTGATTTGTAACTTGATCTATACCTACAAGGCTGGGTTTGTGTGTTATTTAGTTGCTCCGTACCTGCAATGCTATGTTTCATGTATTATTTGTTAATACCTGCAAATACAGCTTTTGTATGTCTTATTCAGTTGATCTATATGTACAGTGCTGTGTTTCCATGTGTTGTTTATTTGATCTATACCTGAACTACATAAGGGAGTAAAAGACGTGTGGTACAGTGAAGGAGGGGACAAAGGGACTCTGAGGGTGATGATGGTGGAGGGGGCACCATGGAAGTGGCCTGTACAGGGTGCCTGAACACTTTAAGCCAACCCTGATCACTACTTCCACATCCATGTCAGATTGCTATGCAATCGACATAGTATTGTGCTACTGCACTGCCCGTGTAGCATGAGGACATCTCACACAGAGTCACCTTAGGTTCAGAAGGAGGGAAGACTGCATTGACAGTCTCCTGACAGCGAAGTCCTTCAACATTATAACTTACACATAACCTTGAATCCACAAACAAACCAATAAATTTCAAATGAAAATTTGGATCTTTCTCCTTTTGTTTCATTTGGGCCTCCCTAGTTATTTTGAGATGTCTGTATCAATGAATGAATTAAAAGAACATGTTATGAAGAACATGTTATGAATCAGAATGCATGTCTATGAAATAGAATCTTTTTAATGATATTATCCCTTTTAATTCCACTGTGTATTACACAGTCATCTGGCACTGAACTAGTTAAGCCACAAGCATAATAAAAAGCTTTGAGTCACTTTCCATTCTTGGAGTCAGAGATTGAATAATTTCTTAGAAGAATTACATACATTTCAAATGAGATGAATGTTTGGTGTTTAGCAAGATTGAAATTGAATTTGTGCAGGGTGTATCCATTTTAAAGCATTTAAAGAACATTGTTATATGTCTGTGATAATAATGTTTATATTATCCCATTCAGAAAAACCCTGACATCAAGCATAAGCGTACCCCACATTCCATAAACATGCTTTGTTGAGTAAATGACATAATGCCAGGTTGTATATTTTGTTGCTAGAACTCTAAAACAAAAGTTATAACAAAAATTATCAGTGGTTGTTGTTTTTTTGTTTTACAAGAAGCCAAATAAAGGTCTCTGTAAAAATCATTTATAATTATCAGTGGTGTAACTAGAAACCACAGGGACTCGGTGCGTAAATTGCCACAGGCTAACACACACTCCTACTCACTAACACACATACATACCCATTCTAACACACACACTCCCTCTCACACCACTCATGCTCACACCACTTACACTGACACACAACACATACACATCCATGCTCACACACACTTATATAGAGACATCCATGCTCACATACACTTATACATCGACATCGATGCTCAAATACTTAAACATAGACATCCATGTTCTCATACACTTATACATAGACATTTATGCTCACATTCATGCTCACATACACTTATACATGCACATCCATGCTCACAGACACTTATATATTGACATACATTATCACATACACTCATACAGAGACATTCATGCTTACATACATGCAAACATATATACCCCAACCTCCCACCCACCCCCATACCTGTCCTGTAGATTTCAGTCCACTGCTCGCACACTGTGCAAGCAGCCTCGGTTTCACCATGGGGTCACATGACGTTACTGTCCCAGTTAATGCTGTTCATTTAAGCGGCACGTGGAGACATGAACAAGTGGCTCCAGGGGGACTTTAGTTACGCCACTGAAAATAACTTATAATGTAAGTGTGTTGATATCATATGGAGCATATATCAATTAATAATAATACTTATAATAACAATTATAATTTATAGACTTTAAATTATGCTTTTCTAGACACATTCTCTACACAGCCCTGAACCCAGTCACCAGAGGAGACTATATTTAGGACATGAACGTGCTTTCCCAATGCCTCTGCAGATCCGCGCATGCACAGATACCTGTAGTGTTGTATGACTTACTGCCCCTTTAAGGGTCTCAATAGCTAGATTTAACAATTTATCTAAAAAGCTGCTGACATTAAATATACCATCTTACTAGTTTTCTTATTTCCCTCTAAACAAACAGTGTTCTGTTGCACCAAACATAAATAACTCAGCAGATCTGATGTACATGTTAATTTGCTGAAGAATTATGTGTTGAAAAGAGCAAACAAAATGTCAAATGTCACAATTATAATAATTTGCATCTTGCTATAATAAAATGCAAGGGAGCAAAGAGACATTTGCATGTTCCCTTTCAGCTTGGCTACAATGAGAAAAACAAAAACATTGTTCAGCTGCTACAGTAACACCATCTGCTTCAAAGCCTCTGCATGCACACCCACAGACTGGCTCCACGTCCTGACCTTTGAGTGGAATTCCACTCAGCAGCACAACAAAAAGCTGCTCCACTCCAGTTTTGGGGTTCATGGCTCCGGCTTCTTTTACTTTAGTTGCTCAGTAACAAATGTTAATGAAAATGTTGACTTTATGCGTTTATTGGAAAACCCTGACATTTTATACTGATTTATATCAAGAATGAGCAGCTATGGGCTTCTGTTGCTTAAGGTTATGTAAGCCCTTAGAATATCAAAATATCTTTAGGTATACCTAGGTATAGGTGAAAAAGCCTAACACCTGACCAGTAGTTTTAGTTTACTAAAATGGGTTAACATGTCAAATTGAAAGGGACAGCAAGTACCCCAAACAACCTCACATTACATGAATCCAAATTAAAGTACTTAGTAAGTACTTAAATATGCATTTTTTTGCTTTGTAAATACACTGACCTTGCAAAAACTGCAGACTAACACACTAATGTGGGTGCACCCAGGCACCCTGGTAAGAGAAGCACCCCGCAGGGCCATGTAACGTGCTACGTGATCCTTGCTTTGCTAGCCCGTTTTGGCCAATCGCTGGTAGAAAACTGACATGATGGAAGGCTAGGGACAGGGAATTACCCACAACGTATAGAGAATATTCTGGTGAATCTATCAATGTATTTGGATGGCTAAAATGTAAATTATAAGGTAATGCCTATCATAAATTAAAGTTCGTTCAAAGACTCGAGTGTACCTACAATATGCTTCATGTAGGGCCACCTAATGTAGTTGACACCCCTAGGCTTCACTCACCTTGCCCATCTTTGGCCAAGTTAGTTTTTTGGAAGGTACACTAGGTTTGTGTAACACCAGAAACTCTTATGGGACTGTAATTGAATGGGTTTATGGGGAAGCAGTATTGTGGTTGGGTAAACCAGAATACCAAGTACCTTTTATTTGTTATTGTACACAGGAGAAGGAATTGGCCTATTCCCTGGAATTAAGAAGAGCACAATCTTGAAGCTATAAACCAGTCAGGAAAGAGCTGACATAATGGAAGCTGTGGGTATTAGCAATGGTTTGGGTTGTGCATAATAAGTTGACAAGATTGCTCTTTGTCTCTAACCCCATCCCTTCCCTGTGTCACTAAGAATTAATGCCATCCTATCAGCTTCAGTTTTTTGCCAGTTCTGCGTCATCATCATTTCAAAACAAGCCACAGTACATAGTTTACAGCATGATAATCTGTTGCTGTCTCTTTTTATTTTGGTTTATCTTGGTTGTTGGGAAATGCTCAGTTTCCTATAATTTGGTCAACAACAGTTTACAACTTCATGTGAAATGCTTCAAGTGAAACATAAAGTGATATCAAAGATTACTCCTTGGCTCAGCTTTATCTGCAGCTTGGGGCTGAGGCTTAACTTTTTAAATTGTCTATTAGGAACGTCAATGCATTTTTGCTTTTCCAAAGTGTTAGTCAAAGGACCAGAAATCCATTTTTAAAAACAAATGTACACTCTAACTCAACACACTCAATTGCAGTCCCGCCATAGGGTTATCATATCAGCCATTTTTCCTGGACAGATCTTAATTTTACATGTTGCTGACCAGACACAGAGGCATGGAAACAAAAGGATACAGTGTTATTGAACACTGCCACCACAATATGTGAAGCAACTGATCAAACCTGTTAGTTTTAACTTGCTAAGGCTAGGTTTCCACTTGTTTTTTTTTTTGCTAAAAACGCCCATAAAAACACCAATTCAGCCACACGGCTGTGAAAAAACGCTGCAGCCAGATGTTAGCTGCCATATCCACTTGGCGTTTTTCTTTTTGGTGTTTTTTCAGTCCTCTTTGGAGTTTTTCTGCTTTTTTGGGCTCTGTAGCAGTTTTTCAAAATCGCAGCATGTTGACACTGCCGTTTCTTGCAAGGAAATCTTGGCGTTTTTCTCCAATAGAAGTCTATGGGAGAGAAAAAACGCCATGAAAAAGCCATGTGGGTTTTGCCTTGGCGTTTTTTATGGCGTTTTTTACCCAGTATCTGTGTGTCCTACGAGAAATAGGCTGGAAACAAACAGTTTCACACAAAAAAAAGTTCATATTGAATTTTACACCATTTGGAACAAACATGCCATTACAAACAAACATACCCAACTGGATCCTGCGTGCCAAAAGCAACAGCAAACAATGTGCACCATCATTTGGGGCCAATCTTCCTAGAGGAGCTGACATTCGGAATAAAGCATGCCTTACAAACCACAGAAAAGAGACAAAAGGGTCCGCCAGGGCGTGTTTAAGTAGAACTCTACCAAGGAAATGACATCAGGAGGGGGCAGATACTTGCCATTTATCCTAATCCTTTTTAGCTGGGTTAAAAAAGTCTAACTTGTAAAGGCTGGAAAAACTGCCTAAGGTCAAAAAAGCAATTTCCACAGAAAGGCTAAAACGCCAGAAAAAACTCCAGAAAAAAACGCCAAAACGCAGGAAAATGCAGTGGCAGTTTTCTTGGCGTTTTTCCTGCCGTTTTTCATCAAGAAAATAACGCAGGACAAAAACCCAAGTGGAAACCTAGCCTAACTGAGGCAATCTTTACAAATTACCTCGGACTACTGACATATAGACACACCCATAACATCCCCTGCACGGTGGTCACACCAGTGCACAGTGAGTCCTGTACTTCTTCTGGTGCCACCCAAATTAGCCATACCTCAAACAGCTGAGTTTGGCACTGATGCTACCTGAAACATTAAATTTACCTGGAAATTATTAAGATGCAGTTGGGCAGCTCTCTATTAATTCTGCTTACTGGCCTGCTCTAAGCTCACCAGCCCAGCTTTACTATAAGTTCTCCTGCACTAAAACTAATATATAGCAGCAAATAAAGAAATAAGCATTCACTGCAATTTAGCAATACATGTATACATTTATAAAAACAACAAATTTAACATTAATCTCTAAATCCAATGCTGGCTTTTAACCCAGTACTGCATGCACAGAAAGTGCATTACCTTTGGCCCCTGTTCTTGTAAACTTGGTTGTTTTGTCATTATATGGTATAATGAATCAGTTGATTTGTACATGAGCAGAGGCAGCTGACAAACCGAGCTGATTCAAGTTTTTCACTCAAACTTACGTGAAAGCTCACATTTGAGTAAATCAACCCCATTGATGTGTGAAGAGTAGGAACTGCACATAAGAAAATACAATCTTAATACATTATGATGTAAGTTTATGAGAAAAGAATAAAGGGAGATAAATGTTTTGGGGAGAACTAATGCTAACTAGACGTAGGTAACCGAGGGGCCTAGCTGGATCACGTAATGTTTGTTCCCATGGTATAAGGGCAGCAGCAGCTGCAATGATGACAGGGCTCCACTGTAATGTGTTAAAGTGTATATGCATGTGGTAGTGTATGCTACAGAGTGTGTATGTATGTGCATGTAAGTGTCAGCATATGGTGTTAGTGTGTGTGTAACAGCATGGTGCTAGAGGGTCAGAGGTGAACCTAGGATTAGTGATACGAAGGAAAGGAAGAAGGGAGATAGCTTGTATATGTAAGTGTTAAAGTGCCTTTTCTTGTTCAGATTTGCACGTTTTTTTACTGAGGGGAGTGGAAGAAATACTGCACCCAGGTGCAACTAACCCTTGAGAATGTTAGAACAAGGGGCAAGAATCTAAACCTAGAGGTTCAGAGACTTAGATATAATGTAAACAAGTTTTACTTTACTGAGACTGCCAGAAGAGGTGGTAGAGGTTTATAAAGTAAAGGAATTAAACTTGAATGGGATAGTCATATGGCGAACCTTAAATGGGACCATGGACTAATTAAGGTCTGAGTCTTAACAGGCAAGCTAGATGGGCTAAATTGGTTCTTATCTGCCTTCAAATTCTAAGTATAGAGGAATATCAACCATACCCTACTAATGAGGCAAATTAAGGCCAAAATGTAAGTCTGGGGTTGTTCCCTCGTGCAGGGGAAATTTGCTTCCCATTTTGGTCCTAGACTGCCTTTGGGGAAGGATCAGACTTATATGTTGATGGGGATTTTTCATCTGTAATGGCACAAGAGAGGTAAAAATTGAGATGCTCCCAAGCATTGACACCACATAGGACAGGCAATGAAGCCCAAGAGAGCTAAAACGTGAATTGTTTTGTATTCTTTGTAATAGGAGTATATCTTAAAGAAATTTCCCAAATGGAAAATTTATGAAATCCATAAACATATCATTCTAGAAACAAGCCAAGTTAAATTTTGAAACAGACACTTCTTTAATATATTGAGTTAACCTGAGTAAGGAGTGTTTTCTTTCTTTTTTCTACCTCTCTCTCTCTCTCTCTCTCTCTCTCTCTTTTCTTTACTTTTTTTTATAAACTATGTTCTTGTTAGGAGCCAATTTAAGTTAATTGAAAAAAATACAAACTGCTTTGAAACCAGGGGATTTCTCTGAGACATACTGCAGTAGAAAATCATTTGTTATTAAAAGATTGTATTTATTGCCTTTAGAAAGGTTCCAGCAGCCAACATGAAAATGTGCCAGCTTTGCAGCATGAATCAACTGTCCTACTAATATTAGCTGTATTGTACCATTGTCCTCACAGGTCCAATAACTGAATTAATTTATGTTCTGGCCCTGAGCCTCTCCTTACAGTGCATGGAAATATGCAACATTAATGAATACAAGAACACAGGGTCTTTTATGGTGTCCATTGTGCTCATTACAAACTTAAGCTCTACTCCAACTTTTCCCTGGAAATATATTCAAACCCGCAGCTATATCTGCCCATATTATTTCATCACGTTACAGTAATAAATGTGATGTTGAAGAATCAGGTGCTTCCTATATTTCTAGAATATTACATGTTTTATTATCTTCTGTACAAACTCTAAAATACTGTATGGTAAAATTATTTTAAGGGAGTTATCTTTAGATTTTAACTATGATGAACTATGGTGGTTATTTAGGGATGTATTAGTGACAACCAACTTCTGCCTTTGGCCCAAACTACGGCAGCACCTCAAGTGCCTCATCCAGGGAAAGAAATTAATGGATCCCCTTGCACACAACCTGTTGAGGGAGGCCACATTACTGGTGGATCATTGGGATGAGAATTGGATCCGAGTCTCTTACAGCACAAATGTGCATCTTTTGTGCCTTCTAGTAGCTTCCCTGTAGATCTCTGTACAGTTCAGCTATGTGAGGGAGGAGTTACACAGAACAGAAACATGGAATTAGATGGACAATAAAAAGTCGCCAGAGATCTGCTCTGGAGAAGCACAGCTCCCATCTCCCTCTTGTGCAACATTTGAAGGATGGTCTCATCACCTTAGCAATCAACGGAATTGTCCACTGTAAATAGAAAATTGTATCAGAATCACTTTTATACATAGCCCCTTATATACAGGGCTGTGTTAATGGCAGAGCACATGGGGAAACTGCACCATGTATTCCAAGGGACCCTGCAGCAATTGCTTCAGGGCCCCAAAATCTGACCGGTCGAGGACTGAGGTAATCACCTGTTACAAGAAGCAGTGATCCGATCGAGTCCAGTGACATGTGGAAATCATCCTCACTTACTGACACTGCGCGTATGGAAAATACATCACTTCTAGGCTGCAGAAGGGAGGATGATTTCCACACATGGTAGAACCCGATCAAATCGCCGCACAGTGTGGATGAAAAAGGGTAAGCAACCGAAAAGGCAGACACGCAAGGTAGAAGGAAAAAGGAGAGAAAATTATATCAGCAAGTGAGGTGCAAAGGCAATTACCAAAGAGGGAGGAAAGAATAGAAGGGATAAACTGCAAGAGGAAAAAAGTAGTGGGAGAGTACATTGATGTATACATTAGCACCATGAACCATTGAAGAAAAGTTTTGTTATATATTGTTCCAATAACTTTGTAAGTGATATTCAGATGACACTCCCAAAACACACAAAAGACCACTTGTATCATCTATGTAATTTTTTTTGCTCCATTAAACTAAACCTTGAGTTTTAGCTACCAAGTTGTTTGGCTAGAAAAATGGTTACCTGAGCTAGCCAGATGCAACTAATTCAGTGTTTACCAAGTTGCTGATGGCCCTTTCATATTCGGTCCCTATTGGCTTTGGTTTTGGCCCTACTGCTGAACTTGGTGTTATGTTAAAAGCTTGGTTTCACTTAGGTTCCATTTGGTGAATTTAAACTCAGCAGTCTCAAAAATGACTGTCCTAGATCCCAGCTGTTTACAGTCAAAGGCCATGTATACATGAGTTGCTGAGAGTTTCACATTTACAAATTCCCAAGGTGATTGATAAATGATAAATTTTCCATCAACAAGGTCAACTATCACATACACATATACGTGCGTACCACTGTAGAATGAATTGCACCTGTGGAGGCTGCCTGGGAAAGGCATGGGCAGCGCTTGACATAAATACAGTGCTGAAAGTGATGGTGGTGACTTCCCTGTGTCTTCTTTGTTTCTGTGCATTTACGGTAGATTGGCATCAGGATATTTTTTTTAATCTATAGGATTGTGTTTGCAATGCTATGGATGACATAAATAATATCAATAAGATCTGGAAAATTGTTTGGCTGCTCTATTTCAGCAATCGAATAGTGAAAAGTCACTTTTAGAGTGACGGACTGGGAATAAAAACCTATTTAGGGCACACGGAACAATCAGGTTCTGGTCCCAATATTTTTTGTTTAGAATAAGGACAAACCATGCATTTAAAAAATATATTTGAAAAACACATTAGTCTTAAATAAGATACACATGAAAACACATAGTTCCTAGTATCCTGGTGGCCCATGATGTCATGTAATGGGCTGGGACCAACTGAGAGAGCACCATTATAGTTTATATGATGCAAAAAAAATCTTACGTATGAAAATAATAATTTCAAAATGTATTATTCTTTAAATAAATTACTGAAAACAGTTATTTAAAACAGAGATACTGCTTTGACAGTAGGTAATAAACATTGCGAAAAAATTGTACCTCTCCTAAAAAAAAATGAAAGCTAAAAACGTAAGAGGGGGCTAAGGGAGGGGATGTGTGTGAGTTGCATGGACTATTAGAGAGAGTGAATGTGTGTATGTGTAAGTATATATTGTTAGAGTGGCTGTGTACATGTGGATGTATGCATGTATGTTTATATGTGTAAGTGCATGTTGCTAGAGTGACTATGTGCATGTATGTGTAGTGTATATTGTAAGAGTGTGTGTATGCATGTATGCGTAAAGTGTTAATGAGTATGTGTATATGTATGTATGTTTATGATGTTAGAGTGGCTGCATGTGTAGAGCTGCCCCTGACTATCATCATACCCCCAAGATCCTAATTAATTCCAATGCCAACCACAATCATTATCCCCTAGCCACCATATTCATACCCCATGATCATATTCCTCCCTACCATCATATTGATCCCCTACTCATCCTCCATCGTCATGCCCCCTAACATAACTTCTCATGATCTCTATGTCCGTCCTTTGTTTCCCCATCATCTTAATACCCTTCCCTTAGCATGCTCCCTTCATATTCATACAATATTCAACAATAATGTTCATTAACTGATACAATTTAACTTTAACATAACTAGAAACCCGGATTTCACAAGCTACATATCCCACATTCCCACCTTTGTTCCCAAGCAGTTACGAGTGACACTGTTGCCCTCAAAACAGCTTGTCTGTGCCATATTAGCCCCCAAACAGCTTGTCAGTGCCCCAAACAGCCTGCCTGTTCCATCTTTGCCCTGAAACGCTTACACATTACGGAGTCTTCTGCTCCACTCACTTCACTCATACACTCCCCACCACCTCAAAGCTCTCCATGCCTCCATACCTCTGTGCCATGTCCACTACTCCCAACATGCTGTTAACCTATGCCAAATTCCCCTTTAAATAAAATATACAGAGAAACAAACATTGACCGGTTACATTACATTACATTACATTTATTTATAAAGCACTGTCCGATTCCGCAGCGCTGTTACATTCATAGAACATTTTATAAACACATAACACATACAATAACAAACTGGTGCAAAGGAGAAGAGGGCCCTGCTCTTGCGAGCTTACAGTCTAGTCGGTGGTTGAGGGGAGTGAGACAATAGGAGAGGACAGCTTGGATGAGGATGAGTTGATCTGCTTCTGATGTGTTGAAGCCGTTTGTTCCGATGGCTGTGATTAGGAGATTGGTTGGGAGTACTGGGAAGGAATGTTGTACGCTTCCCTGAACAAGTGGGTTTTCAGAGAGGTTTTGAAAGTCACGTACGAGGCAGAAAGTCTGACTGAACGGGGAAGGGGATTCCACAGGAGGGGAGCCGCATGGGTGAAATCCTGAATACGGGAGTGGGAAGAGGTAACAACAGTAGAAGAAAGCCACAAGTCGTGAGAGGAGTGAAGAGGGCGGGTAAGGATGTATTTGGATAGGAGGGTAGAGATGTAAGGGGGTGCTGAGTTGGTGAGGGCGCTATAGGTCAGGGTTAGAAGTTTAAATTTGATTCTGAAGAATATGGGGAGCCAGTGAAGTGATTGGCATAGTGGAGAAGCAGATGAGGAGCAGCGGCAGAGAAAGATTAATCTAGCTGCAGTGTTGAGGATAGATTGAAGCGGTGAAAGGCGGGAGAGGGGAAGACCGGTTAGTAGGGAGTTTCGATAATCCAGGCGGGATATCACAAGTGAGTGGATTACTAATTTGGTGGTATTTTGTGTGAGGAAAGGGCGGATCCGGGAGATGTTTTTCAGGTGGAGGCGGCAGGATTTGGTGAGGGACTGGATGTGAGGGATGAAGGAGAGAGCAGAGTCGAGGGTGACACAAGGCAGCGAACCTGGTCTGTTGGATGGATAGTGGAGTTATCAACAGTAATAGAGATGTCAGGAAAAGTGGACATAGCAGATGGCGGGATTACCATGAGTTCGGTCTTAGAGATGTTGAGCTTTAGGTAACAGGACGCCATCCATGATGCAATTCCTGATAGACAGTCAGTTCGGCGTGTGCGGGGACGGAAGAAGGTGGGGATGGTGGGGCCAGGGTTTCGTTCAATGTCACCTGAGCACAGAAGGAGTAGGATACAGACAGACAACAAATGGGAATGTGATTTGTGGGCATTGAATACCATTACTTGTGCGTGCTTAGTGATGTTGGGTTATGAAGAGAACAGAAAGGCATATGAGCTAGGGTGGGGTGATAGATGGGATGGAGTTATGTGGGCTGTAGAGGGTTTGTCAAGGGGTGTGGAGGCTGCAGCGATTGTGCGAATTGTGGGTAGAGGACATAGAAACATGTATGGGTTCATATTAGGGAAGGAGTGCAGCAAGGAAGTGCCTGTGTGGGTTACCTGCTTTGCACTGTCCTCGGTATGTCGTTTTTCGTTTCCCTCCCGTTTCCCTCCAGTGTAACTCTTATTTGTCCACTTATGAAGAGTCCACTTGGGGAAAGGCCACAGCAGCTACATCTCCAAGCAAGCTTGTTTCCAAGTGGGGTTCAGAGCTATACAGGGCTGCCTCACAAGTGGTCAGATAAGATGATTGCATACAGGAGGCAGATGGTTCACACCTTGGCTAACGATTACAATTAGGCTAGACTAGAGGGCACCGATATTAACCCTTTGATAGCAGCAGGGTATGGAGACAGGCAGAAAAAAGACATACCAGGTGAAAAACAGGGGTGTTACAGCAGAAGATGAGGGGTTCAGGGGTGGATCAGAAGTTATGAAATAACCATACCAGGTGAAAAACAGGGGTGTTACAGCAGTAGATGAGGGGTTCAGGGGTGGATCAGAAGTTATGAAATAACCATACCAGGTGAAAAACAGGGGTGTTACAGCAGAAGATTCATTATGTGGTTGTTACTTAAGCTCCCCTTTTCTTTCACAGCAAATGCTACTATTATATATCATTTGGTGAGAACTATGTTAACAACAGTGGTTTGTTACAGAGAAGCAACTGGTGAGAAGTGGGTGAAATATTCTCTAGTCTTGCCAGGTGTTAAATTGATCTGAATTACGTGAAGAAGATTGCCAAAAGGCTTATTGAAACCTACCTAGGTTATGTCAGCACAAGGGACATTTAAACAGACATTTGGCCTTTCAAGTTAAAGCGATGATGGAAAGAAAACGTGAAATGCACACAAAGTGGAATGTTATTAGGATTACACAAATAGCAAGTACAATCAGTATAGTAATCTCTCTATGAACAGAACAATGCTAAATAAAATAATAATTATGATAATCTGCATTTAGATTTAAATATAAACAGGCCTGAACTGGCAATGAGGCAAACTGGGCAAATGCTATATTTATATTGCATCTCGTGCGGCAGATCTCCCCTTTTGTGTCTAGTTGGATGTACGTGACCACAAGCTATTAAAGTGTAAGAGTATAGCGTGAGCCTGCAAGTATGCAATTTGAGCAACCACTGGCCTTAAAGTGGTACCCGAGGCCCGTCACAGCAGGTTTTTGGGCAGTGGGGATCATGGATTGGATGGAGAGCTCATCTGACTTGTCCTAGGAGCTGTAAAATCAGTGTAGGAGAACAGACCTCCATTTTTCACTCTCCAAATGAAAAAAAAAATTCATGGATACTCCTGACAATGCATTTTTCACTGTTTTGCCTTGCTCTATTGACTGACACAATGCTAAAACACAGTGTTTAGTTATACCACCTAATGAGGAATACTTGCTACTCAATCACTCAGTCCTACTGGCACCGTAAATTGTTAGCAAAATCTGGCACAACCCACTGTTTCATGCATTTGATGCCAGACGGATAAACAGGTTGTGCAAATCCTCTTCCAGGACAGCTCCATTTAACTTTGTGAGGTGGTTTACTCTTTCAACAAAACCTTGCCATATTGTTTCTACAATAAAACATAACTGAATTCTGATTACTTTAACCCAGATATTTTTAACCCCTTGATGACAACTGATCTGCCTGGCACATCATGAGATTAAACAAGCTTAGAAACCAAGCAACAATCGCTTTTTTGCTTAGCTGGTGTTGCTGAAATGCCTTGATATCAAGGCATTCAATAACACAAATAAAAATGACCCAATTTTTACTAATCACTATGTGATTAGTAAAAATATAAAAAATATATAAAAAAAAAAATAATATAAAATATATAAAAATAATGCTCCAGTGATCACACCGTGACATCATGGCAAATCATGCAGTTGCAAGAAAATTTATAAAAAATGTCCAAAACATTTACGCAAAATTTGTGAGGTACCTTCCCAACAATCCTGGCATAGAAAGTGTTATAATATTAGCCTTTGAAATACCTGGGGGTTTTCAAAAATATATGATGGGGAAAATTGAATTGGCCAACTTCAAAGATTTCCCAAATAGAATATGGGCTCAGGATGGCCGGATGTCAACATTTCAAATCGAAGAATGTGCATCTCCCAAATGTGGTCTTTTTGCCTTAAACAACCCGGCAAACCTATTTCAAAAATATGGTTTGGTGGGCATAAATTGCATTGGCCAGTTTTAAAGATGTCCTAAATAGGACATGGGAGAAATATGACCATATTTTTAAAAAATGTTGAAACAGCAATATGCTACTTGTACTTATAGCCCTATAACCTGCTAAAACATAAACATTTGGGTATTTCTAAACTCATGACAAATATCTATTTAGCAGGTTTTTTCATTAGCTTGTATAGATGAATAAAACAATTTGCTATATGATCAAAATAATGGTATCTAAACAAAGCCCTTCTTGTCATGAAAAAAACCCAATATATATATAGTGATTACAGTAAATGAGAAAAAAAATAGATACAGCTAAACACAAACACCTCAAAACAGCCATTGTCACAAAGGGTACAAAGAATAAAAAACAGTCTTGTCACAAAGGGTTTAATATACAAGTATGCCAAGACCTGAAAACTGCAGTGTTCATTATGAAGTTCTGTGCCCATGAGTGATCCAGAATGCATTGTTTAGTGAAGTAGTGATTATGAAATATAGAATGAAAGAACAACAAACTGCCTCTTCTCATTCCTCATAAGTCTAATCCTATAATGGCATAAGCGTTCACCTGTTTAAAGACATTTACACAAGATGCATTGAGGGTTTTATTGCTATTCAATTTCCATAGTTTTTTCATAATTACCCAAAAAGCTAGTTTTCTAACATATTTATTAGTACTTATATAATATAAAACACAGTATATCACAGTCATTCTACCCCCTATCTATCAATGTATGCTATAAATTGTAAGGTCTAGTGAACGGTGCCCCTAGAGCCTTCTGACTGAGTACATTTATTATTGTGAATGTAACTCATTGTAGAGCGGTATCAATTGGCACTGTATAAATAAAAGACAAACACAATACAGTGCAGGTCCATCCTATAAATGGCTGACGATTGTGCTATGCCATTCTTTTGTGCTCTTCAAGAACCAATTTGCTTATTGTGCCGAGAGATTTCTTTGCTTTGTTTTCTGTGCTGCAGTTTTAATACTTTGCTTTCACTGCCACACACTGGTATATGAAGGATGGTGCTGTCTTCAGCATGAATCGTGAACATTGCTGTAAAACTGTATAATGGCAAAATATCATCTTATCCAAACTGTTTTAATGGGCTTTTATTTACAATATCCTTTATCTAAATGTTTGGTAGTTTCCAAATATGGCACACTATCATGAATATTACCTTCCTTTTTTAAAAAAAAAATACTATTAATATTGGGATTATGTATAAAAAATGTAATGCTAATTTGGAAACTAACAACAAATAACATGGTCCAATCAGAAAGAGCACAGTGTGACTGCAGCAACCTATTTACCTTTGACACTGCCCTAGGCCTAAGCCAGGACATCTGTCCTTACTGTTGAGCACTGGGATATAACTTCATACCCAGGGCCCCACCTTCTAAAGATGCCTGTTCCTGAGCACAAATGAGATATGGGGACTGTCCACCATGTTCTCCATAGTGTAAATAGTCCACTTGGGAAGATCAGTGATCTCTCATTTAACCTGCCCATTGGGTAGTGGGGTGATCGGTAGCCTGATTGACCAAAAGGGTGATTGGCCCCTGTTATGTAGCC
Organism: Spea hammondii; assembly: GCA_029215755.1. NCBI lineage: Eukaryota > Metazoa > Chordata > Amphibia > Anura > Pelobatidae > Spea > Spea hammondii. Next base: position 82,655,292 of record JARDYJ010000004.1, read on the forward strand.
TCTTGGACCTGTTGTCTTTGGACAGAATACAACACTATGTGGCTGGGGGAAATTTAATTATATAAGGAGTTACAAAATGACAAGACTTTACCTTTATCTGTTTACAGTGAAGCAAAAGATTATTTGATCCCTTGCAGATTTTGTACGTTTCGTCAGTGTTCAAATGTACAAAATCAGCAGGGGATCAAATATTTTTTTCCTTCACTGTAGATTTGTTTAATACGCTAAATACACAATCAATGAATCTTTACAGATTACAAAAATCAGCTTCTCTGAGGTAAAATAGTCCCTTCAAATTACACCCGATATCCCCCAAAACAAACAACACAAGCAAGTTATTTCATTAGCTGTCTGGGAGACAGTTCCTTTCTTGCATTGTCAGAATAAAACAAAAAAGGATAGTTTTGGAGATTAAATATGTTTTAAGTAAGAAAATATTGTGAATGACAGTGCCACTTCACCAGTGAATCACTGAAGAAAAAATAAATCTTCTGCATTGGTTTTATTTGAATGCGCAGGATTATCTAATTTGTGTGATATTTGCATATATAACTTCTTCATTCATTGCTATAGACTTTGCTCAGCCACTGACATACTTCAGGTAAGTACCGTATATGACTTTGGAATGTATTTATAAGTACCATACAGCCCATTAAAGGCACCAATGCCAATAAAAATGTGTAATTCAACTAAACACACTGACATATATGATGCCAATACTTCAACACTTTTCTAATAAGATTATTAATAAGATTGCTGGTGCTTGGCTGTAATACATTGGTGGCTTGGTTTTTCCTGTGTCTGTGATGTACTCGCTTAACCTCTCTGCTGGGAGTACATCCCATCCTGAGGATATTACTAGCTCCACTACCTCATCCTCACTCAGGGAGACACATGCTTGAAACACCATCAGGAGTCTCACACAAACAGATAAGAGCAAGCGAGCAGCTAATACATCAAATGCGTCAAATGCAACCCTATCTTGGACTTTTGAACTCCTAACGGTGTCATGCCAGTCTAAGCATACATAAAGCATAGCAGTCTCAGCTCGGGAAAGTCCCAGCTGCTAGCTCTCCACAGCCTCTATAAACCAGACTGCCGGGAACTTTGCATGTCCAATGTGCATGGGTAGTAGGTGTGTTATAACGGCAGAACATGCTGTGACAGCACAACATTACCCAAATAATAGTGACATCTGGAGCCTCTGGTTCCTCTGGAAATGCAACCAAAATGCTGCTAAATATGGGCAGCAGGCATGCCATTTTTTATTTATTTTATTAAAAAGTTTTCTCTTAGCTTCCAGCATAGTGTTTCTGTATGCAGCTTGCCTAGACTACTTCCTTTGGCTGATATCAACACTCCAGCCTGTTTCACATGTATCTGCACCAACAGCACAAACAGAACCCACTACATAAGCCCCTCAACCCACTTGCATTTCGAGAAGCAATTATGATCATTATTAAGCTTCGACTTGTGTGTTCAGATTTTACAAAATTTGTCAATTTTGTCTATTCATACAAATCTCTGATTACGAGCCAAGAACATTTGTTTGCCTGCTGTAGCTGACAATCTCTTCCCTCCCTCTCACATATTTTCTGGGAGGTTGCTAGAAGATGTTAAATTTGTTAAGAGTTGGAGGCTTAAACAAGCTGTGATTGGCATTTTAGTAATGTCCCCACAAAACGTGGTTAAGGTTCAACTTGCTAATGAGTCCAATCAATCTAACAGGTGCTGCTTATTAGGTATTAGCATATCCAACCTCCCGTGAAACAATCAAGGTAATTGCAATGTTTACTGGAAGGCGGTATCAGGGGCATACCTAGTGTATTTGGCACCAGGGGCAGATCCTGTAAGTGGCACCTCACTAAAAAATTAATGATGGCAAGAATATGTCAACTGGAAAAAACATAGAAATCTGAAAAAAAATAGAAATCTGAAAAAAAATAACATAAAAATAAGTTAAATAAGTTTAAATAAATAACATTTACTGAACAAATATTGTACACCATAACTCTCGTCACTATACACTGAGCCAGACATTGATGGTGGTACAGTGTAACCCCCATCACTATATATTGAGCCAGACATTGACCCTGGTCAGGGTCGGGCTGGGCCGGGGGGCAATTGCCCCTCCCCGGCCGTCCTGAATCTAAACTAAACGGCCACACGACTGCCGGGGCTGTATTTAATGCGGGGCAAAAGCCCGTAGCACCTGCGGTCAGCCGACCAGTCCGTGGGCCGGCACAGCAAGGTGCCATTGCAGCCGATGCGGCTGCGAGTTATAAAGCGGCCATAAGACCGCCTCGGCTTAATGATTTTAAAGCCGTCAGCGTGCCCTCACCATGCCGCCCTGTGCCTCAGTGAGGCTCTTCATCCCGCCCCTTTGAAGACGCGGCGTGCCGCTCAATGGGGCGGAGTCACACGGAACAGCTCCTCGTGACAGCTGGAAGAACACGTCAGTGGAGAGCAGTCTGGAGGGAAGGAAGCCAGCAAAAAAGTAAGTATTACATTTTATTTTTTTTAAGTTGGGGTGATAGGTAGAAGGGGACCCATATTCAAAGGAGGGGGTGTCTTGGGACAAGAATTAAATACAAAAATGGGGTACACAAAAATTGTGTACTTATACACAACCACCCTGTTGTGTATAAATACACAACAGGGTGGTTGGGGCATCACATAAACCAATACGCAAAGAGGGGTGGGTGGCTGGGGGCAAAACACATGGGTACATTAACCAGTACAAAAGAGGGCATCAATACACAAGGGAGGGGGCTGGCTGGGGACATCATATAAATCAATACACAAAGGGGGTGGGTGGCTGGGGACAATACACATGGGTACATTAACCAGTAAAGGGGGCATCAATACACAAGAGGGGGGGTGGCTGGGGCCATCACATAAATCAATACACAAGGGTGTGGGGGCATAAATGCACAAAGGGGGCTGACTGGGGACGCAAATACACATGGGGCAATACACAGGGATGTGGGGGGAATACATTAACTAAAGGGGGAGCCCTGGCTGGGGCATCAATATACAAGGGGGAAAACACACAAACAACAGAGCCTGCCCTGGTGTGTGTGTTTGCGTGTCGGTGTGGCAGAGCCTGTCCTGGTTTGTGTGTTTAAGTGTTGGTGTGGCAGAGCCTGTCGTGTGTGGGGGTTTGTGTGTTGGTGTGGCAGAGCCTGTCCTGGTGTTTGTGGGTATGTTTGTCGGTGTGGCAGAACCTGTCCTGGTGTGTGTTTTTGTGTGTCAGAGCCTGTCCTGGTTTGTGTGTTTAGGTGTCGGTGGGGCAGAGCCTGTCCTGGTGTGTGTTTTGATTTTGGTGTGTGTGTGTCGGTGTGGCAGAGCCTGTCCTGGTGTGTGTTTGTGTGTCGTTGTGGCAGAGCCTGTCCTGGTGTGTGTGGGTTTGTGTGCTGGTGTGGCAGAGCCTGTTCTGGTGTGTGTGTGTTTGGGCGTCGGTGTGGCAGAACCTGTCCTGGTGTGTGTGTGTGTTTTGGTGTCGGTGTGGCAGAACCTGTCCTGGTGTGTGTTTGGGTGTTGGTGTAGCACAGCCTGTTCTAGTGTATGTGTCTGGGTGTCGGTGTGGCACAGCCTGTTCTGGTGTGTGTGTGTGTGTGTGTGTGTGTGTTAGGGTGTCAGTGTGGCAGAGCCTGTTCTGGTGTGTGTGTGTGTGTGTGTGTGTGTGTCTTAGGGTGTCAGTGTGGCAGAGCCTGTCCTGGTGTGTATGTTTGGCCATCTGTTTCCTGGCAGTTTACTTTCTGTAGGGATAAATTGAACTATTTAATTTTTACTTAATTCTCCTGAATTTGTAGTCACTTCAGAGGACAAAACTTTCTAGTCCCAGAAATCAGTGAGAGGAAAAGTAAAGGTTTTCTGTTATTTACTCTATTTCAATGTGTAAACTTTATTAAAAAGGATTAATGGCACTAAATTGTGGCTTCAGTTGTCCTGTGTATGATTACTTTTTTTAGTGTACAGATGTACTCCCAATCCCATCACATTACATCAACATATGTTAGAAAATCAGAAAAAGATGGGCATGGATGGTGGGCTGATTCAGTGGTGCAACGGGCCACTTGACTAGACTTGCCCCCCAGGCCTTAGGCCCAGCCCTCCCCTGACCTTAGTAGGCCTTTGCCACCGCTGCCCCTTTAGCAGCCTTCCTGTGCCACCTCTGCCCCTGAAAAGGTGGTAGTTCCCCTTTAAGGTTTCCCATATTACATGTACACTCCTACTGTTAGGTATGGGTCAACTTAAAGAGAACAATATTATAACTTTTAGGTACTTTAACCTTGGATCAGGTGCAGACTATTACAGCTCACTTTACTTGGTTTGTGGTTAACTATTTTTCCAGCCTTAAGATGTCCATAAACCACGATACCCCTTCACCCACAATTCAGATCCTACTATATGACATTCAGTGCTTTTGCTTTTTTCCTGTACCTCCATGAGCTGTGTATGTATCATGTAACCTGTGATCTGGGAAATATATCACTTAACATTTATTTTTTCTCTTTGCTCTTTACCCAGACTTCAGGTAGTAACAATAAGTTGTTTAATTTGTCATTTGAATCCCTGTGGATCTTGTTAGAAAGTGAATACATAACACTGCGAAAGTATAGCATTGCAGATTTTTAAATGTATTTATTTTTCAACAGCTGCTGGAAGGACTGGCTTAATAAGAACACTAAGATCTGTGGCTTATCAGTATCAATACAGGCAGTTTTCATGAACTGGATCTAACTAAGAAAAATGATGAGATCCCTTGAAATGTTCTGGTTGAGTCTTCTTTGCTTCTCATTTTCTCAACGGAGAAATTTGAATGCTTTTTAATGCTCGGTTATCATCATAGATCAAAGTTTGATATATGGTTTGGCAGCTTGGCTGTTTCAGGTATTTTGATGATTATGATTAGACTTGGGCACCAGGGGGCTCTTCATGTTCGTCTTCGTGCTCGTCTTCGGCAAAAAAAAAAACTTCGTATTCCGCGAATATTCGCCTGGTCCTGTCTTCTCTTCGGGCGAATATTCGCGGACATTCTTCGTGTGCGTTTTAAAACCCCAATGCTGCAACTTGCCCTGCAGATGCCACTGGTCTTTAACTAATTGAACAGGGAGGGAGACCAGTGGCATCTGCAGGGTAAGTTGCAGCATTGGGGTTTTAAAACCCCAATGCTGCAACTTACCCGGCACATCCCACTGGTCTCCCTCCCTGATTAATTAATTAAATGTCCGTACGAGCGAACAATAAAGTCGCTCGTACGGACATTTAACTAATTGAACAGGGAGGGAGACCAGTGGCATCGGTAGGGTAAGTTGCAGCATTGAGGTTTTAAAACCCCAATGCTGCAACTTGCCCTGCAGATGCCACTGCCTTTAAATAATTGAACAGGGAGGGAGACCAGTGGCATCTGCAAGGTAAGTTGCAGCATTGGGGTTTTAAAACCCCAATGCTGCAACTTACCCGGCACATCCCACTGGTCTCCCTCCCTGTTTAATTAATTAAATGTCCGTACGAGCGAACAATAAAGTCGCTCGTACGGACATTTAACTAATTGAACAGGGAGGGAGACCAGTGGCATCGGCAGGGTAAGTTGCAGCATTGAGGTTTTAAAACCTGCTGATTTCCACTTCCGGGAACTGCCGCGAAGCCGCGAAGACAAGGTAATTTAGAAGAGGGGGGGAGAATGGTAGATGAAGACGAAGACAATCACGAAGATCTTCGTAGCGTGTGTCTTCGCCTTCGCCTACGTTTTACCGCCGCCGTCTTCTCTTCGGCGTGTCTTCGGAACAAACACGAAAACGCACTCTTCGTGTTCGTTTCCATGTTCGCCCGAAGACGAATGCACAAGTCTAATTATGATACCTTATGAAAGTCTGTAGAGATAAGCACCACATTCAAACACTAAATCACATAAATATTATGTTAAACACCATGTAACTACATTTGACTGCCCACAACTCCTGTTCCTCATAGGAGACAGGAAGGGGTTATGATTGCAACAAGGGGAAAGGGCTAGCCATGGAAAATGGCTGGAGCATGGCCAGGGTGCAGGTGGAACTTGAGCAGCAAGTGGGCATGAAAAACACTGCTTCTCAGCATGGCAATTGGAGATGCTTACAAGGAGATCCAGGGAACTAGTACCTCACCCACAGACTGTAGATAAAACTAAATTCCCATCTTTGCCCACAACACTGCATTATATATAGTTTAGGCATTGTTCCCTGTTGGGATTATATACTACCCCAACAGGTCATGGCATTTTTGAGTTCTACTTCCAGGAATATGTTTTGACTGCATTATTAACATATGTGATATGTAGATTTCCATAGCTCTTAAAAACATTGGGTTAAAAATACTTCAAAAGTAACTTTAGAACAGATGTTACCTAATATACTTTATGCCATTGCCCAGATACCCCCCTCTGGATCCGCACATGAACCCACACTTCAAATTCTTAATTCTCCTCGCTAACCTAAAATAAGATAGATATCGAAAAAAGAGAGCAGAATATACAGTATATGCTATAGCAACTGATATATCGCGATGACAGCAGTTCATACCAAATTATCATAAAGGACACAATATATTGCATGAGTAGTTCTGCAGAAAAGATCACTGCACTGATCACACTGATCTGTTATGACCAGAGCAAATAAAAAAACACACGTCAGACTCTCTCGGTGTGATCTGTGTCACTCTCATAATCAGAGTGACAAAAGGACATGGGTTTAGAAACATTAGCTTTGTCATATGAACACTGAAGTTAGCAATTCCAAGTGAACATTATTATTTATTATGATTATTATTATTTATATAGCACCAGCAATGTATGCATCACTTCTTAAAGTACATACATTGAAAGGTTATGACAAAACTACAATTGACGGACTAACACCAACTGATAGGTAAAGAGGGCTCTGCTTGCAAGCTTACAATCTACATGCTGTCTGATGATTCTGTTGGTTCTCCTGGGGATACTCTACACTCATTTATTTATAATAATAACTCAAATTACCCCTACCCACGTGGTTATAGGCGCACTCCAGTTGGGAAACAAATCTTTAAAATACTTTTTCTTCCTGGAGTAGTGTTTTAAATGGGTAAACAAACGGAGGTTTGGCTCATATTGAGCTATTTTAGTTTACATTATACCCCCCATGGGAAATGTTTGAGAGGATATTTCATCAGTAGTGACAGAAATGTGTTGTAACTATTCATAAAACATTTTAAGCTGGTTTCTACTGGAAAATGGAAGCTGTAGCTGTGTATGCATATTTCACAAGTATCAAAGGGGTCAAATTGTATATAAGGCAGCTGGATTTCTGAAAAGCAGAATGACTGGGCATGTCATCTTGCGTCAGAAACAAAGTCTTATCCAGAACAGGGGTCTAAAGCTCCAGTTATTGAGGGCAGAAGGTTCTCCAGGTTTCCAGGGTAAAGGTAACACATTGCTCAGGGATGTAAATGTGAGGGGAAACCTACGTTACTATTACCGTGCCTTAAACAAACATTGGCATCCATGGTAAATATGAGCAAAAAAGGCGGTGAAAGATTGTCTTTATTGTTTTTTCTTCAAAAAATACATGAGAATACTCTGCTTTGATGGATAGCAAACAATTGCAAACACAAAACAGGTTTATCCAAAAAGAAAAAAATGTTTAATATATGTATGGCACAATTATTGCCCCCCCCTTTGAATTCATATGAGAAAAATATATTTGAAGTATATCCCCATTGATGTTTTAAATTTTTTTTAGTACACCTGAGTGACTAGGAACAGGAAAATTGTTTAACCATGACTTCCTGTTTCACAGGGGTATAAATATTAGGTACCACATACGCTAAATTCCTATAGTCATTCATAGAAATAAGTAAGACCAAGGAATATAGCTGTTTTATGTAGCAAAAGATTGTTGACCTTCACAAAATGGGAAGTGGCTATAAGAAAATAGCCAAAGCATTGAAAATGTCAATTTCCATCAGGGCATTCATTAAGAAGTTCCAATCAACTGGAAATGTTAGGACTCAACCTGGAAGACAACATGTGTCTATATAGTCTCAATGTACTGTGAAGAGGATGGTTCAAATTGCCAACAAATCTCTAAGAATCACAGCTGGAGAATTTCAGAAATTAGTTAATCTTGGGGTCAGAAAGCCTCCAAAACCACAATCCGACGACACCTGCATCACCACAAGTTGTTTGGAAGGGTTTTAAGAAAAAAAGCCTCTACGCTTATCCGAAAACAAACTCAACCATCTTCAGTTTGACATAAGAACAAAACATTTATCACTAAGCATTCAAAGCTCGCTTGCAAAATTCATAGATACATGGCGTGTTACACAGTTATTCAGGTTATAAATCAATATCAGTAGAAAGGCGATGTATGTTATGTATTACCGCTCCATTTCCAGTGAAATTGGTCCTGTTGTATTGACTTTTTGGCATAAATGATCATTGAACCTAAGCAGTATCTCCACACTCATGGAGGTATACTCAATACTATTAGAGCTACACATTGTAAAACGTGTATAAAGTGGCCGCATATACGTAATTGGGCAGCACCAAGGCTGTTTAGTCCCCAGTCTAGCCCTGATTAAATTATGTTAAATTATTTGAAAAATCTGCCTAACCTAAAGTAGAATCTAGTTTGATACATACTTTTACTTTACTTGTAGTAAACATGTCAGAATTGTTAAATACTAAGTGATGATGCATCTGATATGGTATGGTATTGGATGTATGCTTATTTTCCATACCCATTTAGAACTATTCTGGGGAAACTTGTGGTCGAAATTTCTGAAGTTTGTGTATGGGCTCCGAATAAATCATGATATTGGAATCATTAACAGAATCATATCCATTTTTTTTTATTTTCCCTTTGTTGAGTGCATATATACACTTTTTAAAAATACATTTATAACAAGGTTGGAAACTGTATCTTTCTGGCCACTTGGCCTTAGCCATAGGTTTTTTTAGGGACATATGACTCTAAGTAATGTGATCTTTTTAATCACTGCTAAGGGTTCCCTGACCTTTGCTATATCACTATCCATTCAACATTCTGTTACCTTGGTCAACTCAGAAGTCTCCTTAACAGGAGTAAAGCTTGTAGCAGCATTTATCTGCAATGAGGCTTATCTGAAGGAATTAGGAATTAGCTTTTCTTAGAACAGCAGCAGCCGCCTCTTGCACTTGTATTTCAGAATCTAAAGACCAACCAGGAATTAATGGCTGCTATGGAAATATTCTACATCATACATCTCCTGCATGGATAGAATTTAGAACTGCCACATCTTAGGGATATGCTGCTTTCTCTATGTCTGAAAAGGTAGGCCTATTTCTTACGTTTTAATTTTAAAAACTTAAAATTACGGCTGAATCCAATTTGGTCGTTGGGCTAACAAAATGGCTCACACACAGGGGTTAATTCACTAAATGGAGAGATCTCAGGGCGTTGTAGTAAAACTAAAAATATCATTTTGAAGAGCAGAGGCCACGTTGAGTGCAACTGTGTAAAAGTGCACTGCTAATGCACTTAAATGGTTAAAGTCTTACTTTTAAATATGTGTACCCTAGTAAAAGATAAAGCAGACCCCAATTATTCATTATATGTTAGAATCAGGAAAATCCTCATTAATTGATGACAAAAAAATCTAGATTTTAATAAGATAGAATATGGTCATCATGGACTTCTTCTTCTTGCGTGTTTTGAAGAAGATATATGTTCCCTAATACATTCAAAAGCAACATAATTTGATGGCAGCTAGGAAACACTCGGCTGGTTTTGTCTTAGATGCTGGATAGTCATATTCCTGTCCCATGCATGTTTAAATTCACTGTATTACCATCTACCACTTCTGATGGCAGGCTGTTCCACTTATCTACTATCAGTAAAGTAATACTTCCTTCCATGACATCTAAGCCTCTGACCCTCTATGACCTCTTGTAACACTTCCTCTTCGTTGAAATAAACTTTCCTTCTGTACTTTGTTAAATCACTTTTTTTAAAATATTTCCATTATATCTCCCCTCTCTCCAAGCTATACATAATGGTATACACTATGCATTATGGTGCCCTCTGGCAGTTCACAATAGACACATTCAGTCTTACACAGCAGACGCAGACTCTTGTATAGTCTTGATTCACTAAAGTGTGTAATGTGTTCTCTGCTCCCTCATTTAACAGCATAATTATGGGTTTGTGTGTACAATAGCCCTCTGGAATCCATTCAATGTTCATATTTCACTAGTTAATGTTATGTTGTATGCATCCCTGTCAAATGTAATGTAACGCTTATATAAACAAAACTATATGATGCCGACTTAAAAATCACTTAGGATTGTTTTTGTTACTAACGAGTTATGTAATTTAAAACAAATTGTAGTCCCTTGCTTTCCACAATTGGTGCCCTTGTAACCTTTTAATGGTCTGGCATGATCACCAATTGAAAGAATGAATAAGTCACATAGGCACTACAGTTTGACTGCTTCCTCCTCAATAAAAATATAATTAAAAAGATAACACTATCATCCTTGGGACAAGTATGTAAATATCTATATTTTTACCATTAGTAATGGATGCATCGTATGAGTATGTGTGAATGAGTATGCATTTATTTATGTATGGATGTGTGTGTGTGATAGCATAGATGTAAAAGTGTAAGTGGGGGGCAAATATGGCACAGGCAGGTTGGTTGGAGGCAGAGATGATACAGAAAGGCTGTTTGGGGTAAAGATGGCACAAGTAGGCTGTTTGGGGGCCAAGATGGAACATAAAGCTATTTGGGGGCCAAGGTGTGTCAGGCCCTATCCAGGCTGCGGAGCTGCATGTCTTTTGTTTCCCTGTCTTGCTGTGGTCCATTTCTGGATTTCCGTATGCTCTGTCCTGAACCTCTGATTCCTGGATTCTAGTTCTGCTCTTTGCTTCAGCTCTGTTTCCTTTATAAGGTGTGCCCCACCTGTTATGTTTGTCTCAGTCTGCAGTCTACAGGTATGTCTCTCTGATATGTGTTTAGATTTCATGTTTAGTTTGTTTAGTACCTCTGTAGGCAGGGTTTAGCGCTAGGACCCACTGTATATTGGAGTATTTTGGCATAGTGGTGGGCTAAGCATACTATGGCCATATGATGTGACGGAATCTCCAATTATTATCACATAGTCCTAGGCTAGTCCTGTATTTATGTATGCCTTGTCTGTTATGCTCCTCGCTCTGCCCCCCTTGCATGCTGTGTTTCTCCTGTACTCTGCTTAACTTCCGTACTCCCAGCCTGCAGCATCCTGCACATGATTCTAGTGCTATGTTTCATGCCTGCTCCAGGGTGCCTATATGATATCTCCAAGTTCTGCTCTGTTCTGACAACATCGGCTGCTATGTCAGGGTGCTGGTATGTGGCTGCACAACCCTAGGGGCTCAACACCCAGGTGAGTGCAGTCGCCCCGCACCAGGCCCTATCCAACTCCGCTACTGCACAATAACTCCTGAACTCCATCTTTGGTGCGCTCTGGGTCATTACAGTCATCTGTATGGACCCAGTTCTTGACAGGTGGCACATACAAGTTGCTTGGGGGCAAAAATGGCACAGCCAAGCTGTTTGGGGACAAAGATTGCCCATTCATGCTTTTTGGGGAAAAGGATGGCAGAAACGTGCTGCTTGTGTGTTTGTATCCAATCTGGGTGCTGGGCAGATTATGTGGATACAATCTGGATGCTGGGGAAAAGTGCCAGGGCTGGGGTGTGACCTGTGATCTATGTCTACAATTTAGGGTTTCCATGCATTACTTATGTGATTGATACCTTCAATGCTGAGTTTACATGTGATTTTCAGTTGATCTATACCTGCAAAGCTGGGTTTGTGTGTTATTTAGTTGATCTATACCTGTAATGCTGTGCTTCCATTTGTTGTTTATTTGATCTATACCTGAACTACAGAGGGAGGAAAAGAGAGGTGTGGCACTGTAAAGGAGGAGACAAAGGGACATCTGTGGATGATGATGGGCGAGGTAGCACCAAGGGGGTGACACAAACATTGCTCATGGTGGACATTTATTGGGGTTTGTGGTGGACAATTTAATGATGCTCATGGACCTTCGCAAACCTTGCCACGGACAATGATGTCCTTGTACAGACTCTTTGCCTCTCTGGGACCCGCACCATTCATTTGCTGTGCGATCAGCATAGTATTGTGCTCCTCTGCTGCTCTGTGCATGTGGTGTGAGGACATCTCACGCGGAGTCACGCTAGGCTCAGAATGAGCTAAGACTGTGACAGTCCCCTCCTAATCGGCAGAGACAGTGTGGCAAGTTCTTTTGATTCCATGCTAGGGAGCATGGGAGGAGGGTAAGCACAGGGTCTAATCAGTATTAAAGGTGCCCCTTGGTTAATTTAGTGGTGCTTATCTGAATGTGTAGGTCTCCAGGGCCGGACTGGCGACTTCAAAACAGCGCTGAACTTCATGAATGCCGGCCTCCACCCGCATATAGGGGTATAAGGGATTTCTGGAGGCAGAGTGGCATATAGGGGGGTATAAGGCATTTCTGTGGGCAGATGTGCATAACTGGGGGGGGCAGGTTGGCAAATAAAAGGAAATAAAAACAAAAAAATTCTCACAGCTTTTATTAAATATGAAAAAATAGTTTATGAATTAATAAAGAAATAAAAGTTTCTTACAAGAATAACGTGAAGAATAATGTGATCGCTGTTTTGTTCCACTGAATAAAATTTTACTTTTTCATCTAAAAATGTTTGCAGTAGCAAATGCTTTGATTCCATTATTTCTAATGTATTTCATTTATTAGGGTCTTTTAACACTTTTGCTCTCTGGTATTTTAATACAAATATTGTGATAAAAAGAATGTTTTATAGTTATTTGTATGGCAAATAGTGGGTATAAGAGCTCGACCGCGAGATAAACTATATGGGGCTGGTCTCCAAATGTTTCCAGGACTGCTTTTCATTCCCAGTCCGACCCTGTAGGTCTCTCATATCTAAGCCCGTTCCTATCAGCTTGTAGTATACCATATGTTTAGAAAAGATGATCTTCCTCAATGCACACATACAGTTATAGGAAAGAGAGTTATGTATAAAATGTGATTCTGGTGAAAAGTTTGCAGAGTAATCATTTAGCCATATACCAATTAAACCACCTTTCTTTTGTTGAGTTTTGTAAGCCCTTTAAGCAAAACTATACCCTTGTCCATAATGTATATTATACATGTACACTTACCTTGGGACTATACTTCTTGTTTAATTTAAGATAAGAAAAGCCAACAATAATTATAATACATCCCAGAAATATTGTTTCTAGGTGTCATCCAACCTTTCTTTTACCATAGATTGACATATGATAACTTAGTTCTATATTGGTTCATTTTAGTTAGTTAAATTAGTTCTATATTATTTGGCATTGTGCTTTCTTATGCGCAATCAACACATTTCATAAAACTGCATAAGAAGCATGTGTGCAGAGAAGGTATGAGGAAATATTTCTAACCAAGCAGTCTCTCTCCAACTGTCTCATGCCTCCTCAAACTGCTTAATAACAAAAGCAAGGACCTCTGTTAATCTTACTGCCATTTTTACATATTGTCAATATTAATATTCATTTTCACTACCCCCTCCGATGAATGTAAATGTGGGGTTTAGATTTACAGTACGTAAGGCAATTTTAAACGTGAAGGGGAGGAAAGCAAGAACAATTGTCAAATAGCAGACACATTTTCTCTAAGAACTAAGAGTAAGGCTATTTTTAGTGTCTTTTGTGGTGGCTACCCAAATGGCAAGGATGTGAGTGTTTTAACTAAAGCTAATTCCTCCTGCTTTCATGCCTTTGTGGTTGTTTTTCTGCTTTAAGGGAGCTGAGAGTAAGAGGAGAAGTGGGTAGGAAAAGTGGAGAAAAAGGAAAGTCACCTGGAGACTCTGGTAGCAGAGCTCTACCCAGAGACTCCAGGTCAAACCTAGAGAGTTCTCTGGAGGTTAACTGGAGGGTTACATGTGCTAGTCAGCAACACGGATTGGATGTACAATATATGCATCCTGAAATAAATGTCCAAAGTGATCATTTAAATGATTAAAAACATTGGGAGCAACAAAATCTGTCTTTCCACAATATATTTTGCTGTTGCATTCACTTACCCCATAGGTTTATTTTTTAAGCTGTTGCTTTAGAGGTGGGTTGCTTTACATCTGGCAAAAGTTATGAATCATAGGAATAACCGGCAATCATGTAATTAAGGTTTATTGATATAAACAGCATTTAAAGGAATCATACCAGTCATTAAGACAATGAAGATACATATCCTGTAGCCATCAACCTTTTCTTTTGGGAAGCTGGTTGAGCATTATGGGAGTTGTGATGTTTTACAATGACAGTTTGATTGCTATTCTGAAGAATCTCAGAAACAAATTAAAACCAGGGACAAGGGATTTAAACAGATTATTCAGAAAACACATAGTCTTCGAGTAGAATGCTATATAGCAGAAATGCACCTCTTTGTCTAGCAGACTAACCATGTCCTCATTGCAGTGTCCCTTCAGGGCTTCATTTTATGTGGTCCTAGTGCAATACAAAATACCATCTCTTATTGTACCAACGAGAACAATTTGATGGACAGTAAATGGAAGACTGTATGCTTGGGGCAGCAATATACATATCAAGTATTATAGAGAAGGCAGATTTCTGCTTCAGAATACAAAATAACACGTAAGACTTGGTTTATCAAATATATAGTTTAAAATAAAATATCATCCTATACAAAGAATGCCAGACAGTTGTGGGGCTGATGAAACTGTTGGATCTGCTGGCATTATATTGGTAATGTAAATTCTACATTTGCGCCAATAAAGCCAGTTATATATAAATCATTCTTTGTTTATGCTAGACTTGAGAAACCCACAAATTTCAAATGAAATTTCGGAGTCTTCTGCTTTGTTTTTCATTTGTTTTGTTGGGGCCCCTCCTCGTTTTCTAACCTTCCTATGAATTAACAAATTTGACAACATTTATTAAAACTAAAATTCGTATGAATCTGAACACACAAATCTATTTATACCCCAATTGAGTGGGGACATGGAACAGCACCCCATCATATCCCAGCGCTCTGCTCAGAAGGATATAGCTTGTTTTGGAGGTTGTCCTGGCCTTTGATTTTAGAAGATAATTATGAAACTGCTGTAAGAATATTGAGAATATTAACTCTATAGCATAAACTATTCCAGGTTTAGATTTGACCTTGGCTGACTAAACATGATGAGAATCCCGCCATTCACTAAATTAACCCACTTACACTATGGAGGTATGTGCTTAGTTGCTTACCCATCATAGCATACAGGTTGGATAAACCAAGCCCTCTAGATTATAAAATGGTTTGAGCAGAGCCCTCCTCACCTGTTGTTTCTTGTTACGTTATATACTACTTGTTATGTCCTGTCTACCCATTGTACAGCGCTGCGGAATATGATGGAGCTATAGAAAACAATAATAACCAAGCTTTTCCAGGCCAACAACCATGTGTTTAGGGATTTGCCAGCATGTGTAAAGTCCTATCTTAGTTTAGTTACATGACTTCATCACATTTGTCACAGGAAGGCTTTACCTTTCAATTTAATATTAGATGTACAGAAAGCTGAATAAAGTAACAATACTTACAGCCATGAAATAACACCTGCATATACCTCATATATATATATATATATATATATATATATTATGATCAGTGGCCAAATCGTAGCTCTTTTGTGTAACTAGCCGATGTGCCCATTATTAAAATGATTCTGGGTAGAGGAGGTGGGAGAGCCCAAGTTGAGGAAACACACAGTGATAGCTACATCTAGAATCCACTGTTACACCTATCTCCTCTCAGTGTCTATGAGGCTGTGGAGTCAATGTTACAGACACAGAACAGTCACAAGGCTTTTATATGTATAGATCCTATACATATATGTATAGAATAAGGGCTTCCTTAATTCATTTAGCCTCTTGTGACTGTGATACAATGCTTGATCCCTAACCATCTGCCATTAGGTTCCCCCAACCACGAAGAGTCTGTCACACACGCGGATCAGGCAGCGTTTCAGTCTTTCTGATCCACTTGTGCTACTAAAAGAGGGGCCAGAGCTCATGTGAGGACAGCCTAGAAATCTGTGCCATCTGGGGCACTTAAGGACCAATGTTGGGAAATGCTGCTTTCGCTAAAATGGAAAACGTTTGTGTACTTTCTCTTCGGTGTTCTTAAGTAAATAGTTTACATGCAAGCAATCAACCAGAGTAAGCAATATCTCTACCACAAATAGTAAATTAGCATTTTTCTCAAAATAGTTTTTTGTTTCAAATGCTAAATGTAGGTCTGATCTATCAGGTATCTTTCAACAGTTCTTGCAATCATCACATATATCCACTAGATGGCAGTATTGTTAAGTAAACTGCGAAAAAAAACAACGTTTTTCCCTTGGTCACATAAGGACAAGTTTGTTCTTGGATAAGCTTGAAATAATAAGTGGTGTGAAATGTTATGTCTACCAGGGCTGCTTTAGATGTTGTACTCTATCAGGGTATTCATCGTTAAAAAAATACAAATCCAAATCCATGCTGTTTTCAGGTCTGTGTTGCAGTGTCGATCACCACTGAGATATCAACACTTTAAACTAAATACCTTTCTCTTTTTCTACAAGCCTAATTTAAAGCTGTGGATCTGTTCACCCCAGAACATCATGTCCACTGGTTGCCCATTTGGCATGTTTCCCCTTTTCATGGTGCCCATGTGTCTGTGTTTTTTTTTAAAGATGTTGTTCCATAAAATATTAATTGCACTCCAGTATTTTAAGAATAGAAACATTAGCAGATCAATATTTTTTTTTTGCTCACATACATAAAACAACACTGAATTATTTTCAATTTCAATGTTCAATACAACATTAGGCTACCAAATAATTCAATTCAGCAGAGTAGGCGGAACAACACCTTTAACCTTTTCACATTTGGTTAACACACTTGGCAAGTCACTACATAGAAACACAGTGCGATAATAAAGGGTTAATATATTACTTCTACTTCCCATGGTCAGAGCTGACATAAGGTATTTTGGTATCTTATGTTACATAGTTACATAGTTATATAGGCTGAAAAAAGACATCAAGTTCAGCCTTTCCTATATCTGTTAATTTGTTGCTGTTGATCCAAAAGAAGGCAAGTTTCGCCCTTTCCAATTTTGCACTAACCAGGGAAAAAAATTCCTTCTTGACCCCAAAATGGCAGTCAGATTTCTCCTTGGATCAATAAGCCGTTTCCCCATAATTAAAGATTATATCCCCGAATATTATGTTTTTCCAGGTATCCATCCAGTTGCTGTTTAAATGTCTGTACAGACTGAGATAAAACTACCTCTGCAGGCAGAGAATTCCACATCCTTATTGTCCTTACTGTAAAAACCCTTTCCTCTGCTTTAGACTAAATCTCCTTTCTTCCAGTCTAAACGCATGACCACGTGTCCTCTGCATAGTCCTGTCTATGAACAGATTTCCACACAATGGTTTGTATTGGCCCCGAATATATTTCTATAATGCTATCATATCCCCTCTGAGGCGACGTTTTTCTAAACGAAACAGATTTAAATTTGTTAACCTTTCTTCATAACTATGGTGCTCCATCCCTTTTATTAATTTTGTAGCCCGCCTCTGCACCCTTTCTAGTGCTATGATATCCTTCTTTAGACTAGGTGCCCAAAATTGCACAGCATATTCAAGGTGCGGCCTTACCATTGATTTATACAGAGGCAACATTATATCTTTATCCCGCGACTTGATGCCCCTTTTTATACACGACAATACCTTACTGGCCTTAGCAACCGCAGACTGACATTGCTGACACCTCTAAAATTTGTCAAATTATATTAACGTACACAAAAATGATGTAGCAATTGCATACTCCTGGCCCTTGGATTATAAAGGTACTGCAAGTGCATGAGTGGCACAATGCCTGAAATTGTGCTTGGCTTGCTTTATGATATTCTAACCGAATTGCCATTTGTAAAATATTACCATTTCAGATGCGCTACTTTTTATGGTGTAATTTTACTCTGTTCTACTTTTTGGCCCATTGCATTCCCGAAAATTTTGTCCAAAAACATGTATACATTGGTCCATCACAGTTTGGACCATTTTCCCCCCATTTCTTATATACCTTACATATCACCCCCTTGTCTGTTACCCTAGTTAAAACTATTCCTAATACTAGATACATTTTCACGCAGTTAATTGCAGTCCTTATTCTGATGTATTACCATTCTGAATTTGCATTTTATGTAGTGTGGATAAAATTGAATTACAGACAATGAGCACATTTAACAGATTATAAATCAAACAAACCTCCAAGGATGTTCAAGTGCAATGAAAATTGAGTAAATTCCATTACAGCTGTCTTTGTTACTTACAACATAGTCACTTTGGCCATTCTTCTGTGTCCTGTGATTATGGAGCTTATTAAAATCAAATGTATCATTGTGCCAATTACATGAAAAATGACCAGCAGCAACTTCATTCCAAATGACTTCAAAGTTTTCTCTTTATGGATCACATGGTGGATTGGAACATTCATTCTCATGATTGATTTAATGCCAGCTGATGGAAAAGGTCCCTTTATTTAGCAGCATAAAATCATGTGAGTTATAATTTCACTCATGACCCTAGCGGCGTTGCACCAAAAGTCCTTTTTGCCTACATCCTGTATGTGTAAATGTAAATGAATCCCTGGCCATAATATTTTAACGGTCCTCAGCATGCATCCTCTTGTAAACCACCATATAGACCTATTCAATTCCCAGTGGACTCAGTTCTCATAAGTTGCCTCCTATACCTCCCACCACTTCAAATGGCGTGAGAAGAACGCTGGTTTTAATGTGTTAATAGATATTCGGTCAGGTCTGGGGCTTTACTGAGAGTGTGAGCATGTATTTTTGAAATCTATGGATATTTAGAAAAATTACAATTCACGTTATTAACATAATCAAAATTAAAAAAAAATGTTCTACTAATAATGTAAATATAAAACACTTGAAAAGAAAAGAGGCACATCAGGGGAGGAAAGATGGCCAAAGCAATCTGGGTCACAATAATGGACTGTCACTCCTAAAGAAGGATAAAATTAATTCATGGCAAATAAGAAAAGAAAACAAAGCACAATACAAATACAGGAAAAATAAAAACAAATACAGGAACCTATCTCATAATTCCAAAATGATAAAGGGAGTAGATGCATTCAGCGTGTGTAAACGAAAAGGAGCAGATGAAAACAAAATATAGTATAATATGTATATAAAAATTTAAATACTTTCTTTTCATCAATTCTCCAGGATATACACAGAAAGCAGCAATATAGGCAAGTGATATAAAATGTATTTCAACAAATATAAATGTACATACATCAACATAAGTGGCAATGATCATCACATAGTCCAGTCCTCACTATAACCACCTCCGTTGAAGAGCTTCCGGTATACAGGCTGTGCGGTGGATATACAAAATGAATATAAAAGTAAAAGTCACCAGTCTGATGTTCTCTTTCACACAACGTGTTTTGCCCTAATTTTATGTTTGGGGCTTCCTCATAGTATCAGATATTATTTGAGTTGCAATTAACCTGCGACACATTTGCATCAAAAGCCAATATTTGAGTTGACCCTAGAAATCAATCATAATTTCACGATGTAATCCAGTGTAGTCTGGGTTTCTTTATAACTGGTTCTATAATTGATAAGTCATTTCCCAAAACCTGCACATTGAAGTTCAGCATATGTTATGTTATGAGCATATGTACTATAAACCTACCTTATGTGACTTCTGTGGGCATGGATGTGTAATTGTGTGTGTAAGAATGGAAGTGTAATTGTGTGTGAGAGCATGCATGTGTATGTGGGTGAAATGAAGTGTGTGTTAGAATGAATGTGAACGTGCGTAAGAAAAGATCCTGGAAAATCCTGCCTTTCTTTGAGTTAAATGAATGTCATAACATTGATATTGTGCATCCATAAATATACCTACTGAAATGTATTAAATAAAACACTGTACCTTATACTATGCAGTATTTATATCTTTATCAGTATGCATTTATCACAATTTATATAGCACATCTTTATCAGTACATCCCAAGGAAACAAACTTCCAGTGTCATCACAACAGCTCTGATGTCATAAGCCCACGTTGCACTGGAGAAGTCACTTGACACTCAGTTGCCTGAAAGTGTAGAGCTTTATTCTCATTCTCAGTAGAAATCTGAAGAAACTTGTGTATATTTTGTTTTCTTACGTTAATATCCAAAATGCTGGTTTTCCAGCCACTGGATCCCTGTGGCCACGGGGAGTTCTTCCCCCACCAATGTCACATCTGCTGGCGGCGCTTCAAAAAGCTTTGGATTTTAAACGCTCACTTGAAGACACACAGCAAAAAAGCAAGAGAGAACAATCATCAACAACTGCCCATAACTATTAATGGTGTGGAGCAGACAGAAGAGTTACGTATTACCACCGGTTCATTTGAACAATGCATGACCTGCGGAGACTTTTACATTACTGACGCCCCATTTTCCATCGGAACACCGGAGATCGCAGAGGGCCAAGAAAAACAGATCCTGGAAGATCCTGCGTTTCTAGCAGCTCTGGATCCTGTGACAACCTTCCAGGCCTGGCAAATAATGAAAACGGGAAAAGTGGCTGAAGTCCTTCCCGCTAAAAGATATCTCCAGACAGACGCGGTTGACTGCATGCCCCCTAAGAAGAAGGCCAAGAAGTCCAAGAAGACGGCCAAGAAGAAGGCCAAGCACATTAAATAGAAGACTCGCAGTGTATGTGCGAGTCAGGGAATAAAATATTGTTTAAAAATCTAAGTTGGTCTCTCTTATGATTATATGGGATGGAAACTGTATAAGAATTTATTTCCCTCACACAGACTAATTGAATAAAAGAATAATTGTGACTTGAGCTGAACACCGATATCCTTTTAAAATCTCCTGTTTGTAAATGTAACTTGGGTTTGTTCTCTTTATACATTTATATGCGGTTTGAAGAAGTCTACTCACGGGATGCTTGGACCTTGTAAGCAAAGGGTTATGTTTTATCCCTTTACCTAAAAAGCACCCATATATTCTGGGGTTTCTTTTAAATTTCATATTGATAACGGTTTCCCCAGCTAAAAAGACGTTCTTCAACTGACGTTTGCAGGCAACAGTTAAAATAGGCACAGCATGTGAAGACACGCAGCGGCAGATCAAGACAGAGAAGAACCCAAGTATTGATCTGTGAGATACCCATACTCCCTGAGTCCCAACAGTCCTGGTGTTTATGAGACAGTCCTGATTTTTGCGTGCTGTCCCATGCAGATGGCCGCTTTTGTGGGCAGTCTGAATCATGACCCCTTATGACAGATATGAACACCTAAAACGTTGTGGGTATGATATCAAGATAAGACAAACTTCACCCAGTAAAGGTAAATACTAGATAAAAGGTATTTTTTTTTATGTAAAAATCCTAAAGTAATATATTTCTATGCATTTAAGAAGCCCTCTTTTTAGAGTTGTTTTCATTATTATTCTTTTGGACATTAACTGTGTTTTGTGTGAGAAATTATTTTTCTTTACATAGTCTGGCTAAGATGTACTTGATTGCTATAATAAAATCAGTGTGAATTCTCTATATGTCCCCTGGTGTCACAATTTGGCCTAAGGCTGTGCTTAGAGGAGGGTACAAAACCAGGGTCAGATAACCCAATCAGGTTCCTCAGTGCACGGTTAGGGCAGTTAAAAGGTGTCTGATCTCCTCAACCAGCACAATTACACTACACATGCCTGTACCTATGGCAGCGCCCATGAAAAACCCATGTTTGCCTATGGCTGAGCTTTCTAAAGGGCCCTTTCTAAGTAACTTTCGGAGTAATGTTTCGCCACGTGACCCTACGCTGAAACAGAGGCACTGTGCGAGCCGCCGGAGACGAAGCTGCTGAACTGCTGAGAGGTAAGCGGTGGCAGGCGGGATGTATGTATATGTGTAAATATGTTTGTATATATGTGTATATATATATATGGGAGCATACATGTGTAATTGTGTGTGTGAGCATTGATATGTAATTGTGTGTGAGCATGGATGTGTAATTGTGTGTGTGTGTGTGTAATTGTGTATGTGAGAATGGATGTGTAATTGTGTGTGTGTGAGCATTGATACGTAATTGTGTGTGAGCATGGATGTGTAATTGTGTGTGTGTGTGTAATTGTGTATGTGAGAATGGATGTGTAATTGTGTGTGTGAGCATTGATATGTAATTGTGTGTGAGCATGGATGTGTAATTGTGTGTGTGTGTGTGTAATTGTGTATGTGAGAATGGATGTGTAATTGTGTGTGTAATTGTGTATGTGAGAATGGATGTGTAATTGTGTGTGTAATTGTGTATGTGAGAATGGATGTGTAATTGTGTGTGTGTGAGCATTGATACGTAATTGTGTGTGAGCATGGATGTGTAATTGTGTGTGTGTGTGTAATTGTGTATGTGAGAATGGATGTGTAATTGTGTGTGTGAGCATTGATATGTAATTGTGTGTGAGCATGGATGTGTAATTGTGTGTGTGTGTGTGTAATTGTGTATGTGAGAATGGATGTGTAATTGTGTGTGTAATTGTGTATGTGAGAATGGATGTGTAATTGTGTGTGTAATTGTGTATGTGAGAATGGATGTGTAATTGTGTGTGTGTGTGTGTGTGTGTAATTGTGTATGTGAGAATGGATGTGTAATTGTGTATGTGAGAATGGATGTGTAATTTGTGTGTGTGTGTGTAATTGTGTATGTGAGAATGGATGTGTAATTGTGTGTGTAATTGTGTATGTGAGAATGGATGTGTAATTTGTGTGTGTGTGTGTAATTGTGTATGTGAGAATGGATGTGTAATTGTGTGTGTAATTGTGTATGTGAGAATGGATGTGTAATTGTGTGTGTGTTCCAAGGGTGTCACCATCTTAGTTTTCTGTTCCTTGAGTCTTTATGATAATTTACCCACATTAGTATATTTGTTAAGTTACTACCCAACTGTAGTGAAAGCTGGCTAGTTCAAGCTACCTTTGTAGGGGTTAGATAATAAAAAAAGTACATTTTGCTACAGATTTCATCTACAACTTGGTAAAATAGTGCGTCTTAAAAAAAGAGATTAATGACATAGGAATGGTTTGTTTTCTTGGGTAATATCATACAGTGGATATAAAAAGTCCACACACCCCTGTTAAAATGCCAGGCCCATGAAGACCACTCCTCACTAGTTGAGCAATTATATATATTTTGAAGTATTTACCTTGATGAATGGAGGGAAATAAGATTTTTTTAACTAAGAGCCATAGTGTATTAGGGATCTACTGAATGCAGCAGCAGCTAGGATATTGGTTTACTACAGTCTCTCTCTCTCTCTCTCTCTCTCTCTCTCTATTTTCTCTCTCTTTCCTGTCTTTTTTCTCTTTTCATTCTTTTCTCTCTTTCTCTTCTCTCTCTTCCTTCTTTCTCCTCCTCTCTCTCTCTCTCTCTCTCTCGCTTCTCTCTTTCTCCTCTCTCTCGCTCTCTCTCTCTCTCTCTGTCATTACCAATTTGATATCTTTTTAGTACCTTAGTGAGTTTTAATTTTTTCCCATTATTCTTCAACTCATTTCAGCTTACTACTCATCAATGCTTGTTTGGTAGAGTTAATTATACAGCCATTTAACTCAAGCCTGTCTAAATACAGCGTGTAAACATTACATACTTATAGATGACTGTTCATGGTTAAGATATCTCTTATTCGTTTTAAATCTTGTAAAATATTTGCTTGTAGCTCAAAGCACATACTCGACATAAAACAAAACAGACATTTTGTAAATGAAATAACTGGATACAGTATTTTTATTTTATTTTATTACTTTTTCTTGTCTTTGGGCAGCAGACCGAGCCAAAACTTATCTGGATTAAGAAAAAATGGTGAGTGTGTCATTTAGTTTCTTGTACTTTTCATTTCATCAGATCCAGGCAGTGGTGCGTGTTTGTTTGATTTAATGTTGTATTATCTGAAAGTATCCCCATGTTCATATTGATCATTAACATAAAATAAAATTTTTGTATAATAAATGAATAAAAGAGGATGTACTACCTTGTCGGCAAACTGTGTTCAGTGACTCCTTCCCATATATGCACCTAGTCTGTTTGATCTAAATGGCTTTGTCACACAATCTTGGGTATCACTGAAGACCTTTAAAGGCTTTCTGTACAATATTTTCCTGGTTTCCAATAGATGTGGATGAAAGGGATCAACGTTAGTAAATGCAAAGTTATGCACTTTAAATGAAGAGCATGACTTTGGTGGCTTAATCTGCAAGAACACTCAATGCTGATGCTGCAAGCATGCAGAATTTCGTTTAACGAATTATACTTAATGTAAGAGTAAACAGAAAGCACAAAGTTAAAGAAATGGATGAAAGAGATAGCACATGATAGCTAACCATTTTACTCTGGAAAGGGTCACCCATGATAAAATTTCATCTGGATACAATACAATGTCAGCCATATCCTAGCATACCCCGGCGTGTTGTCAGGATGCCCGGGGGCAGAGCTTGGGAGGTAGAATGTCACAATTCTGCACATGCGCGGGATGCCTTCTCTGATGGTAGAGCCTTCTCAGAGGTAGAGCTTGGTGGGACTATGGGATAGAGTGGCAAAATCAGGACTGTCCTGCGCAATGCGGTAATAGCTTCTATAAGCTATTCCGCCTTGAAGCAGAGATTTTGCCTCTGCAAAATTTATATCCATGTAAAAAACCATGTGAGTAAATATTCATTATTCTATTTATATACAGAATCACTGTTCTGATTCACACAGCACTCTCTGTATCCTCTATATTGTTTATGATCCAGATTTTGTCTTTATCAGTAGATCTGCTGTAGGCTCTTTTTCTTCACAAGCTGCTCCAAACATTTTACAGTATAGGCTACTAGCTTCTGGCCTGGAAACCATCTGCTCCATTTGCACTGATGCTGGACTGATTTCCATCTACCAGACCCTTGTTTTGCTTTGAAAAAAAACCAAATAGAAAAAAACAACTTTTTGGGCTGAAGCTTCATAAAGTAGATTTACCTTCAATCATCATTTATTAAATCTCCATCCATTAAAAACCATAGCTTGCTGGAGCTGCGTGCATTAAGCCTGATTATAAAGGCTGTAGCATGGGGGATGGGAAAGCAGCAGCCTTTACCCATGTGTTGCTCAGTTTTACTTGTGCTTCATGGTTTATTCCCTCCGAGCCATGAGTACAAGAGCTCGTACATTCTGGGACTTTTATATCTCAACATAGATATGATGTCTGCGTTCCAAGGCTTGCTTTCTTATTTCTGTCCAGCCGAGCTGTAGGTTTCGAACTGCTTCTTAGACTCTATGAATGAAAATAAAGCTCCACGTAAGGGCCTGGTGCTGCTAGAGTATTCATGGAGGGGAAAGGGCAAGTGGGCAAGAGAGCTGGAGGAGGTAGAGGAGGGAAGTTCACTGGTTCCTTAAGAAGGATGAGTGGTTCCTTCAAACGCACATCTCTAAAGGGCTCATCCTCAGGATCACAAAAGGTAGGTTGTGCACTTTGACATCAATTGATACTGATTATCTATTTTTATTTGTATCTACATTGTTTGTCTTATGTCTTATGGTTTATTGAATGGTAATTACTCAGTTTTCTCTTTTGCTACAGAGTGCTTTGTTTAATAAAAAATATAAGGAAATCAAAATCCTTGTTGCTCTCTGCAAAGTACCCTGCATAGTACTCTAAACCAAACTTTACATCAGTCAAACACTTAGCCAGACAACTTATGATGCCATGATTTCTTATATAGCTTATACAGCCCCACTCACTGACAACCACACACCATGTGAAACCAATCAAGCCTTCAAACTATATCTTAGAATCCTCCTCAGGGGTGTAAAATGACAAAACAAATGATGAGACCTTAAATCGTAAGGAGCATTTGTGTTACAGAGTTGCAGGTGTCCGTTATTCTAGCTGTACCTCAAATACTGTGATGTTTTATTTCTTCTAACCCTACAGTAAGCGATAAACAGATTTTCACTGGTAGCAAGAGAGTACTCTATTTGCACATAGATTCAGGGCCAACATTATTGCATGGGCTTCAAATCTCATATATAAATGATATAGAAGGGGCGTAAGACAAGTTACTGTAAACTGTTACACCATGGCCTGTACTTGTACACAAGCTTTTTTCATATGCGGCAAAGTGTGTTGCGGGTTGTGGATAGGATTTTCCCTGTCACTCTGTTGCACAATGCTGATCATCCTATTCAGTAGGCAAAGTAAAATATGGCCAAGGTGGACTTTGTTTGACCTTGGAGACACTATCTCAAAGATGGAGGGCTGGGAAAGGTCTCTATTCTATGTGTTTATCTGATTTTATGACTAGTTGAGTTACCAAACTGAGAACATAGGAAAATTGGGTTTACCTTTAGTCGAGTAACGTGGGGAAGATTTTAGTGTGTTGTCCATTGAACCTGTTGTTGGCCAAGGTTGAGAAGGAACCAACTAGTTTCCATCACTGTACTAAGCAAGAAAGGAAGAAAGAACTTCATACAATATCTTAAGGTGATTGCAAACCCCTGTTATCCCTATTTCAGAATGTGCAGTAAGCAAAATGACTGGGCCTCAGCACATAAATTGGAACAATTAGGGTTATTTATAAATGTTCGTCTGCACACTACATATAAATGTATGCGAAAATAATGCATGCAGTTTTAAAATCATAATCATAATGTGTTCCCAGTTTATACTTTTTGATCGGTTTTGATGCCTCTACTGAAGAACATTGACTTGTTGCCTTGAATTGTAGAGTTGAACAATATTCACATATAAAGGCACTGTTGGGCTTTGTTCTTCCACTTTTGGCACTGCATCCAGACCCAGCTTAGTCTACTCTTCTAGCAAAAATAAATAATCTATAGGCACCAAATGTACAGATGACTTTTTATTAGGCAACATACACACAGGGAATATTTCATGTCTGATTATAGATCTAATTTTGGTGATTTTTTTTTACCTAGTTTAGCACATATTATATAAATATGATCATCTGCCATGCCTGCCTGAAGAGTGG
This sequence comes from Spea hammondii, assembly GCA_029215755.1. Lineage (NCBI taxonomy): Eukaryota > Metazoa > Chordata > Amphibia > Anura > Pelobatidae > Spea > Spea hammondii. The sequence goes on from JARDYJ010000004.1 coordinate 82,682,428, forward strand.
TGTTCCAGGGTAAATAAAACAACAAACAGTAAGAACAACAAGAGCTAAATTGGTTAAAATAGGAGTCACTGAAGCATACTGGAAAATGATCAATTAGCAGAAAACTATACAGGGTCTTTAGGCAAAATTATATCAGAATTATATAGCCATATTAATTAGTTTTTATACAGGAGAGTCTGCAGATATGAAAACGCAATGTATAAAAGTACATTGATGGGAATACTGCAGTCAGAAGAATTCACCATAAGAAGAAAACATAAGCCCTTGGCTACCATGTTCAAAGAGAGTTCTTATCTTTACTGACCAGGGGTAAGCATAGGCTTACTAAGACCTACTTTTTTCAATGGGCAGTGACGCAAATGATGTCTGCTTCACTAATGAGCGCCTTTACCTTTAAAAGATTAGTGTTTCTTAACTTGTCTTTTTTTTATCCAAGGCCCACCCAAGGGGAGTTCTTAACACTCAAGGTTAACATAGGACTGAAATTAGAGTTTGATTATCTGTGTAATGGGAAAAGTTCACTTGTAGATGGTCTTACATGCCTGATTACAGTGTTTCATTCAGATGCGGGAACTTCAGTTTATGTATTTCAGGTATATTCACATAAAAATGACTTGTTTTAAACAGGTACTAAGGGGCCCCCATAAATCCTTTGGGCCCTAGTAGCGAATAATGGTATGAAATGTACGGCACAGATTAATGACTCCTTATGGTCCACTAAGTAGCTATAGACAAGATGTTGTATAACCTGTTATTTTCCGAGCAAGGTTGCAAGTGGCTCAGAAAGACTTTATCTGGCTGTTATGCAAAATGTTGTTGTGTGCTTAGAGATAGCATGAAAAAGACAGCTTCCTGGCCAAATTAATCTCTGATAATGGCTCAGCAAAAGAGGTAACAGCTGGTGTGGATTAATATAACTTAATATCAGCTTTCATGTGATTAATAAATACATAGAAAAACCTTTACCTAGCAAAATAGCGAGTGTTTGCCCAGTGCCCCCAATGTATCTGACTTTTGGGATTCATTTTATAGCTTGTATAAGCCTCACAGGTATTGTTTTTTGATAAAAACAAAACAAAACATTGTTTGTTTTTTTCTTAGCACTAATGGATTCTGTTTAGGGATACAATGTTACATTATACATATTTGTGACATTGAAGGAGAGGGCAGCTTTGTCAACTAGAGCTCACAGTTGGAACCTAACCGAAAGGGTAAATAATCCTAATTATAATGACCGCTGCCCAAAGACTCAACAGTGAATACATATCTCAACTTTCTAAATAGCCCAAAAAAACCTTGCCTAACATGTTAATGTCCGGTACCTGAATGATGAATTATAACTGTGTGTATATAATATATATATATATATATAACTGGAGGTATAAGCAATGTCAGAAACCATCTTTAGTTTGTAGTAAAGAGATTACCCAAATGTCACATAGTGTGGGTGCAGCAAGGTGCTCGGCCTGGAGGGTCTCTTGTTGGTTGCAAGTGTGTTCCTGAATGCTCAAGGAATATAGTGGAACTCGTGTCTTCATAACTTCTTGTCATTATCAGTATTTACCTGGCTCAAGTATAAAATCCTCTCCCAGTGGGCTCAGAAGGTGCTGAGGTGTTCTGCTGCCTACACAGCTGGTGTTCTTCATCCATTGCACTGACATCATGCTATCATTCTTGGTCTAATTACTGATTACCACTCTCATTTGATGCTTTGGACTATGATTATCTGGTGTGACCTCAGTCAGTTTCTGATTTGCCCTTTTGAATTTTAATTGTGCTTGATTGCCCTCTGATACAATGATGTGACGTCCACTTTCTCCTGACTACCCATTTCGATTCAGCTTGTCAGTCATCTGATCTCCTAGTATGACCTCAGTCTGTTCCTGACTATTCTGCTGATATCCCCTATGGACAATGATCATCTGTCAGTTGGCTTCACCATGTTCCTGGTATCCACTAACTGCTGACACTAAGGCTGGTGCAGCCCTCAAAATATCCCAAGGGGTCATCCGGGCCGGAATGGCGTTGGCCAGCCAAACCTGGCACTTTAACTCCAGTGGCCATTTGATGGCATCTGGGTAGTGTGCAGCCACGTATATCCAGCTCATGACTGCACACTGCAGCATTTGCATTTGCCCTGTGTGCTAGATGGATAGGTTGGGCCTGGAGGTCATAAGCACAGAAATACAGGCAAGAGTATTGCACAAAGAGTAGCTAAATTCACTTGTCCTACGGTTTTGAAGTGAAGAAGAATAGACCTGTTTTTATAGACCTGTCGGTGGTTGGTCTGCCATTAAATGGCGATCAAAGTCCCAATAATTTACAACCACTTTAACATCCATCAGGTAAAACAGTTAATAAGGAGTTTAACACTTTGATATATGTTACACAATCCTCTGCTACAATTACGCAAGCTAAATGAAAGCTATATTTACTACATTTGCTGGTATTAAAATAGGTAATTCTGTGATAAATTAGATTAAACCAATGGAAAGCTTGAATTTCTATGATTCAGAGAGAAAGAGACATATAAGCCTTGCTTAGCAGGGCCTTTGCGGATTACAAATTTCCCACTTGCCAACTAAAGTGATGGATTTTACCGTGCACTTCAGCTTGTGAATTTTCTCCAAAATCTGCTCAAATCCATTGCTTATATGTTAACAATCTTGGGGTTCCCCATTCTGAGGATTATCAGCAATGCGACTAGCTTTCAGAAAAAATAATCAGTTTATGAAACATACAGTATACTATGTTATATATTAATCGGTAAATTCACTGTTTTCACCCACTTTAATTTCATGTAGAAAATTCTAAAAGAGCCAAAGGAGTCTCTTAAATATTTGTTCCCAGAATAGCACTCATAGAAACATAAATATAGGTAAATTAATCAATAAATTCATTCCACATGCAATTGCACATAAGAGTAGTCAGTAGTAGAGTAGTCAGCATCAGTGTGAGTCCCCACCAGGAAACTGATTATTAGAGAAACTAATTTCATAACAATAAATATACCCAATTTCAGTAAATAAATATTCCTAAATATAATAAATACATACATAAATACTTCAAATAAATACAAATACCAAAATAGCACTCTTCATATACAAAATATTTTCACATATAACTTAGTATAAACTAATCAAAGCAGCATTGTCCCAAATTGTTGTCCAATAAAGATCAAAGTTTATAGCAACATATTAATTTCAAAGATGAAACCAAGTTGACATGCCATAGGATTAACTTCATTTAACTACTTTGTAGATTCCATGGAATAACAATTTCCTCAAATATTGGTGGTATAATTCCCCAACTGAAAACACCCATTGTAATATACAGTCTTCAGGGCTTTGAATATCCCCCACATCAAAGTTATGTTGTTTGAAAAAACTATCAATAGCCGAAATTCCAACACTATGTGGTTAAAGTTCCAGCAAAAAAAATGCAAAAAAATTATGTTATGGGCCAGATTCATGTCCCAGTCATCCAATCACGATTACAAAGAACCCGCAATTCTTCCAGCACCCATCCAAATGGGATGTGAGAAACTAGCAATTGTTATTACAGCAGTATCTATTTGGGCTTTATTAATTCTTTAATTTAATGTGATGGTTATAATTTTTTTTAGCTGTGCTTAGAGAAAATTTGCCTCCTTAACATGTCTCCAAAGCTCTTCTCCTTTTCCCAAAATGTGGAGTGTGTTGGTCCTCAGAAGGAGCCAAAGGGCTACCAGTAGTTCTTGAGCTACCATTTCGTATAACAGTAAGCATCATTAGTCAGACTCCAATAATATCAAGCATATTGATGCAAGAATGGAGTAATATGTGTGGGACTGAAGAGATAAGAATCTTACACTCCGGGAATCACTTGGTAATCTTTCCTTGTAGAACGCAACGTAGAATTTTCAAAAAGCTGACACTTCCGTAATACAGTTTTCACAGTCTGAGTTTATTTGTGGCAGATTAAAATGTAATTGTATGTCTATTTTAAATGATTTTTTAGAATTTCTTAACATTAACAGACATCAAACCTCACAAGTTGGCTATAACGTTGTTCTTAAAGATAATAAAATAGACATGTCACACTGTCTGTATTGCTATATAATCAACATAATGATTTTTCATTTTAATAAGCAGTTAAATGGTGTGCAGATGGCTGTGGATTCCAAACCTTTATTCTAATCCTTGCGAAGAGAGAATGAACCCTTACTTTAATAAACAAAACACTAATGTCTTTCAAAGATTCAATTAAAAAGTACAATTTATTTGAAGCATTAGAGCAGATTCAGATGATTTCATGGAAAGGAGCGGCTTAGTTAATTGGCAGGCATGAACAGTAACAAGATATTTGAGGTAGTGTTTGAGATTATAAAATATGTACATTTTGCATGCCACAGACACTTTCTTCTAGAGATTTTCAGATTGTGAGATTTGGTCTCTAATCTTTCTGTGGCATCCAGCCATAACTACTACTGTGGTCCATGTGTCTTTCATTCCAGTCCCCAAAACAGGCCAGGACTGGCTATCTGGCACACCGTGGAAAGGGGAAATGCAGATCGAGTTGTGCGGTGTGCAGCTGCTGGTTGTATGGCTTGATCACTGGGTGATTGAAGCATTGCATAACTTCACCCCGGTTCTGGTTAGCTGGTTCTTCATCCAGCTTCTTTCTGCTATATATTCCTGAAGCCTATCTGAGCACTGCTAGTACTTTGGTTACGACACTGGATGTAGTGTTAGAGAAAGTGATAAATATTGGAAATATCCAGATGTAGGCCTATTAATTAAAATCCAAAACAGATATGCTTTAGTGTTGTATTCCAGAGCCATCTTTGATGTTAATGGGGTCCTGGACAAACCTTTGATGGTGGTTCCTCATGTGGTGAGTCAGTTTACATCCCTAGAGTCAACCATTAATCCACGGCTGGTGGATGCATGTACACAACGGCATTTCTGAAGAAGTATCAGAAGTGATTTACATAAATAACGGACAGTCCAAGCCAGTTAATTCTCTTTCATAAAAACTGCCAATATTAAAGCATTGCATTAAAAAAATTCATACTCTACATATACTAACAACATAGTTGAGTAGACAGAATCCATTACAGGTATAAGACCTATACCTGTGCCATTATGCCAGCAAAATCACAGACAGGTGTATAAATAAAAAGCTATACCTGGATGCTTCTTGTTCTCTGATTTATTATGATATAGCTATATTTATGATACATTATTTTAATCACAAAGTTATGAGCATTTTTATTTATTTTATTAATAATATTCACAAAAAATAAATTTACATTAAAAAAAATAAATCTCATCTATTCACCTATAGATACTTACTCTCTAGCTGACACTCATCTTCACTTATCGCATGCCTACTGAGTGTCCCTGTTTATGAGACACAGTCTCTCTTTTTTTCCACTAGCTCAGGATAGTTTGAAGGAGAGTTAAAAAATGTCGAGGGCTAAAAATGCATTTGCTTTCTTTTGGCAAGGGTTTTGGCCAGGATCAGTTCCTGCATCTATATGTGTAAAATTATATAATTGATATGTGGCTGAATCCCCATACATATATACCGACTGAGCAATTTCCTAAACTGTAGTAACTTACTCGTCAGTGGTTCAAAGTGAAGAATAATGGCACAAAATGCTTCAGTGCACGTCAATTGAGGACTTTATTTCAATGTGGTTCCTTCTATGTGATCGTAAGATATAAAACAACACAGTGATACATAACATACAGTACATTTAGTATGTGTGAAGCAAGGCTATACAATATCACACCTCCTAGCATTTCAAAATGTGAAAGAAGGACACTTTTTTTCTTTTTTTAAATCGCTCTCGCAGAACTCACCAATACAAGCAATTGCACTTTACAATGTTGCGCTTGCATCGTCACTTAAAACACGCTTCATTTTTGTCAGCACAGTCATGCATATTAAAAGTAACCAACACATTCAACTAAATTCCCATGAGGCTCAGCCAGACATACTACTTCCATGATGCTGACTGAGCATCATGGGAAGTGCAGTTAACAATAGATAAAGCTGTAGAGGTTAGCTGTGAACTACAATTCCCATGATTCTCAGCCAGCCAGGTGTCCACCATAACGCTGGCTAATGTTAGCCTCCCACCCAGGACCCTTACGCACTGCCTTAACACACACCTGTCCATAAACACACACATATACACATACACTGCCCTTACATATACACGTACACTGCCCATACACACACCTGCTTATAAACACACATATACACATACACTGCCCTTACACACGACTGCGTTTACAAACATCTGCCCATAAACACACATATACACATACACTGCCCTTACATACACACATATATTTGCATGATTTTGAGGCTGACATATTTAGCTTATACCTACAATATATGTGGTGGGGGCAGCATTTCATCCTTGGACCCAGGAGGCATAATATCTTGGGACAGTAAGTTGGCATCATGCAGGGGCAGCCTTATTCAAGTCAAAGAAAACCTGCGCGCAGTGATCAGTATGCTTATTTCAGTTAATTTAAAAATTAATATGAAAAATATTGCATTATGAAACATAACTGCATTATGTTCAACATTTATTTTTTCCATATCTTAAGGAAGAACAGGGTAGTTGCAGCCGCAGCACAAGGGTTTCATCTGAGAAGCTACCATAGACCTGTTAAATCTAAACATCCTGTTAAATCTAAATATATTATTATACAGTACGGTGCAAACGTTTTACGCAGTGTGAAAAAATGCTTTAAAAATGGACATGTTAAATCAAATATTCATCTGATTTAGATTTTTCTTCTGTTTATTCACTTTGCATTTTGTTAAATGATAAAATATTTTTTCACACCTAAAAAAGGTGTTTGTTGGTTTCTCAGATGGAACACTTCTGCTTCTACCACTGCCCTTTTGTTCCTTAAGATATGAGAAAAGAAGGGTTAAACATAATGATTATTCTTTAAATTGTTCCATTTATCCCTCATCAGAATTATATATGCCTTGCCAAAATATACTGTATCTGCCAAGCTGTGAGATGTATGCAACTGTGTGTATGCATGTACTATATGTGTGTCAGTTTGTATGTATATATATATATATATATATATGTGTGAATGCATGCAAGTGAGTGTGAGTATCTGCTTGTGAGTGTGTTATGTTTTTTTATGGAAGATGAAAATAACACTACCCTTCACCAGGGGTAGGCACCAACATGCAGTATTGTCACCTTGAGGTCTGCAACTTGGTTTCATACAGAAAATTGGGTACTCAAGCCCAAGATTTGCTGGTGTGTTTGGGATCATTGTCCTGTTTTCATGACCAAATTTTGGCCAAGCTTTAGCTGTCAGACAGATGTCCTCACATTTGACACCTAGAATACTTTGGTATACAGAGGAATTCATGGTCGGCTCAATGACTGCAAGGTTCCCTGGTCCTGTGGCTTCAAAACAAGCCCAAATCATCACCTCTCCTCCACCGTGCTTGACAGTTGGTATGAGATGTTTGTGCTGAAATGCTGCATTTGGTTTCACCAAGTGTGGCAATGTGCACTATGGCCAAACATCTCCACTTTCGTCTCATCTGTCCAAAGGACATCGTTCCACAAGTCTTGTAGTTTGTTCAGATGCAACTTTGCAGACTTAAGCAGTGCTGCCGTGTTCTTTTTAGAGAGAAGAGGCTTTTTCCTGGCAACACTTCCAAACAAACCATACTTGTTCAGTCCTTTTCAAATTCTACTGTCATGCATCTATTAATGGCCCACCAGAAGTGAATTATTTAGTAAGCAGTGAGTTGTGGATGAGTTGCAGTGAGATACCTAACTTTTCTGCAATGTTGTGTCTCTCTGTGTGGATACTTCCCTTCATGCCCCCTTCCCCTAAAAAAAATCTGACTCCTAAATTTTAATTTTTTTCTGAGTGAAACTGCAAAATAGTTTAAAGCTGCAGTATAATGGTAAGAATACAACAATCATACGTAACAATTACCTATTATTTCTATAAAGTAGTATAAATGTGTGTGCCTCTTATACCCATTCCTGATCAGAAAAATCTACTTAGATTAGTGCATGCATGCGCTTACATATCTATGCTTTCTCCTAGGCTTGGAAATTGCTTATCATCTGGCACCATAGTTATACTATCCACAAAGCAAACTAGATTGTTGCTTTCAACCCATTTCAGTTTGGGTGGTTCCTCGAATGGGTCGCAGAAACCAACACACCTGCAGATATTTAACATATCACTTATATATTTTGAGTTCCATGTAAGGCCTTGGCTCAAAAATGAAATTCTAAAAAAAAAAAAGCAGTCATAGTTTCACAATTTTTTTAGCATAAAAAAATCCTACTCAGAAATAAGCGTGTTATTCTCAAACTCAAGTACAAATTCAGTTTTGTTACATAAAAATAAATCATGTGCAGCATCATTGATATTGATAACAATATAGACAAAATTAGTTTTCTGGAAAAAATTTTATTGTCAACAAACCTTAGAAATGCACCTCAATTAGTGCACAGAAGTTCCATGAGTTCCATGAAGGATGTACTTAATGCAAGAGATCACATACATAAAGAATAATATACTCAAGTGCAAGTTCGTATGGGCTGGTGATAACGACTTAATGTGCCTCTGGAATGTCTGGAGGATAAGTCCAGCTCGGTTCATGTTCAATCATGGGGTGGGTCTGGCTCAGATCTTAATCAACTGATGTCCTGCTATGACTGCTGGCCACCTCTCATATTCCGACAATTGTCAGTTCTGATTTGTTTGGTCCAGTTTTGCAGAAGCCTAGCTGGACTTGCTACAGGAACTGATCAAATGCATGAGCTGATAAATGCATATAAAACCTAAATGTACTTATCATGATATATACTACAGCCTGACCTGATCATGCCCAAGGGCAACATACGTCTCCAAAGACAAAGCTTGAAATGTTACAACAAGGAAACGGGCAGTCTGACCCTTATCTTGTGCTTTTCACATGCCTTGTGACTCATAATGAGCAGTATATGAAGTGAAACGACTGTTCAAAACAGCAGCATGAATGAACTGGACTGATTATAGTAGCGCAGGGGACATTACAATTATGCAAATGTCCATGGAAATCCATTTTAAATATATAGATTTAATACATCAAGTTTTCTGTAATCTGAATTTATATATATATATATATATATATATATATATATATATATATGAGCTCTGTTATTTATAGCCTGTAATCTACTTAAAATGTACCATGCAATTTAATTGTAAATATATTGCCAAGCTTCGGTCGCAGTTAATACAAAAGAGCCTATGGGCAACACAAAAAATGGGTTATACTATTAAATCTGTTTAATAGAGTTCACTTGATATTGAGTAGAAATTGACAGACTACAGTAGATGGGCCTAATTGTTGTTATCTGCCATCAAATTCTATGTTTCTGCGTTTAGAAATGTTTACAAACGGTTCTCTTTAAAAGAACTGTGTTATTTATACAAGGCACATACTTCATTAAGTTAAATGATATTCTGATTTACTTCAAGCAAACGTAATACCATAAAAAATGCATTAAGTCGACTTTGTTTTGAGACAAATACAGCATAGAAAGAAATGAAGTGGTTATTGTACTCCCCAAAAACATCCCTCGGTCACATTCACCAAAGCTCTGCTTAAGTTAATACGAGGTACTCGGAATAATGGGTATGTATTCACGCTTTCCCTTTTACAGCTATTAAGACTGTATAAAGCAGCATTTGATGTTTTCTTCCAATTTCACTTCCGATACTGAGTTGCAACTAGTGGTTAGAAATAGGCAATCATATCAAAGGGAGAGTTTGTTAAAATATCCACCACCATTCGAAGTTGCATAAATTGGAGACTTGAGGGCAGAGGTCGGTGACCAAAATTAGACTACTTATGGCAGGAGTTTCCTTTTCCTCCTCTGACATCCTTACTTTCTAGCGTTCATAATGTTTGGCTGATCACAAGCTACTAAAGCCCCAGCAGACCCAAAATGTGTATAGAAACAAGAAAATGAAATACTTAATTTAGCTACAGAAACAGAGTAGGTCACAAAGTCATATAAAAAGCTTTAGTAATGCCTTGTCCTCTAGGCACAGGTGTAACCTCTCAACCCCTGAATCTATAGTGTTTGCCTTTGAAAATGTTGGACGGTACTGTATGCATAGATGCTAGTACAGCATTTAAAAGGTTTAGCAAAAAAAGGGAGATCTCTGGTTTCCTCTACTGGCCCATTTACACTATGGACGCTCAGTTCATGACATTGTATCACAGAGCTCAGCAGTAAGGACATGGGCCGGGAAGGTGAGCCACAGGGGCAGCTGTGGGTGCCAATCTGTGCCAAACCTAGAACAGCCTTCAAGGTAAAAAATCACTGGTAGAATGTTGCTGATATTGGTGGAAGGTGGTGATGTCTTTCAGCCCCTAAATACCTAGTTCAGGCTAATATGCTTCTGCATGAAATACATACTGGCAATATACAAATGATTTCTGATTTAGAAGGTTTAAATAGTTTAAACCAGGAATTAAAGGGTTAAAGTGTTTATAGAAACTCTTTGCTGAGTAAAGTCTCACTGACAGGTCCTCATCTGTGGGCCAGAGACACGTAGCCATTCTTTTCACCCATAGGACCACTGTGCCAAGTCATTTTACTAAGCAAATCCAGAGACAGCTGAACCTTCCCATAGTGTGCGCTCATTCACCCATGAGGGCATCTTTTGTATGGATATATTATCTCTGTCAGGCATTTTTTATTCATCTGTGTTATTCTTGTGAACACTGATTGTGCTCTTTTTTTGAATATAGTTTGCTGAATAACCATAGTTAAATATTTTCCCACCATATTGTTCAGCCGACTGTATCTGTCTCACAAAATGTCATTATGACATTTGTTGGTTCATGATATAAAAATATAGTATTCTGGTAAAATAAGGTCTGACTGACATGATTGGATGTGAGTTTAAAGATGTTGGCCCCTGATAAACCATTATTTTGGAGCTTTTAGTCGGTTATAGCTAGGAAATCAAGGTCTACTGAGTAGTCCTCATTCCTCGCAAGTTGCATAGTTTGTATTATGGAATATGCTATGATAACCTTTGAAGACAGGTAACTTTTAATAAAAAGCCTGAAGCCTCGCTTGCAGAGCTATGCATAAATAAAGCCTGACCCAAGAGAGGATCTTAAGGAGGCATAGGAGTGTCACAGGTAGAAATTACCTGAACAGTAACACTGGGTGCAATTTATAACTTATAGGGACACTCCAGTCATCTAATGCACTTTAATGCATATGATAGCTGAAAGGTCCCTTTAAATTGTTATGGTGTCCCCCTTCATGGGAGAGAACCCCTCCATATGCATTTGCCCCTTTTTGCCACCCCCAGTTATTTTTCTTGCATGAGATCTGTTTGGCCAAACACATATCCTCATATGTGATATACCGACTGCCAGTCACGACCCTTGTGCGTAAGTGATTTCGGTTGGAGCACTTTTCTGCCACAATCAGTGACATGAAACCTCAGACCACTGAGAAGGAGGGAAGCGGTAGCTTCTTTATAAGGTAAGTATTATCATTATTTTTTTAATGATATGCTTATGAAAGTAGCAATTGTTCCACACATTAGATATTCACTGCAGGTTTTTACTAAAAAGAAGAAATTATAGTTTTACCCGACTGGCTGCCCAGCTCGGTTCTTATAGTTTATGGACCTCTTGGATGTTCTTTACATGCAGGTTTACTATCACTGTCTGATTTAGGTTCTTACACGGACTACATAAAATATTCTTTAAAGTAGGATTTTAAACACATCCTTTTATGAGCTATTAATGTTATAAATGTAACGTGGTTATTGAATTATTTTTGGGACGTTTTTGGCCATTTATAGTATTACATTTCTATATTCATTCATAAAAAGGTATATATATTCAGTAAAGTACGTCCAGTGAGACAGTGGCTTTTAATACAGTTTATAGTTGTGGCTATGCCTTCTTTTTATATCCCTTTTTATGTCAATTACATTGTCTATAATAAGGATCATATCATTATTTGGGTGTATTGTGGTCCAGTGGATTTACTAATTTTAAAAATGTTGTTTCCTGCTGAGTGAAGGTAGCGTGCCAGAAAGTCACAAATTGTCTATCATGGGGTTTCAGAAATTCCATATAGGCGAGGAAGTACCACTCCCAAGAAGACATGGCCTGTAATAAAGAAATGTTTTAGAGGTTTATTTTAATATTAAGAAGTATTCCAGTACATATTTAATATCATTTAATAATATATTATATGCAGTAGCACAATGATGCTGTAGTTGTATTAATAGTTCACTATTGCAACTGCAGAATAACTCAACTGCAGCCCCCGACATGAACTAAATATCTATCATGTGAACTTAAAATGCTTTTCCTGTTTTGTTTGCATTAAAATTCTTCCTATGGTTTTCCTAAATCTTGTCACAAACATTCCTGTACAAGGAATCATATTTTTCAACCTGAACTTATGTAAATATGTTTTTTTATATTTTATTTTTTATTATATTTCTATGTTTAATACTCTGTTGTTGGGAAAAAAATAGCCCTATTGTTAGACTGCCCCAGCATCGCATTAAATGTTATTGATTGAAAAGTTATAGATTCTTGTCAATGGAGCACCACAGCAAAAATAGAGAATATGAAGGAAAATAATAAACAGCTTTTTCTTTTTTTTGTATCATTTCACAAACCTCTCTGGAATCCTCCCTGTATGATGTGATACAAATGTCCCGACTGATAAGTACCGTGTAACAAACTATTAAATGTAAACATTTTACATTTAATAATGCGTTATATGCTATTTACAGAATATAAATATACACACAGAGATCTAAAATGTAACCTGAAGTGGGGCATGTCAGCAGATATATAAATGAAATGGAAACTTAAAATTTGGACTGAACAATTGTTGAGGTTTGTCAGTATTTTAATGCAGAAATCTCGCTGAAGTTTCAGTTTTTAAAAAAAAAAAGGATTATCTGTAATTAATGCAGTGTGGCCTCCTTTCTAGTATTCAACAGAATGAGTAGATTAATGAGGGTCCCTGAAAAGGTCCATTATTCCCAATTGTCTCAATTATGCAAATAAAGTTTGAAATTTTTTGAGCAGGGGGAGTAGAGTTTCGGATTAAAAATTGCAGAATTCCTTCTGCAAAACAGGCATTTTTCCAGTTATATGGTCACACAGAAGGTTTAACAAATTGGAGATTTGGGTATTATCAAAGTAGATTTGTTGTGCCTTGTTCCACCATGGGATGAAAATACCCTCTGGGCATGTAGATGGGTCATGGGACTGTTAAAGGATTACCTTCAAAGGCAGTCATGAGATTTGCTTGAACAAAGAGTCTGCTCACATGCTTATCATATGAGATTCTCTTCTTAAAGTGGTGGCACTCCATCTCCTCAGGGATTCTCATCAACATCTAGCAGGACACCAAGGAGGCAAGACACAGCAGAGTAACTCAACCAACTTTCACTGCAGGCTTGTAAGCTCCAAGAAAGGCTTCAGGTAGGCTTATGCACCCTCATCTTTAGAAAGACACCATCTCAGGCAATAATCGTCTTGATTAAAGTCAGTGGATTTTATTACAGGAAACCTTAATGTGCCTTGGATAGTGCGGATGAAATTTGTGTATATTGCGGCTGAACATGCGTGTATGTGTTTTTCCAATTTAACAGTTATAGGTTAAAGTAGAATATCTTCTCAAAGGTGAAGTTTAAAAGATTAACTAAGACAATTTGAATTTTATTAATGTTATTCTGTTAGAATATTTGGCCCATTATTTCTGAGGTGCTAAATATAGTTGCTCTAGTATAAGCAAAACCTTTGTAGTGCATAGTCACTTATACCAGTTTTAACCAAACAAGGAACAAAACCCCCTCGCAAAAGATAATTATGCTTTCAACATAAGGAACTATACCGTCCTTATAAAAAAATAATATATATTTTTTATCAAAAGTATCTGCAGTATTTATCATTTATGTCAACTATTTATATGGTGTAAACGTATAGGTACAGTTTTGGACCTGAAAATTTGGTTCCAAGTTGAAATTTACAAGAAGCAACTTTTTTTCCCTGTGAATCTGTCGGATTAATTTTAAATAATTTTACTTGATCACTATAATCCATTGACTTCTGTCAGTATTATACCTGCATGTACAATTATATATATGGCTTGTGGATCACTGAAAGTATGTTGATGCACTTGGGGGCCATGTACAAAGAGTAATGTTGGTAACAAAGGCATAAAATGGTGCAAACACCATGGTAACTGCTGCTTCGTTTTTATTACAAAATTGCTCCTTATGTAAGCCCTCATTACGATCAAGTGTAAAACAGATTTCATAAATTATATTTATTCATAGCATACATGCAGCTGACTGCCATTTCTTTTCTATGAATAGAAGAATGTTAAGAATGTTAATATTCAGATGTCTTAGACACATAGCATAACTTTCATAACCTTGCATATAGAGAGTTTGTGTCATGCTACACTTGTGACTTTCTTTTGAAACATTGATTTACTATATAGACCAATGATATGGCATCTGCAGCCGCAAGTCTGCTCTATCCTGTGGGACACTGAGAACCTGCCCATTCAACCCTGGTCACGGGTAAAAACTCATACAGTAGCATGCAGATATCACAAAACTTTTCAGTAAAAAACTAGTAAGAATCATTTTCATTGAGACTGCAGGAAATATGCTTCTGGTTTTTATTATCAACTTACCCAACTTACAAAATCAATAGGTAGTGAGGATACCTAAACTGTTGTTAACCCTAGCTGGTCCTCCAGGCGCTTACACAAAACAACTATGGCTCCAAAGGCCACTTAATAAGTTAAAAAATATGGAAAGTTCCACCAAAGTCAACAAGATGTCTTGGTTACTCTAAAATTCCATAAACAAAGCAGTGATTTTACTGATTTTGAGCTGTTATGTTTAGGTGTAAGTAGGGTTACCATAGGATTTATTAGTTTTGCTGTGGGTAAACCTATAGTATTTTGCTCCTTGATTTCAAGTTAAAGGCTGTGGGTCTGCACTTATGGGAAGTTGTAAGGTCATGTTTTGAAGTGTTGTTCCAGTGATTCATCTTAGAATGTTGTTATCCATGGACACCAGTATTTATAAAAATGGTTATTGAAATCATTGGCACATATGGAATGTAGTAAAATTCCCATCTCAAAGCGTTTTAAAGCCTACTTCTCTCAAGGCCAAATGCTTCCATTGGCTTCCAGGAAATGTGGACTTTGATGGCAGTTTAGAACCATTTGGCCCATGTAGTCTGGCCATTTTTTCACGCTATAAAGACACAAACCCCAATCAGTGCTTGGTCCGTAATCAGTATTGCTCCTTTCGAGGGCTAGTCCAGGCACATGTATGTCTCTATATAAGATACATATAAGGCTGAATATTTATAACAGAACTTTGTAGATTTAGTAAAATCTTTGTAAGCGACTCGCTGATAATATCTATGTTTCTCTTTGCTGGCCCATAGCCTGAATTCTGATGTTAATCTGTTTCTTCAATTTAGTGGTTGCCAAAAATGTTCTGGTTTTTGTTTTTCTAATTCATTAGGCAAATTTGGGGCTGGTATAGTTTGGGAAGCCCAAATTAAGTAATCCACTGTGATATAGCTCTTGTATAACATACAGAGAACAGAGATACGACACATGGAATATGGCCTTTTTTCAGTCAGCGCATGTCTGCTTAAGTATTTGTGCAGGATTATTTATCGAGCTCTGAGTAAGAAGATTAAACAGACAAGGACAGTGAAACTTCAAAGGCTGGCTGAATATATTCTGTGAGTTTTACCCTGATCTGTAATGCTTGTGTTTTTATTAACTCTAATAACCTCTAAGGGGGAAAGACAAAATGGCATTTTTATATAACAATTCATATATCATGGGTTAAGACAGCAGATATGCAAGGTCCAGCCGCAAATTCCTGAACAGATGGCTTCTCAGAGGTCTCCTATGAATACATGATAATAAAAATACTTTAGGTAGAGCAGAAACTTCCGTCATCTTCAATATCTATATCACATGAATTAGAAATTAGACTGTAATTAGGAAAATATGTATTGTTATATATATATATATATATATATATATATTACGCCATTATTTAATTATATAGGTTTTTTCATATTTGATGGAAATTGCCTAGTGTACCTCCAACTAAAATTGAAAAAGTGAAGGTAAAAATATAACAAAATTAAGGAATTCTCTAGTGATTACTGCACGATAAACAATTAAAAAACAAACAAAAAAAAACCTACCCCAAAAAAATAAAAAGAAATACATACAATAGTGTGAAATGCTTATGTCCAAGTCATCCTCTAGAGCTAGACAGATTAGAGTATAATATTAGTCATGCGCTGGCTCTTCATTGCAGTTGTGTTTGTGAATTGCACATATGTATAAAGCTAGTTATGCTACATGCACTCCGTATATAGACATAACAATCCTAGCAAAAAAACAAAAAACATGTTATGAAATTTCAGTGATGACATCACTATACCCTGTTCCTATAGCTTTGCATCATTGCAATAATTCTATCACTGTGCTTATTTATGCTACAAAATAGAATTTTAGGTTACATTATATTTTTGCAATTGTACTTTGGTCTTATGACTACTGCTTATGAGGTGCCAAAGATCCCAAAAATAATCATGACAAAATTCTGAAACATATATTTAGACTTTTAAAATTCAGTTTTAAAGTATTAAATATTCAAGAAATGTCTAAGATAGAATAAAATGCTACATAAATACTATGAAAAATGGGATATTGTAAACTTTAACTTAAAAATACTTTAATAGGATAGTTTTTCAGTTGCCTTTTTGTTTACTATGATACATAATTAGTCAGCCTCATAAGAAATGGCTTTGGAAAACTGAAAGTAAAATAAAACACGGACTAGGTTAAGCGACGCTGTTGATTATGCAACACTTTACAAGTTATGTTATCGCACAAAATAAAAAAACTGAGATAATAATACCACTCCAACCATGTTTTCTGGTGCCTGGTAAGGAAATGAAAGAGCCACTACCTGATGGCTTTAAAAAAGTGATTGCAGCTGATTACATCAGAAAACCAGGAACCGTTTAGTACAAACATGTCAAAGTGTAATTTCTCTGTGCAATTTCCCTTTTTTCGTTACCACAGTCAAAAGCAAATACAGCATATTGTTGTTGACAACCAAAACTGATTTTCTAAGGTAGCTGGATTGGGTTATAATTAAGCTTTGTGTTTAAATAGATTGTAAGCTCATAAGAGCACGATGGAATCTGCTGGTGCTCTATACATAAAATATAATGGGATGTTTAAGTTCTTTGCTTTCTCACTGTTGTTCTGTTAGCACAAGTGTGGCTGCACTCGAGAATCTCTAGTTGGATCGCAGTAAAATATTTTGATGTACTTAAATACGACCCGTGCCAGATTGTCTCTACAAGGACTGGGGTTGTCACCTTGGCGTGACTGCTAAAATCATTCATGGTAACAACAGCTTTAAGAGGTCACTTCCATTCACAAATTATTATTGATGTCCCTTTAGAGAAGTTATGTGAGGGTTATTCGTAGGGTTGCAAATTGATTAACGTTTCCATCTCAATGGGAGCTCAACTCGCAACCTTGCAAGTTGGCCGCTGCTCAAATTGAAAGCCACAAGTCAAACTCCCATCGACTGAAACAGGAGCTTGGGAGTTCAAATCACATGCATTGTTGTGCATTTGCTAAAAGCATGCAAAAGTACTGGATTTACTAATATGTCATCAACAAATCTAATTTTCTCACTTCCATAAAATGAATGTGTAAAAACAGACTCAGTTGCTCAGTTTGCAATGGCACATACCAAAAGGTCATGCATGTGTTACAGTACTATGGCCTAGAACAAATTTATATGAGGTTTATCATATTATCTTCATGACATTTTAAAGGTAAATTTGTGGACTAAATAAAACTCTAAAAATTTAACTTTTAGTTTGAGGATTCTTCTTTTTATAATTCTCTTTTGATGCCATAATAAATAGTCTATAGCAATTACAAACTGATCAGCACAAGGTTACATTACAGAATATATCATTGGACGTCCAATTGGATTACTACTGAGTGGCTTGATGGTTACACATTTCATTTTGTCTAATATTGAATTCACGTTTAAGTTGTTCTTGCTTTCTAGGGTCAAAAGGCTTGGATAGAAAAAACATTTTCCAAAAGAGAATGCATCTACGTAATTGCCAATAGCAAAGACAGCAACAGGTACCTGGCATTAAAGCAAACTATGTAATGTTATTATAATTGTGTATTCCAGAAGGCCCCTTTCAGTAGCGATACAGCTTCTAGAGTACGGAAACATATTCTTATAGCAGAACTTTAGAAAACGTTACCAAATAGTAACCATAGTTACTGTAGAAAATACAGCGGTGTGCCTTTAAGTCACAAAGCGCCAGGATATGATGTCATAAACTGGCATTCCTCTGTGAGGACTGAGAAGCAGCTGGGACACTCTGGGTCAGGTATAGGGAAACTCTTAATGTATATACTTTTCTATGTACAACAAGCCCCTCCCACACTGGCAAGCCCCACCCCCTCATAAAGTCACTCTGCCAGGAGAGGGAGAACTCTGTGCAGCATGCCTCAGTATGTTGTTATGTATGACCCCTACAGGAGGAAAGCGTTAAACCTCTAAGCCTACAAGGTCCTTTGGAGCACTTCAGTTTAAGTAGATCTTCTGTCTGTGCTTTTGGTTGGTCCCTCAAACTTATCTTTATCATATTTATACCGTATTGGCTTCTGTTACCTAGGACATTGAAAAATGAATGACATTCATGTAAGCAGTGATGGTAATACACTACACACGATATGCATTTTCTCAGCTACATGTGCATTGCCTGAGTTTTACAGCGCGCAGGCACATTTCTGAGCAGTCTTGAAAAATGGGACACTGCCGTTGGTAATGCCAACAAGTTAAGTTCAGTCAATAACAAACAGGTGTTGGGTGCTATGTTTTTATGTTTAATAAATTATATTAATGCAGATTACATGCTGCAGTAAAGGATTGTCACAGTGTATATAATCCAGTGTTTATAATGGATGCATTGTTCTTGTAATAGAATACAATATAAAGACTGTGTTATAATTGTAGGTGTTATTGTGGTCAGCTCATTAGTCAGCATGTCCCGCTTCCGCAAAATGCTACAGCTAACAAAAATGGGGAAGGAAGCAAGCAGGTGGAAGCTGTGCCTGAGAAATGGTCAATTAGTAAGCACACCCAGCTAAACCCTACTGATGCTTTTGGTATTCTGGAGTTCCAAGGTGGAGGACATTCAAACAAGGCAATGGTAAGTCTTTCATGTGGCAAAAAAAGCTAAATATAAATTTACAGGGTGCAAATACCAAATTGTATTCGAGGCTGGATTCCTTCAGTGGTCTTACCACAGCACAATCAAGTAAGAAGTATGGCATCTTTGTGTCCACTGTAACATGTAGGAGGATCTCCATACCATAGCTCTCTTTTCACTTGGTTGCAGAATGCATTAGTAGACAATGAGGACTGTGGTGTCATCAACATTGTGCTTGGGGTCAGAGGCAGGCAAAAAATGTTTTGTGATGGGCATTGGACTAAAAGCTTCATAAGTAGCCTGGACTTTAACAAGCATGATAGCACAAATGAACAGATCTACTTATTGAAACTGTAAAACTAATTTTAAGTATATATATATATATATATATATATATATATAATTATGTTCGATGTTCAGATACCATCTATTATCAACCAAACCAAAAAGTATATTAATTTGGCAGACAATTGTGTTTTGTAGAAAACAAATACGCTAAGTAAGTAATGCTTTCTGCTATAGTCCCCACTTTTAAGCTAAAGTCTTTTCAAAATAAACACTGACTAAAGCGCAAACTATAGGTTTTCAGATGTATTTAAAGGTGCTTAAAGTTTGCAGATGAAAGGTACACTTCAAATTTTGATTAATCTACAATTTCATAAAATGATCGTCTTTGATATAGGCAGTGCTATATAATGTATTTACCAGGTATGGTTAAAATATTATTTTTCAGTACATCCGTGTATCATATGACACAAAGCCTGATGCTTTGCTACACCTCATGGTGAAAGAATGGCAGCTAGAACTTCCGAAACTACTAATATCTGTGCACGGAGGACTCCAGAATTTTGAAATGCAGCCTAAGCTGAAACAAGTATTTGGGAAAGGGTTAATCAAGGCTGCCATGACCACCGGAGCCTGGATATTCACCGGGGGTGTCAGTACAGGTATGAACACTGTTCGGGAGGTAAACCCTTTTTATTTTTTAAACGTTCTAAGCCACCAGAAAGAAGAAAAATCATGGTTACCCTTAGACAGTATAGAAAATATGACCTGGTGAGTTTGTTTTCATATCTAAAGAGTATTTAAGTGTTAAACAATGTACACTGGGATCTAGAATAACTACTGTAAATGTACTGGTTACACCGGTCTCTGCTTTTTCCTGTTTCACTAATTTTCTATCTAGAGCACACTATGTATACTGCATTGAGGTAACTAACCTATTGTCCAAGTCCCATTGTCCAGGCCATGGATACTCAAAGCACTTTCTGCTACTGGGCATTTATGGGTGGAAGTTAGATAGGAGATCTAGGTGTGGTAATGTTTTATGCCCACGTGGAGTCTTGGGCTACATCTTCATGAAATTATATATAGGCTAACACCTCTTATGTGTTGGATCTTACAACAATGAAAAAAAAATGTTATATTGACATTTTACATGGATCATAGGACATTTATGCAACATTTTTGGTGGGTGGGATATAATGAGACCTATGAACCAAACTTTGTGATCCAGTCTTCACTTAATAAACCATTCAGCCATAAGTTGTCCAAAGACTTTTGTAGTTAGCTGTCCAGATATTTTTTGCCAAATATGTACCACTTCAAAGTAATCAACCAAACAAGTTGCGCTTCATAGTTATATCATTTTTGGTTTCGCAGGTGTAATTCGCCATGTTGGAGATGCCTTGAAAGATCATTCTTCCAAGTCCAGAGGACGCATATGTGCCATAGGGATTGCACCATGGGGTATTGTAGAAAACAAAGAAGACCTTATTGGAAGAGATGTAAGACACTTTGCAGCATTGGGCTGTGGAATCCAATTTAAAGTGTCCAAATTGTCCAAGAGAAAAGGTTGCATGCGCCATTCAATGTGGTTGAAATCCCTAAACTGTATATTGATAAAAATATGGCTTATCTGTGCATGTGATATTTGGTGTAAAGATTATATTTAACTATTTTGCTAGAGGGCTATTAACTTCAATAGACAAAGGCTTTGTGATTCAGATAGACTCAACATAAAATCAGCTTATCTACTGTCCTCTAATGTTCTGAAAGCCCTGAAGAGTAAAACACTCTGGTGCCAGGATGCAGAATTTTCTATTTACCCAGTGTTTTTATGCCATATCAGTGTAATATGTGAATGTTCCAACATTACATAAACTGAATGTATTTTATATAATTTTCTTTGTTATAATAGGTAACAAAACCTTATCAGACAATGTCAAATCCCCTGAGCAAACTCTCTGTGCTGAACAACACTCACACACACTTCATCCTGGCTGATAATGGTACATATGGTAAATATGGAGCAGAAGTTAAATTACGCCGCCAGCTAGAAAAACACATCTCTTTACAGAAAATCAATACACGTGAGTATCTTTTGATCTGGTCTGATTTCCTCTAAAAAATAATATATCTAATATATTGGAATACATATAATATTGGTGATTCATCAGGATTGTCACGACCTTCAAACTGCTATAATTGAGGAAGCACCTTCAGTTCTTCCAACATGGTTCAACAATTGTACCTCTAAGTTGCAGTGTGCAAACTAATAGATACTGTGCATATATATATGTGCATCAAAACTGACACATAGGGCCCTACCAGTCACATGTTCTGGCCTTCAGTGGAAGGACTAGAGAAAGGGTGGTGGGACGATCAAGCTCCCCAGTGCACCCCTACTGAGTGGGCTGGTTACAAGAGAGATATCTCCCCAAACAGCCATCCTTAGCACATCCTGATCAGAATGCTGGCATATAATGTCATATCCTGGCACGCAGTACAATGGACGGCAGCCACAGAGGTAAAGTAGGTGCAGTGCCTGACATACACTGCAGGTCTCAACAACTATACGATTCTTGTTTCAAACAAAAAGAACTCCATGGCTTCTAACAAGAAATCTCTAGACCTCCCAACATTTCAAATGGCTGACAAGAGGTCCCCTTGTTTTAGGGAGTTTAACTGGGACCTTTGGTTTTAACTTTAGGGCAAGAAGAACCTAGTTGCTATTTGCACAAATACATTTTATGTGCCCTTTGATACCAATAAATATGCCAGAAAAATCAGAGGTACTACAATAACAGGATAGCAGGGTCTTTGATGTGCAACTGCGTTTCAAGATTGAGAAGCATGGGTCTGCACTTCTTTTGATCACACTAATTCTTTGGCTATAAACTCTTTTACAATGTATCATCTTGGTATTTATATAGCACTGCTGCTTATCGTAAAATGAAAAAATGTAGGAGGCTTTACATAATAATGATGATGATGACTTTGGTATGGGCGCACAAGATGTTTAGGCCCAAGGCATAAGTGGATGAGAAGAAAGGAAAACATTAGGGAATTTAAAAAGACAAATATTTGTGAACAGACAGAATATCACTTTAAATTTAACAAGCCTGTAGATTTTTTTTAGAAGCAGAGTTAATGCTAGCTCTTTCTCTAACATAAATAATAGATTCAGACATACAAAATCAAGCAAACTCTATTGTACATGTTATTGTCAAATTGTTCATTGCCAATTAAAATTTTATTGTTAATTTTACTCTGCCCTATTGATGTATCTATAAATGTAATAGCGTAGAGATCATTGTGGTATACCTTAGCACAGTAATGATGAGTTATAATATATTGGTTCCCTAGGGCCTGTAAAAGCAGCTCATGATGACTGACATGAATACATGATGGACAATGATGATGTGGCAGATGGGTTTCCCTTTGTCATCCTATGCCTGGTATTAATGGCAAGGCAGGGACAGCAAAGGGATGCTCAGTTGTCATCTCTTGCAAACTTGACCAGCTGGACTACGTTGAAATTAACTGTTTGCATTTTTGCGTGAACAAAATAATAATAATAATAATAATAATTAGCCTGGTTGTGGTTTGCCCACTGGTTGGCAAATTACTTTAGCCTGCTTGTAGTATTCACAAACCCACTAGAAAAGAAAATACAATAACAAGGCAAATGTCTGTGTTTATGTCACAGGGCTAGGGCAAGGTGTGCCAGTGGTGGCACTTATTGTGGAAGGTGGCCCCAATGTAATCTCCATAGTCTTAGAATGCTTACGGGAAGAACCACCCATCCCTGTAGTCGTGTGTGATGGAAGTGGGAGAGCCTCTGACATCCTATCGTTTGCGCACAAGTACTCAGAGGAAGCAGGGTAAGGTGATAAATGCATATTTTCACATGTAATGTGTGTTTTGTAATAATTCTAAATAGTTATCTGATTAAATGGGAAGATAGTGCTGTTGCTCTGGTTATCTTCACTGTGTGTTTTTTAGGATAATCAGCGAATCACTTCGTGATCAGCTTCTTGTTACCATCCAGAAAACATTTAACTACAGCCGGAACCAGGCTCACCAACTTTTCATTGTTCTTATGGAATGTATGAAGAAAAAAGAGCTGGTAAGATTCTGTCTCTCTGCTACACCCCTCTCTTCCTTAACCTTCACACAATGTGCGCTCCTCTGTCTCACTATTCTCTGTTAGAGTTTCTTTCTTACTTTCCATCTCATTCACACAGAAAGTGATGTTGAAGATAGGGCTTAATAATAGTACGTAATAGTATCTGCCTAAATCATAAGTACAGCACATATTCATTCTTATATGTAGGTATATTGTAAAGATATACTATTGATGCCAAATAAATTAAGGCTCTGTAAAGGTCACTGGTAAATGTATTCCCAGTAGTACAGACAGTTGCAATGTGGACGGACTTTGCTTACCTTTTCTACACATCTGCACATCGATGATTAATACAACTGTTTGTCACTGAATAAATGCCTTGAATTAAGTGCTACCGAGGTGTATAACACACATTTCTTGAAACTCAAACATGAATATTAATCATTCCAAATTAATTTTACATGTTTGGTATAGAATCTGCCATTTCTGGTGTACTTGATTTCTGACCATCACGTCATTTATATATACCTGGGAACTCCCCAAGGGGGGCCCATCAACGTAGATCTCCCTTTCCTTACAAAAGACAGGGAGAAGATGGGGCCACGATAAAGGAGACAGGGTATCCATACATAGGGGCAAACATGGGGCAAACCCCAATTAAACTTTTGAGGGGCTTGTGAGTGGGGAGAAGCTGGGTGGGAGTAGGAAGACGCTGGGCAGGGAATTAACATTAGTAGGCGCCATTCCCTGACACAAAATTGAAGACACTGTTTTAAAGCCACGGAGAAGTAGCATAAACCCTGGAGCTCTGGTCCATCCACCATTGAAGAGAATCTAGCCAGGCGTGACCCTTAATAATACATGGTAGTAGAAGTAGTAAGATGAGTGCCTTCATCTTACTGTAAGTAACTATTTGTAAATAAACACTAGTAGAAATGTGTTTCACTTTCCAAATTTATATATATATATATATATATATATAAGTAAAGTTTAAATACACTTGGTGCATGTTGAAATTTTCAACATCTGGTAACTGTCTAAAAATGTGGTTTATTCCTACAATAAAGATATGTTATGTCCCTCATCAGTTTCGTGTCTTTGTGACTAGTTATTGTGCCATTTTTCATGTAGTCATTCCAACTTTGCCATATGTTTGATACAAAAATCACACAGAGGATTTAGGGAGAAATTGTTTGCTTTGATGAAAAATTGCAGACATATGCAAATGCATTTAAGTATTGACACAAGCTACCAGGAGAACTGCTGAACTGGAAAGACAGCAGATGCGTACGAAAGTGGTGCTGTGGTCCTGCTACAGAATAGGTGACATGGTTTGGAAGAATTAAAGTATGACAAACTATTTCAGCTCATGGCGTTGACAATACTCTTTTTAGCAACAAGTTAAAGTTTTACTTTGTTGAAAGGGATACCTGTAATAGATCTCCAGTGGTAAGTAGTAAAGGGAAAAAACATAAATACAATAAAGGAATTTAAGAAAGGATTGGATGAGCATAAAGCTACCCTAAATAATTACGGTAATAAGTAAAAGGTGATAAATGTTTTCTTATATGTAACCTTTATTCAAACAGATATTAAAAAGTGATTTAAATTGGCAGACTGCATAGGATAGTTTATTTGCAACAGTAGTTTTGTACCCATGGGGATGTAGACTAGCAATAGACAACTCTGGGAAATGTATAGAAAATGTTACTGTTTTAAAACAACATTTTATTTCCTTTTTTTTTTTTCTTTTCTTAAAAAAACATTTTATTTCTTAATGTTGTGCAACTGATGGCACCAACCAAGCTGCAATATGTTCTATTGGATTATGCCAGTCATGTCACCACCATCCCACACACATACACAATGCCTATGTGACTTCCCACATTAAATAATAAACACTGATCGTTGGATTTTAACCATAGCATAATAGAGAAATACCTGGGACCTCCGAGCCTCTTGATCAGTTTCTTCATTCTCTGAGCACGGGAGCTACATTTGGCCATGCCCACTCTCTGCTTACTTTCTGCCCACTTTCTTCAGCCAATATATGGGGTTAGCCCTGCCCTGAAAGTTCCCAGATATAGCAATCAGTTAATAGCCTAATTAAATGGAATTTGTAAGGACAAGAACATAGGACCGTATGCTTCTAACATCAAACATGTGGCATGCTGCTATTACTGAGAAAAATGAAAACACCTTGGCTTTAGAAGCTAAACAGATATTGACAAACAAAACAGTTTTCTTTAATGTAAAAAAATATTTTACTAAGGCCTCAGACAGTCCAATCTGAAAAGGAAACCAGCTCTGAGATATAGGTCTACATATATATATATATATATATATATATATATATATATATATATATATATGGGTTATTTAAGTCAGGACAGCTTTGACCTGTCAAGTGCACTATATGGCCACATGACCATCACACTTATGTGAGCTTGTTAAACATAACAGTCCAAAACCACGAGTATTTAATATGGGCTTGCAAGTGGCCTGCATAGAGCCCTGGCCTTGTGCCTATAACAACCTCAACTCTTCTGGATAGGCTTTACACAGGATTTTGGAGGATTCTGCAGGAATTTGTGTCCATTCATCCAGTAGAGCATTTGTGAGGTCAGGCACTGGTATTAGCGAGCCTGGCTTGCAATCTCTGTTCCGGTTCATCCCAAAGGTGTTCAGTGAAGTTAACTGTAACATTAACATCACCCTACATTGGAACTAAGAATCAAACCCTGGAAAACAGCCCCAGACCATAATCCCCCTTCCACCAAACTTTACAGTAGGCACAATGGCGTTTTGCATATTGATCTTCGGCTTGTGTGCAGCTGCTCAGCCATGGAAACTCATTTCCAGAAGCATTTTGGAACTCTGTATTCAGTGATGCTACAGAGACCGGGCACATTTTACACACTTCAGCACTAGGCAGCCTGTTCTGTGAGTGTGCATGTTCTCATGCTTTGTGGCTGAGGAGTTGTTACTCCTAGATAGTTATACTTCACACCTGAAATGCTGGGGGTATGGCAATCATACCCTTGATATACGGTATACTAAATGTTAGTTGATTTCTCTAAGTGGTTTGAACCTGAAAAATCTTTGAAAAGGCAAGAAGCCCAACATAAAAAAACAGCGGACAGCAATGCTTGTACACAGGAGGCACACTGCGTGGTGCCAGCCTATCTACCAGCACCTACCAGAATCCACTCTATGAAGCATAGCTAATATCTAATTTCAGGAAGAAAAGAAAGTTTCAATGGCTGCTGTTGCTTGAAGCTCCTATTAAGAGACGTGTCACAAACCTAAGATCTGTTAGCCCCTATGTTAATCTGGCCCTACCTCTAGAGAAGCATTTCTGAAGTGTGGCCACCATGTCAAGTTAATACTTGTACCAGTGATACATGGTAAAAGTTTAACAGTTAAGAGTCCTACCAAATAGTTTAAAATAAATAAAGGCTCCAGGCACTCAAGGGTTCCAGCTCAGGCAGATTTATTGAAGGACAACACCAACAACGCTTTGACCTCACAATGAGGTCTTTATCAAGTTGCTGTCTATCTTTTAATAAATCTGCCTGAGCTGGAACCCTTGAGTGCCTGGAGCCTTTATTTATTTTGATCTACTGGGGAGCTGGCCCTTCTTGGCACAGTTAAGCACCTGAGTTCCTTTGGTGTGTGTGCAGATTCCTCATTCTGGTGACCTACCAAATAGTTTGACAGAATTCTCATCTCAAGGAATTCATTACGACCCCAGGGCACTTACTGTGAGCTCTATAATTTGTGAGTAGCGCTTTACAAATTACGGTGTGACACCTTGTAGGACTGGCTCTTGAGCAAGACTGTCTTTGCTTATGGTTTGATGTTATCACTTCTGTACTTACTTCCAAAGTTGCATAAATAGTTGTTCTGTGCTTTGACGGTTTCTGAAAAATGCAAGGAGACCTGCAATGCCAATCTCTCTCCTGATGCTTCAGTTTTCTTTGTCAGCCACGTGAGCTGATTAGGATCGGATTGATTTATAGTGAATCACTTACCGAGGTAACCAGGCCGAGTGGAGCTGTAATAAAGCTACATACCGAGACTCTTCACGCACGTAAATATCAATGGTCAAGGCTTGTCAGGATTTCCTCTCTAAATATATAAAGTGAAATCAGCACACTCGTAGTTGGTATCTTGCTGTGATACCCCATGCTGACAACAGTACTTTACATACCACCGAACTGGCAAAGAAGAGTTTGTGTGCCCCAGTCTTTTATGTAAACAACGTGTTAATTTAATGAATCCTGGGAAAAAAGTAGGCCAATGCTTCAAATAAGAGCATTTAGTTTAATTTAGTTACACATACATTGTTTGCAATAAAATCAATAGATGTCAAATTAGGTAGATATTTCACAAGGTAACAGTATATTCTAAATAATCCAACGGCCAGGTTTCCATGACATTGACAAAGTAAAAGTGTACACTTTTTATAGTTTTTCTTTATAATATACTTCAACTTAATGACTTTTGGTATTCATTAAAGTACATTTAAGGTATAGAGTTGTAATGTGTTATCCTTAGAAAGAGAGAAAGCAAATTTGTTAAAGATGATACATTTTGGCTAACTGACAAATAATGGATTGGAAGCTTTCAAGTCTAGGTCTTTTCTTCAGATATATATTATTATTATTTATTGTTTTATATAGCGCCATCAAATTCCGTAGCGCTGTACGATGGGTGGACAGGACATAACAAGTAGTAGGTAACATAATTTGACTTACAGAGACAACAGGTGAGGAGGGCCCTACTCAAACGAGCTTACCATATATATATATATATATAATGTACAAAAATGGAGATGACTCAAAGTAATATGTTCCAATACATAAAACAGTAAGCTATACTTTCTCTATAGTATAACTGTTTTTAGTCTAACCCTTTTCCCGAACACCCATGGAAATGTTTGCAAGTGGGTTGATTCAGAAAGCAAGTTTGTCTTTAAGAATTCTATAACAATATAGTTTGCCTAAATTAGTGTTTACTGAATGTCTGTGCAGTCTCTTATGGATAGCAAATGGTTCTCCCTGTATTATCAGTAGCAAAAGGAGGCAACAGTGGGCAGATTTACACGCCTGAAATCAATAGACTTTGGAGGAGGGTCCAAGGCTATGAATAATCACCCTTGGCACCCCTAAAGATATGGTGCCCTGAATAATTACCTAGCAAGACTGCAGGTGGTAGTGACTTAATATTTCATGCTCAGACAGACTATATTACCCTGTGGAAAAGATGGTCCTCCAGAAAGTGACTATTTATTAGTCGAAGACTGTTTATAAGCAGTATATATGGCTTCAATTATTTGTATTTAGAGATGATGCCTGGATCTACTAGATATTGGAGACACAACAGCAGGTTACGTCTCCCGCAGTGCTACCATTTATGACATTACATTTCTTTTGTAAAGTAACATAAATGTATACATAAAGATGTATCAAATTCTGGATACATATCCTTGGACTTTAAAACTTGGTTTGTTTTTCAATCTTCTTGTGGACAGTCTTAATAATCTTACTTAATGTAACACTAGGACCTAATTCACAACTGTGTTTGTATTATATTGTCAGTGTATATCATTGTCCCTGCTTGAATCTCTTATTGCCTTACATATTGTTATTTGCTTCTATTCGCTTACCTGTTTGCTTAGATAACCGTGTTCCGTATGGGGTCAGAAGGTCAACAAGACATTGAAATGGCCATCCTAACAGCGCTTCTTAAAGGTAGGACACCATGTGATTGATGTACAGTTTACAGCCCGGCTTGACTTCCCTCATTCCATGAAGCATGTGGAAATCCCTTTACAAGGACCCATCACCATTGCTCAACTCTAATCACCAATATAGTGCTGTGGAATATGTAGGGTTGAATATACTTCCCAGTCAACTATAGGATTGTATAAATCATGAAAGGGCTCCTGATCCACTACGCCCATTAGTCTGCTGTGGTATCCATGAAAAATTAGCCGCCTAAACAAATCCATAGCCTGCTGGGCTGGTGGTCTGGGGATGGACAGGCCCTCCACCAAGCCGTGGAGGAAATCAAACTATTGGGCAATCATGCTCCCAGGTGTGCCGTTGCTTAGACTTACATTATGGAGGACATTGCTGAACCTGCGCAGACTCCATAGCTGCTGTTCTCAGGCCTTGCACATCCTTAATAACAGTGTTGGGATATGATACCATGTCTCATCAATTAGCTGTAAGAAGGGCAGCCGAAGATAACCCCCTAACTTCAGTTTTTTATGTTTTCTTTTAGTGATGGTGGATTGTGCAAATTGAGTTTATTAGTAATCTTTTCTCTTTTCTACAGTTAGCATACATATTACTTGTAATATGTATAAATAACTAATATTAATATTACCATGTCATCAATTTTTTTTTATTTATAATGTTTAAAAGTGAATGACTTAATTTTGTAACAATTATTGAAAAATTAATTTTACCAGTGAAGGTTGCATATATATTATCTGTTATTTTTTTGCAAGGTACAAATGCATCTGCCCCTGATCAATTAAGCTTGGCGTTAGCATGGAATCGTGTTGACATTGCACGCAGCCAAATTTTTGTTTTTGGACATCAGTGGCCGGTAAGAGAAGATGTTAAAATATTAATTCAGCAAGCAATAAAACTTAACTTTATTGAAAGGAAATGAGACTCAGTTGTTCATTGCATCTGGTTTTTATCACTAGCCTCTAGGAAGCCTTACAGCAGCTGATGGGTCTGCACAGGATAAAGAGAAGAGGTCACCTGCTGCTCAAGCTAAAGCACCAAGAGGAAAGGCCAAAGGAAAGAAAAAAGGGAAAGGAAAAGAGGAGCCTGAGGAAGAGACTGATCCAAGGAAGATTGAACTTCTAAATTGGGTCTGTACTTATTTGATTTTCTTGGTATCATTCCTGCAGAATGTTCATGGCTGATCACAGGAGATGATGTTTTCAAAACACCATAATCAGGACCTATTTCCAGTTCAGCTAGAAAGGCATGTTTATTGGAAAAACACAGTTGAGGAGGTGTTACAGTCTAAAGCTCACTGATTGATGAGTTTGAATTGTCCTAGTAACAATAGTTCTGCTTAATAATAATGATTATATTATATTTAATTATTATTACATATTAAAGTTTGCTCTGTCTCACCAAGCTTTTATTTGTACAGCACACAGTGGTACTGACAGCTACCATATAACTATATTATAAGCAGCGGCTTAAGACTCTCGCTGATCCGTTTTGTAATGTCTGCTCTCCAGGTGAATTCTTTAGAACAAGCAATGATGGATGCTTTAGTTCTCGATCGGGTGGATTTTGTGAAGCTTCTAATTGAGAATGGAGTCAACATGCAGCGTTTTCTTACTATTCCCCGACTGGAAGAACTGTACAATACAGTGAGTATAACATAAACAACTGCTTTATTTACTGGCTCTCACGAAGGTGGAGAAGATAACATTTTGCTCAGAGTGTTTCTTTGTAAAGATTGAAGCCTTTACAAAGCTATATTAAAAGCTGTAGCTAGAGCTACATTAAAAGAACAGTAAGTAAGTGGCTGTATTAAGAAAGTAAGTGGCTGTATTATGATACATTATTAAGCAGTGTATTCTATGGTCAAACCCTTGGCATAAGTCAAATGTCTATTATGTCTATTACATATAAGAGTATGTCTGTGTTTAATTTAAACTCACACCATAAGTTGTATTCCCTTCTGTGAATAAGTCTACAGATAAGGTATATAGAAGAGGACAACACCCTACGACACAAAAGGTCAGGGTTTCTTGTTATTTAATACGTAGAGGAAGAACTATAAATGTTTACTTTTGTTGGATCAATATATATATATATATATATATATATATATATATATATTTAACCCCTTAACGTCCATTGCCGGGTCAGGCACGTCATGCAAAACGGTCACTTAACGACCTATGACGTGTCTGACACGTCATGAGACTTAAACAAGCTTAGAAAGTGATCAACGATCGATGTCGAGGCATTCAGCAACACCAAGATCGGCATCATGGGCCATGTCTGGCCCCTCCCCGGGGCGTCAACAACCCCCATAAATTGTATGGCGGCGGACGCCCGTTTTAAAAGTGTTTAGGAGGCGATCAACGATCACCTCCTAAACTTCAATGGTGTCGCTGGAATGCCTCGATCAGGGGGCATTAAGCGACACCAAACACTTACCCCAGGTCACAGCCGCTACTGCCGGTGATCTTCGCCATCCGCAAGATGGCGGCCGCCCGGGAAAAAAAAAAATAAAGTTGAAAAAGTTTGCTAGATGGTCTCCAGACCCTCTAGAGAACTCTGGCTCCACTTGCAGGTTGAATACAGGTACTGCATTCAACCATACAAGTTAATGGAGCCCAGTTTTCTAATCACTGTGATTAGTAAAATATAAAAAAAAAATAAAAAAAAGGGGGGAAAAAAGCTTAAAAAAACCATGGTAACATTTAAAAATTATTATGCATCAGAGGAACTATCCAGTTCCAGCAAAATGTAAAAAAAAAAAGTCCAAAAAGAATAAAATAAAAAAATAAAGTTTATTATTATGAGCAAATGCTAAAATTAGCGCTTTATCTTCCCAAAAATCCTGACATGGAAGAATTTAAATAAAAGCATTTCAAATACCCAAGGGGTGTCTAATTTAAAAAAAATAATGGTTTGATGGGGTAAATTGGAGTGGCCGGGCTCAAAGATACGGCATACTGACCGAAATGGGGGAAAAAAAAGTGCACTTCCAAAATGTGACATTTTAACCCCAAACACCAGACAAACCCATACATGTGGGGTATGACTGCACTCGGCAGATGTTCCTGATCACACTTCGGGGTGTTTTTTGATAGTAATGTATACCTGGAGCTATAAATTTATACCTAAAGTACAATTTGTGTGAAAAAAATACCAAAAAAAAATACTACCACAAAGTGTGGCAAAGGCTGGTGGTAGAATCTGATGCATGGAAAGGGTTAAATACTACCATTTTAAGTACCTTTGGGTGTCTAGTTTTCAAAAATATATGGTTTGATGGGGTAAATTGTAGTGGCCGGGCTCAAAGATAGGGCATAGGCACAGACTGACCAAAATAGGGAAAAAAAAGCGCACTTCCCAAATGTGGCCTTTTAACCCCAAACAGCAGTCAAACCCATGCATGGGTGGTATCACTGTACTCAAGAGATGTTGAACACATATTAGGGTGTTGTTTGATAGTGACGTATACCTGGAGCTATAAATTTATACCCAAAGTACAACTTGTGTAAAAAAAAATACCAAAAAAAATACTAACACAAAGTGTGGCAAAGGCTGGTGGTAGAATCTGATGCATGGACAGGGTTAAAATACTAGCGTTTTAAATACCTTGGGGTGTCTAGTTTTCAAAAATATATGGTATGATGGGGTAAATTGAATTAGCCAGCTTCAAAGATGGTCCTATTAGGACCTGGGGGCAGAATGACCAGATGTAAAATTTCCAAGTTAAAAAATGTGCACCTCCTAAATATGGCGTTTTACCTCCCAAACAACCCGACAAACCCATGCATGGGGGTATGACTGTACTCGGGAGATGTTGCTGAACATATTTTATTATTTTTTTTATGGGAAATTAGATAATATGATCAAAACAATGGTATCTGAAGAAAGCCCTCCTTGTCCTAAATGAGTGAGGAGAAAATTACATCTACACACAAACACCGCAAAAGTGTTGAAACAGCCTCGGTCCCAAATGGTACAAAAGGTAAAACACAGCCTGGTCCTTAAGGGGATATATATATATATATATGCAATGGCAAGACGTAAGTAAGTAAGTGACCCTTTGGCGTTACCTACATTTATGCATATATTTGTCTTAAAATATGATATGATCTTCATTTAAGTTATAATAATGAACAAACACAATCAATGTTAACTATTAACACACAAATTATTGTATTCATCTTTTCCATATCAAATACATAATTCAAACATTCACAGTGTGGGTTGGAAAACGTATGTGAACACCTAGATTAATCATGTCAACAAAAGCTAATTGGAGTCAGGCGTTAGCTAACAAGGAGTATAATACATGAAATGGGATGGGAGGTGTGTTTTAAAGCTATTTTAAGTTTGCTGTTTTCAATAACTATCTCCTGATGAAACCGTGCCTCACAAAAATGAATTTCTGAAGACCTACAATCAAGAATTGTTGATTTGCATAAAGCATAATCTCAAAGAGTTTACATATGCATCAGTCCACGGTTAGACAAATTGTTTATAAATGGAGAAGATTTAGTACTAACACTACTCTTCCTAAAAGTGGGAGGTTTTTTTTGGTTTTTTTTAAATGTCATTTGATTTCTTTTCTTGCAGAGGCTGGGCCCCCCAAACACCCTCCATTACCTTGTAAGAGATGTAAAGAAGGTAGGCTATTAAAGCTAAAATAATAAGAACACAGGTAAAAATATGGACACACAGTATGTGTCTCCTTTGGAATTTTAATAACCTGCATTAATAAATTCATACATTAATGGTGCTTGGAATTAAGCAGTTGTCAAAAGTGGAAAGGATGAGACACTATTACATGAGCTTGATGACTTACTGATTCAGTGTAGTGCTTGTTGAGGAAAATGTGGAGAAACATAGCTCTAATCCAATATGTATTAATCTTGTCAATATGTCATCATTCATTTCATTCATTTTGTGTGCATTAACATATTTCTTTTTCTCATTTTCCATGTTCTGCTTGCTATTTTGCATCTTTGCGACTCACTCATGATGCAGCGACTGACTAGGGGATTCGGTTGGGTTAACATGGAGGTGAATAGCTTAGTTTAGATGGTAGAACCTCTTAATATTGAATGTCACTTATTCAGAAGAACTACCCCTCTGTGCAAGTCTTAAAGTTTAACATTTTATGAAACTATTTACAAGAAAAATGAATATCCCAGAGCTCGATGTGGACTGGCACTTGCATTGTATCTGATTTAGTTATCTGATACACAGTATAATACATTGACTGGCAATTTAAACAGAATGGCTACACATGATGGGAGATCGAGCATCAGTAGAAATGAAAATGCTTATCTTTCATCGATGATGTCATTATTAATGGGATATTTGACATTCTCCTAGCGTTCTTTAACAGGTCAGAGTAAAAGCATGTTCTTGCTTAAACCATATTTGTTCTCAGGTTAAGGTATTCTTAAAATATGCTGTCTTAGTGATCATAAAATCCATGCCATCCACTTTCATTCATTATGGGGAAATCACCACAAGCTCTTTTTCTAACAATGAACTTTTTATAGGGGTTTTAGTTCTGATATCGTCTGTTGTGCCTCCATCAAAGAGATTATTGTATTTTATCAGGGCAATCTACCCCCTGATTACCATGTCAGCTTGATCGACATTGGCCTTGTGCTTGAGTACCTGATGGGAGGAGCTTACCGTTGTCACTACACCCGGAAGACCTTCCGCACACTCTACAATAACCTCTTTGGACCAAAGAGGGTAAGCCTCTGAGATATTCAAAAAATGATGTTTCTACGTATACTCCTATTGTGACATTTGAAAAGTCACATACTGATTTTGTTGTGGTATAAATCTTTTTTTTTTCTCTTTTTATTTGTAGCCAAAAGCTCTTAAACTTTTAGGAATGGAGGTAAGTTTTTTAAGTTTCTTTGGGTATACTGCCATATCCCGACAGATTTAGATAAGAAAATAAAACAAATATAATCCAATGAAGTAATCTAATAGACAAAATCATCAAAAACATATCCATGATAAATCACCAAAGTTTGTTAATTGTCCCTCTTGAGTATGTCATAGTTAGCAAAGTTTTGAGTATATTTTTTGGTATACTTCAAACCAAGGAAACCGTTTTGCGTCTTCAGTCTGGAGAACGATAAGTAAAATGTTAGGTACAATACATTGTTAAAACATAATTGCAAGCGTACAGAAAGTATCAACTAATTTGTGCAAGAGGGAATAGCAAAGGATATCAATAATGTAATGTTTTCTAGGGTCATAAAAGCAGTGAAATGGGACACATACTAGTACGAGGTGTTTTGGACACCTGACACACTCATCAGCATTACTGTCAGTTTATGAAACATTTTTCCTCATCACAAACACTAACTATACAGCACAAGCTCAAAAAGGGCATAGTCAGGCAATATATTCACAACCATTTTACTTATGATGTTTCCCATTCCTTCTGTGAGTCTAACTCTTCCCAATGTTTTTGCTTTAGGATCTTGCTCCATAGTCATCATTCTCTTCCTATCCACCATTGTTGGTTCCTATAGCAAAGACCATCCCTTAGTAACCCTTCTCGAAATGATGTTATAGTTGTAGAGCATCTGTGTGTGTCCTGCAGTCTTGGGAGGATATTTCTTAAGGTGATCATGTATATTGCATGTCATGTTTGTTTCTATGTAGTGTATCTGTATTTTTGACTTGCGCCTACAGTCGGGATTCTAGTAGGTATTTGTTGCTTGCTTAGAATAATAAAACAATAAAGTTCTCATATGTTTCTCCACAATGTAATCACAGTATTAAGATAAGGTTGTAGAGCAACCATTTTTAGATAGCTTGGGTGGCATAGCAAATAATATTGTTTCATATATCAAAATTCATATAGTATTGTAGAAACAGGGGTATAGACAAGTCCAAGGACAAGCTCTGAGGTCTTAAAGTAGGCAGACAAAAAAGGGCATACTTGAAGTCCCATTGTACAGTGCTGTGGAATATGACGGCGCTATATAAAATAATAATGTCTTTTTGCCATCAGTCTTTGTTGCTATGTTACCATAATGCATGCTTGAGCTAAATGGTAACGACCCTGTCGCCTTTCTGACAATATTTTGCTATATTCCCTTACTGCAATTCATAATGCACAATGAATATACATAGGATGAACCTCCAACGAAAGGAAAGAAAAGGAAGAAGAAAAAGGAGGAAGAAATAGACATTGATGTGGATGACCCAGAAGTTAACCGGTTCCAGTACCCATTCCACGAGCTGATGGTGTGGGCCGTGCTCATGAAAAGGCAAAAGATGGCTCTGTTTTTGTGGCAGCGTGGGGAAGAATCCATGGCCAAAGCACTAGTAGCATGTAAATTATACAAATCCATGGCCCATGAATCTTCAGAAAGTGATCTGGTTGATGACATCTCCCAGGACTTAGACAACAACTCCAAGTTAGTCTCATATGTCATCTAAGTCATTACTGAATGCTTAGGACTAAATTAAACAATTTCAGGTGTCTTTTTAGTGTTTTGTGACACTATAGCACTGATTATACAAAGTATTTAAAACACGACATGAGTTAAATGTTGTGGGTCTAACCCTAAATTATTAATAAAAGTGATTTTGATAGATTTAACAAAGTACAGAACAGTACAGTTCATTTCAAAGGAGTCTAAAATAGTGAGATAGACATAACAGACATAAAGCTATACTGAATCTAAGATGAGAGAACTAATTAGGGTCTGAGTCTTTACATGAACAAAAATGGGCAGACTACTGTGTGTATATATATATATATATATATATATATATATATATATATATATATACACACACAGTATATGTGTGTATGTCTATCATGCATGTGCATATATATTGTTCTAGGTACAGGTAAATGTATTAATGATTAATGCAGGTATTTGCATGATTATGAAAATATCTGTGAATATGAAGAATTTGCAAAGGTTGTTGATCTGCGGCAAGCAAGG
Organism: Spea hammondii; assembly: GCA_029215755.1. Taxonomy (NCBI): domain Eukaryota; kingdom Metazoa; phylum Chordata; class Amphibia; order Anura; family Pelobatidae; genus Spea; species Spea hammondii. Next base: position 82,719,939 of record JARDYJ010000004.1, read on the forward strand.
GAGAATGGGGTTAACACAGGTCTGTGCCACTGGAGGTTTAAATGCCCTTCTCAGTAGCCATTTAGCACTGGAAAGCGTGTGCAGGAGAAAATCTCTAAGATATAAGGAGATTTAAGCTACTGTATCTTGGTAGATGTTCTGGGTGGCCTTTATTGTAACAGATTAATATCAAGTTGTGACATTGTTTCCTTCTTTACTTACCAAGACTTATTATTAAGCCCATACCTAAAATGGTATAGTATATTTTCTCCTTCATTGTGGCAATCAGGTTGTATTATATTTCAAGTCCCTCGCTGTGTGTGCATGTGTGTATATGCATGTGTGGTGGCAAAATAAAAATTAGAGGATGAAAAGTATAAAAGGCAGACAAGTAAGATAAAAGAAAAAACAGAAAGAAGAAAAGGGTGGGGAAATTATGTCAAAAAAGAGGTAGGACAAAAGAAACAAATAGACTAGAAGGAAAAAAATAAATAAAAAATAGCTTAGTAAAGGCTGGAAATCCAGAGAAGGGGCTCTTCCTGTATAATTGTTCCAGGGCCCAAAACTCCTTAATCTAGCCTTTTTGACTAGGATGTCCTCTTGTTGTTTAATAGTCTTGTAGTCATTCCCTTGGAATATCTGTGGTTTTTAGGCATATTCAGCACATACACACCATTGTTAAAGGCTTCCTCCGTTCCTTCAGGGACTTTGGTCAGTTGGCGGTGGAGTTGTTGGATCAGTCTTATAAACACGACGAGCAAGTTGCCATGAAACTCTTAACCTACGAGCTGAAGAATTGGAGCAACTCCACATGTTTAAAGTTAGCTGTGGCTGCCAAACATCGGGACTTCATAGCACACACCTGTAGCCAGATGCTACTAACAGACATGTGGATGGGTCGTCTCCGCATGAGGAAAAATCCAGGCCTTAAGGTACACTGGTTAGTCTGCCATATAAAATGGAGATTTCCAGTTTATATATAACAGTGGGAGGAGGCACATGTCTGTCAGGATATATAGCAATGCTCTAATTTTAAGCAGTCTATACCCAATCTATCGGTATCTTTGTATTACAGAAAACATTTGTGTTTAAGCCATTAGAAAGTTTTGTGTTGAACTGCTTTGTGTTAAAGATTTTCATGGATATTTGCATACTCAAAATGTATTTTTTTGTTTTGTTTTTTTTAACAGGTAATACTGGGAATTCTTCTACCACCGACCATATTATTCCTGGAGTTCCGGTCACAAGATGACCTTTCATTTCACACGTCCAAGGAATATGAAGAGGGAAAAGAGAAAGAGGATGAAAATGTGGTGAGAAAGTCAGACTATAATGCTTAATGATGATCTGTGGATTGCATGATATTAGGTATAGTTTACCTTGCAATTTAATTTAATTTGTTTCAGACAAAGAGCTTTTGCTCTCATGAAACTTCTAATTGACATTTTAGTATTCCGACTTAGATGACACAGCTGTTATTTGAAAGCAAAACCAACTCTGTCCTTCATTCCTAACTCGCTGTCCCTCTTTCAAAAGGCTTAGAATATTTGGTTTCTATGAATGTATCACATTCTCCACAGCAAAGACAAAATGTCAATGTTGAACTGACGCAACTCCCATTAGGGCATGATACAAGGCATGTACAGGAAGTGTACTTAAGTATACTTCCTGCTTACTTTTCCAGGTTTTAGTAGAGGCAGCCAAAGGGAAGAGTAAATAAAATAGAAGTCTCCAAGAAGGTAGCAATCTGCAGGCAGTAAAATGCAGTGGAATCAACATATTGATATTTTCGTGGTAATGTTTGAAAATAAGAAAAAGGTATTTTGATCAATAACTTGTTGAGTTCACCATTAACAGGATGGAAATGCAGATGTTAACTCTAGAAAGGGTGATGAAGAAAATGGAAATAGGAAGCAAAGAAGTATTCCAATTGGAACAAAGATTTATGAGTTCTACAATGCACCTATTGTTAAGTTCTGGTTTTATACCGTAAGTATGTTGACCTGTATAATAAGTACTTGATGTTCATGTTCTGGCAGTTGCCACTCCACCCCCAGAACTTAATCAGGCGTCTGCACATCTGACATTGCGCATGCATATAGAGGTGTGTTTACGTGTATGTAATGTACGGTATTTTCCACAGCTACTTTAATGTTAAAAAAAAAAAATTAAAGCTCCTTTAAGGTCTACATCCTTTTACATATTAAACATATTTACTTTATATATTTCACATGCCTTAATAAAGCTCTTGCCATTTCTCCTGTTTAAGAGATTTCAAAGGTCAAACCAAAGTTCATCTGGGCGGTGATCTGTACACTAAACCCGCTGACCTTTTGCAAAGCTTTGTAAATCATATTAAGAGGGATTATACTGTGAGGGATCAAGTACAAAACTAGTATTCTAGCAGCATAATCTCACACTTTGTGCTACGGATTTTCAGGTTAACCATTGGCCTGCCAAAACAAAACCTTTAATATAATCGAAATTAATAGAAGCTCTTTTTGAAAAAATATATTGTGTTTATAATCTGCTATTCAAAAATTGTAATGAAACAACTGAACAAAAAATAGGTAGAGTTCTAAAAATGGAACAATAATAAAACTGGAAACGGTAAGATTTATTATTAAAAGCTGGTATTGTTATTTATTTTAATAAAGGAAGAATAAATTATTTATTTAAACATGTTTTAATTATTCTAAAACATAGAGGAGGACGGAGCATGCTCCCCTTCCCCAAATACTTAATGATATATTTTAACCCCTTCATCCCATAGTCTAGTGGAAGAAATGAAGGTGATGGCATTATCGCACTGCCTCCCCAAAAGAGTTATGTAATGATATGTTTATAATAAGTTGTGTTATGTGGTTTTAAAAAGTAGGATCACTGGGTACAACCGTATCCTGGTGTAAACATTCTCCCTGGGGTTATCAAACACATTGTACTGCAGTATTTTCTGTGAAATGTAGATGATATCACATATCAACCACCATGTCCTGCTGCCTGTCACAACCCCGATTGGTTCAAGGTTTAATTTCCCTTTTTCTAATATTTACAGTTTTCTTATATTTACAGTTCACCTTAATATAGTGTGATTTAGACATGCATATAAAGAGTTTATCGATGGCTGTGTTTTTCTTATGCATTATCATTTAACATGGACTTGAGCGAGTGATTAGGGTTATATTTTAAGCATTTTGTTTGTTTAGTGTTTTATGGTTTGTTGTGTTTCATTCTGAGAATTGTGGTAGAACAGATACAGACAAGCAAAAGCTATTCATCAGTATTTTAAAGAGTTAGCACCAGCTAGCTAATCACAGGTTAACCCATATACCGGTAATTAACATTTTTATAATGTTAAGATAACATTCATATGATATACCTTGTGCTAAATAAATATATCTTTATTATCTCCTTTAGATTTCTTACTTAGTATATTTAATGTTATTTAATTATATCATCTTGGTGAAGATGGAACGGTGGCCTTCATTACAGGAATGGGTTGTCATTTCCTACATCTTAACACTTGCAGTGGAGAAAGTGAGGGAGGTAAGAAATTAATTTTTAAATGAATTTTATATGAATTCCGAATCCCATGATATTTACCAACAAACAGCTGTTTTGTTTAATTTTTATATATTTAAAACATTTTTCAAATGTGTTTACGGGTATGCATGAGGGTTAATTAGATGAGTGTCTTACACTGGACTGATTGTCTAGAAATGATTGTCAAAGGTACCAGGCTGCCTGGTTTTGGGCCCATGTATGCCTAGGGTCCCTGCTTTTTTTTTTGGTGTCCTAGGATTGTACATGAATCTCTTGCTCGGTTACAGAGAAAGACAATCATTTAACTGCAACCCTTGCCGAAATGGCTCTAAAATTAAGTCCCTATCAAGCTAATGTGACCATGTAGCACCAGTCATATATGTTGTGTGAGATAATTCCTATAGGGGTATGGACATTTCTTAAGTTAAGAGTGGTAAAGAGTTATATAATAAAATCTAATAAACAATAAATACTCTAATTTCAAAGGATTAAAAGTGAGGCTCCAACAAATAACACTGGGGATTTTTCACTAGATGGTAATCTCTTATATGTTGTGAATGATCCAGCAGACAATAAAATTATAATTTCCAGTGTTTTCAAAAAGACCAGGTGTAATCATTGTATATAAAGTTTATGTACCATATTCACCAATTGTCATTGTTGCGTCATAATCTAAAATACATAAATTATACACAAATTGGTGAAATGCTTTTTATTGCTTCTTTACTCCAGTTTTACACTGGGGAAATTATGTTGGTGTCACCTATGTCTTAACTCTTTGTAGACTGTAAGCCTATTATTTAGCATTTGGCACCCAGGGCGGATTCTATATTTGGACCTCCCCCACACAATTAAAAATATAAAAACGGCTCCCAAACAGATTTTCAATGCCATCTTCGTCCCCAAACAGCTTGTCAGTACCTCTAAACAGCTTGTCTGTGCCATCTTTGCCCCCAAACAGCTTGTCAGTACCTCTAAACAGCTTGTCTGTGCCATCTTTGCCCCCAAACAGCTTGCTTGCCCCATGTTTGTGCCAAACAACCGGTCAATGCCCCAAACAGCTTATCTGTGCCATATCTGACACACATTTTACACATTCTCACACTTACATACATACACACTCATTCTACAAACTCCTGCTAAAACACACATTTATACATACACACTTATGCCGCCACACACAGGCTTACACATACACGCTAATGCTAATACACACAGACTTACACATACATATTCCTGGTAACACAAACACTCATAACAACACACATTTACAGACTTCCTCTCTAACGCCCTTATCAACTCTCTCACTCTCTCCTTCCTTGTCTGCCTGTCTCCCTCCTTCACTTACTCACCTTCTCACTTACCATTTCTCTTACCATTACTCATAATGGTATATTATTATTATTATTATTATTATTATTATTTTATGTTTATCTAAATATCTGCCTGTGTATAGATCCTGATGTCAGAGCCAGGAAAGCTAAGCCAGAAAGTGAAGGTGTGGTTACAGGAATATTGGAACATCACTGATCTTGTGGCCATTTCAGTGTTCATAATTGGAGCAATTCTTCGACTACAAAACCAACCTTACATGGGATATGGGAGAGTCATTTACTGTGTAGATATAATCTTCTGGTATATTCGAGTTCTGGATATCTTTGGAGTCAACAAATACCTAGGACCCTATGTCATGATGATAGGAAAAATGGTAAGTAGATGTAGCTAAGTACAAGTAAAGGTTGCAGTGTGCATTTTTATTACAATTTAAAACTTCAATAATTATATTAAGATGTCTTTTTACTAAGCCGCTGGTAGGCACTATTACAAGGTGTCCTATACAAAACACTTAAAGGGGAAAATATATTTTTCTTGTTGGTGCAAAATGAAATAAATCCAGGTTTTTGTCAATGCTAACCTACAGTACTACATACAGAACTGTATTGAATATATTGAATATATTCCCACAGGCAGTATTGCCTAGTAGACTGGACTAAGAAAAGACAGCTAGAACTCATTTGTTGAATTTTACTAAAACTAGAACTGTTTTAAAACTGTAAACAATACAATTCCTTGAAAACTGAATTGTAATTTGTAATAAAAAAAGGTGGGAAGTATGATCATTAGTATATTCAATACAGGATTCAAGGTCTTGATTGATAGATGGGTATAGCAAAAGTACATGGGTCAGCAGAAAGTAGCTGAATTTAAAAACAAGCAGTGATTGAGACAGACTGCAATGGTCAATCATGTTAAAGGGAACAACCTAATGTATAAATTGTGTTTTTTGTTATTTGTTTTTGTTTGTTTTAAATAAATCTGTGACTGTGTTTTTGTTGTTTTGCAGATGATTGATATGCTGTATTTTGTGGTCATCATGTTGGTGGTGTTGATGAGTTTTGGAGTAGCACGACAGGCTATTCTGCACCCAGAAGAGGAACCATCTTGGAGACTTGCTCGCAACATCTTTTACATGCCTTATTGGATGATTTATGGAGAAGTGTTTGCAGACCAGATAGACCGTAAGACTAGAGTTCATAGTAAGCTTTTGTTTCTTGTTTCCAAGGCAGATGATCAGTCCAAATTAGCAAATCTCTCTACCCAGCATCCCCTTATCCCCTGCACACAACACAATCCGTCAGCCCCTCTCCTCACCACACATAACACTATTCAGCAACCCTTCATTTCCCCCTGCACCACTATCCAGCAGCCCCTCTGTCCCATTCATAACATTATCCTCTTCAACCTAGCACACAACAGTATCTGACAGCCCTTCACACAACACTGACCTCCAGAGCCTTGTTAGTGCAAATTCTTGGTCACACTTGTCAGTGCACACAGTGAAAGCCCAATCATGCTGTGCGCTTTGCTTTAAATCCCTGCCAGCTTGACTGACTATTTCCATGGCGTCAGTGTTTTGTGATTCATTAAACAAGAGCTGGAAATCAAAAAAATACAGCATCCTAACAAGGGATTGTTAAAAATGAAAATCATGGTGTTAAAGGGAATGTACACTGAATGATAAGGAACTGTTTGTATCATACATGACTTGTTTTACATTATCTTGTGCTTTATCACACTTTAACCAGCCACTCATTATATTCTCATGATTCAATATGTTTATTATTAATGTAATATCCTAGATATTTAAGGATTGTAACAAGTTTTATATTTTGATGTAGAGTAGCTACTTACAAATACAGAAATGTTTCCAATTTTAATTAGTCTTGTGTTTTCATCAGCTAGATATCTACATGAAGATTTTTGCAGACAACCTTACTGTATACATTAACTGAAACGAGAACAATTTTAGATTTAATCAGTTGAATCATATGAAGCATTGCATAAAATATATCCTACTAAACCACTTTACGGTTTTGCAATATTGTTTATTGAGGATTAGAAGGAACTTCATTAAGGTTACAAATAATACAATGACAATGTGGAGGTGTGTATCAATTCAGTTACCTATTCTCTAAACCACTTGATCGAATGCATATGTGGCGATAAAGGTATGTGGGAGGTGCCATTGGGCACCGGCCCATAGGCCAGTTACTCCGTGTACCATGATTGCCAGTCCAGGCCTGATCTACAGTTTTCCCTGTGACATCATCTTTAGAATTTGACATCAGATAAGAACCATTCAGTACATTGACTATTCTCGTTGTTCCTGCTGTATAGGACTCAAACTTTAATCAGTCCCTGATTTCATCTAAGATTCGGGATAACCATATGCATGTTTAAATTCCCTCAATGTGTTCTTTGCTACCATGTCTGCTAGGAGGCTGTTCCACTTTTCTACCACCCTCTCAGTAAAGTGAAACTTCCTTACATTTCATCTAAGTTGAACAACTAAAAAGAGTTGTCCTTATTAACAACATTCTGAAGATTTTTAAATACTTTGTTACCCCACAGAAACGATTATGTATATGCACATTTTTGGTCATATGCAACCAAAAATGTTAGCAGATTCAAATTGATCATCTGCCAGTGTAATATCATGGTTGTTTTCCTTATTGACAAAAATGGAAAACAAACAAGTGGAAATATTATAATGTTGTACACTTTAACATAAATATAAATATTCATATTAACCAGTGTGAGTAGAGTTGATGTGTGTTTACTTCAAAAAATGAATAAACACCGTTTTTCATGTTGTCATATGTTACAACGTGGGGCAGACTGTTATCAGGTTTTTTTTATTGGTATTAACCTGAAATAATCTATTATAACTCTATTATAAAAAATCTTGGAAATACATTAATAACATAAAATACAGTCCACTGTGTCCAACATATATTTCTCTCTACAATGTAACATTTTCTCATGTTCCGTTGACTTTACTTATTGCATGTTTCTTAATTTCTAACACTGCTTTCTTTTTGTCTTTTCTATACATACATTTTTCATTGATCAGTATATGCAATGGAGATTAATCGTAAGTTTTCTTAACAATTCCTCCTACCCAAATTCATATCTCATGTGCCGCTCAATGTTCCTGGGGCCAATCATAAAGCATGATTTATTTGCGTAACTTGCAAAAATAGATAATAGTTTCTAATAAAATAATAACAGTAAAGGTTAACGTGAACCAAAAATTGGCACATGAATTAATTAAACATAAATGGCAGGTTTAGTAGAACAGACACAAATGTGATTATCATACTGTATGATGACTGGTTTATGCATAGAATTAAGTTAAAAGTTCTAGTTCTAGATAAAAAAATATATAAATATATTATATATAATATATTAGAAGGTTAACTATAGAATCAAGGCATGTAATAACATTTACATGATTTCATTTTGTATATTGATTAATTCAAATATCACCAGGGACCCAGTAAAGAGGTAGAAAGTGTATGAACAATTATATACAAAATGGGGGTCTATTCACTAAAGAGAGAGTTTGCGGGAAACATGTTCATAATGAAGGGACAATACTGGCAAATTTCTTTAACAAGAAGGGCTGAGCTGGCCTTGTATAATGCATAATTCAATGGGAAAGGAGACTGACAAAATCTCGCTGATTTATAGATACATTATACAGGACCGGCCATGCCCTTCCTGCAGCAGAAGCTGGGGATGGTCCTATATAATGTAAAGTCAAGGAGCTGAAACACAACTCCTGCAAACTCTCTCTCACCCATTGTCTATATCACTTCATACAGAATACCATACATATGAAATGTTAATATATATTTTTTTAATTTCATGGCAGCACCCTGTGGTGATAATCTGTATGATGAGGATGGGAAACGTCTCCCACCATGTATTCCCGGGGCTTGGTTAACACCAGCAATAATGGCTTGTTATCTCTTGGTAGCAAATATTCTCTTGGTGAACCTACTAATTGCAGTGTTCAAGTAAGTTTCTGATAGACATAAACTCTGTAGACACAAAGTACCGCTTTAAAGGCGAAGCATATCACATGAAATGCACCATCTGGTTCCACTTAGCAGTAATGTTATTGCTAAATATTGGGTTTATTTAGTGTACACGTGTCTTGTTTAATATGTTCCTATTCACGCCGTGCCAGAGTCATGAAGTTTTTGTCATTGACTAGAATGAACTAGGATTTGCAAGGAAATTTGACACAACAGGAGAACTTGGGGAGATGCCAGTGCATTTTGTTACCCATTGTTTTAGAGAGAATCCAAAGATTTGACACTTTTTATGGTAAACTTGTGCCAGATCGATGTTTAGTGAAGAAAAAAATGGTTAATTAAAACTGTGAACTTTGTTGCCATCAGCAGGGATACTTTTTCGGTCAGGGGATTTTGGTCTCCAGATAGCAACGGAAGTAGCCATAGAAATCTAGTTGGGAAGCAAGGAAATCTAGATCTATTTTGGCACAGATTTATATTTTGTTGCCACTTCAGGCATTAGTAGAAATGTATAATGTTGTATCCCAGCGCAGATGGCCGAGGCAGCAGAAGTAGAATGCCTTTGCCAATAAATTACGATTTCACAGTATTTTTCCATGTTAACAAAATAATATTTGAGAGATATTTTAAGACAAAAGTTGGGTATTTGAAATAACATTTCAGAGTACATTTTAAAGAAAGTACATTTTTATTAAGCAAGCAGCCTTTCTATATTTTAGTTAATATTGCTATAGATTGGGAATATAATTCCAGACAAGGTAATCCTTCCGCTGGGATAATTCCCATACATTTGTTTCCAAATTAGTGTCATCTGTTAAACTAACAATATTTCCTAGAATTTTCTTGCCAATTTTCAGAAAACAGATACTTGGTGTTTAAGAAAAAACAGATGGTAATGTAAGATTATTTAGAAAGCGATATATATGGCCAAGCTAAGATTAATACTAGTGAAATCATATTAAGGAGAAGGAAAAACTGTGTAGAATTCTGCCATCTGCTGTCTGCTCCTGCTTTAAAGGAGAATTCACGACAATGGTGAAGAATTATTTAAATGTATTAATGTGTATATATACTGTATCTATCTATCTATCTATCTCACCTATTGTCTCTATAAATCCAATTGTTATGTTACATACTACTTGTTGTGTCCTGTCCACCTATTGTACAGCACCACGGAATTTGATGGCGCTATATAAAACAATAAATAATAATAATAATATTACTTAAAAAAATAACTTTAGTAATAAACTATGCATTTAAGAATAATTAATCCAGTACTTAATTCTGTAAGATAATATGAATTCCTTACCTGAAAAAAAATATCTGATTTACCTCTTTTTTAAAAGATTTTTATACCTTCATTTAGAAGAGGCTAATACAGTGAAGGAATTTAAATATGCATGAGATCCAGGAGAAGACCAATAACTTTTTTTGGTTACTTGTGTATTATTTAGGAGAATCATTTCTAGAAAAAGTAGCATCAATGTGACTTTTGTAGGTTTGCTAACAAATTACATTACATTTATTTATAAATTCATTCATTCATTAGAACAATTTATAAACACAAACACATACAATAACAAGCTGGTGCAAAGGAGAAGAGGGCCCTGCTCTTGCAAGCTTACAAATTAGCTGTGGAGATAGCTCTGCAGACCACCCAAAATGCTTAGCTGGGCCAGCTTTCACAATCTATGTGATCACATTAACAGCCATAGCTTCCCTAAAGCATTGTCTTTAAGAATGTTTCTTTGGGGAACCAAGCATTCAAGGGACATAAAAGCATATCTGCCCTAAAAGGTGCAGGTTGGACAGCTAGAGAAGTTAATGATAGAAATACAGTATATATATATTGCATGTAATGTATAATACATGAGTCCATACATTTTTATACTATGACTGATCATTTTTCCTGTGTCAATATATTTCTCTCTAACAGCAACACATTTTTTGAAGTAAAGTCAATTTCAAACCAGGTGTGGAAGTTCCAGCGCTATCAGCTCATTATGACTTTTCATGATCGGCCTGTTTTGCCCCCACCTATGATAATCTTCAGCCACCTCTACATTTTTCTGAAGCGCATTTGTTGTCGCTGCAAGAAGATCCAGGAAGGGGAACTGGATGAACGTGACAGAGGGCTGAGTAAGTGATTTTTGGTAGAAGAGCTAATTAGGTAGCTAACCAAAGAGTCATGTTTTTAAGAGATCCACAGGAGCTTTTGGTAAGTGTCTTAAATATAAATACTTTGCAATTTTACACAGAGCTATTCCTAAATGATGAAGAGCTGAAGAAATTGTACGAGTTTGAAGAACAATGTGTGGAGGAGTATTTCCAAGAGAAAGAAGATGAACAGCAGTCTTCCAACGATGAACGGATTCGGGTTACTTCTGAAAGGTACACAGATTTGATGAAATAATAATAATTATTATTATTATAATTGAATTATCATTGAATATATTGAATATATAATCATGGCTGTTATTACCCCTGTCTTTGTTACTTCAATATTATTGAAAGGCTATTGTTTCATTTGTAGTGTTTATGTCTTAGTCCTCCTCACTTCATCGCTATTAAGATCTAGTTCATCTTATGTTTCAAATGACTTAATATGATGGAAGTGCTCTATTGACATGCAAGAATTCAATAGCGTTAAAAGGTATAAATATAGAAAATATAACACATACATTTGCCTTTTATGTAGTATAAAATTTAAATATGATTTTTTCATAGTGGATTATTTTGAAACATAGGTATTATTTTGTGGTCTATCATTAGACAATGCAACAGTGATTTCTTACCCTGCTCTCTTCATTCATAGTATTGTATCATATATTTCATTTTACAGAGTTGAGAATATGTCCATGAGACTGGAAGAAGTCAACGAGAGGGAGCATTTTATGAAAGCCTCTCTACAGACTGTAGACCTTCGGCTTTCTCAACTGGAAGAATTGTCAGGTAGAATGGTGAATGCTCTGGAAAAACTCGTGGGGATTGACAAATCTGAGCTGATCCATGTGCGTTCACGTGCTTCTTCTGACTGTGATGCGGCCTACCTTCTCAGACAAGGCAGTATAAACAGCTCTGATGGTAACAGTATATACAAATATCATGTGGAAGCAGATGAACTAACGTGTGATGACAGCACAGGCTCCATTTCACCAGCTTTGGGGATACGGAGAAAAGCCTATTCCTTTGGCATGAAGACTGACAAAGGTGAAGAAGACCAGAGGACACAGCTGGTTCCTCGGCAGGCAAGTCTTCGTTATGCTTCGAGCTCTAATGCTGTTGCAACAAAGGACATCAATAAAGTAACCTTGGGGATTGTTTCTCGGGCTACTAGACCTATCTCTTGCATGGATATTTGGACTCCAGATGGTAATAAGCAGCATATAAACAATGAATGCGTAAACTGCGATAATTTAAAGCAGACGGATGTGATTATGAATGGGCAATCGGTAGCAGGAATGACTACTAGTAGCACTGGATTTAACAACTCCCATTTAACAGTGGAAAGGACAAAGTTGGAAGCTACAATATCTTTCCCTTTGGAAAAGTCTAAAGCTATGAGATATTACCCAGGTGAATCATTTAATACTTGTCAAACAACCATGACTAAATCTAGAAGTTTTATATTTACGCAAGGTGGAAAACTGGTTGGTGGGGTCAACAACTGGACAGCAGAATATAGCACAATCATGGATCAGATGAGTCCCACTGCAATGGAAGACTGGACAAGTCTGCAGAATTATCAAGCAGATGTTTCTCATAAGCAGAGTCCAGAGTTTTCAAATGTGGTATCGGACGCCGAGCTCCAAGGTGAACTGAAGCCTTTGTTAACAGACACAGAAGATGATAGTGACGTTGGAGAAATAGGAAACAGTGCCTCTTACCCATGTTCACCTTTCACGGAAAGGACAGACACGGAAAATCTGCTTTCTGTGAAACCCGATAGGACTTATGGATTTGCATCTCCAAGATCAAAGAGTTTACATAGTCATTCAAAAAAATCTCGTTCCATAATGGATAAATTGGAGAGACCGGGCCACGCAAGTAGCGTAATGAACATTGTAGTGGCATGTGGAAGTGCAGTAGAGGACACAAAAAATAAACAAGAAAATGCCTCCACAGAAACAGAGTGTTAATAGGAAAATACATTTCTTACCACTATCAATAATATATATAGGGGTAATAAAGAATACTGAATTAAACCACCATATTGTTTTTCATTTCCCACACATTATTTTCCCGCACAGTACAGTTATATGTATGGTATGCTACCAAATATAAATTTGCATCAAGGAGGTTGAACAGCCTTCGATGCACCTTGAATCCCATGCATTCTGGCATTTTATACATGTGGCATAATTGATCACTATTAACAATCATGATGATGCACCTGTGTGCATGCACCAGTAACAGCACACGCTGAGCCCACACACTTAAAGGGAGTGGGACGTCAAAATGTCTGCTCTGCCACATATACATCTGTGCTAACAAAATGTCAGACTCTATGCATCATATACCCTTTTCCAGATATATGTTTGTGGCTGCTTCCTTTTAAAGACCTGATTATGTAATTAAATCACAAGAGAAGCATATGGCACTTCAAATCTCCAGAATAATTACAAAACTGGATTACCCTAGCAGTAAAATAATAGATTTTGGTTTCTTTCCCCTTCATGATCTAAATAGGCATGCAACTGACTTCGCAAAGTTACTTGACAAAAGAAGTGTCGGTCGTAGACAAGAAAACACTGCCTTAATCATTTAGGTAGGATGACCAATGTGCTTTCAGTGAGTTGGCATATATGATAATGAAAATACAACACGTTATTGTATAAAATTTGACATCACAAAGTACAATATTTGCATCATGATGGCATCAAAATAATAACAAATGACAACTGAAAAGAAAAAGAAAAGTCTTCATGTATTTGTTTAAATTTATAATTTCTGTGTTTGAAATCTCTGTTCATAAATTTGATGCTGTTAATATTGTATAATGTTTTGGGAACCTCAAACCGTACTGTTTGGCCAAAAGATGCTGTTATGGTAATGAAAGATGCCTTTAGGTCTAAGAGTACATTCCACTGAAAAATTACTTTTTGATTTTTGATTGTTTTGATGCACCAACCACATGGCAAAATGTTTAACCCTGTAATAAGTATACTGTATTTGAACAATTTTCAGGTCAATAAAATGATTGCCTGTTCAAATAACTTTTCTTGGTCGTTCCTCTTCGTGGACAGTTTTCTCAAGAAAATATGTTTTATTGTTGTTTTTTTTTTTTAAATTTAAATATTCTTTATTTATTTTACCATGTATAAATGAAAACAAAAAAATAATGAAGACAAATATATGCATAAATTCCATAACCATATAACATGACCAAATTGGATATACATACCGCATATATATAAGACAAATACAATATAGAAAAGGTGCTGACTAGGGAGGGAAAGGAAGAGAAAAGAAAAGAGGAAGGGAGGAATCTTGCAGCATTTTCACTTTATGGCTCAGGGCCTAATTGTAAAGAATGGTCTACTTTTTTGCCCACTTGTCCCAGATACAAAATAATTTTGGATCTCTCTCCATTCTAATTTGTAATGTAATCTGATTTTTTGACTTGCTCCCAAGGTAAAGTGGCCCAATTTTTCCAATTTACACATTATAGAAGTTGATATTTGAGATTACAAATTGCACTCATGTAGGCCCAGTGGTTGGGTTACGAAGTTTTCCGTTGGAGAAATTCAAATTCATAGTACCAGAAAGCAGTCCGAAAGCAAAACCAATAAATAGGAGAGGCAGTCAGTGCTGGCACAGTCTACAAGTCTAGATGGATCAAAGTATGAACTGAGAAACTTTTCACCCAAGAGCAGAGACTCATACAACGGCATTGTGATACGCCTATAAAATGTGTATATAGAGAGGTCTAGTGTCTATGCAAGAAAAATACAACATTTTGTAAAAATAGACTATGGGTGTCACGGGCAGGGCTATCGGCCGAGCCGCGACGTGGGAGTATGGGTGTACCAAGGGTTAAATGCCAACCAGACTTCCGGCACGTTTGGTCACTTTCCCCGCAGGGCACCAAGCAACCACCACCAACCCCAACCAGTCACCCCAAAACTCCCAGTGTAAACCACGCTGCCACCACCAAGAACTTTAAAACCGGGCGTCTTAGGTTACCCAAAAACAATCAGACCGCGATAACTACACAATCCCCAAACTGATATCTATATAGTTAACCGCTTAGTAACGTGACGTATTTATATGTATACAAAAGGCTATCTCCAGGCTGAATTCGATTAGAGAACAAAGACAGAACTGATTAAAAATGTTTAATCTGAGTATAAAATGGGTCACAGTGTTGTTACCCCCAAGACCGCCCTTTTCCTGTTACCTGAGCAAGGGGATGGGAGTAGGGGGTTCAGAACTATGACCTTCTGAAGGCGGGGTTATATCTTCTCATCTTCGGTCTGGGATCACAAAATATGTAATATGACGCTGGCTGAGCTTGGCATAATTATGACACCAGGATCATCATAATTCTCTGGTCCTAGTGATCATTTTCATACCAAACTCCACACCTGTATCAGTTGGCACCGCGACACGTTCGCATAACACTTGTTATGGTCATGCCTGCATGGCGTGTTTGGTCTCCCTGAAACCAGCACGTCGCAGGCATAAGGATGCAATGTACGATGGGGCCCAAAAGTTATGTACCCATCATATTTTGGACATTATACATTTAATAATTTTACCCTGTGTCTATTGATACCCTGTCTCCACACCCCAGGGAGATGTTGCCAGGATGTCTGGCCTTTCACTCTTCCACAGGAATCCCTTCCGGTCCAAGGTGACAATACCCAGCATGGGGTAATCAAGTTTTATTTTGGGTTCTGGCTCCAAAAGGAAAGGTGTGAACAAATGTTACTGGACTTAGCATCAGTCAAATGCCTTAACCCATTCAGTGCCAAGCTCCAGTTACTCATGCCGTGGCATGACAATGGGTATGGGCGTGAATACCTGAGATGCACTTAGTAGTGAAGTAGAACAGAAATAACATGTAATTGTCTACAATGACAATTTGGGAAAGACACTTCACATATTGAAGGGACAGGTAAGCTAACATTTGCCATCATGCCATGTTTGTCAAATGAGCTTGACACTGAATGACTGGGCCATGGCTTGCAGATGGATTTGACAACTAGAAGACAGCTCCAACTCTAACCAACATACCTCCCAACATTTCAAAATGTGAAAGAAGGGCACTTTTTTTTTTTAATCGCTCTCGCGGAACTCATCAATACAATTGCACTTTACAATGCCACGCTTGCATCGCTTCTTAAAACACGCTACATTTTTGTCAGCACAGTCATGCATATTAAAAATAAAGAACACGTCGATTTCCCATGAGGCTCAACTACCACCCCCCGCAGCTACACCTGAGAAGTGGGACAAAGGTAGGGATAAGCGGGACAGAGACCCGCAATTGGGACTGCCCCGCCAAAATCAGGACAGCTGGGGGGCATGAACCAAGGCCCATAATTAAGACTTGAGTGGCAAATTAATCTGTTTAAATGGCAGCGTACCACTACATTATTGTCTGTAGAACACTGCAATATCCTCATACGCAGTAAAAATTCTGACCTCCTAGAAAAGAGGGACACTTGGGAGCTATGCTTTATTTCTAAGTGCAACTAATATTTCATAAAAAACACTGATATTTTAAATTCATTTATTGCCGTCAACACCATTTAAAATAAGCACCAGCCATCTTATTTTAACGTATACGGCCCTTAAAAAAACTGTGAAATTGACTGTGCTAAAAAGATTTATATATCTCACTCATTTATGTTTCGATCATATTTATTTTATTATGAATACATAATGTGTATTCCTTTTAATTCTACCACATACAGTTTATAATTCTTCCACTGCTTCCTATTTTTAGAGAAAACCATAAATAAAACAATAAAAGATCTTGAAGAAAAACTGCAATACATTCCAAGGACACCAGAGGGCGCTGCTAGCCCCCTGAGTTCTGCACATGTGCGCAGCCTGTGAAAAGAAAGGGACAGACTCACAGGAAATCAGTGAGAAAGCAAATACAAAGTGCGTGTGGGAGTGAGACGCACGGGAGCCACGGGGGAAAATGTCTGGCCTGGGAAACAACACGAGCCACGGGATCCCCGGCGTGGAGGACAAATGAACTTGCGCAGGCGGCACTGGGATCCAGTGGATCACTGAAGGGAGCTGCTTCCTGCCTCAGCGAGGCACAGGTTTAAATCCCCATTAAGCAGACACTGTTGCTTGCGGATCCACAATGTTTTCCCTGAAGTCGTCTAAACCTTCATTTAAATCCTACCTCCTGCCACCCCAGGTAAGCGATGCGCTTATATGTGTGATCTGATTGATCAGGTGGAGAACCATTCGATCGGCGGTGATCAGCTGCTTCGGGGTTAGTGGCAAGCCCTCTGATGCACTATAGTGATTGTGTTGTACTATATTATAGAGAGTGGAGGCCTGAGACTTCTGTTCCACTGCTTTGTTTGCAAAGATGTAACATATTGTAGCAGTGATATATTCATTATATATATATATATATGTACACATGCACATATTAGAACCTTGCAGTATCGGTTGTATACTTTGTAGTAACAATTAGCCTTTTAAACATAAACTTGGTTAGTGAACACAATGAGCCATTGGAACACAGGAATGATGGGAGTGATAAAGGGCCTCTGTATGCCTATGAAGATATTCCATTAAAAATAATCTGTTTCCAGCTACAATACCCATTGACTACGCTTTATTTCTGATCCATTTCATGTTATTTAAATGGTCAAAATTAGCTTTTCTTTAAAAATTAACATTTCTAAGTAGCCCCAAACTTTTGAATGGTAGTGTGTGTACACATATGCATATATATATATGTGTGTGTGTATATATATATATATATATATATATATATATATATATATATATATATATATTACACACAGAGTGTAAATATCACACTTTAAAACTATGACTATATCTTTCAGCATGAAGACAAATTAAGCCCAGAAACCAAGATTAAAAAGTTGAAGGCTGTTCTGCTGCCAGGTAAGTCATGGAAATGGAATTTGTGTAAATGTTTTAACAGAGTATGCTGTCAGATGATGAAAACAGATTCCTCGCCTTGTGTTTTCCACGTCCAGTTCTAAAGCTGCGTGTTGGAGGGAAATCTTATTTTAAGTTGAAAACCTTAGTGAATGTTGACTAATAACTGGCTTGTGGTTAATGGCAGATCTGTGTTCTTCACTGATGGTATCGGCTTTCAGTGATGCTCTTGGAATGTCCTGCAAAAATGCAGCATCCGCTTTATTACCTGTTTGTGTTTTGTATCCTGGGGACCTTCAGCTTTTGTTGGACTAAACTGTGTTTTGGAATGACACAGAACGTTGTGTACATCCAGGCTGTCAAAATCCTGTCCGAGGCTACATCTGGATCTTGGCAGCTAGGAATGCAATGGAGAAGTTGAACTAGAAGGACTGATTTAATACATCAGGATACGATGTAGCTGTGATTTAGGTATTTTTATAGCATCGGTGTGTTTGGCTGTAACTTTTTATGTGACTATATTGAGGACATTCATGGGTACAATATGCGGAGATTTTAAATGACCAACTTTGTTGCGCGTTAAATGCATCCAATCCCAATGAGCTGCTCCTGCATAAAGAGTGGTGCTCATCCTGAATAATGCATCATTAAAGTGGAGAAAATTCTTTGAAGCCATCACACTAACTAAACTATGCAGTGTGCACGGCAGAATCCAACCCTTCTGGAAGGATAAACTTGCCAATGCTGGCCTCATCATAATTTGCTTAGTGAAGATTTGCAGCCGAAACACCCCTGCAAATAACTCTGAAAACTCCATTTAGTGGATAAAGTCTGATGTGTACTTACTTATGTCCATTACCCCTACCAGGGTATGGGCCGCCAATTAAAGATCTCCAGAGTCCTCCGTCCTGGGCTATTCCCTCTAGCTGGTTCCAGGTGTAACCCGTCTTTTTGGTGTCAGCCACAGAAGGTGTGCTAGATGTATATTTTATGTGGCCCATGTGATGAAGTGTTGCTTGTAGTTATGGTTTTCTGTTATTCTACAACATACTGTATTTCCCCATGTATAAGACGCACTTTTTTTTTTTTTTTTTAAATTGGGGGTCTAAAAACTAGGTGCGTCTTATACAGTGGTTGTAGATTGCAGTTACTACTTCCCACTCCCTCCCTGCACACTGACGATTGGCCCCGCCCCGTTAATTTAGGGGCAGTTATGGTTAATGGGGTGTTCAGGGTTAATTTAGGGGCAGTTAATGGATGGGAGTGATGAGGATGAGGAACTATGTAATACATTTTTTTTCAATTTCCGGGCCCCAAAATGAAGGTGCGTCTTATACATGGGGAAATTCGGTAAATAAAACTTCATGCTGGTTGGACCCACAATGCTTTATAGATCAACTCACTTGGCATCTTTTCCAGTCCTCCTGGATCATTTTATCACCGAGTTTGAATTTACATTAACCACTTGGACGAAACATTCATCAGATTGGAGTATGACCAATTCCCTGCGTTACTCTGACTTCCCTAAGAACAAACATTTTCTGCGGCTTCAAAAAGATAAAAATAATAAAATGTTCTTGAACGTATCCTGCACATATGTTGTGTTCCTCCCCTTGAGCTATTGAGAATGTTGACAGGTCTCTGAACGTTGTGTCTGGAACAGATCTTTGTGTTACTTAAGGTGGACAGGAGGTTTAGACTTCACTAAAATCTGTTTATAAGACACAATTATTAGTCCAGTACTGAAGAAGGATATCTATTTAGAAAGGCAGCGACATGTATTTTATCAGTAGGATGAAGTGTAGAGGAAATGTTACCATATGGATTACGTGGCGCTCCAGTGATAGTTTCTATAAAAGTCTACACTGCCTTTGCAACAAATTGTGAGACACATCACACATTGTAATGCTGCCAGCGTGCATATTCTACTATAGGAAGAAAAGTTATTAAAGTCGGTGTTCAACAATATATACCTGTCCTGGAAACTGGCTACCAACGACAAACCCATTCTGTATAATTTTATACTTTCCATTTTATTGTAAACACCACATCTCTTGATACTTATGTTTTCTATTTTTTTTATATCCTTGTAAGGAAAGGCCATTGTGTATAGCAGAATAATAATTTTCACATACTAAACCTAATGATGCATGGGGATATTCTACAGGATTAACCCCTTTCCCCATCTCTGTCTGCAGACGTAGTGTCCAGCTTTGTATGGCGATCGCAGTCCCATTTCCTTACGCAAACTAGCATCAAAGTGTCCAACAACCTTCAGCCGGAGGAAATTACTAAACTTCATAAAACGGTGTGAAAGGTGGCTGCCGTGCCGACTTTGTTTCTATGCCCTAGGAGAACGCCTTATGACTGTGAATCCTAAGTAATTAGAATACTCATAAAATTTAAAGCAAATGGAGCAATAAAAGATGTTTGCCTGCGTGTCTTTGTGCGAACACAAAAGCCTGTTTTTGTTTTTTTTTACTTTAAATGTATGCTAGTATGTTTGACAAATAACAGCTGCCTATCTTATTATTTTTGCTCTTTCCATGCTGAGTCATGAAGGGAGATACATGTTTGAAGAGTATAGTAGATGTATGCTTAAGGCACTCGTGCTTTGAATGGGAAGTGTATTAGGATGCCTATTATTATTGTTGTTGTTTGTTGTTTTTTCCTACAGCTTTTGGCACCTAGTGGTGGGAGACCTGTCTCACGTCCCCTTTGGACCTTTTCTCCTGCTCTCTTGCTTATCATAAAATATGCTGCCCTAGGATCACCTTCCTTCTCACCAGACCATCAGTGGTAACCATACACAGAAAAAAACCCAAAACAGGTTCAACAACTGGGAGAAAAGGAGACAGGTGCAATGGTGGCCTGAGAGTCCCTTTAACTTCAAGCAGATACCTTCAATATAGTTTTGATTGGGGTTTGGTGGTTTTAGTTTCCAAGGATGCAGTTCAGATGATGTTTAATAACATGGTGACCATCGCAACATCCCCTTAGAGCAGTTTTAGGAAGCAGTGTTTATATATAGCTACCAGAAGGCTATAATTTTATGGATACACTTGAGTACATGTTCTTAAAGTGTATCATTTTCTATAAACATGCCCTCAAACCTTCTCTTCTCACCCAACCCAAATAAAATGCACAACTAGGCTGGACGGAAATCCTCTACACATTTATTACGGATAACATTCGTTCCGATGTACGTGAACAATACAAGCTTTTTATGAAAAAGAAGTGCAAGACAAAACTGAAATTACACAAAAGTTATAACTAATAGGAAGTATGAAGTGTGACTGAAGTGTGAAAGGAGGCTTGTCCGTAGGGGGTTTGTGCCACTAATGTAAAAACATACACTGCGCTTACTTTTATGGAGGAAAAAAAAGCCGCAAGTTGTTACTTTTGTATCACCCGATAATTAATCGTGCCCCCAAAACCATTTTAAATTTTGGTAGAATTTTACATTTTAAAGATTTAATTTCTGGTAAAGTTAGGTGGAACAACCCCTTTAATGTGGACTAATGCTGATGAACCCATCTAAACACTTACAATATATATGATTTTATTTAAGACAAAACGGACATTTGAAAAGCCAAGGTAGGTAATATATAGCTATGGATGATGTCTAAAAGAGGGCACACTGGGTAATAATTTCCATTATTTAATATCTACTTCTGCATAGTCTCTTCTTTTTCTCAGCAGGTTCTACTGACTGTGTGTGTGTGTATAATTATTTGTGTGTATGTATATATATATATATATAGCACATATGGAATAATGAGCCTTTTAATACCTTGCAAAATGGCCCAATATTTTTCTAATAGTTGTACCATATCTGCTGTTAATTCAGTGCTTCTTTCTATTCTATTTTCTATCCTTGCTGGACAACTTTTGGAGTCCTCCTCTCCCACCTTTTGTCTATTACAGATGTTGTATTTGTTAATACCGAGCCTGCCACACCTTTAAAATCTAGTAATGCAGGAAATATCACTGTGTGTACCTCTCTGCGAACATAAAGCAAGTATTTGATTTTTTTATTTTTTTTTAATGAACCATTCGGTTTTAAGTAGCAGACATGTCCCTCTCTCGAAGCTTTCCCTGCAGGATGAGAGACAAAAATAAACAATGACTAGCTATAGTTGATGCTATATTACACAGTCAACATGTGTTACGTGTACGCAGGTTGGAGCCATCTTAATCTAAACACATTTTTTAATTGAGGAAGTAATCTGGAATAAAAAATACCCAAACTAATTTACCTTCTTTAAACTCATTGTGAGTTTGGTTATTGTATAGCTCTTATGGTATGGTACATGAAGAAAAAAGCATTTAATTTCGGAAATAAGTGGTACTTGGCGGTGGCATATTTACCTTTGGTGCTGGCCTAAGCCTTAGTTGCAGCACATGCCTCTGAGCCGTTGTCCTTTTTGTTGCGTGTAGGGATATGATTCCATATCTCAGCGTGCCACTTTTAAAGAAGCCGTGGAAGGAAACTATAGGACTGTGCTGACTCGGCATCAGCCATCCATAGTGATGATCTGGCTCCCTATTATGTGACAGTGGGGCTGTCATCCCCTGGACCTGCTGCCCTAGGCGTGGGCCAGGAAACCCCACTGGTACGTGGTAAAAAAAAAAAAGTGATTAACGGTTAACAAAATACTGCTGCTAATAGTACATTTATAAAAATACTATACCACTCCCTTATAAAAAATAGATTAACTTTAATATCCATCTGCATCTATTATAACACGCACATCGGTGGCACCCTACTGACTGTTTCCTTTTTTACTTGATACTCGGCCAGTAAACATAAATAAATGAATGTTGAATGAGCCTTACCAAACATTGTCATGTTACCATACAGAGTATAAGGTACAATACATGTAGTGATGACACTGTCATGCCAGGTCAACAGCCTGGTCCTTTTCTCCTGGAACCTGGCTAGGTTTCCTTTGGGTTATCAGCATGCGTCATACCTCAAACGGATTATCCCATGGAACACGTATACGCAGGGTTGAATAAATGGATAACACGATATGCCAGATACATCGACGATTTACTGTTTGGTAATGGTGGATTTGTTTTGTACTTACTGGTTATATTTCTCTTATCTGGGACCTTTGAATGTTTGGGTCTACCAACACTTTCTTTCAAATTTCGCTTTCCTAGAGGTCTGGACGCTACACGTCCTCTGAGTTTATGTAATAGTGTCAATATTTTGATTAACATTTTAGAAACCTCGTTCTGGTTTAAAAAGTGCTCTTGTGTGACCAAAATATTGACACTGTTCCGTAAACTTTGTGGAAGAAAGGCTAAGAATTTCAGTGAGGAGGTTATGCTTCCCGGCCACAAGAATCTTACACCCCTCCTCTGTTTGCATAAATCTTCGCAGGTTCACCGCATAGGAAAGATTTCTTTTTATAAGGAAACACGGTTGCTCTGAGTTATTCTGCAGAGTCTCACATCTTTCCACTTTATTTCGCCTGCAGCTATTTAGGTAACATGCTGTTCCTTGCGCTCCCGGCCCCAAGAAATGTCTTGGTGGAACACACAAAGTGCAGAAAACAATGTACAGGCTTGTACACAAAACGTCTTACTTTAATATAGACAGTAGAGGTTTGGCAGAAGAGTTTTGAACTGTAGAGCTACAAATAACACCACCTAATTTATTCCAAAGCTATGCCTGTTTCATGGAGAGGGTGGAGGGCTGTGGCTGCGCACTGTGGCCTGCACATGTTTGCCCTTCTCCCAGTTTAGCAAGTATCTGAAAACAAATACAAGTATGTGTAAATGATTTGCTTCCTGGGCAAACATGGTGGTTTTGAAAAAAAGATATAGTTAGAAAAGGGTACTTTTTATTTAAGGAAGTGAAATTATGTGTGTAAACGACACACGGATACATTATAGGTAAGACGGTAGCTGTATGAGATGTTTAACGCCAAACATCAGTTGGAGAGCTACAGGTCGGTTAATCTTGTTATAAGCTCTTGGCACTTTAATGCAAACGATAGCTGAGAGGTCCCTTTAAATTTTCCACAATCGCCCTAAAAGCACTTGTCGTTCTTCTCTCCTCTGAGCTAGTTACTGAGAAGGAGATTTGTTTGAATGAACACATCTTCTGACACGTGGTTTTCTTACTGCCAGTCGGCTCCAGTGGTGGCTCACAAAATGTCAGGGGAGGAGAGGGTCTACTGAGACCCTTTGTGTGCACACTCAGCACTATCTGTCATTGATTTCAAAAGGAACTCTTTCTTGTTAACGATTGGCTGCGTCAAGCAGCCAATCAGGAGGCAATAATTGTTAGACCACGGAGTAGGCAAGGAGCTACAACATTCTCCTTAAGGTGTTTTTTAAAAAAAAAAAATGTATTTAAAGAATGCACTTTTACAAGCATTCTTCTTTGGTGAGGCTGGCTTAATAAAGTAACTTATTCTCTTATGTGGATGGACGTATCACACTTACTAATAGGTTGTACTTCTAAATGTGCTGGTCCGTGAAAGTGATATTTATCAGGGCAACATTTTCTTAAAGCATCCTTTCCCTTATACCCTGGATCTGGGTTGATGTAGAGAGTGTCCCACTAAAAAGATAACCTAAATGAGGCAATAAAAGGCTGCGCAATGCGGGCCTTCTTTTCTTTCTTGCTTCAGAGGCTCAGGTGTTGACCGCCATTTGCAGAGCCATCTCAAAGATATTGATTTGTTTAAAGGATTGATTCTGTTAAAAAGAGGGGCTTAGTTGGCCCATAAAATACACAGGTAAAATAATGACATTCTGTATATGACACTGTTCGTTAAAAAAGACAATCTTGGTCTTTCTTGAAAGAAGACCCATATTGTGAAGGCAATTTTACCTTAAGCTATGGAACAGGGCCAAAATGGCCAGCACTGTGCCTAGCACTGCATAGTAGCCTGAATTACTGTGCGCAGACTGAAGAAGGCACCCTAAAGTCTCAACACTAAGAGAAGAGGGGGTTGGCAGAGAACTTTCTACCCATACAAAGTGCACTCAAATGAATATTGTAGGGTGCCTCATGGTTATAGTCGCAGGTAATATGATGTATTCTATTCCCGATAACACATGTTCATTTATTCCGAAAGACTTGTAACATATAAAACACGTGTTTGCCATTAAGAGTAGGAAACTGTTATATCATGCTCCTTTCTGGCCTCTCATTCTATTTCAGTGTAGCTGGGAAGGTCAGCGATGTGAACATGGTTAAATAATTAACTCTTCTGTAGTTGTGTAATTCTCTGCAACATTTACCTCTCTTGTCTTTACCTTAGGTTGCCTCTAAGTATAATGGGGAAAAGTATAACATTCTTTCATACCCAGTGTCGTCATTTAGATTTTTCAGCACTTGCCACGTGTTTGGAACGCAAACCTAATTGCTAAACTCGTATCTCTGGCAATCAAGATGCTCATGTATTTCAGGCTATTCTATAGCTTACAAGATTGAACAGTGATTGCTTTGATACAAGACAAGCCTATCTCTGCCAAAGTGGTGACCAAGGATCATAGGAGACAAGTATGGATTGGAGGGTAGATTTCTGGTTAACCTAGAATGTATGGCATACCCTGTTTTTGTGAAGACTCCCTACATCTGAAGCTTCCAAAAGTATGCCTTCAACCTTTTTCTCTTGCTTTTATTAAGGTAATATAACTCATATAGTCCTGTCTTTGTAGCTCAATGACTGCCTTGGACACATTTTTATAGTGGAGGACTTTAGTTAAATGTCTGAAATAAATTCTCCAGTGTTGGGTGCATAGTGATGTCTTCCTTTTTTCTTCTCCATCTTTGGATGCAGGATGAGTAATGTGAAGTTTTGTGGGTTTCCCCCAGGCTTCTTGGGGTTGGCACTACATTTGGTTATACAAGTCATGTCCTATGATGTCATAGCAAAATGGAGCACTATAAATTGATTTAAAGTCCAAGCCACAGTGGTGTGCTGGGTATTTCATTTATGTGTCTCCTACCCTCCTAGTTCTGCGGGATTTATTTTTCCAGTAGGTGTATGGAGATGTAACATAGTGATCTAATTCTCCCATAATCAAGTGAATCATTTATTGTGTTCTAGGATGCTGCACAGTTAGCCAGGGTCAGACAAAGGAACGTGTGTTTCTGGACCTTTTTACGGAGTGGAATGTTGCTGGCACAGTGTTACTCGGATGACTAAGAATCCATACATGTGTCAGCCATTTGCTTTGCCAAGCAGCTAGGAATTTGAGAGGAATATTTTGACAAGAAATACAAAACATTGTTTGTCATTAAAGAGGAACTGCCACCTACACAGCCTGAATTGTCTTTGTACTCGCTTAGTAAAGAAACTTATATCTTCCTTGTTTTTCTGTATAGTTTCGGAGATGTTTGGTTTAAAAATAAGGGCCTTTTTTCCCCGGCAAGTAGGAAGTTTGTTGCTATCATTGTTGCACAATAAAGCGGCTCTTCTTACACCTGTTTCTTTCCATGTTTTCATCTATGACCAATAGTTGTATTACTATCGGGTATATCACAAAAAACTGGCTCTAGAAGTTGTGTTCTTTGCAACAGCCGGCTGCCTTTAACACCCTGGTTCCCCCTTGGTTCGAGTGCTGTTACCCTGACAGCCGTTTAAATGCCAGAATGGAAGTTTGGGCTTTTCTTGCCTGCAGGGTTAGTGGTGGCACCACAGGAAAGATTAATTTTCTATTTTGACTTGCGCTCGGAGTTCTGGTAGACAGAAGGAAGACCACAGGGACAGTCCTTAAGACCTTATCCCTACACCCCAGTAGGATTAAATGATGCTACAGGCACCACTAGGGGTACCTGGCTGGTTTTACTCCTCGGTTAACAAAGGCACTTCTGCATTGCCAATTGTGAGATTGCTCTAAAGTTTCTGGGTTTCAAGTTTGAAGAGCAGTCCCCCTAGACAAAAGCCTGCAGCAGGGCAGCACCAAAAGAGATATGCAAGCCATGCGCAAGTGCCACTCCTCAAGTGAACCTCTAGCATAGATCTCTGTCGCTTGTGTGGGTGTTTTTCAAATGTTGTGTAGTTATTTTATACATACTTAGTCCTAATATTATGTTTACTGCAACATTACTTGTCCTGAGAACACAACATATAATAAACTTGTCCAAACTGGAAAGAATATATATATTTTTAGAAAATAAAGAAAAATATATATTGTTTGGATAGGGATCCCTCTGCCCCACTCTTCTCCCCTGTTCCCAGGGAGCTCAGAACATTTGTTAGCTACGAATGTATGTACAGTACTAAAAGCCACTATATTGTGTATTGAACAATGGAACGTGCTTGGAAATTCAATTATGTTTCAAAATAATTCATTGTAATGCTTCTTAATCCCTTGTGCCTTTTGGTCACTACCCACTTTGAAGACTCAAGTGGGTTCTCATTTTGAGGAGAACCCTAGAAGAGCCTGCTTTGGGTTGGAAGGGAAAGAGGCCGCATATCCCCTTGTGGGGAGTGTGGTCCCACTGTGACATTACCACTGCATCACTGTTTTGATGCTCAAAAACAAACAAAAAATATGTGAAGTCCCACACCTATAACCACACACATTAAAACATGTCTTTCCGTGGCTGTTGGAATGTTGGGTGCTTCTGTATCTTACCCTCTTGTCCAGAAGGTGAAATTACTGTGGCATGTCTTGATGTGCTACTTTCCCCCAAACAACATTGTTAAATAAAGCCAAAATGTTCCTCTGATTTTTATTTTTGTAAAGGGAAAAAAAAACAACACAAAACATCTCTTTGTTGTGAGCCAGTTTAATGGAGATTCCTTAGAATTGCTTCAGGCCTTGTTGTCATGTGAACTTTTTGGCTATGGCCGTGTCTGGGACAGCTTGTTGTAACCAGAACAAACTGTACCGGTGATGAACTAGAAAGATAAAAAAAGACCCATAATTCTGTTTCTTCATCGCCTATTTTGTTTATTATTTAGCAGCCTATGGGTATTTGAGAACCTATAATTTAGGTAAATGTTCCTAACTATCATTAATTACATTATGTCCAGGGCTTTATGGTAATAACATCTAAATACCCCAATGTACTTGGCTTATTGCATTTAACAGAATTACATTTATTTACAATTGTCTTTTAGAATAATGGCTTATTGATTCTTGGCATGTCCCCGAATTTGTCTTCCTAACTGGGTGCTCGTTTTAGCTTTATGATGATTGTGTTTTTGATATTTTGAAACATTTTCTGACTGGTGCATAAAATATGACATGGGAGGAGGGTTACATTTACCATAGCTTATACAATTTCATGGCAGACTGATGTGAAATGAGTATTCAAAAATGCTGACTATAACCTGCTTGATCTGTTACGAAATCTACTTTTCAATAGTAGCAGCATACTAAGAAAGCTCAGTAGTATCAACATTGCTGGTGTTCCCTCTTTATTATAGGTATTTTATTTATTTGCCAAGGCCATTAGAAACATTCAAAACGTTGTAAGTGGGATGCCCCGTTGTCTCGTGCAGCGACATTGTTCAACCTGTTTAAGGAAAATAGTATATGTGGGGGGGGGAATGCATATGGGAGAACACGCATAAAAGGAACCGTGCGTATTATGCCTGGAGTGTCTCTTGAAACTCTGGTATGATTCTAGTATGCTTAATTTGGTCCCTTTTTTTCTCTGAAGGTGAAATAGTAGTGAACGAAGTGAATTTTGTCAGAAAATGTATTGCCTCGGACACAAGCCTGTATGACCTATGGGGAAAACTGGTGTGCACCAACTTCAAGATTTCCTTCATTACAGACAGTCCCATGCCCTTCCAGGTTTGGACCTTTTTTTTTTTCTATTTTCTCCTTACTTTTTTCACTCAAACGTTGGCAAACATGTCAAGGCAGCTGTTGGAAAGATAAATCATAAGATTATTATTGACATTTTTTTTGTCTGTATGTTATATATCTATGTAATGGAGGCTCATGTGTACCTCTTGGTTATTTTTGCCCATTATTTCACTGATTTGTTTCTCCTTTATTTCAGAAATTCAACTACAGAAATCTACTTCTTGGGGAACATGATGTCCCACTGACATGTATAGAGCAAATTGTTGTGGGTATGTATTCGAAAGTGCCACTTTCTACTAAAATGTGTCTGTCAATAAGACTGGTTCTGGATGGCTTTGGGAATACTGTTCCTTCGAACTTCCTTTATTATTTTACCTTCAAATAACAGCATCACAAACTTTTTGTTATCGGCTTCGCTGATGACTTATTTCACTTCTGCTGTCTACACCTCTTCACGTTCTAGATGTGACTTATTTGAATCTACGAGTGGCCAACAAGCATGACCAAAATGAAAAGATATCTGCTATAAACTTATGTTTGTGGGCTAAAATACCTACACCTGTCCTCTTAATGTAAGATACGTATTGGGCCCATTATGCTTGGACTCCATTGCCTTTTTTTAAATTGCATATATTCTTCAGTTATTGAAGTTGAAAAATTAGATTTCTGTCCCCAGCTGCATCTACTGAAACAAGGCATTCTTGCATATGCTTTCTGCACATACCACGTAGCACTCCAGTTTAAGGCAAAATCAGTTGAGCTATCACGTTGAACCAGGACTCAAATGTATGTTTTTTTTATTAAAATATGAACATATAGAAGTTTTAGCTAATATTTGTCTTCTATTCTAAAATAAAAAATGTAGCTCTTAAAAACAAAAATATTTAGCGTAGAGGTTTAATATTAAGAAATGAAGTTATAAATATAATGTCTACACAAGCTAGACGGCTCCACCTGTTACATCAACAGTCAGGGATATTTCTGAATCATAGAGGTTTGTGGTAAATAGCTGCAGTGGTAGTGATTACCTAATAGATGTTTGTGGTGGTATTCGCCACTCCACAAGGTGGATACACCCAGCAGTGCATGATCAGGAGCTCCTTGTATGACTATAGCCTGTAGTATAACTTATAGTGGCTTCTGTTGCCATGTATAGAAGTGTTGCCATAGCATTGTAAATGACTTGTAGCATTAGTGACATAATAACCACTATTCTTGCCTTATTTATATATTAAAGGTAAAAAGCTACTGTACATCAGGTAATTATACAGTTTTATACAGGCAAATGATCTCTGGTCAGTATTAAATATAGAAGAAAGGTAAATTTTAGTAAGTATATGATCATGTTTTGGTTGTGTATCTGTGCATATGTCCGCATATTGTAGAATATTCTTTTGTTAACTGGCAAACAGACATAAAATTGCCTTTTAGATTGTAAGGGTGTCAACCTCTAACCATTTTAGATGGTGGCAATCAGTGGTTTAGTGAGGAAATCGCCCAGCACTTTCTTCTAACCTTCCCTTGGAAAACTTAGTTGGCAGTTGAGCTAATAGATGGTAGCCTAGGTCACTGATGGCAGAGCATGGTTACATGGTCCATGCTGCGCTGCGGGGGATCCTCCTCTCTGGCAGCTGCAATGTGGGCAGACAACCCCCGCTGCTGCCCAGCATTTCCGCTGGGGCTTCTATGACAGAGCACTGTAAGGTCATGTCACGCCAGCCCTCAGTCATAGAAGCCCCAGTGCAAGTGCCGGGCAGCGTCGGAGGTTGCCAGAGCGTAGGATCTAGGTCCCCTGCAGCGCTGTGAGGGATCTGGATCTTAGTCTTATGGTCAGACCTCTATTTGAGGTCGGATTATAAGATGACCTCGAATATAAGATTTTTCAGAGCAAAACCTTGTCTTATATTCAAGCAAATACGGTATTGATCATTGGTTAACATACCACCAGTACTGTGCGGTATGTGTGCCAGATGCATGTGTTATGTTTTGGCACAATAGCAGAAGAATGTATAGTATTCCCTTTTACTGCATAATATTACTCTCTACCGCACTTCTGTTTTATTAAACTTTTAGCTTTCGTAACCAAAGCCTTTTATTTCAAATCACCTGCTGCACGTGCCTACAGAATTTGTCGGTGCTACGTGTGAGATGCACTTAAGTCGCTTCTTATTAAGATGGAATCTTATAAGAATTTGTTGTAAATATCATTAACACCAACTTTTTTTTCTTTTAAGAAACATGTACTTATTTAATACTAACCAAAGCCAGATGTGCACCAAGTTCTTTATGAGTACACAAGAGAGCAAATCTAATGAATGGTTCACCAAGTTTGCGAAATGTAGTAACTTTCATTTTTTTTTTTCTCCAGTGAATGACACCAAGAGAAAGCAGAAAATACTCTCTTCCAACCAGAAACTGAAATTCAACCCCACTGAGTTAATTATTTATTGCAAGGATTTCCGTATATTGCGCTTTCGTTTTGATGAAGCGGGGCCAGAAAGTGCAAAAAAGGTAAAACTGGATCTGTTTGGTTTTTTTTGTTTTTTTTTTAATCTTTTATTTTTTTTACACTTCCCAGAAGAAACTAGGAATCTGCTTTAAATCTAGAGAAGTAGTTCTTCCCTATCAGGGCATGTTTTCTCTCAATCCTTTTCTGCATGGCTATACACATCCACTGTTTTTACTGAAGAGGGCAATCCGTGTGTAATGATTCTTAATTTAAACACTTTAGCGACCAAAGGAAAGAGATTAATGTCCTCGGATAATAGGGATTATTTGTGAGGTATACAGAATGAAATGGTAGTTGGTACATCCTGACTCTTTTGAGCTAATCCCAATTTGGAAAGTTATAGGAAACTTTTAGAACTATATAGCAGTGACGTACTTTTTAGGAATGGAATGTGAGGGAAGAGTTTTGTGAATGGAACTGATCGCACAACCGGCTTAAACAATACAAATGTATCCGTTTTAACGCTGACGTTCATAGAATGTAATATGTTACTGCTAACCTCCGTAGTTAAAGTAGGCAAATTTATTAAATGTTCCGTTCCGTGATCATAAAGCGACAGATCTATTTGAGCCTATTACCTTCTACGTAGATATATATTTTTTTTGGAGACAAGCTTTCTTTAATAAACAAGTGTTGCAATCATTTTAACCCCCAACAAGTTGATTTCCTGCAGTCTGTGGTTCCAGGTTCCTAAATAATTAATAAAACTTTTTGATTTTTTTTTTCTTTTTTTCTTTTAATCCTTAATGTACTTTGTGACTGTTAATGAGACAGTTTAAGGTCCCAGACAACCTCACCAAGGAAGATTGCGTATTAAAGTACTTTGAGTACTTTTATATGCATTCTTTAAAGCGAAAGCACTTGCCTTAAGGAGAAGCTGCAGCTCCTGCCTCCTCTGTGGTCCGATGATTCTTACCTGCTTCCGAGGTGCTAATATTTGTGGAGCCAGCTCTGGATTTGAGTGGTAGTAAGTAGATCACGTCCCAGGAACTGAGCGTTGATGAACCGTTCTCCTGGATGGCAAATGCATATGGGGGGGGGATTCTGTAGTATCTCCCCACACACTGGAACATTCAAATGTAAAAGAACCTCAAAGCTATCAAATGCATTAAAAGTGCAAATGATGGCTAGAATGTCAGTTAAGAGGGTACGCTCTTAAGCGTGTCTAATTCTATAGTCATGACAGTGTCCTTCACCGTAATTTACCAACATCTGACATCTGGGTGTTGGTTGTGACCTCTTACGGTTACTCTATTGAATTAACAATAAGTGTTTGTTAAATCTGGTGGGTTTGCATAAATGATGTGCGGTGTTTCAATAAGCACCTGTAACCATGATTGCGAAGGAGCAAAAAGAGCGTTGTATGCCAGTTCTTTTCCGTAATGGAAAGCACGTGGTTTCCTGGTGTTATAAAGGCGTTCTCACAGATTTCACAAAATCTTTATGCATCTCCTGGAATTTGTGCAAAAAAGAAAAGAAAAAAAAAAGAGCTTATCTGGCAAAGAAATGATAAAGTCTTAAACAATCCAACCTGCCAAGCAATGAAGGTCAGGAAAGGGTGAACAACAGAATTAGTCATCAGTACTTCCTGAAATCATCAGAGCCAGGGTTTTGCTGCCGTGAATCACTGCAGCCTGGCTCGAATTTGCAATTACTCAGGTGGCCGTTATTCTCAGGAACGATTTGCCATCAACAGCTTTTACTAATATGGAAAATAATTCATGCCGTTTGGCTGTAGTCTGCCCGTTACAGTGATTTCTGCACAATGGTGTATGGAATGATTGCATGTGGCAAGAAGCCAAGGCCAGATATGGATTTCGTCCGTATGTAGTGCTAAATAAATTATGTGTTTTAATACTCAAATAACAGCAAATGACAATATTCCTTTACCACTGGAAATAAATTAACAGGAAATAGTATGGGTTCCATACCTACACAACAACAAAAAATGTTTAACTTATGTCATATAATGCATTCTTATTTAGGATTGAGAATTTAAATTATTTTTGGGAGGGTAGGAGGGGTGGTCAGTCATCCGCTGTAGTAGATTGTGACTGCCATAATTATTTGGCACCTAGCGTGACCATCTTCAGCCTGTAGAATGAAGTATTTCCACTACTAGACCCTATGCCATGTTCTTGTAATATTTCACACAGCCTCCAAAGTTCTATAATTCGGGAGCTGGAACAAGCTGTTCCCTGGCAAGACCCTGATACGTGTGACCTCTGAAGAGTCTCATTACAATTTTGCAGCGTCCTCCTTGCAGATGCACAAGGAAGTTAGGCTGAATCCCCCCATATGTATTGGTGCTTTTCCCTACTTCCCCAGCTGTGCTCTGTGGAGGTCTGAGACCCGCATTACCACTATCCTGCCACTGATTGGCTACTTCGATCAGCCAGTCAG
Source organism: Spea hammondii (assembly GCA_029215755.1). NCBI lineage: Eukaryota > Metazoa > Chordata > Amphibia > Anura > Pelobatidae > Spea > Spea hammondii. Next base: position 82,753,659 of record JARDYJ010000004.1, read on the forward strand.
TGGCGTTTGTCCCTGGACCACAGGGGAGGTGTTCTGGTGCATCTTCTCCATAAAGGTACAAAGTACTTATATGCATTCATTGTTTAGGGGGCTCCCTGGGACCTTTTACGCATAAAAGAGAATGGGAGCTTCTGAACGTTGCCAAGTAGCACACATTTTATTCCTCTCCTCTTCCCTCAAACAGTATTACAGTAATTATTAAATAGTATAACTTCTGCTGACCACTCGGCAGCTTCTGAGATGCCTTCTAGGTTTCCAGTTTGATATAATGTTGCCATCTCCCTTTCTGTGTAGGTGTGGCAAATTGCGATGGTATGCAGGTATAGAGTGAGGTAGAAACCAAATAGCTCCCGACGCAATAATATATAACCAGATTTTGGCCTGTCTGAAGCTTAGCATCAGTTTGCGGACTATCATTTGTCTACGTCTGCTATAAATTCTATTAAATATGATCAGTGAGGATCTTTAGAATATAAACTGCCCATTGCTCTCCTGATTGTTCAGGAGCTACTGTAGAAACTAGTAAAGTCCTAATAAAATATTGTTTCCAACCAAATGTATTCTAATTTTTTAATATAAAACTTTTTCTCAGGTATGCCTTGCATTGGCACATTATTCACAACCAACAGATCTTCAACTGCTCTTCGCCTTTGAATATGTTGCAAAAACGTACCATAATCCAAGTAAGTTTCCAAGTGCTTGTTACCATTATTATGTTTTTATTTATACAGCACCAGCACGTTTCATAGCACTATTACTTTAGGGGGAGAATAGAATTCCAACAAAATATTAACAGTGACATGAACACCCATACATACTGGTACAGGAGGAGGAGAGGTCTCTGATCTTCTGAGCTTACAATCTAGTTGGAGACAGAAGGGGGGGGGTGAGAAGTCGAAGGACTGCTTTCGGAGAGACTGATAAGTGTTAGAAGCATTTGTACGTTCAACACACGCAAGCATTGTAATCCAATCCGGGAAAAAATGGGGCCGTTGTCATAATATTGTGCGTATTGTATTTGATCTCCAGAGAAGTATGTGTATTTCTCATCATTGTGTACCTCAACGGGCATACATTTGTAGTCCAATAGCCCAGCTTGCCGTGAATACAGCTCTTCACATGTATTACCCCAGTTCTCAAAGCAATAGCACGCCCGACCAGACATACCGTTCTCCCCATGGCATAGCCCAGCTCTCCAGACATTGCAGTTGCCCTTGTACAATAGCCCATTTTATGCACAATGTGTTCTTTGACATTTTCAGCCTCTGAATGGTTCACTAGTAATTAGATTTTTCCTATCCAGGAAGTATAAACTCCATAATTACTTAGCCCAATTATCTTCCAAAGGCCTTTTAATTGCGTTACATGCTGTAGGCAGCAATAAAACTAATATGTGCAATATGTGGTCACCATCTCTTGCTTAATGGGACAGTACCACGGAAAAGCAACGTACAGCGCTGTATACAGGGATGTATTGTAGGATTGGAGAAAACGTTGTTTTATTTCATTTTGTTCCGATTAACTTTATCCGCAGAACTGGGAGCTACTACTGTAAAAGTTCAATGTGATATTTAGGATGACGCTCCCAACACAAACGCCACACTAGACTGATTCTTTATGGAAATGATAATGAAGCCCATTACTCTATAGATTTAGTCAGTGTCAGGCTGGTTGATTAAGTCTGAGCTGTTCTGTTGTATAGCGCAGTATGATAAAGGGCCCATAAAAGTTATAGAAAGTCAGATACTTTTTTGCCTTATCATTGATATGTTGAACACCTACATAACACATCTAAGTATCCACAGATCCCAAAAAGAATAATTTTGTCTCATGTCACCTTAATAGTATATAAACATAAAACAGAAAGAAATAATAAAAAAGGAAAGTGAAGGGGCATTTTCTACTCTTCCCATTCTGGAACGTCCTGAACAGAAGTCTATCAAAGAGCTTTTCTTAATCCATAATAATGCAAAAACGTAATTTTCTTTTGTATTTAATTTTTTATTTTTGTTATTTTTAAAGCCAACAAAACCAATGGTATTGATCCTGGCGGAGGAGTTGACCCAGGGCCCAAAACACCTCTGTTTGAAACTTATTCCGACTGGGATCGCGAAATCAAGCGGACGGGAGCCTCTGACTGGAGAGTTTGCTCAGTAAATGAAGGATACATGATATCTACATGGTTCGTACGTGTGTTGGGAAAGCGGATTCATTGGGATTTCTCTTGGAGCGTAATGTGAAGCTGCGGCTTTCTTTTTACTGATACGCCACTTAATAATTCCAATGGACTGTATTAAAATTGCTTTGTGGATTCCAGTTCCTATTCGGCGTTGGGTTTTCTAGCAGAATTTGAAACGAGTGTTTAATAAACAGCTTATTAAATAACACAAGTCATTTTGTCGTATACATTTTAAGTGCAAAGCAAATAGATAATGTTTTACACTCCAATTAAAGTTTATTCATCTTTCTACCTGCCCCAGCAGTTAACTAGTCAATTCCCAGGAGCGCATCACACTTGGGTACAAATTTTCACTGGCAAACGTGAATGTTGTGATGGCAACTATTTAAAAAAAAAAACATTTTTAAAAGCTATAGAATCACATTTAAACATAATTGACAAGCACAGGGTTTAAATGGTAGCAATTGTCTTGTGGAGTAATCTCTACATAAACACATACTGGCTGTTTAATTCTGGAACAGTCATTGAATGTAGATAGGATGCTCGTAGAGGAGAGAAGCCACAATTCTAGACCAAAGTAGCATACAAAATGAATTATATGAGCGTACATATTCCATTAGAGAGAGAGAGAGATGGTGGCCCTGCTCCTGTGAGTTTATAGTATAATAGGCAGGTTAAAGAAGAGGTGAGGATGATCTGATTGTAGTGAGGTTCATGCCGAGGAGTCCGCGGGGCCGAGATTGGTGTAATACATTGCTTTGTTCCAGCCTTCGGGTTGTATGCTTTTCATTCCTATTGTTTTAGTTTGGTAAATTTAAGCTGCATCCCCATAGACATTTCACATTGTAAATCAACGTTACACCCGGTTAACTGCTTTACGGGAAAGCAAAGTTATTACAATGCTGTGAATAAACACATTGCTGAGAATAACCATCCCTGACTGTGGCTGGGCTTACTGCTAACGTCGCTGTCCCTGTGAACACTAGACGCTCGGATCACAATGAAGATTATCGCTAAGCTGTTTTAAGGATTTCTATTTTCGGTTCACATGTATAGACCATATGGCTACAATCAGACCCAATCTGTTTGTGACGGTGGAGAGAACAACACTTTATACTAGCTGTTTTATGCATGTCTCGTATTCAAGGTTGTCAAACGTCTCAAGAATATGAAATAAATACAAAAGTCTGCTTGTTTTGTAAAATGTCCAAAGACGCGCAGGACTAAACATTCCATCCCACTGACTTTATTATTGTGTATTATGAATGGCCATCCCTGGCACTAATTCTGGCACAGAAATGACCCTTTCAAATGCATAGATGAAATCTAACCTCAGTTTAGCGAATAAACCCCACAGAATTGTGCATTGCGTGGTTTTATTGTTCTTTTGAAATTGTGTATCTGTATAACACATTCACAACATGCCTCCCCTTGATGTTGAAATAGGTTTGTGCTTCTATGGTAATCTCCACTCTCTAAGGTGGCACAGATTCCCAGATATTCATCGCAAACTGTTTAACGTCTGTCTTTTGGGGATCGGATAAGAGGTATTTTGCGAGGTGTTTTAACATAGTGGTTCTGGCTTTGAAGAAGAAATTCTGCTTTAATCTCCGGCCTCCACGTTGAGCTGCGGTACATGCCGTGTAGATGGGACGCAAGTGAAGCTTTAGAACTGTTTCTGTATTTTATTGTGCCGGATTTCTAGGACTGAAGACTGCGTTGATCTTTGTTAATGGTTTGTTGATTCCTCTTGTCTCTTTGCAGTCTGCCGGAATACTTTGTTGTTCCCTCCTCTCTGGCGGATCTGGATTTAAAGCAGTATTCACATCATTTTTATGGAAGGCGCATGCCAGTAAGTATACGTTAAACGGCCGAGGCGTGCACTTTCTGATCTTGGATTTGAACCCAAAAATCCCTCATCCCCCAATCAGCCGCATATTTGGGTGGCTTTGTGTGCTTCTTATTTTAATTCGTTTTGATATATTAAGTAGTTTGCTGGGAGTAGGGAAGGGGCTTTGACTACCCGGGACCCTTTTACTAATATGTATTTGCTTGTGTTTACAGCTGTGGTGCTGGAACCACCCCAATGGCAGCGCTCTGGTTAGAATGGCCAGCATCAAAGACCTGTTACACCAACGGAGAATTGACCAAAGGTAAATGTTCTGGGCACTGGGGATCTGCACGTTCCTTGCCAACAGAATAAAAGTTAATGTGAGAATTCTGTTAATACATTTAAATATTAATGACCTGATGTGACTTATTCATCAGCCACAAAAGTCAACTCAGGTCATTTATGTTGAAACTTTTTTTGTACAGTGCTTTCTACAAACTAAAGATACATAAAGAGCGGCAGTTTATTCTCCGCAGATTTGACATGAACTTTGACATCAGAAAAGAATTGTAATTCACACACTGGTGTGGAATCCTTTTGAAGACATTTTCTCTCTAAATAGTGTCTCTATATTCTTTTCACGTTTCGCCATAAGAGTGAAGATGTTCCCCAGCAGAATGTACAGCAGCTGCCCTTAACTTAGAATAGGAAGTAATGGGCTTTGTTCCAAGAATAAAGCTTGTATTGCCAGCTTGAGACTGACATTTATTAAAACCATGTTTATCCCAGCTAATCATTTACGTGCGGTTTATTCAGTAACTTGATTGTATACATGATGTTGTTAGAGTTTAACACTCTTTCAATGAAGATTACAGAGAGTGTAGTGTATGTTCTCATCTCATGTATACAGTATACCTAGAACTGTTTTCCCAAATGGAACTGTGGTCTTTGTGTGCTAACTGTTTTTTCCTATATATACATACATACATACATACATATATATACACACACACACACACACATAATATAAAATAAAATATGTGTGTGTGTATGTATATATATATATGTGTTTATCTGTTTTAGGGTGTGCAATGGGATTACCCGGAGTCATCCTCTACGGAGTGAAGTTTACAAATGTGATCTAGACCATAATCTTCCTGGGATCCAGGAGATCCAAACTGGCTTCAGCAAACTTAAGCATCTCTGTGTGAATGGTAAGGGCAGAATTATTATCTTACTAGCTAAAATATAGTGCATGACGTGTCCATGTGGGTATTTTTTTCATTTCTTAATAATATGTTTGAAACTTGAAAGAAGAAGAAAAGGATAGTATGATGGGATGCAGTGGTATGTGGCATGTCCATACATGGAGAGTAATTCCTGCCACAAAGCCGGTTACTGCTTACACTGGTTGAAGGTATATTAATAGGCTTGAGGAGTAATTACGTTTAGTTGATGCAATATTCCCCTTGCCGTTTTGCGTGATTGTCCCCGATATATAATATAGTTTTTTATTATTTGGAGCCATTCACTAGGGCCATGCCTCTTGGAAGTCATCACATTACTACTTTTTATATTTACCCACTATATAATAGTCCATTCCCTCAAGGGTACTTTAGTAGTCTTAGAGAATTACAGAAAACAGTGACGTTTTTATGGCAAGCATAAACTAAATCGTGATTATTCAAAGACGTCTAGCTGACACCCAAGCTGTTTCTTGGCTGTCGGTAGTGTCGGAATCCACTTGGCAGCTGCTATGTATTTTTGTCCTGCTTTTAGCGAACATTCCTTAAGGCCTGTTTATATTATGACCCATTGCTGTTACATAAACATTTGTTCTCCGCTTATGCTAAATGTTAACATGCTTGGCCTGTTTAAATGGAAACAAAAATGCAATGCTTATATTGCTTTCAATAAACTGCTCTCCAAGAATACTCCATCAACCAATACTGAAACACTTCTGTATCTGCAATTTGAGGTTTGATCTCATAGCTTCATAAGAAATGTTTTATTGTTGTGTTATCCCAAGAGAAATTGAGTATTTAAGTTGACTCCTTTTATTGGGTCAACAAGTTGTAGTTCCATAAGCTTTTAGGACCTCGGGGGTCTCCTATTAAGATGCACTGAGGAAATAAATTGCTATATACCAGGGGCATCCAACATGCGGCCCTCCAGCTGCTGCAGGACTACATCTCCCAGCCCCTTAGCCGAAAGAGCGTTATGGGAGATGTAGTCCTGCAGCAGCTGGAGGGCCGCAGGTTGGACGCCCCTGCTATATACACTCACTAGCCACTTTATTAGGTTCACGTTGCTAGTGCTGGATTGGACCCCCTTTTGCCTTCAGAACTGCCTTCATACTTTCTACACGGTGCTGGAATGAGATCTGGTGGCTGTGGATGCCAATGGAGTACAGTGAATGAGTCATGTTCAAGAAACCGGTTTGAGATCACATGAGCTTTGTGACATGATGAATTATCCTGCTGGAAGTAGCCATCAGAAGATGGGTACACTGTGGTCATAAAGGTATTGAGCAACGATACTCAGGGGCCCAAAGCTTCCCAAGAAAATGTCCCCCACACCATTACACCGCCACCACCAGCCTGAACCATTGATACAAGGCAGGATGGATCCATGCTTTCATGCTTACGTCAAAGTCCGACCCTGCCATCTGAATGTCGCAGCTGGAATCGAGACTCGTCAGACCAGGCAACGTTCTTCCAGTCTCCCATTGTCCAATTTTGGTGAGCCTGTGCGACTTGTAGCCTCATTTACCTGTTTTTAGCTGACGGGACTGGCACCCGGTGTGGTCTTCTGCTGCTGTAGCCCAACTGCTTCAAGGTTCGATGTGTTGTGCGTTTAGAGATGGTATTCTGCGTACCTTTTTTGTAACGAGTGATTACTTAACTTACTGTTACCTTTCTGTCATCTCGAACCAGTCTGCCCATTCTCCTCTGACATCAACAAGGCAATTTCATCCACGCGACTGCCGCTCACTGGATATTTTCTGTTTTTGGTAAACCCTAGAGATGGTTGTGCGTGAAAATCCCAGTAGATCGGCAATTTCTGAAATACTCAGACCAGCCCGTCTGGCACCAATAACCATGCCACATTCAAACTCAATTAAATCCCCTTTCTTCCCCATTCTGATGCTCAGTTTGAACTTCAGCAAGTTGTCTTGATCACGTCTGCATGCCTAAATGCATTGAGTTGCTGCCATGTGATTGGCTGATTAGCTATTTGTGTTAACTAAAATTGAACAGGTGTACCTAATAAAGTGAATATACAGTTTTAGCATCCTCATCAATTGATCATACTAATGGTGGCCTCTGAGTTAGGACTGCACCGCCCCAGATTCAGGGTAACAGGGCATCTAGCAAAATGGAGTCTTATGAGAGATCAGTTCTTTTTTAGATCTTCAACTGCCTCTAATTCAGCAGCAGAGAGATGTTGATCACAAGTTAGTTAGTGTTTGTTTTCCGCGTGGAAACCATCATGACATTTTCTGGCTGATTAGATCTCACTGGATTATTTATCTCATCTCTCTTTATCTGGTTTGGGCGACAAAATTGTTCAACATGATGTGTTTGCACAGCAATGTGCTGAGTGGCTAGAACATGACTGCCATATCCCTGGGCAAAGCGGTCAAACCCCACACATTGCATTAAAGACTGGACAAGCGTATTCTTTGTAATAAGTAAGCCTGGAGAATGCTGCAGGCTGGAAACGATCATCGGCATGTCCTGTGTTTGTAAATATGTATAGTGCAGCGTGACAGTGAGTCTCTACAAGCACCACACCTCCCCAGGTCCTTCTGTAGGAAGTGTATAAGTGATAGATCCTGCTTTTAGTCATAATAGGTGTACAAGTTAATCGGAACTGAGCTTTTTGCAGTGTTTGAACTGAAGGAAGGCTTGTGTTCATCTTTCTGGGTATAATTTGGCAAAAAAAAATCCCCGTTATGCTGATCTAATCAACCCCAACGAGGAAGATTAAGTTCCTCACTGTGTGTTGCCAGGAAAATAATCACACCGGTGTCACTGATACAGCAATACTTTTATGTAAAGACTCAAAGCTTAATCAGTCCTTTGTCTTGTCTTAGATTCAATGTAGCCTATCCCATGTGTGTTTAAATACCCTCACTGTATTAGCCTCTATCACTGTTCCATTTATCTACCATCCTCTCGGTTGGTTAGCTATGTGTTGTGTTCTGCTTATGAGATGACAGCGTTCAGACAGAAATTATAATTGTTGCCAAGAACCACATGGTCTGTCTTATGCATGATCTCAATTATAGTTTATTTTTCCACTCATTTATCAGTGTGTGTGTGTGTGTGTGTGTGGTCAGTTTTGATTCAGAAGCATTTGTGTTATGTACGGTTTGTTAAAAAATAAAGGCAAAATTCTAAGTAGGAATCAAGTGAAGTATTTTGGTCCTTAAAGGAAACGGTGAAGACTTTTGAAGGCCAACACAACTAATCAAATAAAATTTTTTACATATACACAAACATACAATAATTACACTAAACGTCTTTTAAAGTGAAAGACTAGGAAGACATTTCGTAAGTTTACTATATACTTTATGAATCAACAATAGAGCTGTACATCTGAGTGTATAGACAGTCCATTGTCGCATGTCTCCTTCCCAATTTTTAGTATTTTTCAATCGCGCTTTCCATTTATGATAAGATTGCTACTGAACTCGACCGAACTCCACTAAACAGGTACAACTAACATGTCACACTTGTGTGCGCTGCAGAAATGGTTCCCCTATAGACTGATAGAATAGAGTATGATAATTCTTAGATATGTGTATATTTGCAACTTGATTTATTGTCGGTTCATACTAATGGTTCCATGTTATGACTTTTATTTCATTCTTGTAGAAGCATTTGATGAAACGGATGAAAAGTGGCTTTCATCCCTTGAAAACACACGGTGGCTGGAGTTTCTCAGGTATACATTGTATTGCACTTGTATTGCTCAGCGTGAGCCTAGTTATTTTCTTAGGCCTTTTTGAAAAGTCCTGAGTATACATTGGATTTTATGGATTGTGGCTTAACGGTGTGTAACCATCAATAAATATGGCCTGCTAATCATCAATGGTGGGAGGAGATAGTTCGGGCTGATGTCCTGATCAATGGCTGGGAGATGTCCTAATTGTCATCATGGTTCTGTTTTTGAGAGCGTAAAAACAGGTTAATTGAGTTAAAGAGGAAATGGAGAAGTGGTATCTAAGTAGTTTTTCCCTTTCGCATGAAAGGTTTCACTGTTTGACATGTGCATAAAGGTAGCTGCAAGGATAATCATTTCCTGTCCTCCCCTTCATAGGGTATTTCTGAGGCAAGCCACTGAACTGGTTTACATCTTGGATTCCAAACGTCGGTCTGTTGTCTTACAAGGTAATTACAATCCAGTTTCCGTGAGGTATAGTCCATCCCTAAGTGAGGCTTATGCAGTGGCTGAAAAATGGCATACACAGACTAAGTTCAGGGCCGGCCCGACAATGGAGCCGCCCCAAGCCCTTTATTTTTTTATTTTTTATTTTTAAAGCAGAAGAGAGAGGGGCGCCGAGTGGTTTTCACTTACCAAGTTGTCAGTACCTGCTCGGCGCCCCTCTCTCTCTCTCTCTCCTCTGTGAGCCCTCTAGCTCGGTCTTGGTGCCGGCTTGTAATGCTGAGCGCCGGAAGATGACATAATTTCCGCCGCTCAGCATTACAAGCTGGCAGGGAGACTCGCCGCAGGACTGCTGAAAGGTAAGTACAAGGGGGGGGATAGGGTGGATAAGAGGGAGGGAGAGTAAGGGTAGATAATAGGGAGGGAGGGAAAGGAAGGGTAGATAATGGGGGGGGCGGCAGAGGAAGGGTAGATAATGGGGGGTGGGGGGCGGCATTTTAAACTTCGCCCCAGGCGGCATTTTGTCTTGGGCCGGCCCTGACTAAGCTTCGTACACAAATGGCTCATCTAGCTCTAGATCCATGATGATATCTTGAGCGTGCTGTTTAACACATTGATCATTTATGAAATCCTCCTCGTGTTTTCTCCCATACACACGTGTCTATAACTCGTAATTCAAAATATAATTTCATTAATATCTCTGGTCAGTTTAATGGAGTAACTTTAAAATGCTTTCTTTACCTCCAAAGCGAAATAAAAGTTGGGCTAAGGCCGGTGTCCATTTAATAAGAAGACAGCCTAACATTTTTTTCCTTTTTAATGATCATTCTGCTAATGGGACATGACTATTTTTCCGCTTCCGTGAACAAAGTGATGGCAGGTTAAGTAAAATCTAGGCTCCTAAATGATTGCAAGAGGGAATTTTGCTCTGTCTGCTTCTAATGGACGGATTTCCCTCTGACATGTTGCTAGAATAACCTTTGTGACTCATTCCTTGCACTTGCCAAGTCAATTCCATCGAGGGGCTTGTCCAGCTGTTGAGTCAGAACCTTACTATTTTAGTGAAAATTGCCAGATAATTACATTCCAGATGTCTTTTACGCTTACTATGTATATTTTGTTTAACCTTTAATTCTTTATTTTCTAATTCCATATATCTGACAGATGCCTGTGTGTTTTGTAATGTAAGCAGTAGCACCAGCATGGTTTTACAACATTGTACATATACTGTATATTGCCATTCCTGGCCCAAAAGCAGTTCATATATACATAAAAAGGCTTGTGTTCTTGTGTTTTAATTATATAGTAAACAACTGTGTGTCGTGACTTGTTGCCCAAGGACTTTACCTGTAATGCTTAATGCTTTTTTGTGCCAGATTATGTATATTTTGTATTCTGGCTCAGCCTAGAATTACTCTGTTATTAGGAGATTGGTTCCTGGTGTCTTCCTTACACTCTTTAATTGAAGCCATCCTCAAAATATGGTCGATGTTGGTTGATTGTCTTTTTTTTTCACTGCCTAAAATGTTGGGAATGCGTGGATCGCTCCGGTTTCTTATGAGCCTTTATGTTCCTGTTCTGTTTTAAACAAACTTTCCAGCTCTTCTTTGTAATTCATTGAAGCTCCAAAAATGTCCAATGTACGTTGTGAATCTGAGACAGGGACAGTAATAGGACTATAGACTCTTTGGGCTTTCAGCGCACTTAACAAGTTCTAAGTTATGGTAACATATACCAATAAATAAATCTAGAAATTTGTAGACCAGAAAAAAAATAAATATATATATAATTTTCAATAATCACCCCTCCTTTCCATATTCCAACTGCATAAGATTTTGTTTGCTAGCAGGTTTTATGTAGATCTTGCTACATTTTAATGCCATCTCGTATATTCTCGCATACAGTACATGGCATAAAAGCAGCCCTGTCAAGTTTTCTGCTTACCCATATATCAACATCTAAAAAAAACCTCCTTGGTGTTAAAAAACTGTAATAGTCGTACTTTTATTTTCATTTCAAAATATTTGACCATATCACATTACTTTTGTCCCTGTAACCATGGAGTTAGGTTTTATGAGCCGTTTTGGAAGCTATGAACTGTTACCCCCTTGTTGAGGCAGAACAGAAGCTTCCTTATCCTGTCATGGTACTCTGGAGGAGGAAGTGAAACTGAAATGCAGTTTCTAGCCCCAAAACCCTGCATAAATGTCACATTATGAAATAACTTGCCAAAATACAGGCCACACAACATATTACTGTGTGACAGGCACTTTAATGCTGATAAATCTTTAAATCCCCAAATTCTTGCTAAGTGAAATCCCTCAATGATTGCAACAGGCATGGGTCTAGTCGCTAAAGGCAGAGAAGATGGGAGAGTTGTGGGTTGAATTCCCTGATTTTACTATGCATTATGAATGGCCTATCCTGGTGAGCTTCTGCTGCAGGAAGAGCTTGGCTGACCTTGTGTAATTTGTCGTTATAGATTAATTTCTGCATTATATGCAGGGCCAGCTTAGCCCTTGCCCGTGGGCAGCATCCCCTCTTCCACATAACTGAGGGGCTCCACTGTGTGCCACTGCACCATGGGCCAGTTGAAGAGATCAACGATCTCCCTCCCGGTCCATAGGTACTATGGAGCACTGAGCTTAGCCAGTACAAGCTCCATATTTATCTGCCTCCACACTGTGCGTCTTTACAATGCAGTGCATTGGGTTATGACATCATATTCCAGTTCTCAGAAGAGTACCATTGCCCAAGAACTAAGTGGCGGGTGAGGCCAAGGGCAGAACCCATCCATGATACTCCAGTGCCAACATAGGTGTTTCGTAGTGCAGAATGAACCATGTTGATCACCCAGGCGAGGCTTATCAATGCTGAAAAGATTTATAGAGTATTTTGTATTATATCAGTAATCTGTATGCATTAGGCAGCACAATGGTATGCGGTATCCATGTTAATGTGTTGGACAGCCTGGACTGTGTATACTGTAGGATGTATTTAGGGAGTTCCATGTTAGAAATCTGATCATTATGAACTCTGGGGGAAATAAAGTGAAATTTTATGACTGCTGTATTAGTAACTGCTGTACTAGTAAATAATGTCAACACAGGCACATAAAAAACTGCTGTGAATTTAAAATGAGCAAAGTTTCCAATGCAAAAGAATTTTAGGGGGAGATGTGCAAGTAGAAGGGCACAAGGTACATTATAAACCGGTCAGAGCGCCACAACTTCTCACCAAAGGTTACTGTGTCTGCTTCTAGAGGAGGAAGGCCGGGATCTCAGCTGTCTGGTGGCCTCTCTCGTTCAGCTAATGTTGGATCCTTATTTCCGGACAATTGTTGGATTTCAGAGTCTGATACAGAAGGAGTGGGTCATGGCTGGTTATCCCTTCTTGGATCGGTGCAACCACTTGAAGAAATCTGATAAAGAGGTAAAGCACCACTTTATGTTTGGTGGATCCTGTGATCAGAGTGATCTGGATTAATTCTGGAGGAGGACTCACATTTTTTTTGCCCCAGGATGGCAGGTACAATAACGCCCCCCCCATGTAATTTACATATAGTTTGCAAACACTTTTTTAGCTTGCACAAATACCTTTAATCGTTGCTACTTCAGAGTTCCATAATGTTGTATTAGGTGACCCCACTGAGTACCCAACTTCCAGACAGTACTGGTCCATTAAGGGTCATGGTGGGCCAGCCCTGTTTAAAGAATTTGACTGGCGGCTCTTATTTATACTGTAGTAAATATATAAATGTATGGATTATTGAGCTCTACTGTCACGGAGAGTGCATAATACTTGGTAAAAGGGAAGCACATAGTACTGCACATAGTAGATGGAGTAACGACACATCTGTTTCATTTGTTTTATTCCCCAAGTGCCCCCTGTTCGTGCTATTCCTGGACTGTGTGTGGCAGCTGTTGGAGCAATACCCTGCGGCTTTCCAGTTCACGGAGACCTACTTAACGGTGTTACACGACAGCACCAGAGTATCCCTGTTTGGAACCTTCTTGTTCAACTCTCCCCATCAACGTGTTCAGCAAAGCACTGTGAGTACATGCTTCCATGAGAAAGCAAAGGGATCATGCGCTGCATGTCAGTTGTCTGGAATGCCGGAAGGAGGTGCCGTTAGCAGCGGGGGTTCTCTGCGTCCATCGCGCATACACCCTCCGGCTGTCAGAGAGAATTCCCCGAACCGGTACGGGGAACTCTCTTCTCTGATAGCCGGGGAAGATCTGCGCGATGGACGCAGACAACCCCCGCTGCTAACCGCACCTCCTTCCGGCTGCAGCAGAAGTTGTCTACACGCTGCCCAGACTACACACCAGGGAGTCAGAAGCACCAGTAAGTTTTGGGGAGGGAGGGTTAAATGGAGGGCATAAGACAGGAGGATCCAGGTCCCCTGCAGCGCTGCGGGGGATCTGGATCGGTCTCATAGTCAGACCTCTATTTGAGGTCTGATTATAAGACGAGGGGTATTTTTGAGAGCATTTGCTCTGAAAAAACCTTGTCTTATAATCGAGCAAATACGGTACATGTCAAAAGGCGGACTTGGGTTAGCCACATCAACTTGCATTGTTACAATTGGAGACTATTTTGACCTTAGTGCTCTGCTTCTGATTTAGGTTTACCACAGAATCAAAAAATATAATTTGTTCTATATAACAAGTATGTATGTTACATATATGTTTCTCTGTTACATGTATGCTGAAATATGGGGCATTTAAATCATGTCCTGCAGTTGTAGTTCTTCTTAATTCTTAATATAATATTGTATTTGTATTCCATGTAAAATTTGGTTTGATTCCGCCATGTGACGATGAGGCAGTTTCTATGTTAATTTCTGCTGTTTTTCTCCTGCACTTTTATCTGGTAGGAGTTTGCTATTGCTAAGAATATACAGTTGGGAGATGAGAAAGGCCTGAAGTTTCCTCCGGTATGGAACTGGTCGCTGCAGTTTTCGGCTAAAGATCGGGCTCTGTTTAACAACCCCTTTTACATTGGAAAGAGCGTGCCCTGCATACAGAATGGGGTGGCCAAGTCTTTTAAGAGGTCAAAGGTAATATTAGTACATGGTTGGCTGTTTTGTATGGGGGGGCATATGTAAAATATACCTAGGAAAGTATTTTGAAGTAAATGGACTTACAATGATACACAACTCCTGTCATCCAGGGCCACAGTTTGTGACCACAGGAATCTCAATTAAATAAATAAATCGGGCAACGGTACGCAATTCCTGGCCTGTTTGGGACACTTAAGGCCTGGAGTTGTGCACCATTGGTCTTAAAGCTTAAAAACCCAGACTGAAAATACAGTTCCATCTGAAACACCATGTTAAGCAGCAATATAAGGCAATGCTCTCTTCTACAAAAGAGAGAGTTTTTCCATATAATCCAGGGATGGGCCATTACAGTGTTCTAGCTTTTGTTTGACACGTAACTGCCATATTGTACTCAACAGCTGGAGGGTGTCTGTTACCTTCCCTGTGCCAAAAATGTTTAGATTAATCCCTACCCCTCAAAAAAAACCTTTACAGTTCTGTGCAGTGTGAAATCTGTTTGTAAACGCTGCGGAAATCCGTTCTTTGTACCATGGTATGTTTGTGGGAAAAAAAAAAAAAGTAATAAAGCACTTAATTTATGTATTCATTTTTCAAAATGTGTTTCATCGTAAACAATTGTTTGCAAACTCAAATCCAGTTGTGTTTTCTACACAGAAAAACTACAGTTCTACATTGCGTGGCGTGCCGCCATCTTTGAAAAATGGGATTATCGCGCAGCCGGAGCTCATGCCCCGACGGAACTCCCTGATACTAAAGCTAAGGCCGGAATCTGTTCAGCAGATACCAGGCACCCAAAATAATGGCTTAGAACAGTATCTCCGAGACTGTTTCTCCAAGACCACGGACCTGCATGGAGTCATCCTTCCACGCCTGGACGGGCCACACGTAAAACTCTGGAAACTCTGCTACCTGCGCTGGATTCCTGAGGCCCAAATTAACCAGGGAGGATTTATTACAGCTTTTCATAAAATATCCATGCTTGCAGATGAAATTGAAACGCTTCAAACAAGACTTCGGCAGTACAGAAGCTATCCCTTGTCTAAAGCCACTTCCCCCGAATCGGAACAAAGTCATATGTTCTTTAGGGCAGATGAGTTAAATGGTAACTATGAGAGCGCGGACTTCCTCTCCTCATCCTTCCCTTTCTCACCGGTCGGAAACTTATGCCGCCGAAGTATAATGGGTACACCTATAAGCAAGTTTTTAAACGGTGCCAAAATATGGCTGTCCACCGAAACACTTGCAAACGAGGACTGAATTGTGGAGCTGCTGGAAGCTGTTATGTTTTATTAACGATGCTTCGTATTTTTTGTTTTTGTTGAATTTTTAGCTATACACTGACCTCCCTGTCCCCCTTTTTTATTTTTATTTTTTTTTGCACATTGACTATTTCTTTACGCATAACAATTGTGTTACTACGAAAAGGGAGGTCATGTTCTTGGAACGTGGAGACGTTACTGTTGCAGCCTCAATTTAGAAAGTCTTTATGAAGTACCCCTGTGACATTCAAGGGTTATATGTGTTGTCCCATCGGAATACCATTTAATCTTCCTAGCCGTTTCATGAGATTCAACTTTTTTTCTTAATTTATGGACGCAAAGCTGTTTTAGTAAAATGTGCGAGTTAATTTAACCCGTGTTTAGCTTATGTCACCCCATACGGCTGAGCCCTTCAGGGCTGTGTGGGACAGCACCGTCGCTGCTTTGCCCGTTGGCACAGTAATGTCACTTACCCCCTTTATTATTACAGATCTGCCACCTTTTTTGGGGGGGGGTTTACATTTTATATTAATAGGTCATAAGATAATATAGAAAGCTAGCTAGGAGCTTGGGATCAAATCACTGAAATTGGGTTGTTTTTCTTTAGAATTATTTTGTGAGATTGATTAGCTGCGTCTTTTGAGTTATTTTATTCTTGTTAGGGAATGCTTATTTGTCTGTTACCTAACACAAACTGATAAGGGACTTGCAAAGAAGTGAAAAACTGGGTTTTTTTGGTTTTCTCAAGCTGACTCCTCCAGCCTTTGACATTCCAGTTGTTGTGGACTACATTTCCCAAAATGCTCCGCACAGGTTCGCTATGAATACGTTTGTACCCAGCTTTCCAGATCCTCATCTCTTAGAAACGCAAGACCTTTCTCTTATTTTATATGTGGAGTAAGGATCTCTAAATTCCAATCTGCTAATTTCTACTTTAATGAATTTTAATTTCCTTTTTATTTGATTTTTTTCTCTCCTATACTGGGTTTGCATTTAATCTGTGGAAATAACTTAAAGATGAGATGCACTGTTAATTTCCTGTTGTAGATATATTAAGCTATATAGATATATATATATATAGGTGTAGAAGTGCCTTTTAACAGACATTTAACTTAAAAAATGTATATAGTTTAGATTAATAATTGCTGATCGCAAGCTGTAACTGTGGTACTCTATTCCTAACTTCTCATGCGTAATACCTTAAATTTCTTACCCGTCTAAACATGAGGACATTCAAAACCACAGATAGAGATTTGCACACTTCCACTTCGGACTACAATAAACCGAAAGGCAAAATTAATGTTTTTAATAATTGACGTTTCTGGTTTTCTAATGAAATGGTTTACAGAAGAGCTATCGTTTGTCGCAGTAATCTAGTAGGCTGTCCTTAAGTGCCACTCCAGAGCCCCTACCAAAAAGGATTATATTACGAGACTCATCACAAAACTCCTGTAGTCCTAAATGGAGCTAGTCTTATTGTTTTCTCCATACGGTTTTAGAAGGGGTCACAGCAGATGAAGATCAAGCGCGTAGCGATTTACCTGTTCCAACGGAGGACATTTATCTTTTCCCAAGATCCAGCTATGTGACGCACGCTCACTAACTGGGAGTAGGATGTCCTAAATAAAAATAATAATCACTCATTTAACCGTAGCCTAAAAAATTGCACTTGTGATTTAGAAGGGAGGTAGAAATATTTGTACTATTCCCCTCCAAAAAATAACTCTGTTATCATGTTTGGTCAGGGGCTTCGTTGTAAAGCTGATGTTGACTGATTTATGGTTTCCCACCGTTGGTGGAAAAAAGTGTCTCGTGCAATATGCTGCCGGAGTGGCTTGTACGAGTAAAGGATTTTTCTTTCCAATTTTATTTTAAGACGATGCAAAAGTCAATGCCTCTTCTGTACACTGTGCTTAGTGTATTAACATAAAGGAAATCCTGTACGCAAATAAATAGTCCAGCCCTACATCGGACTTTGTTTTGTGTTAATAAAATGTGGCTTTAGATGATGTATGGATGCTTTGATGATTTCACAATATGGTTAACTAAATAAGATTTCACAAGCTCTTCTTAAATGACACTGTTCAACCCTCTGCTGAATATTGTTGAATTAAACCTAAAAAAATTTTTTTTTATTAACTTGGTCTGTAAACAGGAGGCATACAGCGGTCCGTTAACTCCCAGAAATGTAATATGCAGACAGAAACAAATTAACAGAACTGAGTTAACATAGCAGCGTCTCTTGGGCCATCACCATTTTTCAATCTTCATTAGTGAAACCCCCAAGAGAAGAATGTTATTGTTCAACTTGTTACAATGTTGCAAGACTGAAAGAATTCTGTTGGAATTATGTCCCGAATATTATCCAGAAGTCCCTCTCAGCTTATGCTTTAAAAAAAAAACTCTTGCAAAGTTTATTGGGCTCCTCTGCGCATGTGCTGAGTGTTTAGTTTTACCTTTTAACAGTGTGTTACATTTGTCAACATCTGTCTGCTAATTTCTAGATGTTAATCTAGAAATTCTTGCTAAAAAGTATATATTTAAAATATGCTATTTGTCTATGGACCCGCCCGAATTGCTGAAGAGCAGATCCCCTTTAGTGTTTAATATGTCATTACATCGATGTAGCGCGGTTACAAGAGTCGGTAAAATATATCACACAAAATAAACTGGTGCCAAAAAGGAAGAGGGCCCTGCTCTTCTGAGCTTACAAAATTACAGTTCTTTTAACTCAATAACACTCCATAAATCTAACCAACATCTAATGGATTGAAACTCCTTATACAGATATGGGCAATGTGCATAATTATGAAACCAATATTACTGGCTCAGCATTTAGGAGTTATGATACTTGAGCCTTGATGGACTGTTACCCTGGAAGAACTGGGGAGAGAAGGAATCAATGTAAACAAAGGCTGAGGCCTTATACTTTATTTTATATAACAATGTTTTGTAGGGTAAATTAATTTTATAGACCAACGCGCATTCATTTTATAATTTAGGTAAGCCTGCTGCTCTTGGCACCAATGGATACAACGTGACACACTTCTACATCCGCGCCCAACCTCTTCAGCTCATGTAACCAAACCATCTGCTTGTGTGACAGCCGATCATTAG
The DNA here is from genome assembly GCA_029215755.1 of Spea hammondii. NCBI lineage: Eukaryota > Metazoa > Chordata > Amphibia > Anura > Pelobatidae > Spea > Spea hammondii. Next base: position 82,772,504 of record JARDYJ010000004.1, read on the forward strand.
GACCTTTCACTTCTGCTAGCTGCAAGACAAGGAGACAGGTGTAAAACATTTGTTTAAAGTAATGACAATTTCAAGTAACAAGATCTTCGAATAAAGTTATTACATGCTTTTTGGTTATCACCCTAGCCTTGAACTTGTATGTTCCATTGCTATAAAAGCAATACTTACAGCATACTATCACTTGCTGCTACTAGTAAAGTGTGCATTTTAGAGGAAGCATTAAGAAAAAAAATTAACCAAAAAAGCTTTAGCATTGCTTCCTTGTTCTTCAGAAGAAATCTTTACTTGCTTTTAAGTAGAAATGAGGAAGTTGTCAAAACTGACTCAAGAAACGAGTGTAAATTTGTGCGGATTAGCAGTACTGTCCCATCAATGTGTTAAGGTCAGACTCTTGCTTTCTTGCAAAATGTTGGGATATACGTTAATGTGTGGGTAACATTCGGTGTCGCACGCTAAATACAACTAGTCTTGGCATCCATTAAAGGCCTATTTATGAAATAGGCCCTGAAACAAAGCGATCTAGATTGCCAACACAAACAACACCCTCAAACCCTGAGCACACATTGCAGCTTAACACAGTAAGGGAATTAAACCCTGCTGGGTACGGGCCAAGGAGAAGTTAATGGTTTCAGTTTTTACAACAGGAAAACCGGGCAGACTACATGGGCTGAATGATTCGTATCCGCCATCAAGTTCTGTATGTCTACAGCTTTCACATTCATTTAGATTTTGGTCCGGGCGAGATGCTAAAGGTTTACCAAAAAGGCTTGTTATGTAACGGAATCACTCTGTCACCGTGGGTTTATCAGTACTGCCACCAGGTGGGTAAAGGTGGTATTGCAGGCTACAGCAGAAAGGCACTGTACACACTTATTTTTTATACTTCTACAAGGCCTGGGTAAACCCAGAGGTGTTTGTTTCCATGAAAACTATTTGGATTTGAAGACGAAATCAAAGGCTCTATCTTTAAGGAGTCTTTCAGCTGAGACAGTAGCTTTTCTCTGCCATAAGACAAGTGATATTAAAGTCATTCATCTACCGCCCGCAATATGTGTTACATAAGAGAGGAGCAGCTATGACTATCATCCTACTATCTCCAACATTGGAACCATGAGCTTAAGAGATGTATTAACAATTAGAATTTCCAGCCATAGGGTTATCCTATGGCTGCCCAATACTAATAACGTAAATATATATATATACACACACCATTTTGTACTGCGGTTGTTATATCTGGAAGTGTAACAGCGAAGGTTTAATGCTAGTCTCATCCTAAATCGGAATATACATATCAGCCTAGATTTAAAACAGGTTCAAAGAGCATGAGATCAAGAGAAAACCAGTAGCGGATATTGAGGTATCCAGGTGGCTGCTGAGGATCCATGAGCTGTACAGGACGTGGCTGGTGACATTTTGTAAAAATACAGTAAGAGCTATAAGAAGAAGCCTCAATTAATACACAAAAATTTCCTCCAGTTCAGCGCTCTTTAAATGTGATGTTATAATTACTATAACTATACCATTAGACGCACTGTGCCTGCTGCCTTTACACGCCTAACCACTGCTGTGAAATTATTCATAATTACCCAAATTGTTTGCCGTTTAGGGGAATGCCACTTCTAAGATAAAACCATAATTGCAAGCAACAGATTTCACGCTGGATTTGTCATTATATATATATTTTTTTTCAGATTGACATTTTCCAGCTCCCGTCCCATTCATGAATCCGTTTGCCATGATCCTTGCCCGAAGATTACAGCGCATTCTGTCTGCACTTGTTGGGCGCTACCTGTCAAAGTGCTTCTAGTGCTAGAGATTGCTTAGGACAATGTCGCTATTCAATCAAGCTATTAGTACAAAAATCAGGCAATGTCACACGATATCCACAACAGAAAATAAGCATGAATCATATACATTTTTAAATGGAGAGTACATGCACATGTTGGTATGATAAATAGGAAAAATGTGGGGTGTGAAAGATCCTCTGCCATTCTAGTTCTCTACTGTAGTTACGTAGCATACTGTAGTTTGAAAGGCTTTGTATCCACAGAAGCAGAGAAAGTTACCCTGGAAATATGTTGATTATGTATATATTTAGCCATATTCAGCTTACTACAATTCATTTTTTTTTCCAGTCAACAGGGCCACGTCCAGGTAGGTATATCACCTATAAATCATCTTCTCGTAGACAGCACTCACCAGCCTTTTATTCACTTTTAACAGTACTGGGTTATGAATTAAAATGTGACTGAACAAATCTGCTCCTTTTTTATACATATCTGTACTGCAGGTAAAGAAAATCATCTCCACAACAGGCGGGAAATAGATCTAGATTAAGACAAGTCTTTCCACGGAGCAATTCATTTACCTTGTATTGCTTCTTCTCCATATTCCATACAACCAAATCAGGGAGTCCTGATCTGCAGTGCCTTAAGTCTTTTGACATAATCTTGCATACACCACTTAAAAAGGGTCCTCCAAAGCAAGACGCCAGGTTCTGCAAAGCAAAACACAACACTCCAGTCATGTGTGCTGTATTAAAATAGAAAAGAACTCCTAAAAATTGAAGGGATGGCCAAGTCACGGGGGGAAAGGGGTAACATCTATGTAATGTGTAATATGAATGGTTGAGATATAGTAACATTAAAACGTGGGATCTTCCTCTCATTACACATTATTGCTATAGTTATATCAATGTGTTGGAAAATCACTATTTCTCATCCATACATTCCTTCATCATGTTGTCAATGATTTCTTACATTTGACTTGATTTTCCTCATTCAGCGCAAATAATTCACACTCCCCACCTGAGCTTGTTGAAGAGATAAGAAGCGCTCCCAGCTAATCATCGCTGCCGTTTCTCCCTCGTGTGCTTTCCATACATCTGCAATCAGCTGGATTAAAGTCTCGGTGGATGATTCCTGAATCAACTGGAGGCGAGTTTCAATGGCTTCCCGTCTGTTCTCAAAAAAACTGTCTGTGTATAAATCGAGAGGGTAGGCCTGTGACCAAATACAGAAGAGTCATGTTGCAGTCAAAATACATACATAAATATATAAATATAGATACAGCATTCCTAATTCACGTGTAGTGGGGCAGTCATGAAACATAATTCCCATGTCCATAGGTGCTACAATTATGTACCAGCACCCTCTCCTACTATCCTATCGTATATTAGAACATTGCATTCTGACAGTTACAGTTATCCGCGAGCCCATGCTGGAAAATAACCAACCTTTCATATATCTGAAACTAATCCTTCAGGCTGCCGGTATTCCAGCCGTTAGTTACCTTCATCATTAAAGACAAACCGATGTAAGCCTTGAGAGCTCTGATTATCTCGCACTTGTGGTGAAAGTTTGCTATGGCTTTGAATTCATGTGCATGTAATTACCTGATATGAATTTCGGAAGACATCTGGAATACCCTCCATAAATATAATATCCCACATAAGCAAACCATAAAGAGTGCAGAATGTAGATCCTTCTCCGTGAAAGCCTACAAAAGTATAGAAAATCCAGATCTAGCGATACAATATAGACAGCAGGCTACAATTTAAGGCTGGTGCTCCCGTTTAATAAATATATTTACTTTAGGTCAACGTTCATACCCAGTATGAACACAGAGGAACCGATATAAAACATGTACTTGAATAGTTAGAGTCTATCTGAAGAAAGGTTCAGTCTTTGAAATGAATGCAGCTTCTAATTTAACAAACATAAAAACTAGAGATCTGTTTCATTACCTGCTTTTACTTTAACAGCCTGGCACCCAGACACATGTTTACAAAGTACCACTGGACCCACGTATTATGTTATATAGACCTTTCAATAACCCTTGGTACCATGAAGAAATACTAGCTGTACTATGCCCTTACAGATACAACATCCTACAGGCTAGAAAACTATAAAGTATTGCTAGGTAAAGATGCAGAACACAGGAGTGATAAGGAAAAAGGGAAGGATCCTACAGAGAGGGAAATGGCTAATGATGTGCAAGCTAGTAACATTCTAAACAGACACTAGGATCCGGTGACCAATTTATATTAAAAGGCTTAGTCTGCGCACCGTGCCTCGCTCCAGCCCTACATTTATACTTTCAGCTCATCTCCCGTTTCTCTTTAAGCCTTATGTTTAGAAGAAATGTAAATGTTCATCGTGTTAACTGTTTCTGTGTTGCGGTTTGCCCTCTCTAGTGGTAGTTTAGATTGAATTATTGAGCAGTAACCTGCCATTGACTCTCACCATGAACTGACCGACAGCGGAGGAGGGAAAGGTCAGGAAAGTGATGGCATTCAGAGAGCCCAACTAGGATACTGGACAGCATTACAGTGCATGAATAAACACTTGACACTGCAATACACACACAGATACGTGTACCTTGATCAAAGCCCTGCCCTCTATAATGTGCCAGCGCAAGCTCCTCCACGGAACACATTACAGTAGAAAGGCTGTTGTCCTCTCCAATGTCCCCAGACTGATCCACCATTAAGAACACAGACTTGCCCATTCCTGTCTGAGGACACATCTGGCCTTTGATGGTAACCTGCAAAATAAAGCATAATCAGCACAGTTATATATTGGAAACCACATCTGCAAGCATACAGGAATCACAATGCTGCCATTTTTCTATGTATACCAACAAAGGGTCGGCTAGAAAATCTCACCCATATTCACGATCTAAAAAAAATCATGTCAACAGTGTACCCAAAACAATGAAGGAACAAGGAATCATCAGCAAGGTTAATAGGGTAGCAAATGTACTGGAAAACCTGCATGATCCCATGTGAAGAAAGAAATGCGAAATAAACAATATGTTTTCTATGGAAACCGGGATAGGTTTAGCTGTATACCCCAGAGAACGAGGGACATTGTGTGAAGAAAGAGTCACAGGTTTTATTGTCATAGCTTTTAGACCAACTAATCCTAAAGGACGTCTTCATTTATTCTGAAGCAATTGCTTTCCTCATTGTCACATTTTGTGAAAACAACCTAAAATGCACGTGTTGTACTTACATGGGGAACGTCCTCTACTTCAATCGTCGGTAGATCGGAGAATAAGGGGCGGAATTTTTTGCAGCTTGGAGAGTCTCTTATTCGCACGGCACGTTGGTACAGAGAAAGCTGGTGACCCGTCCGCACATGAGGATCCGACAAGCCTTCCATGATAAAACCAATGGCCTGAAAATCAGCAGCGATATATATTAATGTGCATTTATGTTGAGATTGTTAACATTTAGGTAGCTTTGGTTTCATTTATTCAGCCTATATACGATACACTTCTTGAAGCATCAGTGACCCGAGTAGCCACATACATTATTCTAGCATATACTGTAAAGCAATTACTTTCTCTGTGCTCTTCAAATGTTGCTGCAGGTTGAGGGCCAGACGCTCCCACCAGCGACCCCTACTGTCAGGGCAGTAAACACGCTGCGACAAAAGGGTTTGCAGCACCTCCACAGCTTCCTACAAGACAAGAAACACATTCTTCTCGTGTCATGCTGTTCCTCGCAGCGTCTCGATTTCACCGATTACACAGAGATAAAATGCATAGTACTAAAATAAAGCAACATAAATAAAATCTATTTTTTTCAGGCTCATTATTGAAACATTCTCAACACATATATACTTATATTGTTACAAGTGCAAAGGCCTCCATACTCAGGGCTTTCAAATAGAATGTCCCACATTGGTGGAATTTTCACTGGATTTTATAGATATGTCTAAGAAAAAGGTCAATTATATATTTTATATATACATACATATATATATATTTATTTACATGTTGAATAGAATTCATATAGTGTAGCAAGGTTAAAGGTCTCTCTGCTTTTCTCTTTTGCCGTATTCTATATTCATACCTCATACAGGTGCAGCCTTTGCAAGATCTCTACTCCTCGGGACAGGATTCTGGTATATACCCAGCCGACAGTAAAGCAACGCAGATGCAATGGCAGTTCCATATGGTACCTATATAATGCACATATCCATAAGCATTGCGCAAAAGGCAAAATTCATTGTCCCGAGCTGCCAGTCAATATATAAATATACGACATTAAAGAAGAAGAAGAAAAATCACCTGTTAGTTAAACTGTTTTTACCCCCTCAAACACTACAGATCACATTTGATATACCCCAAATTCCTATGCAAGTTAATGGACCTTTGAATTTTCATTTCATTTTTTTTTTTTACATTTCTGATATCACGTTATGAAACGTTCATATTTCCGCAAAACTTTAAGAACCATATTGTTTTACATAATACATGTTTGACATTTTTAATTCATTTTTCTGTTTTGCAAAGCAATATAGTGAACAATTCCGAACTGGTTGGGGGTTTTTGTTCACTATTTTCATTTGATTTAAAAGGGTGCCTGCATCATTTGGTACGGAAAACAAAAAAATCCACCATTTATACAAATCGTTTAGAAAGAAAGCTCGAACTGGCATGCCAACAGCTGACTTGCTACAAGTTAATGAAACCACACAAGGTTTCACAAGAGGCACTTTATATAAACAATTTAAGCGTACGTTGCTTGTATACAGTATATAAACTGAAAGATTCATAGTCATTGTTAGCAAAGGAAATAATAACAAGCATAAGGACAAAATGGCTGCACATGGGACAGAAACATTTGCGCTTAATGAAACTATATATTAAAAAGACATCCCAGTAAGGACACAGCTAAAACACAGCTAACTGGAAAGTAGCCTTGTGTGTTTTACAAGAAGCATACCTTAGGAACGGATCATCCTTCAGCTCATCCCAATCCTTCCTGGCGCTCTCATAAAGGACATGCGCCTCTGTCCAGTTGCCATTTGTCATGGTAACTACGATATCCACTAGTTTGTGCATGGCACACTCATACCTAAAATACAATCAGGGTTGGAACAAGGGAAATAGACAAGAAAATAAATGTTAAAATCCCTTTTTTTCTGGCCATACGCCTGTACTTACAAGAATACGACCAGCGGTATATTCTGGCTGGCTTCTTTGCTGAGCACTGGTATATTAAGTCACACCTGCATTTTAAGGAGCACCTTAAGTTCGGTAACAAAGTTGTGTCTGTCCCCCGTTGTATATATCAGCCGGTTACAAGGGAGGGCTCTGATCCCTTACAGGAGCGCTCAAAAGAAACAATATATAATGCTTCTTGGATACATTTTTCAGGAATAACAAGCAAGTCTTTAATATACTACACTAAGTAGGTTTTAGTCATTAACAACTCGTTAGTAAAGGTCTATTGGGAAATCATAGATGTTATGTAAATGTATGGTCTCCAAAATTCCATACAGAAAGCATTAGCATGGATACAGTATATATGCAGGTACACATTATTAACGCTGAAAGAAATCAGCCGCCTCCAGCAGTTTGTTATCCTACCTGATGAGATCTTCTCTATTTTGGAAGATCCTAGTAATCCTACAGACAGTGTACTGGGGAAACTTCATTTGTCCCATGTTAACCAACAGCACTGTGGAGAGCTGGGACTGGCCGCCACTAGCAGCTTCTTCCACCTCCATTGAATCAGTCAAGGAGAACAGGAGGAGAACGCGCGAAAACACAGCTCGAGGACCTCTGCAAACCCGCACAGCACGCCCGGTAATTTGTTTGGACCTAGAGATGAGAGATTTACCAACGTGTTACTAAACAGAGAAGAGGGATCCTGTAATAAATGTTAGAAAGCATTGTCTAAATGCCACAGAAAATATGTTCAGCTATGACAAATGTTAAAGTCATACTCAGTCTTACTTTTTCAGGATCACTGCAGCAATGCCAGGCTGGTTCTTCCCCATGCTGAAGACTGAACGTTGGCGAGACAAACGCAGAAACTCATTGACAAGTTGATGTTTTTGAGCTGCGGGGTTTGTCAGGTGAAATCCTTTCGCCAAAATCTTTAGTTCTGGTGCAGAGAGAAGATCCAGCGCTTCGGAGAGCTCTTCCAACTCTAAGTCTAGAAGGATAACGCTAAAGTTCAATGACAACCTACAATAATGCTACCCTACACGGCATTTAGTGCTGCAACGCATTCCCCTTTCTTATACAGGGCATCCCCCCAAAAAATATTTTGACTTGAGCAAAAAAAAAAAATACAGCAGTGGAGGTTGACATTGACAAAAAACATGGTTTTATCTCCACTTGTTCCAATAAACTTTCTTTATATGGAGACCTGGAGTATGGTATTGTTGTCAGTCATGTGATTTTCTGAGTGACTTTCACCGAGTGGATTCTGTATGGCAAAGGTATAAAGCCCCTTCCTACATAAGTCACAGTGTCCAGCTGAGTTATTTACATTGTGCCACAGTATTGGTTCCCACAGGAGGTCTAACAGCATAGGATACTTTTTATAAACTATATACATTAAAACACATACACTCATCACTCACAAGAACAGCACTGGGGTACCTGATTGCAGGAATTTGTGCTGGATAAGTTCTTCAATGAAGGGAGTCAAATTAGATCCGATCTCTGAATACTCAATCTTGTTAACCTTTATCCAGTTGAATTTGCGTTGAAAGAGTCGAACATACAGTTTCTGGCTCCCAGCTTTACATTTCATTAAATAAAAACAAAATGAGAAAAAAAGCCAAGAGAGATAATGAGAAAAGAGTATTTTTTGTGTCCCTGAACAAACATACCATCTCACAAACAATAATGAAGGTGTGTGTGTGTGTGTGTGTATATATATATAAATATATATATATATATATATATATATAAAATAAACACATGAAATCGGCACTGCATCCATTGTTTTACAAAATGTTTAAAAGCTAACAGTCTTTTTAATGATATGAAAACAAAGTTGAGGGAGGAGACCATGAATTAATAGTAGAAAACATTCTCTAAACCATCAAATCAGAGCAAAGTCAAAACAAGCAGCGCTATCTTTCATGAATTTAGCATGTTCATCGCCAGCGATTCCCCAATTCAACAGTCCAATGGATGGTTTGAAAGGAAGGGAAATACAATAGTATACTAGACAAAGTAGAAAAAAACTGGAATGGGACAAAACACAAAAATGTGTCCAACATACATTACTGTTTAAAGTTGGGGGTCACTTAACTGTTTTCATGGAACACAAGAAATTGTCTAGCTTTCAAAAACAAGGACATTTCTAAGTGACCCCAAACTTTTGGACGTCGGTGTGTGTAACCAGCAGTTACCAACGTTATTAGCGACACATCGTTCACAGAACTTACGCCTCAGAAATGTACATTGTGAAATACGCTTAAAAACCACTCAAATTAAGTTTGATTTGTCAACAACTTTCCATACCTGTATTTATAAAATAAGAATAAATATTCCTATTAAAATTTCTAACTGTACAAAGACCGTGTGGATACCTGAAAGTTGAAAAAATGAATTTAACGTTCTACGGTCTTCTTCATTAAAGAGACTCATATCTTCTTCACATTGCAGCACAGTCTGGAGAACCATGAGGAAGTTCCGCAGATAGTATGGGTGACGAACATCTTCAGATGACGATTCTCGTTCGCTACTGGACTCCATTGTATTCCCTAAACTTTCTCCTGAACCTTGACAGTCAGTGTCATAAAAGGGTTTCATAAAACCATCTAAAATACAAGGATCTTCCATGGGAAGAAGTTGACTGCTGTCTTCAGCAGAAGGCATGGACCCATGTTTGTCACAATCATGGTGTGAAGCACGATCGAGGACATCATCCCCAGACACATTTCCGCGTTTTAATTTGTTACAATGGTTGGCCGTCCGTAAATCACATCCTTCTAAAGCATGCATTGAAGCTTTAGCACGAGCATTAACTGATGCAGCAGACAGCAATGTATCACTACAATGTGGTGACTGTGGGCTGTCATCATTGATGAGACATATATCATCAGAATCATCCTGAGGTTCGTCTCCTTTAGGAGATTTAGTTCCTGTTTTATCCAAAATGGCCATGGACTGGAGTGAAGACTTGTTTCTTGTGGAATTTTCAATACACCCTGTGGCGTCTGCTTCAGCGTCCACCTCTGCGTCTACAGCCCTCTTTACTCGACGAGTTTTATAACGCCTCGAAAGTTTTGAGGAAAGACTCCCTAAAGGTACGGTTTTCACTACCTGAAAATCATTAGGAACCCCAGATAAAGGCACATTTTTGTTAAAATATGGACTGGCTTGCTTCACGTTCACATCTGTTTTAGCATGAGGGCTCTTTGCCTCATAGGTCGGTGCTGCTTGGACCATGATGTCTTCTGGAAGGTGATTATTCTGAACCGACACATTGGTTTTCAGGGTCTCAGCATTTTCAACCAGTATAACGTCGTCCTCCCCCTGCTTTGCGTTTGGACACGTCTCATCCATGTGACTGTTCAAGCCAAACCGCGGCACCATTTCCCCACATAGAGGACAGGAAAGCTTTGCAGGGGGCGCATTTTTAAAAAGAGTAACAATTGACTTAGAGTTGGATTTTTTGCTTTTAGGGCTCAAGACGGCTCTGTTTTTTGAAAGTGACAGACTTTTACGTGGTCTTTTCTTTTCTGGTGACTTGTTTTGGGACATTCTGAAAAAAACGTTTTGATTCTTGGACGTTTATAAAGCATCATTTACTACAGATAAAAAGAAAAATCAAATTAGTCAATTTGAAACATTACAGGTCAAAAATGCTACAGAATAGTTGGTTACATTCAGTCTGAGATCATAGTACACACTTAAAGGGACACATTAATGCACATGCTAGCTGAGTGCCCCCTTATTATTATTATAATTATATTATTAGTAATATTGGGGTTGTCCCCTTGAATCAGAATTCCCCCCACTCATTTCCCCACTCTCCAGCTCCTTGGCTTGCGGGAAATATGTTCGGCACACATGAAAGATCACGTAAAGATGTATAACCGGATATTTTTTAGGGACACTCTAGTGCCAGGATGGGCAGCCTCCTGATAGAAGAGCGCATATTAGACCACAGAGGATGCTTTAACATTTTGCTTCACTGATTGGCTGCTTGGAATAGCTAAAAAGTACTCCACTAAAATCAATGGAAGCCCTTCCTGTGCATGTACATGGGGGGTCTTGTTGGTCCTTCCCCTTCTTCCTGCAGTGTAACAGCTGAAATCGATATTAGTGCTTTCTGTCCTGGCACACGTGGGGGTTCGTTTGACCCCCCCACAACATTCACCAAGCCAACACTGAAGTAGACCGGCGGCAAGTATATCACCTGCAAGGAGATATGCTCAAGCATAAGAAAGTGGCGGGTGCATATGGGTGCATATGGGTGCATATGGGTGCATATGGGTGCATATGGGTGCATATGGGTGCATATGGGTGCATATGGGTGCATATGGGTGCACCCCCCCATGCATTTGCAAGGCAGAGCGGAAATTTAAAGGGACCTCTCAGCTATCCTATGCATTAAAGTACATATGATGGCTGGATTGTCCTTTTAATCCTCTAAGGGACCCTAAACCACTGCTGATTACATACATGTTTCAATTCACAGCAGTTTATTTACCATCTGCATAATTGTTGCTATCAGAGAAATAATATTCGTTTAAGGACAGCAGCAGCTCCGTATATTAACCATTCAAAAGATGGCGTGTTGCATTTGCTGTTAATGTCGTAAACGCCTATTGCAGCTGTAAAGGAATATCTTTATACACGTACAGAGGCCCTTTATCACTCCCATGTTCCAATGACATCAAATTCAAGTAACCGATCATTAGAAAAGCCCTTTGCAATTATGTTACACAGCTAGAATTTTCCTGGTTTTCCATGAAAATAGCAAAATGACCCCAAACACGTATACGGTAGGGGACATCCGGCACGCCACTGTGTGTGCACAATGGTTTTGAGTACATGTATGTTATTGTTGGCGTTTCAGTTATAAAGATTAGAAGCATATTCAACGATGGGTTTTGGGAAATATTTTAGCTTAAAGTTGTTTGCGCTCCCCCCACTATATAATTCACAGCAGGGGAATAATTTGATTCACTAAAATAAAATATGGTAGACAAAACACACACACACATTGTGCTATCAGAAACACAAAGTATTATGGGAGGAGTTGTAATACATAATAATAATAATAATAATAATAATATTAACCAGATACAAAAACTGTTATGACTACCAGAGTTCTTTTTGCACGCTTACCTGTCACACTGCATAGGCGCCGCCATGTTTATTCTGCTAGGAATAGCTTTATTTACACGGACAGATCTTCCATACACTTGTAAAACAGGTTGCCATGCCGGGCGCTAGTCTCATACCTGGGTAACGCGCTAGATAGGAAAGCTATTAAGCCCCATGGTGTCGTGTTACAAAGCAAAGGAAGCTTGCATCGGGACGGTATGATCCGGAACACTGGTGATCGGAGAGGTTTCCGGTAGGGCGCATTTTGAGGATGCACATCCGCTATTGAGCTGGCCATGTGAGTTGTAGGTGCTGATCGGGAAAGGGGTTGCCATGGCGGAGACAGCGGTACCTCCACCAAACCTGGGGCAAAGTATGGAGGTGTTGGAGGCGGTGAGTGCTCACCCCGAGCAGCTTCTCAGGTACGGATACTCTTGTTACAAATACATTTCTAAACGGTAACAGCCTTTGCTAGTTGATCGTAACGTTGCCCTTCGGCAGCTGTATGATCTTTAGCTCTATTACACTTTCTTTCTGGCCCTACATGTTGGTGCAGGATGCTTGGGTCCTATTATGCTCCTTCATGTTGTGTTCTGCAGTGTGCAAGCAGTTTTGGAGCTAGGAGTACATATAGTGTGAGTGGATGCAGGGTCTTAAGGAAATTAGTGGAGTACGTGGATGAGTTGTTAAGGGGATCAGATGGTGTCTTTAACTGGGGACACTTATAACATGTAACTGTAGGTCTGTGCTAAAATCAGTGTGGCTTTGCATATGTGCCCCGGTTAAAAGATCTGCCTAGTTGCCTTGCCTTGTGTTGTGTGTCCCCTCAGTATATCAGTAGATGAAATAAGTAGGAATTGACAATTGATTGTACTTATTTTTAGGAACCATGTCATCAATTAGTTGTGTAAATGTATCATTTGCAAATCACTGATTACTATTTTCCTGGTAATGCTTTTGTGTTATTTTCTTAGTGTGCAGGAAGAATTGGCTTCTAAATTCTCCCAGTTAACAAAGGTTTTGTATGATTTACATAAGTCTGAACTTGCTCTTGAAGTGGGAAGTCCGCTCAAAGAACTTGTGGTTGAAAACTTTGATGAAGAGCAAATCTGGCAACAGATCGAACTCGAGAACAGCAGTGTCCTTGACTATTTCAAGAAAACTGTCACAAGAAACGTCAAAGACAAGGAGCTCTGTCTTCTGGAGCCATCTGAAGAAGACACATCGGAGTCTGAGTTTGAGGAAGATGATTCAGAGGTAGAACTAGACACAGACAGTAAGGATGATGAAAAGAAAGAGGGAGATCAAAAACGCAATGGCCGTAAAGAGAGCAAAGTAAAACCAGCCTCTTCCTTTAGCGATGATAATGATTCCGACTTGGACTTTGATATTGATAAACTGGAGCAGCAGCGCAAAAAGAAACCGGTTAAAAATCCAAAAAGGAGGCCTGCTGAGAAATCCATAGTGGATGACCAGTTCTTCAAACTGGCAGACATGGAGGCGTTTTTGGAAGCAGCAGAGAAAGAAGATGGAAGAGATGAGAATGATGAAGATGAAATTGATTATTTTGAGGACATTGAGTCCGATGATGGTGATGAAGAAGAAGACTTATTCAGCGAAGGAAAAACAAAACAGGTAAAAGTCTGTAAGCATAAAATATACAGAAAAAACTTACATGAAATAGTAAATAATAGTAAAGCTGCTTGAACATATTCAAAGAAAAATAGAATTTGAAGGCAGATAAAGCCATTCTCCTTATCTAGGCTGTCCATTTTTTGTTCCTGACTGTAAATTATACAGTTGGCAATAGTAGGACAATGTAGAGGGAGGTGAGCAAACCTATAACTATTATTATTGCTTGCTTTTATGGCCCGAACACACGGGTTCTGACACCCACCGTGAATCCGGTGTAGCGGGTGCTGTGAGACACCCAGCGTGGTCGCGTAATCCACTCTACGTGACCTCACTGGTTGCCTTGCTTGGATAGTGACCTGGATTTGCAATGGCAGAAGCTAGGCAGTGGCGTAGCAGGTGAGAGGGGGAGTAGTGCATGTGATTGTGTGTATACTATGGTGTCAGTGTGCAATAGTGCTACAGTCAGTCTTTGTATAAATGTATAGTGCATAAATGTAAATGCATAGTCTGTCTCTTTATATATATATATATATGTGTGTTAGCATGTGCATTAGAGTGTGGTGCTCGCTTGTATGGTGGTGTTTATGTTGCAGTATGGTTAGCATACTCATAATTTTTTTTTGACTGGTTTCTAGATCCAAACCAAATTTGTTGACCCCCTGCACTAACAATGTACGCAACACCTAATTTAGTACATGGGCTATGACACGCTCACACAGAGAAAATCAAACCGATGAAAAATGTTATACCACTTATTATATCATGTTTCTTTATGGTTTTAGGCTTCAAAGACATTTCACATCTGAGATATATACACTTTAGTTATGAGATATTTAAATTCCCAAAGCTGATCTGTAAAATAATTTTTTCCGTTTACCTGGGCACTCATCACTTATGATGTTTTGGTTGAGAGGTACACCTGAGCACACGCAGTGGCTGGGTCTGTAAAACCCCTCTATGGACCCTTCCTTTGCTTTTTTTTTTTTTTTTTTTTTTTTACACTGATCCAGCCTATAGTTGATTGATGATCAAAATTGAAGCTATCACTGGCATAAAGTGCTCCCACTGAAATCAATAGGTGGTCTTTCCACGCATGTGCACAAGGATCTGAACAGACTCTCACACACAGGGTTCACAGAACCAATGTTGGAGCTGAGCATATCGCGTGCAGAGAGGTGTATTCGGCCGGACAGATCTCTTGCACGGCATTCGGCTGGGGAATGGGGAGTAACATAGTAACATAGTTCATAAGGTTGAAAAAAGACCAAAGTCCATCAAGTTCAACCTATATACATATTGTGTCCCTACTGTGTTGATCCAGAGGAAGGCAAAAAACCCTTATGAAGCAGATGCCAATTGCCCCATACCAGGGGGAAAATTCCTTCCCGACTCCAAATATGGCAATCAGAATAAATCCCTGGATCAACGTTCTGTCCCTATTCTGTCTAATATCGATAACTTGTAATATTATTGCTTTCAAGAAACACGTCCAGGCTCCTTTTGAACTCTTTTATTGAGTTTACCATCACCACTTCCTCTGGCAGAGAGTTCCATAATCTCACCGCTCTTACTGTAAAGAACCCCCGTCTGTGCTGGTGTAGAAACCTTCTTTCCTCCAGCCGTAGAGGATGTCCCCTTGTTATAGATACAGTCCTGGGTATAAATAGGTCCTGGGAGTGATCTCTGTACTGTCCCCTTATATATTTATACATAGTTATTAAATCCCCCCCAAGCCGTCTTTTTTCCAAACTAAATAACCCCAATTCTGATCATCTTTCTGGGTACTGTAGTCCTCCCATTCCCCTTATTACTCTGGTTGCCCGTCTTTGAACCCTCTCCAGCTCCACTATATCTTTCTTGTACACTGGTGCCCAGTACTGTACACAGTATTCCATGTGTGGTCTGACTAGTGACTTGTACAGGGGTAGAATTATTTCCTTGTCGTGGGCATCTATGCCCCTTTTGATGCACCCCATGATTTTATTTGCCTTAGCAGCAGCTGCCTGACACTGGTCGCTACAGGTAAATGTACCGTTAACTAAAACTCCTAAATCCTTTTCCATGTCAGTCGTCCCCAGTGTTTTCCCATTTAATACATATTCCCAGCCTGGATTTTTCTTCCTGCAGAATCCCTCATGAATTTTCAAATCGGAACACAAAACTCTAAAGGCCCCACACAGCTTTAAAGTGCATATGATAGCTTGAGTATCCCTTTAAGTGGTTCCCCCACTTTGGAGGACCAAGAAGAGCCAAAGCTCCCTTGGTGTTTACCAGGATTGACAAAGGGACCCACATACCCATTTGAGGAGTGTGGCCCAGGAGATTTCTGGGGACCCTCTGTGGCTTTGCAGCGGCTCGGGAACTATATGTGATTTAAGCAAGGTAACTCAGACTTTTAACTAAAGTGCAGACAGGTATGTTATTCGCGTTGCTTCTTCCCATTGTGGGTTAAGATGTTTCTTTGTTAGAGTTTGTCTGTACTTGTACTACCGGTATATGTTCTGCCCTTTGCTCAGAGAAAGCTCCTTTACACCCCAGTCCTCATGTTTCCCCCCCTTCATTTAACAGCAGCATTATATCCCTGCTTTGTATTTATTGATATCAAAAATTTTGCGAGAATTAATGTTGTGGGTTTTTTTTTTTCTTCTTGTTCTTCTCAGGACACTAAAAGTTCCAGAGACCTTCATTACAAAGACTACTTTGATTCAGTAGAGAATGAAGAGGAGGGTATGGATCAGCAGCCTAGTGATGAGGAAGAGGAACATTCAGAGGATAATGAGGATGAAAATATATCTATGGGGGAGGAGGAGGATGCTGGTGATGATCAGGAAGAAATTGATGAGGAGTAAGAAATCCCCCATTTGTGTGTTAGGTCTATAATAAGGGTTTTTCTAATCCTCCATTTCTACCTTTTAAATTGTATAATATTTTTTAAGGACATTAATATGCCAAAAAAGACCACCTTAGAGTGACAGGAAATATCTGTTCAATCTCCTTTCTTGTATAATATAATAGAAGGCCTTGTGTATACACAACTTCTACTTCTGTAAACACATACAATAGAAGATAAGCACATATCTGAACCTATAAGGTTACTGTGGGGGAAAAAAAACATTTTGATGCCGTGAGACTAACAACAAATGCTTTTTGCAGTGATGAAGACGACGAGGAAAGAATGGAGGAAACAGAAGAGAGCAAAGAAGCCAAGCAAGCTTTCAAGCGAGTGACATTCGATTTGTCGGATGAAAGTGAAGGGGAAGATGTTGGTGATGTACTTGGTGGTAAAAAGCAACAGGATATCTCCGAGCCAAGTGAACCAAAGTCCTCCTTTGAGAAACGGGAAGAGAAGGTCCGTTTGTAAGCCTTTATTGTCCAGGCAGTGTGCATTGCTGTGTTGGTAGCACATGTCTATTATCATAGATGACTTTTTAAACTTTTTGTTACTCAGATGACGGAGAGAATTCAAGCCCTTCAAAACCAGATGCTGGAAGAGAAAGTCTGGCAGTTAAGCGGCGAAGTAACTGCTCAGAAAAGGCCTGAGAACAGCTTACTGTCAGAGACGGTGCAATTCGACCATGCCTCCAGGATGGGTAATATATTGATTTAAGCAAACACACTTATGCAACCATAGTGTTCATCCTGAGCTGTGATAACCATTTCCCAACTGTTATATATATTTTAATCTATCACAGCACCCATTATCACAGAAGAGACCACATTACAGCTGGAAGATGTCATTAAACAGAGAATAAAAGACCAGGTCAGTTTGTGTCTCCAAACACACAATTCAGTCTTGTTAAGGGTAAAAAAAAAACCCACCAATGTATTTCATGTTGTAATTCTATGATAGTTCCTCTATTTCTTTGCCATATCGAAATAACATTTTCGAATATGTTTGTTTTAAAGCACTATAACAAGTCATGTTTTTTTGGCCACTTTTATGGTGTGAGGTTTGATGAATTAAAGTTTAAAAATGTCTTGTGTCCAAGGTATGGGATGATGTAGTACGAAAGGAAAAACCAAAAGAAAACCCATTCGAATTCAAGAAGCGACTCACCTTGGACCATGATAAGAGCAAACTGAGCCTTGCAGAGGTTTACGAGCAAGAGTACTTGAAACTCAACCAGGTAAAATAAAGAGAAACACAAACACGTGTACAATACTACCAGTAATGACGATTTGTTGTTAGAGATGGCTTCCTTGCTTTAAGATATTCATTTACCAAAACATTTATAACGCTGTGGTGCTTCTGTCTGTGGCAAACTATTCGCGTTAGTTATGAACCTCTACATATGCATAACCGTGGTCCATGTTCCGATTTTATTGAAAGCCCTGTTTTCTTTTTTTTTTTTTTTTTTTTTTTTTACCAGAAAAAGGCAGAAGAAGAAGAAAATCCAAAGCATGTGGAAATCCAAAAAATGATGGATAGCCTCTTCCTGAAGCTTGATGCTCTTTCCAATTTCCATTTCACACCCAAACCGGTACATTTTTATGCGTACAATTTTCCTCCCTCTGACTTAAAATATGAAGCCCTTTTATGTACAATTTACACAAATAATTCAGCTATGCAATGAAAATATAATATAGTATAAAGTAGTTGTTGGTTACTCATAGAGGCACCGGCTGTGCGGGAGTCTGCATTTCAGCAGAGCAGAAGAATGACTTTGTACAATTTCTTTGCATACTAGTGTTTTCAGAGGTCAGTGCCTTGAAGTAGACATAAATATAAGATTTTGTAGCTCCTCGGTTGCAGTTTCATGCTATAATGATGAGTAAATTGATATCTCCCGCATGTGCATTGCTTGAATCAAAGAATCTGTACAACTCCTAACACTGCGAGTTCCTAAACTATGATTCCGTATAAAGCTACAGCTTATTTTGCCAACAAGATCATAATTCAAGACCATATTTTTGTCCCTTTTCAAAATTTAGATAAGCTACATAGGTATAGATTTGTCTGCATTATATCATTTTTTTGGTAAATTAGTAAAGTATTGAAAATACACAAATTGTGAAGGAAAAGGCAAAAAAAGAAAATAAACAGCAGAGATCATAATGGATGTGTTTGGAGTAATAGATTGATGATCTGTTTTGTGAGTTAAGACCTCTAATTATATTTAATTTTCAGGCTGTTCCAGAAATCAAGGTCGTTTCAAACCTCCCTGCGATCAGCATGGAAGAAGTGGCACCAGTGGGTGTCAGCGAAGCAACCCTTCTCGCTCCAGAAGAAGTTAAGGTAAGAAAAGAGGCTGGATAGACTTTTGGGGTTTCAAGCAGCGATCCCTGAAGGATAATCAGGGGACCATGTCATCTTTTTTTGAATGTCTTTATACCTAGTGGGTCCAGTGCCAATTATTAACCGCTGTAAAGCTTGAAACGTTGCTAGGGTTTCACCCCCCTACTTTGAGGGTCTTCTTTCTCTGCCCTTTGTAGAAGGTCTGCTCAACCGCATGTTATATTGATTGACAAAATTAATCTATAAACCATTTTTATACAGATGTGATTTTTTTTTTTTTTTTCTTTCCCTCTGTATCCTTCCTCCAGTAAGGCGTTCAACCCACCTCTTTACCTTTGCCGATAATGAGGGAACCACTGAATATTTGATATTTTATTGTTGGTTTTCTGCGCGGTACCCTCTAGCAAATATGTGGAGGAAAGGGGAGCATTACTGGGTTGTTGATGAGTAGAATATATTTTTGGGTTTTGTTACACCACAAAGAACTGGTATCTAAATGTGCACCCTTTAAATAGAAATAGTTTTTAGCTCATTCTCATCATGCGCCCCTATATCTCACAGGAAAAGAACAAGGCAGGGGATATAAAAACCACATCTGAGAAAACTCCCACAGACAAAAAGCGCGAGAGGAGGAAGAAGAAGCTTGCAAAAAAGATGAAAATCAAAGAGAAGGAACAGCGACGGCAGCTGGCTGAGAAGATGAGGGCGGAAAGTGGGAAGAAACCATCAAAAGAAGCTGCTGCAGCCAGTGTGAAGAAGCTTGCCAAAGAAGGCAAAGCCACCATACTCAAGGTAATGGACGGTTGGGAGTGGAATGGTCAAGCAATAGAATTAACGTTGCTCTAAAAATCACTGATCCATCACTTAGCATTTTGCCAAAATTATGCCCAATAATACCTTTTTTCACTGCTCCATACACCAAAATAGTGTTGCGGTGTTTTACCAGTGTTTATCTATGCTTTGATAATGTTTGGGCACACTCAAAAGAAAAAATAATAATAATAATTTCATGCTGTGGCTTAGGTATAATTTTTAAACACACATGTGCTTTTATCATTTGTAAGGGTTAATATAAGCTGGTGGATGTGTAAGGGTGACAATGTTTCATTTGTGGTCCCAGAGTGATTAAGGCTGTCTGTTTTCAATTCCAGGATGAAGGGAAGGATAAAGCTCTGAAGTCCTCTCAAGCGTTCTTCTCTGAGCTGCAGGATCAAGTGAAAATACAGATCAAAGGTGCAAAAGCAGCACAGAAAAAGCCAAAGGAGAACCAACTTTCTGCTCACAAACTGAAGCTATAGCAAGCTGTCCGCAGTGCTGTCAGATTTATTTAGGATCAGCTACTACAAGTCACAGATGGATGTGTAAAAAGCTTTTTATGCCTAAATGGTTTTGTTTTGTGTGTTTTTGTAAAATAAAATCTATAGGATCACCAATATGTTACCTTTATTGTACTTGGTGCTGATTAGCCAGCTGCCGGTGGGGAGCCTGTTCAGGAGGCAGCGCTTTCCTGCCACCTATTGCTTGCTCTACAGAGGAGTATGGCTAGAGGGGGTGTCTAATTATTATGTGGTGTTTTATGTAGCGCCATCATATTCTGTAGCGTTGTACAATGGGTAGACAGGAAACGAGTAGTGCATAACAGTTTCAGTTTGACTTATAGAAACAGATGGGGCGGTTCATCAGTTTGTTATAGATTATAAATCACATCTGTTAATTTGAACAAAGTCGCTGCTTACATAACATTGCATTTCTCAATTGTTAACCCCTTAACGTCCATTGCCGGGTCAGGCACGTCATGCAAAACGGTCACTTAACGACCTATGACGTGCCTGACACGTCATCAGACTTAAACAAGCTTAGAAAGTGATCAATGATCACTTTCTAAGCTTAAACGGTGTTGCTGTAATGCCTCGATGTCGAGGCATTCAGCAACACCGAGATCGGCAAGATGGGCCATGTCTGGCCCCTCCCCGGGGCGTCAACAGCCGCCATACATTGTATGGCGGCGGACGCCCGTTTTAAAAGCGTTTAGGAGGCGATCAACGATCACCTCCTAAACTTCAATGGTGTCGCTGGAATGCCTCGATCAGGAGGCATCCAGCGACACCAAACACTTACCTCTTGATGGACTGTGACCGCTCCGGAGAGTGGTCACAGCCGCAGCTGCACGCAGTCTTCACCATCCGCAAGATGGCGGCGGTCCGGGAAAAAAATAATAAAGTTGAAAAAGTTCGCTAGACAGTCTCCTGACCTTCTAGAAAACTCTGGCTCCACGTGCTGGTTGAATACAGGTACTGCATTCAACCATACAAGTCAATGGAGGCCAGCTTTCTAATCACTATGTGATTAGTAAAATATTTAAAGAAAAAAAATTAAAGAAAAAGAAAAAGCTTAAAAAAAACATGGTAACATTTTAAAATTATTATGCTTTAGAGGAACTATCCAGTTCCAGCAAAATGTAAAAAAAAAAGTCCAAAAAGAGTAAAATAAATAAAATAAAAAAATAAAGTTTATTATTATGAGCAAGTGCTAAAATTAGCGCTGTATCTTCCCAAAAATCCTGACGTGGAAAAATTTAAATAAAAGCATTTCAAATACCCAAGGGGTGTCTAATTTAAAAAAATGAATGGTTTGATGGGGTAAATTGGAGTGGCCGGGCTCAAAGATAGGGCATAGGCACAGACTGACCGAAATGGGGGGAAAAAAAAGCGCACTTCCAAAATGTGGCATTTTAACCTCAAACACCAGACAAACCCATACATGTGGGGTATGAATGAACTCGGGAGATGTTCCTGAACACATATTAGGGTGTTGTTTGATAGTGACGTATACCTGGAGCTATAAATTTATACCCAAAGTACAATTTGTGTGAAAAAAAAATAAAAAAAAATACTACCACAAAGTGTGGCAAAGGCTGGTGGTAGAATCTGATGCATGGAAAGGGTTAAATACTACCATTTTAAGTACCTTGGGGTGTCTAGTTTTCAAAAATATATGGTTTTATGAGGTAAATTGTAGTGGCCAGGCTCAAAGATAGGGCATAGGCACAGACTGACCAAAATAGGGGAAAAAAAGCGCACTTCCCAAATGTGGCCTTTTAACCCCAAACAGCAGTCAAACCCATGCATGGGTGGTATCACTGTACTCGAGAGATGTTATTGAACACATATTAGGGTGTTGTTTGATAGTGACGTATACCTGGAGCTATAAATGTATACCCAAAGTACAATTTGTGTAAAAAAAAATACCAAAAAAATACTAACACAAAGTGTGGCAAAGGCTGGTGGTAGAATCTTATGCATGGAAAGGGTTAAAATACTAGCATTTGAAATACCTTGGGGTGTCTAGTTTTCAAAAATATATGATTTGATGGGGTAAATTGCATTGGCCGGCTTCAAAGATACCCGAAATGGCACATGGGGGGAAGAATTACCAGATTTGGAAAAAATGGTTTTGAAATAGCAAAACGCTACCTGTACTTAATGCTCCATAACGTGCAGAAAAAAGCAAAAAAACATAAAAACATTGGGTATTTCTAAACTCAGGACAAATAGTAGAATATATTTAGTAGGTTTTTTCATTAGCTTTTTTGGATGAGTAAAAGATTTTTGGGGTAAAAGTCAGAAAATGTGTTTTTTTTTTACATTTTTCATCATATTTTATTATTTTTTTTATGGGAAATTAGATAATATGATTAAAACAATGGTATCTGAAGAAAGCCCTTCTTGTCCTGAAAAAAACAACATATAATTTGTGTGGGTTTACTAAATGAGTGAAGAGAAAATTACATCTAAACACGAACACCGCAAAAGTATTAAAACAGCCTCGGTCCCAATGGTACAATAGGTAAAACACAGCCTGGTCCTTAAGGGGTTAAAGTTGTCGTATGTTTATTGATCTATATAGCGCCATTATCAGCGATGTATTGACCTTTGGTTTTACCGCCCAGGATACTTTGAAATTCCAACTTTGCCCTGGAAAAAAACCCCTACATTTTTAGTTCAGATGGCTTGGAGCTTCTTATATTAAAAAAAAATAATAATTTTATCTTATTTTTCTATGATAAAGTGTTGGTTATGTAGAACACATACACGCACGTGCGGCATCTTGAGACCCCTGAACACTATGGTTTATAATCTAAATGATTGAAATTACGCTGCAGCACACATGGGGCAGAAAAAAATATTATTACCATACCTGGGAACTCACACAGCCTGGTGCTGACTCCTTCCTATTCTATGCTGCTGTGATTATATATATAACACTCCCAATCCGTGCCATTGCTTACTGGTATGTTACGGTTGATATCCCCTGCTTGAATCCAGGTGAATCAATTGAGTCAAGGTTTCCATGGGGACCGAAATTAGAGTAATTTGGGTAACACATTGGTTACATAGACTCTTTATGATGGGCTATTAATTGGTTAATATTTCGAGATTCTCCCGATCAGCTTATTTAGAAAGTTCCCAGGTATGAATATTATGTGCTGCCTAAATAGGATTGAAGGGCATTTCAATACTACACTTGCCAAACTGAGCTAAATTGCAAGTTATAGTTATTATATGTTTATACATAATTGCCTTTTACAGCTTTACACCAGAATTGGCATCTGTGTAATTGCTGCGGGCAGTCCCAGCAGTGAGATGACCCTGGCCGCCTGAGCTAGCAAGATGATAGAAAATAGGCGCGTAATATAAAGGGAGCCGTACTTTAAACATTAACTCCCTCACACCGACGTGTATATTCGCCTGCCACAACCTTATCCTTTATAATGTCAATTATCCAAGTGCATGGCCATTTAAACCACTCCGAGGTTTATTTGCTCGGCGAACGCACCTTTCGTTGCTTCCCTTTGCCCACATCAAAAATGGCGACCGGCCACTCATGCACAGTGACGCACAATTTAGCACACACATTTAACAATCTTTCTTGCAAATCATAGGCAGTCCTAGACGTGTACATGTAACTATACAATGTGTTTCCTTAATGGCAATTATATAGTTGGAGTCCTTCTTAAGATATATAATGGCCTGAAAATCCATATCTCCAGTGCTTAGAACTCTGCGTTTACAACTTAGAACTGCAAACGACTACATTTATGTCCATCCTGTATGAATAAAGTTTTCGTAAATAGGGAAAAAGCAAGATGGCGGCGTCCATAGTCAGGGTGACAGGTAAGAGGAGAGTGCTATTTATTGTCTATAGTGTAGATAATAAGATAACTACGAGCATAAATGTTGCTTATTAAATGAATGAGTATTGCTAATTAATGCTTCTCTAATATAACCTTATGTTTTTAGCCGTGAAAATTAAATCTGTACATTTGTGTATATATATACACATACACACAAGCTTGTCATGAAGGGGTTAACTGCAGTACAGTTTAAAGTGATGCAGCACTTAAGAAAAGTGTTTTATTTTGTATTGCAAAATTGTAACAAGATGTTGGCACTCCTTAAAAAAAGAGACAAACCCCTTTTATTACCTTAACTTTCAGACCGACTGGTGCTACTTCTTCCATGCTGATTGCACGGAGGTTTGAAACTACCTTAATTTCTGGAACAGTCAGGAAAACAAATATAATAAGTAGGGATGCAGTGAAATGAAAACTTGGCACCCCCCCCTCAACTTTAAAAAAAGAAAATAACCACACTTTTATTAAAAGTAACAGACATATTAAATAACAATATATATGTGTATATATATATATATATATATATATATATAGTCACACTCCTATCATGCCCAGGTTCTAGCATGTACTAGTTACCTGGGCATCATAGGAGTGGGATTGCTGTTAACAATTACCGTATTTGCTCGATTATAATCAGACCTCAAAATGTCCGCTGGGGCCATGCTGCTTACCGAGCTTTGGTCGCGAGCAGCAAGAGAACAGGAAGCTAGAAGAGTGTCACATAACTTTGCCTCCCCCCTCCTTCCTCTGGGGGCGGGGCCAGAGAAGTTGCTCGCACAGCCGGGCCCCTGCAGAAGTCTGCGAGTGGGAGATCTGCAGTTCAGGTGGGGGGGTGGGGGAGGGTTTCTGAGTATGTGTGATTAATGGAATGAATGAGTATTTAAATGTTTGTGAATGAGTGTGTGTTAGTATGGATGTTTAAGGGGGGTGGTGGTGGTAGCATGGCATGGCATAGGGAGGCTGTACTCAGACTCCTATCATCCCCAGGTTCCAGCATGTACTGGCTGCCTTGGCTTGATAGGAGTGTGATTGCTGTTAAAGGCTGCAGCATTTGCTCTGAAAAAAACCTCGTCTTATAATCGAGCAAATACGGTATATATTACACCTCCAGAAATGCCTTTTAACCCCCTATATGCCACTCTGCTCCATGATATGCCTTTTAACCCCCTATATGCCACTCTGCCCCATGATATGCCTTTTAACCCCCTATATGCCACTCTGGCATATAGGGGATTAAAAGGCATCTCATGGGGCAGAGTGGCATATAGGAGGGTATAAGACATTTCTGGAGGCAGAGTGGCATATAGAGGGTTAAAAGGCACATCATGGGGCAGAGTGGCAAATAGGGGGTATAAGGCATTTCTGGGGGCGAAGTGGCAACCCTGAGGGCAGATGTGCATAACTGGGGGGGCAGGTTGGCAAATAAAAGGAAATAAAAAAATATATATATTTTTCTCAATCATAGCTTTTATTAAATATGAAAATATTGTTTACATGAATTAATATTTACTAGTAAAACTTTTTTTCCTATAGGGTAGTCTTATATTCAGGCTTTTTGTTTTTTTCCTAAATTAATATTCAGATTTTGGGGGGTCGTCTTATAATCAAGCAAATACGGTATATATATATATAAAATCCTCCTAGGAGCATTTCAAACTGCCACCTGTTAGAGACATGCTGCCTCAAGACATATTTTGTTTGAACTGGATAATCCCCCTTATGATGTCATGGTGCCTCACTCATTCACACAAAAAAAAAAAAAAAAAAAAGAGTTCCCAGAGGGTCGCCACAGAACTGAGAACTGATGTCTTTTTTTATTTAGAAATAAAAATACCCCAGTGATGCCACCATGACATCATAAGGGGGATTATCCAGTTCAAACAAAATATGTCCTAAAATTGGTGCTGTATCTGCAGTTCAGGTGGGGGGGGTGGGGGAGGGTTTCTGAGTATGTGTGATTAATGGAATGAATGAGTATTTAAATGTTTGTGAATGAGTGTGTGTTAGTATGGATGTTTAAGGGGGGTGGTGGTGGTAGCATGGCATGGCATAGGGAGGCTGTACTCAGACTCCTATCATCCCCAGGTTCCAGCATGTACTGGCTGCCTTGGCTTGATAGGAGTGTGATTGCTGTTAGCAGTTATATATATATATATATATATATACCGTATTTGCTCGATTATAAGACGACCCTGATTATAAGACGACCCCCCAAAATCTGAATATTAACTTAGGAAAAAAAGAAAAAGCCTGAATATAAGACGACCCTAAAGGAAAAAAGTTTTACCAGTAAATGTTAATTCATGTAAACTATTTTTTTTAATAAAAGCTATGATTGAGAAAAATATTTTTTTTGTTTTTATTTCTTGTATTTTCCAACCTGTCCCCCAGTTACGCACATCTGCCCCCAGGCTTGCCACTCCAATATGGCACTGTGGCCCATGATATGCCTTTTAACCCTCTATATGCCACTGTGCCCCATGGTATGCCTTTTGACCCCCTATGTGCCACTCTGCCTCCAGAAATGCCTTATACCCCTATATGCCACTCTGCCTCCAGAAATGCCTTATACCCCTATATCCCATTCTGGCATTTAGGGGGTTAAAATGCATATTATGGGGCAGAGTGGCATATAGGGAGGTATAAGGCATTTCAGGAGGCAGAGTGGCATTAAAGGAGTTAAAAGGCATTGTATAGAGCACTCTGCCTCCAGAAATGCCTTATACCCCTATATGCCACTCTGGCATTTAGGGGGTTAAAATGCATATTATGGGGCAGAGTGGCATATAGGTGTATAAGGCATTTCAGGAGGCAGAGTGCTCTATTAAATGCCCCCTTAACGCCACTCCAGAAATGCCCTATGCCCCCATTTAACACACACACACACACACACACACACACACCCTATACCCCCATTTAACTAACACACACACACACACACACTCTCCCCTCCCCTCCCCTCTCAGCCCTCTCTTACCGGTGCTTCCAGCCGGGGCAGCGGGTTGACGTCGCCTTCTGCTGCAGCCGGAAGGAGGTGGAGTTGGCAGCGGGGGTTTGTATCCGTCCGTCGCGTATACTTTCCCCGGCTGTCAGAGATCAGAGTTCCCCGCACCGGTGCGGGGAACTCTGATCTCTGACAGTCGGGGAAGGTTTGCGCGACGGACGCAGACAACCCCCGCTGCTAGCCACACCTCCTTCCGGCTGCAGCGGACGTTGTCTACGCGGATCGCGTAGACGTCAACCCGCTGCCCCGGCAATACAGCAGGAAGCACCGGTAAGTGTGTGTATGATGGGGGGGGTGAGACAGGAGGATCCAGGTCCCCTGCAGCGGTGCGGGGGATCTGGATCTTAGTCTCCTAATCAGACTCTATTTGAGGTCTGATTAGAAGACGACCCCGATTAGAAGACGAGGGGTATTTTTCAGAGCATTTGCTCTGAAAAAAACCTCGTCTTATAATCGAGCAAATACGGTATATATTACACCTCCAGAAATGCCTTTTAACCCCCTATATGCCACTCTGCTCCATGATATGCCTTTTAACCCCCTATATGCCACTCTGCCCCATGATATGCCTTTTAACCCCCTATATGCCACTCTGGCATATAGGGGATTAAAAGGCATCTCATGGGGCAGAGTGGCATATAGGAGGGTATAAGACATTTCTGGAGGCAGAGTGGCATATAGAGGGTTAAAAGGCACATCATGGGGCAGAGTGGCAAATAGGGGGTATAAGGCATTTCTGGGGGCGAAGTGGCAACCCTGAGGGCAGATGTGCATAACTGGGGGGGCAGGTTGGCAAATAAAAGGAAATAAAAAAATATATATATTTTTCTCAATCATAGCTTTTATTAAATATGAAAATATTGTTTACATGAATTAATATTTACTAGTAAAACTTTTTTTCCTATAGGGTAGTCTTATATTCAGGCTTTTTGTTTTTTTCCTAAATTAATATTCAGATTTTGGGGGGTCGTCTTATAATCAAGCAAATACGGTATATATATATAAAATCCTCCTAGGAGCATTTCAAACTGCCACCTGTTAGAGACATGCTGCCTCAAGACATATTTTGTTTGAACTGGATAATCCCCCTTATGATGTCATGGTGCCTCACTCATTCACACAAAAAAAAAAAAAAAAAAAAGAGTTCCCAGAGGGTCGCCACAGAACTGAGAACTGATGTCTTTTTTTATTTAGAAATAAAAATACCCCAGTGATGCCACCATGACATCATAAGGGGGATTATCCAGTTCAAACAAAATATGTCCTAAAATTGGTGCTGTATCTTCCCATGCTTGCATAAAAAGAGTTAAAATACCAGGATTTGAAATACCCTGGGGTAATGATAGGGTAAATTGAACTGACTGGTTTTAAAGTTATTACAAATAGGGTAATGGGGCAAACTGACGTCATTAAATTGATGTCAAATTTTTTAAAAAATGTGCACCTCCCGAATGTGACCTTTTTGCCCCCAACAACCAGGCAAACCTACACATGGGTGGTATTACTGTACTCAGGATATGTTGCTGAACACATATTGAGTTTGATAGTGACGTATACCAAGAGCTGAAAAATCATATCAAAAGTACAATGTGTGTGTGCTGGGGGAGGGACGCAAAAAAAATAACCACCACAAAGATTAGCAAAGGCTGGTAGTAGAATTAATGGATGGAAAGAGTTAAAATACCAGCATGTCTAGTTTTCAAAAATGTAGGGTTTGATGGGGGTAAATTTAACTGACCGGCTTCAAAGGTGTCCGAAACATAGCACGTGGGGGCAGAATGACCGGTTTTGAAATCATAATATGCTACTTGTACTTTAACTTGCAAAGAAACATAAAAACTTTGGGTATTTCTAAACCAAATTAAATTAGATGATATGATCAAAATAATTGCATCTAAAGAAAGACCACCTTGTCCTGAATAAAACAGTAAATACCTTGTGTGGGTTCAGTAAGTGGGGAAGAAGAAGATTCCAGCTAAACACGAGCAACGCAAAAATGTTAAACAACCATTGTCATGAAGGGGTTAATCATATACCACTTGATACATCCTATGCATAGATTGATGCACTCTCAGTTAAGTGTAAAACAGGCTTCTTTATTATGCATAGCTTCATAACATACAACTGCCATGCTGAGCTGGTTAGCTCCAAACTCCAGTTGCTAAAACTCACACTGAACTCTCTAGCACCCTCTGCAGGCTGCTTGTATAACATTGCTACAGTAAGTCTCTTCTTTGAAGTAGTGCCAGCGCCTTGTTACAATGTTGTCTTGCTGTGGGAGTAGGCTGCTCCGCATTTCATGCTTAAGTAACCTGAGAGAGACTATTGTCGGTCATCTGGATGCAGTTTAGCAACTACATGATGTATTGCCCTGGTAAACATCCTTTTAACTGCAGACCAGGGGTAATTTATGAAAATGAAAACTTGATTGGGGAAGAAAATTGTCTCATCATTTATTTGGCTGGCTCCTAGATCCAAACCAAATTTGTCGATCCCTGGGCTAGGCCCTTTACTTCCAGTGAAGGGAAATCTTAACGCTTCAGCATACCAAGACATTTTGGACAATGCTTCTAACTTTGTGGGAACAGTTTGGGGAAGACCCTTTTCTATTCCAGCATGACTGTGCCCCAGTGCACAAAGCAAGGTCCAGAAAGACATGGTTGGATGAGTTTGGTGTGGTAGAACTTGACTGTCCTGCACAGAGCCCTGACTTCCACCCCATCGAACACCTTTGGGATGAACTGGAATGGACCTTCAAGTCCCACATCAATGCCTGATCTCACATCAATGCCTGATCTCACATCAATGCCTGATCTCACATCAATGCCTGATCTCACATCAATGCCTGATCTCACATCAATGCCTGATCTCACAAATACTCTACTCGAAGAAAGGGCAAAAATTCCCACAGATACACTCTGAAATTCAGTGGAAAGCCTTCCCAGAAGAGTGGAAGCTGTTATAGCTGCAAAGGGGGGACCAACTATATATTAATGTCTATGTATTTAGAATGCAATGTCATAAAAGTCATTGGTGTAATTGTCAGGTGTCCCAATACGTTTGTCCATATAGTGTATATAAACTATATTTGTACTTATAATCATTTCATATGTAATGTGTCTGAATTGATCTTTAAAAAAATAATTTTTATAGGCGTGCTTTGCAGAGCCCATGGTGTGTTCCAAGCAAGAAGACAGTTGTCAGCCTCCATGACACTGTTTCAAGATATTCCAAACTCATTATGGAAACTTGGCCGTTTAAATCATGTGGCCATTGCAGTCCCTGATCTGGAAAAGGCACGCTCTTTGTACGAAAATGTTTTAGGAGCAAAAGTGAGCGAGACTGTCCCCCTCCCAGAACACGGGGTGTACACAGTCTTTGTTGAACTGGGCAACACAAAACTTGAACTTCTCCATCCTCTGGGACAAAACAGCCCAGTTAGTGGCTTTCTACAGAAAAACAAGGCTGGAGGAATGCATCATATCTGTATGGAGGTATTTATGTTGCATATCTTTTCTCTTTTTGTACTTTTGGTAGAATGTTATTGCCTGTTAATGCTACTCGATAATAATTAATTTTTCTGACTGATGACTTGTTCTACATTAAAAATAAATGCCTTTTCAAAACATAATTACTTGAAATCCATACCAGCAGGGATTTCATTTAAAGCAAGGCTTTATTATGAAATGTAAGATTGGTTTTGGCCCATCATTTGATGTAAAAATCTAGTAATAAATGTTTTCCCCCCATATTTTTCTATAATAAAATGTTGACAATTAGTGTAGTATGGAATCAGGGGGATTACACTTATCATAGTAAAATACTATGATCATAACAGATCCAATTTAACTTATAAAAATGTAATGCTAATGAAGAACGAAAGTTGTCTAATGCTTGTTAAACATGGATTTTATCATGTGATTGCTGTGATACATTAATCATAGCAATCATGTGATCACCAACATTTCCCTTGGCCCCACGCAGCATGCCATTCGCTTTAAATCATGATATTCCAACCCGTCATGATGGATTTAATATAACCCAAAAATTACGATGGCATGAAACATGATAGATGCGAAGGGATTAAAATGACTTTCCCTTCTCCAACACTAGAGGGCAGCAGTGTTTACCCTGTAAGTAATTCATATTTTTCAGTAATGCAGCATTCAACAATTTTAATAATTATAACTTGTGTGCAAAATAATGCTAAGAAACTCTGATATCTATGTCCACTATTTTTAAGGAAATATATATAATTGCATTCAATAAATAAAAGGTAAAATATATTATGCGTTAGTTGGATGAACATAAATGTTATTCCGATTTTCAAACGTCACGTGATTAAGAACCTCTGTACAAGACGGTAAACTTGAGATTAGAAGCTACTAGGCATGGGGCTATTAAACTGGTCCTCTACCCTGTTGGACGTTCGACTAACTATCCCCATGAATAGTTAATTCATTGTATCAGGGAGTCTCATGAACAGAAAGCTTATTGGCTACTTTTGATGTACACATGATGTATTGTTTTAGTGGGGCATTTAGGATTTGGTTATTTTAACTTTCTCATAACAGCTGGCAAATCAAATATGGCCTCTCAAAGGCTCTAAAATATTAATACATCAAAGTAAATCTTTGTTTTTCATCTCGCTTTAATATGTACTTGAGGAAAAAAATGTTTAAAGTATAAGAGTCAGAAGACATTTCAATTTGCCTATCCTTGAATTGCTATTATCCAACTAAAGGGAGTGTGATGAACAGAGTATTTTCAGAAAGTGTACTTAAGTTTACTTCCACTTCCTTAAGTGTAGACTAAAGTCCCTAATACTAAAAACATACGCACCGGTTTGTATGTCATAAAATGTATTGGAATAAACAATTTATATTTGTAGATAAATTATTTTATAATGTGTGATCTTCAGCAAGACTTAAAGGCATTGTCTTCTTTTCTGGACTGGAACTGTTGTTTTAGATTAGTTCTAAGTCTTCCACTCATCTCTTGCTTTGATAAAACAAAGCAAGAATTTAGCACATACCCAGCGAATACTATTAAAAGAAATACCTATCTAAGGCATAAATTCATGGCCATCAATTGCTTAGCCCACCCCAATTTTGTCTAGTCCTATCTAACGTTAGATGGCTATATTGCTTATAAAAGACATGAATCAATGTGAGTGCTTTTTTAACCCGGAACCTCCAAATATGCACGGCACAGAAAAATATACAAAACGGGAGCACACAACCTAAAAAGCATAAAAGGCATGCACATTCATATTCTCAGGTTCCTAATAGAATAAAAACCAATAAGTGCACAAAATAAAGCAAGCATTCAGCGCATGCCCAGTGAATTCCATTTAAAAACCCACATATCTGAGAAATTTCTATATTTCAGGGATAAATATACTGGGCTCCTTTTTAGGTTTGATAGCGCATTATCCTGCATAGCGGCCATCGTGCCACCGGCATGAAGGGATACGACTCGGCCTCATTCCTGAACCATGCCACAAGGAAGAGAAGTATTGCGTGCAATCGCTTGCACGGCCAAACTGGCACTACCGCCAGCCAGAAGGCAGACAGAGGCCGTCTGTATAGTGAACAAACACTGCTCGTTTATTTTGGTGATTGGAGACCATCAGCGAGATAAACTGTGTTTGCTTCGTTGATGCCTAATACTTTACGAAATGAGCTGGATGTGAGTGTGGACACAGATGTTTGTTCGTTTCTGTCACTCTGTAAGAGAATGCGCATGCAGTTATGTCAGTTAGTGTGAAATGCTGCTTTTTTTCCCCCAAGTAGAACAACAAGATCTGGCCACTTTCCAGAATCTGTGTGGGACCAGTGCTGTAAATGAGAGGCTTCAAATCTGTGACTTGGCAAGACTCGCTTGGATTCAAACATGAAGTCCTCTTGTAACGCTCGTGTTCTAACTTTTGTTGATTAACTTTTATTTTTAAATAGAAATGTGCACATTTTATCTTGTGGCTTTTCCTTCTTTTTGTTAGAACATATTCTCTGATCGTTTATAGAGCAAATGCAGTAATTGTTTTTGTTTTTTTTCTTTCCAAGAAGCATGATTGATTTTGCGTACAGTATAAAGCCTTCTAAATCAACTCCATGCTAAATTGTACAGAATACTTGATCTTGAGGCACCAAGTGCACTTCAAATAAAGGTTGAGCCCCTGGCTTCTCTGTCCCTGCTTAGTTACCTGCACTTGTAATTGTGACAATAGCACAGACCATAGGGAAATGTATCGGAACCAGGGCATTAGTTCTCAGTGGCTCTGTGTTTACCTGCTTTTATAGCTGTCACTTGAAGCCTCTTGTTTTTCACTGGCTCTAAAAATGTCTGTATTTGGCTCAGGCTGCTTGCCAGTCAGTTACTTTTACTGGCGATGTTCCTTTCCCCGGATATAAATATTTATATGTATGCGGCTGTTGGCTGTCTTTTGTTGCCCCTGTCGCCGATGTCTGTGATCTAAGGTTGAAGGAATATGAATGATTATTGAGCATTGTACTTCCACTCCCTTGTGATTATTTCAACTCCCTACTAACTGATCTCCCCACTCCCGCTTTTCACTGCTCCAATCCATCCTCAACACTGCAGCTAGACTAATCTTTCTCTGTCGCCGTTCCTCATCTGCTGCTCCACTCTGCTAATCGCTCCATTGGCTCCCCATACCCCCCCCCCATAATCAAATTCTAACGTCTTACCCTGACCTACAGAGCCCTTAACAACTCTGCACCACCTACATCTCTACACTTTTATCCAAATACACCCCTGACACCCTCTTCATTCCTCGCTTACCCCGTCTCTATCCTACCAACATTACCTATCCCCACTCCCAAATTCCGGATTTCACCGGTGCTTCTCTGAAATTTCATATCCTATTCTGTCGGCCTTTCTCCCTCCGTACGCAAATTTTAAAAGCTCTCTGAAAAGATACCAACATCCTGACTCGATCAACTCTCCCCATCCAAGCAGTCTTCTCCTGTATTCTCATTTCCCCCTCAACCACCGCCTAGATTGTAAGTGTGCAGGGCCCTCTTCTCCTTTTGTATCAGTTTGTTATTCTGTGCGATTTTAAATTATTTTACTGACTCTGTAACAGCGCCACAGAATTTGCTGGTGCTATATTAAATGTAATTAATGTATAGTGAGCAATTCTGGAATAAAGTAGTAGAAATTACAGTAGAAATGCACAGTCACCATGGCAGTCAAAACATTGTTTCTGCTATCTGCTTACCCTTTACCCCCAGAAGTCATGATTTAATGACAATATGGAAATAAGCTGATATACCACAGTTTATATGGAGGCCAAATGTATCATGTTTAGTTTGCAATGATATATCAGTTTTAGTTCTATAACTGCCAGCTACATGCTAACATGTTTCCTTGTCCCCTCAGGTTGATAACATCAAAGGAGCAATGGCTGACTTGAAAAAGAAAAATATTAGGATTCTGAGCGAAGAACCTAAAATCGGTGCACATGGCAAACCGGTTGTGTTCTTGCACCCAAAAGACTGTGACGGCGTACTTGTGGAACTAGAAGAAGCATGATCCAGATGCGTACTTGAGT
The DNA here is from genome assembly GCA_029215755.1 of Spea hammondii. Lineage (NCBI taxonomy): Eukaryota > Metazoa > Chordata > Amphibia > Anura > Pelobatidae > Spea > Spea hammondii. The sequence continues at coordinate 82,807,245 of JARDYJ010000004.1, forward strand.
CAATAATAGTAAAACAAAAAAATAAATAAAATACTTTTGATTTGGAACTAATTTATGGTTGGACATTTACATGAGGGAAGACTGCACAGGCTCAAAAATACTTATGGTATAGACATATTTCATTTAAAACTCTATATGCTAAGATATATATATATATATATATATATATATATATATATATATATTATATGATGGGTGGAGGAAAACCCCTAATCTATGGCACAAGACTATAAACAGCTGGCTACTTTCCACATGAACAGCACATTAAGACTACTCCCAAGCTCCATTAAACATTATGCGAGGGCCGACCACATTTCTTCTCTTCAAGCGTTTTGCTGGCATATTATATAGTTAATGTAGATGAGTTCTTCAAATTCATCTTGCTGGTTTAATAATGCAGTGTCATTATATTTTATTTATAGAGCGCCAGCAGATTCCTTAGCACCATAACAACGGGAGGGAGAATACAAAATGAAGAATAATAGTGAACACTATGCAATATTGCCAATAATATAAGATATATTGGTAAATAAGGAAAAGTGGGTTCTGCTTTTGTAAATCTATAATTATAAATTAAAAAGAGCCACTTCAGCCTATCATGCCAGCCTAAGTGAGGTCAGTGAATAGGTATTAAGTGAGTTTAGATGTCAGGTTTGTCTGCATGCTCCTGGTTCAGTGACCAGGTGACAGTACGTCCTGTGATAGTCCATATCACAATATTTAATGACATCCAGCAGTCCTGAAAGAGATTTGACCAAATATTACTGTAATTCCAGGACTATAATACATTTGGGGTTTGTTTTTTTCAGAAAGCCTCCAAAAGACTTCTGTTTTCATTACTTGATCTCTATTTCAGTTTTCATCTGCATTAGAATAGGATTATTTGCAATGCTCTTAGTTTAACAATTGAAATTCAGTAGCTATATCAATGAGATGGGGGTGATGGAAATAATTATTGTAAATAAGAGCAGTAAAAAGATAACTGTGTTTGCAGATTGGATTGTATTTGAGCTTTTTGAGCCACAATAATATATTTACATAAATATAACTAAAATATGTATCTAGCATGAGGGGAAGCGAAGGTAGTGCTTGCATTCAGCATTTCTTTCTGTAATGTATTTGGCCACCATTGTCTATTTATTCATGTTGCAAAAGGAGCAGAGGTGAGATGGGTTGTTGCTATTTCCCGTGCCTAGATGTAGTCCGTAGATCCTTCAAAAAAAATCTGTCTAGCTGCATTAACATATTTCTAAAGATCAAATGAAAATTTATATAACAATATTTTGCTTTTATGTTAACCTATTTTGGTTAATTATATTTGGATAATGTTGTCTAATTTGTTAGACCTCTGTTTAAGCCAGAATTATCACCTGTTGAAGAAAATGGTCCATAATATGTGTATTATTTCAAATATTCATATCTGTATTTAAATACATTTTGATCAAATGGCCAGCGATAGTGTATAGTGTCTGACACTGCTCTTATTGCCACAAAGAACATTAACATAATGCAACTTAAAGATGCCACTAAAGTAACACCAAAAGTTGCTTGTATGATTATGAAAGTGCGCACTGGACGAAATTTGCACCAAGGTGCTGAAACAGCGTTTATTCTCTTGTCACTGGAAGCACTTTCAGCCATTGCACATATGGGTCAAATCACAACCCTGCCAACGTTGGCTGATCTGGAGCTGACTGGTGGTAAGTCATATGAAAAAGAAAGTACATCCTCTTTGTAGTCTATGGTTTAACATATCAGGACGTAATAACAACCGTCTGTTTATTAGCAGGTCTAAAAATTAGATAAATACATCCTTAGATGAACAACAACACATGACATATTACAGTATGTCATAATTTATTCGGCAAAAAATAATGCCGAAATGCAGAAGCCATGTGTGAAAAATTAAGTACACCCTTATTGTTTCTGTAGGAACTAAGATGCTAAGTAGTAGACAAGTGGCGCTAATGAAATGCCCTTGATTAATCGATCATCCGCAAGTGTGATCACCTTTATAAAAGCCGAAGTTTTAGCAGTTTGCTGGTCTGGAACATTCAGATGTGTGCCAAAGAGGAAAGACCTCAACAATGATCTTAGAGAAGCAATTTTTGCTTCCTGTCAATCTTGGAAGGGGTATAAGGCCATTTCCAAACATTTTAAAGTCCATCATTCTACAGTGAGAAAGATTATTCAAAAGTGAAAAACACAAGACAGTTGCCAATCTTCCCAGGAGTGGACGTCCCAGCAAATTCACCCCAAGGTCAAACCGTGCTCAGAAAAATTGCAAAACACCCAAGAGCTACATTTCAGACTCAACAGGCCTCAATTAGCATGTTAAAGTCCGTGACAGTACAATACCAAAGTATTGTAGAGTCAAATGTGACGCCATCTGTGTGACAGCTAAAACTTGGCCGAAATTGGGTCATGCAACAAGGCAATGATCCCATGCACACCAGCAAATTTACAACAGAATGGCTGAAAAAGAAAGGAATCGGGTGCTGCAATGGCATAGTCAAAGTTCAGACCCCGATCCGATTGAAATTCTGTGGTGGGACCATAAGAGAGCTGTTCGTAAACAAATACCCGCAAACCTCAACGTTATAAAGTATGGACCAAAATTCCTCCACAACGGTGTGAGAGACTGATAAAGTCATACAGAAAGGATGGCTTCAAGTTATTGCTGCTAAAGGTGGTTCTACAAGCTATTGAATCGTAAGGTGTACTTCGTTTTTCACACATTGCTTATCCGTTTTGGCTCTTTTTGTTGAATAAATTATGAGTATAATATGTCATGTGTTGATGTTCATCTGAGGTGGTATTTACCTAAGAAACAGATGATTGTTATGTCCTGATATGTAAAACCATAGAATCCAAAGAGGGTTTGCTTTCTTTTTCACACAACTGTATATAACGTGCATGAAGATGTGTTCAGCCAACCACATCTCCTGCAAGGAAAATAGCTGGTGGGGAAAGGGACGAATGCATATGGATGGTTCCTCAGAGTCCCACTTTAATTTTGTGAGGGGAAAACTGTGAAATAGTAAAGGTGCCATGCAGATATATGCATTATAGTTAATATGTGTATCCTCTTAACCCCGTAATGACAAAGCCCGTACATGTACGGACTCAAATTGCACTGTTTTCAATGGGTTAGGGGTTAACAATCATTTCTGAGCATCACTCCTTTAGAATGTTTGCATATCTCAGTTCCATTGTTCAGCTATAAGTATGAACAGGTTATGTTATGGCTAAATAAAACCCATACTGTTAGTACATTTTCTTGTCCTTTACACACTGCAGAGTTCTGTTAGTTTGGCATTTCTCCAAATGTACAATGTAACAATTATAGTGGTTTTGCTGAAAAGAACATTTAGGGGTGTCACAGTCATCTCTATAACATGATTTGCTATCTTACAAAAGCAAATGAACCAAATAATAAGTAAAAAAAAAAAATGTATTGAGTTTTTCAGCAGAATTAGACAGATGTGTTCTATTCTTCATGATAAACATTTTATATTGGTGGCAATATGAATTATGGATAGACATATCCTAGTGGAATTCATTTATAACTATAAGGCATTTACTAAAGTAACTGCAGCAAAGCCTGCTGCTCCCCACCCCTGGTTTGATCACAATTCGAATAATCCTGACAGATCCTGTGCATGACACTGTCATACATTCAACTGCATTCTGTCTCTTTCACCCCTTTGTTATTGTGTCTTATAGGTGAAGCCCTAGGAATACCTTGGATTCTAAGTACCTTCCCTCATTCTGCACTCAAGTGTCTTCATGCTACTGAATAAACTTAGCTGTCACAGTTTTACGCAGACAGCATATGAATGTATACTGACCAATATATCCCATGATAAGCGAGACCCACCTGTCCTCAACTGGAATCCTCCTTATAGTGCATTTTAGAAGCGAGGTGATTTTTTTTCCTGTTTTTCTGTTACTCGTAGTGTCTGCTTTGTCAATATCTGAATAATAATGTTCATAAATTATAATGAAGGCGATGGATTTTACTTTAAAATGTTTCGCCAATTGTAGTTTCCAGAATCATAGGAATTTCAGCCATCTAGGTCTAAAAAATAGATCTGAATTATAGCTGGTCAACATGATGAGTCATTACTTTTGGTCATATTGACTCATTTATATCTGACTTTAGCTTTTGGGAAAAAAAAAATGCCACAAGTACCTTTAGAAAGCAATGCCTTTAAATCACTATAAAATACTAAGTGCTCTGAAAATGCATTTTTTGTGGGGCCGACATCCTGCATGAACTCTTCTAAACACTTGAGAAAAATCTAAATTGGTACAGGTAGCCCTGAACAGTAAGCAAAATGGTAACTTAAAGTACCTCCTCTGTTTTGTTTCCAATAAAAACATATAATTGATTTAATTCATTCAAACCTAATGAACCCTCCATATGCTGCTCCGTTAATGGATAGAATTGTGTTTCTTTACTAGCTCTCTTGTCTTCCAGACCATTCAATGTGTATTTTTTTCCAGAGCAACTACTTCAGCCCAATTTGGTATTTTGAGGCCCTTTTTTTCTGTTTGCCTTTCTTGGTTCCAAGGACACACGATGCCATCACTGTGATACACTGGCAGTCATTCAAAAGGACTGGAGCATATGTATTTGTATACGGTTCCTGGCTATTTTATAGGTTTGTGATTTTTTATTTTTATTTTTTTATTTTTTTATACAGAAACAGTGCTTTGGCTGGAGAACCATTAGGTCACAGATCATGGTCTAAAAAAGTAGCCGCCCAAGCTGTCGTTGTGGTATTGCCATTGGCCAAGTGTCACAAAACCTAATCACACTCCCTGCATATTTCTAATTAAAAATTACTGAGTAACATATGTAGACATGAGGATAAAGGCACAGTATACAGTTTGGTAGTAATTTTATAATAGAAACTGGACAGCATTTCTCGTAGGTAATATGTCACACTTAGTATGTTACACTTATGATCTCACTTTGATATTCAATGACTCAAAAGGCAACAATTATAAGAAAATGGGTATATGTGTGAAAGTTTACATTTATATTTCTTATTTCAAATACTGCAATATTGCATGAAGTTATTTAGCTAAATTTATATCTTGGAATTCATATTCAATAAAACCCATTAGTAAATCATCCCAAAGCTCTGGCTTTAAGAGCTGTTCTAGCCTTCATCAGCATTGTCATTTACTTTATCATTTATAAATTATACACCTTTGTCAATTTCCTTCTCCAGTCTTTATTCTGAATATATTAAAAAGTGAAACCTATCTACTCCCACATACATTTCACTAACTTTTTGTTTTAAACACAATGGTGTACGGCACTTCCACTGATATCCTTTCAGCAGCCAACTAATAGAATAACTATAGAATCCACTAACCCACTTTCTTTATTCAGCAATACTAACTGATTCCTTACATCTCATAATGCCTTCTCCATGCAGAAACAAGAGTTTAATACATAACCGTGTTTACTCCAGCGCATAACATAAAATACTATATACTAACGGACTACATGGCTAGAAATAATGGAGATGAGGGGTGTCATAATGTCACAATGCCACCTACCTAATGTGCATGGGGGGCTTTGTGGCATTACACAATGTGATATACTTTTATACAGCAAGTATATTTGTATATATTTTTGATTTGAGATACACTGAAATCTGTTGATCAATATGTTGAGGTAAAGAAACTAGTGTATACTAGCCTTTTCTACTTTACATTAGTGTGTAATCTATACGAACAGTAATTGTAATCTAGGAGGGGAAACAATAGTTTGCCGCAAAGCCAAATACATACTAGCACAAGATTATTACAGCTCTTTTGATATGTAGAGGGTTAAAAAAAAAACCTTAATCATTTTATAGAATGTAAAATTTCCATTATTTGTTCAGCGATCAATCTCATGCATGAATAGTTGAATCATGTAAAAGCTTCGCTCTTAGAACCAAAAAGTAACTGAAGCATTGCAAATGAGTTTGTGGCATTTGCAGTGTTTAGTTAAATGGGCTACACCACCCGAGACAGTGTCTGTAGGAAGCCAGATAGGCCAAGGCTTTGAGTTTACAGATGCTTTGGTGAGATTGCTTTTATGGCTTATATTGTATCAGCAACAATATATTGTGGAGTATTGTTTCGGCTCACTGAGAGAATAGGATGCATGATAATAATAGGTGTAAAGCACAGCACCTCAGACAGTCACTGGATGAAAGTTTGTATGTATGTGTGTATATATATATATATATATATATATAATTTAACCGTCAGTAGGTTATGAATATGGGGCTTGAATGACACCCTAAGAGTGTTATAGTTCATTCAGAGTGAGTCACAAAGAACTGTGACTCATGATAATTCTGTTACAAATTGCTTAGAACATTAGATAATATATCAGCTGAGGGGGTGCTTTGGGTTCTAATTGGTCATTATGGAATAGAAGATCTCCTAATGTGGCCTTTTTTTTTCTTAAATAAGGCCTTAAATCCTTGGAATTGTCATCGAGACACATTGATGAGGTTCCATTTGTCGTTTACTTGAGCTAAGTACAAAGGAATCTCAAGTTCCCTTTTGGCAGCTCAGGGAAGCTTGTCCTTGAACTGAGAAGATATTAAGGTGCAGAAAACTTAGTCAAATTCAACTTTTAGTCAGACCAAAGAATTATCAAATCCACCCACGTCAAGCCATGGTCTATTGAACATAAACATAGAATTTGTTTGGGAGGCAAGAGCCATTAGGTATATGTTGTAATCTCATTTGAATAAAGCCTAAGGTGATGATGATAGCTCTTATATTCAAGAGGCAGTAATACCTCAATTTAACTCCAGTTTGCGTGAAAAACCACATTTAAATTACATTTAAGTAAATATTAAGAATATTATTTAGTTTAGTTTCATAATTCAATGCCAAACAACACCCCTTAGAAACTCTCCCTCTTTTGCTCCTTATAGGAGGCTTGGAGGGTTATGGCCAAGATAAGAGGCAAGCCCTTACCACTCTTACTTCTGTCTTAGGGTTACAATTTCCATACCTATTTAAACCTCCATCGTTATGTTTATGTTGTATGAAATTCAATTGGCAACTATATATTACAAAACATCTGTATATGAAATCGAAAGCAAGGGATAGAGTCCACATTTTAAGAATTACAATCATCTACAGAAGTTTAGCTATCAGATTTGCATTTTCCATTTCTACATAAAAATACATAAATTAATGTTTAATACTATTGATAACATAATAAATGTTAAAATATAAATACAAAGGAAAGAATGGCATAGTGTCAATAGTATCCTATTAGTATATCCCACATTTAATATTTTAAGCACAGACCAAACAAAGGTTGGAATTTCTCTAGTGCTGTCACTGAATGTACAAGTGGAGGTGATGACTTTCCATCTGAGAAGAACAATGTGAAAAGCCTGTAAGGATATTAATCGAGGTTCCAATAATTGAGCAAATTCCACTGATCAATACTGGATAGGGGCTGTGCAGTATTGCCAGAGTTCATTTGCTGATCACAGTGGAATCTGGACTCTAGGGACAAAAAGCTATTCTTTCCATCATGGTTTTGTCGATAAGCATGAAATTACACAAAACACGGTATCACAAATTATGACCGAAGTGAGCTAATTTGTGAGAGTAGATTTCAGAAACATATTTTCCTGAAATGAGGAAACAAGTAGAAATTAGGATTAAAAATTCAAATGTGCAGAACTAAATAGAGTGTGGTTATCACGGTATCAAAAAGCAGATTGACACCTCAATTAATAAAGTCCAGGTATGAAATGCTTACCCAGGATGTACAATAAGGGGCCTTGGGTCACCATAGAACTGTGGCATTGAACCTGGGCTAGGTGTACTTTTTCTCGGGAACCCTAAAGCCAGCCCTTAGTATTACCTTCCTTTAGTTTCCCCTGGGGGCTGAAAGTTGCCAAGCATTCCCTCAAGTGTACTGGGTTAAAAAACAAGAAAAAACACTGATAGGGATTTAGATGTTGTTTTTTAGAGTAAGCATTTAATTCCTACATTCTGTGGGCTTCAGAACAAACATAGACACAGATCATGAGCCACGCCACTTGCATTCCACTCCTCTGCCAAATAGTTATGCACACACACATCATTCCATTTCCTCGCCACTGTACAACTGTATATTGTCCACGCTGATCAACATCTTCCTTCTTGATAGGACTGGACCATACCACATCCTCGCATTCCTTACACATTGCCTTACAAGATATGTCTCCTTCAAGTCTATAAACACTACTAAAAAGGTCTCAGAGTCCCACAGAGTGCCGCTACATTTAAATGCACATTTCTCAGTTCCCCCACTGTTCATTACTAAAAAAAAAGTAATAATTGAATCTCTAGGCTCATGTTAAAAGCATTCTTCATTCACCAACCAGAATGATTGCTTATGAAATGAAACTCATGTATGTCGCATTTCTAAAAGAAGCTGTTAAAACCAGTCTGAAATTCGTATTAAATCACTCACTGAAACAGTAAAATATCCCTTAAAGTGGAACTGTCACCTACAGTACACCGCTTTTAGCTTCATTAAACCCATTGATACAAACTACCAAAAACCTTTAGATTTTTTTTTGCATTTCAGATTGTTTAGTTGCAATGTAGCCACTTGCTGTACAAGGTACAATTGTACAATTGTTTTATCTTGGTATGCAGGACAAAACCTGCATATCTAATTACCCCACTGTTCTTATGTCTCCCGTTATTCAAGGTACAAAAGCCAATCGAGGTAGAACAATGCAGTTAAATCATGTGATAAATATTTAAGATGGCTTCTAACACTAGCAAATAGGTAAAAAGTTCATCTGTAAGCACTATTATATAGGATCAACAAAAGTTATTTACCATGACATCCCATATACATAGTACCAACCATCCCAAATTTACCAGGATAGTCCAGGGTAACCTCTTCCTCCAAATGGAGTAATATCGATGTAGCTCTGCCTAGGACTTATAACAGGAGTCACATGTGGTACAGTATCTGGCACACAACAATACCCCCATTGCAAATGTCCATGATGTGCTCCTTGCTTGCTAATTGCATTAATCCCTTTTTTTTTTTTATATCTGTTTCCTTAAACTATTAGCATCCATGTTGAACTTAACCATTTAGGTTTTTTGTGTTGTAAGGACTTAAAGTAGTTAAAAAACACTTAATTGAAATTTAAACCAAAAAAGTAGTATTACTTCTTTAGTGTTTAGTATTCAGCAAATAACTGTGTAACTTCTGTTATTTTGGCACAAAATGTAAGACGTTTTCCTCTCCAGAACGGTTATAAATTCGAAATACACACAGAAGGAAATGTCCATTGGTAAATGAGCTTTTTCTCACTTCATCTCTTAATAAATACATTGAGCTAACCCAGAAACATACTTTATTTGGGCGTAACTCTTGGCCTGACCCAGGACAGTGACCTCAGCGGCCATTGTGTTCACTGAGGAGTGCCGGCATATGATGTCATACAACATCATCTCATAATGGATCCTTTGGAGATTGTGTTGACTCGGTACAGCTCTCCATAGTGTAAATGAGCCAGATGGGGCGATCTCTCTTGTAACTGGCCCTTTGAGCAACAGCATGGAAGAGGGGCAGATGACTCAAGAGGGTATTCTGCCCCCTGGTTTTGTGGCAAGGAGGCTAACACTCTTCTGGTTTTACCACCCTAGGTCTAGTTTTGCCTAAGACAGAATACTTTGCTGTGCTAATAAAGGAAGGCTTGCTTAATTGTTTTCTTTAGATAAAATAAAAAATACTGTCACTTAAAAATTAGTCAATTTGCTAACCATATTTAACAAAGTTTAGCATAAATCCAACCTACTCTATATATGTAGCTTTTTTTTTTCTTCCATTGACAGTTGGCCCATAGTTCTGATGGCAGATTCCATCCTAATTAGGATTTTATGGAGCAGAGCGCAGACCACCTGCTACAGACCAAAACCATCTTACCCTCCCAATCATTTCTTTCCGTATTTTCAGACATAACTGTGGTCACATCTGTATTACTAAATTTCCAAGCCCTTAAGATGTCCTTCAAGCAGATTTGCTGTATTCCATGAAGCACATCATTCAACGAGTGAATGTCAAGTGTCAAGAAATGTCAATCCGACTCAAGTAAAGAACAGAGTTGAACAGTGTACTCTGTGTTAAAGTAGTCTGGAATAGAAGGAGGATGTAAAATATTACATTTCATTTTTCCCCAGCATATTGAATGCGAGTAAACATATGCACATGCTATTATTTAATTTATATTGTACATCATTTGTAAATACCCTATTCGTAAGAAAATGAAATTACGTCAATATATGCATGTCAAATGCATACCTAAATTTGTGTAAGGTTCCTGAATCAGGGCAGTGGTGTATTCTACCTATCGAGACTGATCTGGTAGCAGCCTCTGGGCTTTATTTTTTTCCCCCCAACGAGTAGATCTAGAGCAATCCTTTTCAATAAATAATAGAACCTATGACCTGCAGATATACTGTATGAGCGCTACAGGAAAGAATAGAACGGCAAATCCTTGCCTGAACCTCTTGATATCACTATTCTCTGCTTATAAAATGTGTAATAACACAGAATCCACATGCTAAGTTTGTAAGTAATGAGATGTCTTTCTCTCCGCTGTATCCTGTTTTTCAATGATTTTCCCAATAGGCCTGTTGACCCCTTCCTATATTATAAGCCAAGGACACTTTCCATATATGTTATTTTATTGTGGACATTTATTTGTTTTGCAAGATTGGCCCTAAGGGAGAAAAGGGCCTTCTAAATAGTTCAAGTTACATTGTACATGGCAAAGTAGATTAGACAGCTATTTTTGAGCACTCATTTGGGAAGACGCTTATACCCAGGCTACGACTCTTGATTCTTTCCAATTTAAGGATCCCTCCCTTTGCTTTCTGTGGTACAGTTTTAGCAATGTTGGCACCAGAAATGCATTTCCATTGTATTTAATACTAGAATATTATGTAGTATTATTATTACAAGTAGCATAGATTGGTAATATATCTGATAAAAGGTGCCACCATATAAAAGAAACGATCACCAAAGAAAATTCTATGAGCAGTGAAATTCTGTGACTTTACTATGCATTATATGGCTATTTTATAACTTGACCCTATTGACTTGTTTTTGTATTCACATTCAGACACCCCTCCTGGAATGAGCTTCATGGCTCTGTAACAGCAAAGGGATTTTAGTAATGGAGATGATAAAGGCAGTGCTAGGTATATACAACATACATGGGTCCAGAATCCAGAGATTCGGGGAATCGGACGTGAAAGATGAACAGCCGCTGAGTGTGAGCATATACCCGTAGAGCTACAAATGCCTAATCAGAAGTAATTTGGGGACTAGAAGGCTCAAGCTGCACTTGAAGGTGCCATTGAAGCAGCATGCACTCCCTCAATGATGCTGTCATGATGTCTTTGAAATAGAGCATGTCGGTAAAAGTCCGTTATCTCCAGAGCTAGATCAATAGAGCCCTGCATCCTCAGGTTTTTTTTGTGCTTAATATACTGGCGAGTGTAATTAATGATTTGGCTAAGTGGAACAGAACCCTAAATACCTAGATTTAATAAGCATCAGTGACAAATGAATAACACTCTCTCTGGGGATAACAAACTCAGATATATACATTTTATTTTGCTATTCAAAAGAAAAAAACCCAATATCTTATTTTGTCTGGAAATCTCACAAAAAAACCCCTTTACACGTGTCTATTGGAAGACCTCTGAAACATCCATACATTATACATAGGCATAAATAAGCAAAACTTCCATATAGCATGTTGTTCATCGCTTGCAGCATAATGATATAGGCAAATTACCAGCGTGCATACCGATAAACTGAGTTTAAAATGCAAAAAAGGTGAGAACTAACAGAAGGTATCCATAAAACCGCAACCTCAAAAGTATATGGGGAAATTCTCGTTGCTTTTCACCCTGCAAGGTCGCTAGTTTGTACAATCTGATGTTTCTCTTACTGGTGTTTTTCTTTTTTTTTTTTTTTATAAAGAGAGTATTAGTAGCATTAGTAAACGCATTATTTTTTTTGTGCCATTTTAAAGCAAAAGCTTATTTCCAAGGAAGAATATAAAATTCTGAGCAATTTGTATCCTACAAGTTAGGAGTTATTCAAAATGGCAACTCTATTAATCAAACATGACAGAAAAGGTTGTGTTTATGTGCCAGTTTAGTAAAAAAAAATGGATATGGATGATAAATGTGTCGAAAATTATTGATAGAGTTGCAAAGAAAACTTTAAACCATGGAATTTCTTGTATCTCTCATTTACAGGGGTATTTACCTACTTAAAATGATATGTTTTCCCAGACTTTTATTTACATATATATTCCAATCCTTACTAATCTTAATCTCTGACAAAAAAAACTGAAACATAATGTTAGTTCCTTTATTTGGGGTAACAAAAAATCTAGAATCAGCTATTTAACAAAAAAATCTAGAATCAGCTCTCACAAAATATGGGCCTAAATCTTCTAAATATACACGACTACAATTGGGCTGCGTCAATGCCGCATTCCTTAGATTGTCTTACCAATGTCATTTTAGATAGCGGTTTCTGCCCTGAAAGTTATTTACTACATGTTCCTTCTACTCTTTTACCAGAACACGTGAAAGACAACTCATTACTATATAGTATATACAGTTATTAAAACATGGAGAATGGTTCCAGGGTAAAGTTGGAGTGGAGATATTCCTTACATCACCCATTTATGAACAATCCGGATTTTCAAGAGGGTCAATAAACAAAATCATTAGACCCATGGTACGCCTGGGGTCCAACCAACATAGTTCCAGAGATTAGTATTCCCTGGTTTGCATTTTTATAAGCCAGAAATTATACACAAACAATCTGGAATAATGATTTAGAAGCAAAAATGGATATAATATGGATCTGTTAGAGAATCAAAACCAAATGGATTTATAATTCAGTAAATAAATTTGATATGTTAAATATTTAGTTAATAACGACATTTCCCTTCAAATCCTTGCATGTAAGATTTCAATTATTGTTAAAAAATAACAAGAGTGCACTTTCTGTATTACAGTAGAGCGGTAACATTTATTATGTGGATAGGCTCCAACCTGGAAGAGAAAATACACAATTTATTTCATAAGCTATAAAGAAATAACACTTCACTCTACACACTGGTGTTATTAAGAAGTATGATGGAGTTTAAAAAATCAAGGACAGACAGTGATACGTGGCTGATGTCATCTAGCTGGATTGTACAAAAACAATATCATATGGTGCCATGTCAAGGAAGTGGACCTTGGGAATAACACGTCAGAGTAGAGAGGGTAAATATTTGTTATAAGCATAACTTTCTTCCATATGGGTTGGAAAAATATCATTTTGTATTCACAAAATATTCAAATATTTACAGATAGTAACCCTGAGTAGTGTTTGCCCGTTTAAGAGGCGTTCAGTTAAATGAACATTTTTTTTTTATATGAGTGTCTCTTTGTCACTAATATCTAAGTGACCCCACTCTATGTTGTGTCGAGTGCATTCATGTGATACACTGTAGAGTCCCTTAGTCTGTGACTCATGCCCCCCTATGCACATATCTACAATGCATAGTAGACCTGATGGCAGTTCCTGGAAAAAAAACTGCCATTACAACAAAGGGACAAAGGGGCATACAGTAATTTTGTGTATTAATGAGATTGGTCATCCATTTTAATCCATTGCTGTGGTAAAATGATGCAGCTGATGAGGGTTTTTTAAGGTGTTTTCCTAGTTGCCCAGGTAAACAGGCACCCCACTAGTCCAAGAAAAAATGTACATGACTGCACCTTTAAATTAGGGACCGGCAAGAAGTATTTGGGGACTGGTCAGTTGAAATTCAACATTAATAAATTTAAGATTTTGCATTTGGTAAGTACACCAAATATTTTATGAGAACATGGCCAGCCCAAGAGTTGCATTGCAACTGTGCAACTCTCAATCGCAGCAAGGGACCAGTTGAGGAGCTCCATCTAACCAGCCTCCAGGAGGTTACGGTATGATGAAGACGACCTAACCAAATTGAATTTATCTTGGAAAGTAAATCTGGCAAATGGGGCAAATGCTTTGTAGGCCGCTGGCCAACATTGCTCTGTTCTCACCTGATCTGGCGCTGCAGCGGTAGAACGGCTGCTGCAGCTGGCCTTAAAGTGCCAGAGCGTTACTGATAAAAATGGGGTGGTTTATTTCAGTACAGTTTGCCAAGTAAGGACAACTGGTAGCTACGGGGTTGCCAGTTTATTAAAAAATGATGACCACAAAATGTGAATGTTTTACTGCAAAACAAATTTATTGTTGTTTTATATAGCGCCATCATATTCCGTAGCGCTCATGCATTTCAAGTATTACCAATTCCATTTTGGTAATGGCTGCCAATATTATATGTGCTACCATATAAGCAGCTGCTTACAGCGCCCACCAGTGTAGGGATCTCCTCGGGGGCAATATAGAAAGGGTGAGAGACAGATCCCTATATGCATTAGTATAATATATATTTATAAAAAAAAAAACCATAATTGTAATATTATTTTATATGCATTCCTGCATATATGATATATTTATTAATGGGTAACAGATGTACTTACCTGTTTATAGTATAATAAAAGCGGCGGTGTAATACGTGCAGTTATATAATGAGTACAGTAGTCTACAGACATTATGGTTAGGATAGTAAAGGTATGAAAACATTATGCTGTAGAGCTTACAGTCTATTCTTATCATCATAGCTGCAAACAATTATGGACCTTAAATCTTTTTGTTTGGGGGACATAAAAACCTAAAGTCACCCCTGTTAGGTTGCAGACTGGCCGGGATTCTGCCGAAAATCCTCAAAAAAATCCCTTGTCTAAATATCAATAATAATAATAATAATAAATAATACAAATTTTGTCCCCTAAATTCTTATTGTGGGGCACGAAAAATATACAATTATTGCATTAAATAATAATCTATGAAAAATATGATTTTTAGGACTATATTTTGTGGCGTTATACATTTTTGTTGCATTTTCTTACATTTACATTTTTTTTTCTCTTTCAAACAAAAGATCTTAACTACCAATAAACAAGCAAATACACATGTAACTTTTAATTTATTTCAAAAATAAATAATAAAAAAGCACATTATTTACACAATAAAACAATACAATGTATAAATAATCGTATTATATGAACACAGCAACATTTATTCAGGATGAGGTGGAGCAGATGGGGATAAAGCACAACAGTGTATTTTTCTTTACTACAAGACACAGAGGCCTAGAGAAGGAGGATGGGGGCAGCGATCACCATGGTAACAGCCTCATCCCCTCCCTCCACTCTCTGGTGCATTCTTCTGCCATTCTCAGACAAGGGGTTATAAGGTGATTCGCTTACACATGTTCCAGGGCGGGCACAGAACGCTGCTCATCATACAGCTTCCTGGGTTCATTAGTAGTCTCAGCGTGTGGCTGGGGAGAAGAACACAAAAGAGCTGTGTGCTGCCTGAGAATACTGTGATTCCGCAGAGAGGAAGACACACCAAAGCACTGCAGAACAGGTAGGAGGGGAGGGGAGGGGGCATACAACTTGCCTCTGGGGAGGAGATGCTGTGCGTGGACCCCCAAGACAGGACAGACCCCCCCCTGTGATTTGAAATCTAAAGGGGGCTCCGAAGATGAGATCAGAGGCAGCCTCCTGGAACCTCGTATGCACTAAGCTTGGGTTTGGTCATCTCTGGCTGCTATGGATGGACGGATTGGGATGGGCAAGTAATGTGCCCTGTGGACGGGGACGAGGAGGGGGCATAAGGCATCCGGTAATCGGGGGTATTAATGGGACTGCTTGCTCCTTTTAATCTGTTGCTGTGGCGAAATGATGGAGCTGATGAGGCTTTGGAAGGTGTGTTACTAGATGATCAGATAAACAAACAACAGCTGATGGGAACATGGCTTTGCTGGTTAGTGGATCCTGGCTGCAGGACATCTTTGTTAGTAATTGAAAGGTGCTGGTCCTGACCCAAGAGCATTGGAAAGGAAATGGGCATGATCTATGAACAGTGTGTTGGAGTGATTCTCAGTAACAGTTACAATATATCTGCCACACGTCCTCCTCTTTGTTACATATATATATATATATATATATATATATATATATATATATATATATACATCATTCATTGCTTGTAGCCCAGCGAGCTTCCACTCTAGCACTGTTGTTAGAGGGGTTAATACTCAATCACAGTAAGATATCTAAGGTCCAACCTTAGGAAGTTGTCTCCTCTTTTGAGTAAATGTTTTATATATATATATATATATATATATGTATATATACACTAAAAAAGTGCCACAGTATGCCCATCCCACCCCAGATCAAAAGTAAATCTCATTAATTATCAGTGCGTGTCGGTCCCTTCAAAGACCTCAGTGGAGACCCAATCCTTGGATGACAAATGATTCCATTAAGGTGTCATCTTTAGGTCAGTGGCCACACACTTAATCCTGGACAGTCACGTCTTGAAAGGATGGACAGTGCCGTTCTGCATTTATTTTCCACATGCATGGAGTTCTTTTGTTTCTCCCCGATTTTTAGACCTATAATAAAAGAATTTCCTTATCACTGTAAATTATTATTGCCCGTCGGTAAGGCGCTGCATTTCCCAATTTCTTCTTTCAATAAACTGGTAAGCCTAGTCAGTTCTTCTGAATATTTCTGAAAACGTCTAAAACCCCATCTAACGTTTGGAATCATTAAATGACATTGCCTGCATAGAGAGGGTGATTATTTACGTAAATAAAATACTTCTATATAAACATTTTGTTTTGAATGTTGTGATAAATCAAACAATGTAACGTATAAAGATAAACTGTTCTGACCTCATTATTCTGACCAAACGTTATTTAAATGAACTCACTGTATCCACTTTTCTACACAAGAAATGTACCGTTTCTCATAGTTAACCCTTTTAAGCGTAGTCCTGTGCCCACGATGCCTTGCGCTCAGCCGCTGAACTGTGTGCGGTTTGTCGAGAGATGAGCCGGGGGTTGATCGCTCCTCGTTTAGACTCATGTTAGTATTTATTGCACCTCTCGTTTTAAGGTAATTCCCTTCACCACCAGATAAATCCATATTAGCTGCTGCTGTGGTACAGTCGTTGAACCGCTTTAATCTCACACTGGTGCTCTTTTCTTTCTGAAAAGGAACCTTGGTGCAGTGAGAAGAAACTATTTGAGATTGTTTTGGCTGACAACTAGCGTTGGTTTACAAAGCTGGCCTTTGCGAGTTCCCTACGGGTTCCTACAGTGTTACAAGGGATGTATTGGAAGGGACAAGGGACTGGTGAATCTGTTAGACAAACTCTCTTTGTAGTGAAAATATCTCAGATTACGGCAACAAAAAGATGTTTCAGCCCACCGCAACGCCTAGGAAAAAGCTTAGCATGTATGATGAAATGTATCCTAAGCAGCAGGAAACATAATGGGTGAAGGCTGTTCTCCGCAGGGTCATGCCAGGCTGGTGGCTTTAGTGTGACTCAGGGATAGGTATTCATGGACATCAGTCTCTTTCTGCAAGCCCAGTAATAGATCTCCATATTGGGACACATTATACATACCTTGTTTCTCAACAATTCACAAGTCAGACTGAAGAGACCCGAGGCTTGTTTTTTTTTAAAAGAAAACCACCCCTGGAAAAGATATTGATCGTTTTGAGCATTTTGTGTAAGCAGAAACATAAAAAATTGAATGAAGGAAAACAGAGCTGATTTTTCATCAGGGTTACGGCGGTTTGATAGATTGTCGGGTTTAGCAGTTGAAGGACACCGTCATGTTTCCCACACTAGTTATTCATATTTGTTGAGTATCATGCATCAAACCTTAATGGGCATGGAAGAAGAGCGATCATGCTGGATACCCAAGCTTATAAATCCACCTACAAACTGAAATGTAGATGACCCAGTACCTTTTGTTTCAGAAAGTTACAGCTGGGTACAATGTACATTACTCTTGAAACACCAGTTTCAGGTTAACGTCTAATGTTTCAGCTAAGGAGAGTATAAATGAATAATAATACAAGTAAATATAAATATTTGGTGTTGTGTTAAATGCTTTTTTTGGTTACCTTTCTCAAGTGATGCCCTAAAATTCAAACTCATGCCAAAAATAATAAATAATAAATATATTATATATAGATCGGCTTGCTGGGCGATTAGATCTCTGATCTGATCTTCCTATTTACATTATGGAAGACTGTGCCTACCTGGTCCAGCTGCCATGGTATGATGTATGCGATGACCATAGCCCGGAGGGAACGGTTGGGATAAATATGTCATTGCATCTGCAATTTTGAAGTTTCTAAGTTTTATTGGAAATTTGTTTTACTTTGATTATTTTTTATGTAAAGTTTAAAAGTAAATGCTTTAATTCAGCCCTTCTTGCTCAGAGACAATGTAGTTAATCTGATATTTGTAGCTATTTTTGATGCTCATTAATCTGCTGCAGGTTGCAGGTATTAGCTATTTTTTTTTTTGTGTGTGTATTTAAGCACAAATATTTGAACTTAAAAGTAAATCAATATGTTTCATGATCTGTCACATTGCAGACCATGTGTTCTTAATATATGTTATATCGTAAATAATTTACTGTTATAACTGTTATCATTTTCTGTATAACTCACACTTGAGACACCTAGAACACATGTTCTTGATGACTGTAACAACCAAACCTTCCTATACACGCTCTAGTAGGGTGACCAGGCCAGGGCATGTAACATGCTTATATGTTTGTTTTCATGTGACCATCACATATATGCATTATGTGCAGTGTATAAACTCTCAGAAGGGAGTCCATTATACATACTCATACCGATCAGATGTGTGTGAGTTATATATGTGTCCTAAAAAGCATAGCTGATATGGTCAATATTATTGTAATCACATTTCAAAAGCCACTATAGCATAAAAATGATTATCACTTTAAAGTTTAGTCTAGACTGGGGTTTTCACTTCAAACTTTGGCAAATCATTGTGTGGAACAAAAGCATTTACATGTTCCACTATGTGCTAAATATTTAGCAAATTAGCAAATCATTAATTTTGCAGTCTGCATCTCTGCTCGTTTACAGTGGAAAATTGTTTTTAGAAATAAAATGGAACTAACGTTTTTGCATTTAATGCTAGAAGGGTTTATATCGTTCTATCCCATTCTCTTCTACACTTTTGTAAATCAGTTTTGCAATGACATAGATAGAAAAGACTTTAGGCAAAATACTTTGCTGCGGTAGGAATGAAAAATCCCAGAACAATTAATAATTTATTTCCATTTGGAAAACATGGGGTTTACTTATACATAGTTACAAAAATGTACCACAAATAACTATTTAGTAGTAGTTGGCATGATACATGTGGTTCAATAATGCACTGAGTTATACATTTTGGCTAGCTGCCATCTCTCTTTCTCTCTCTCTCTATATATATGTGTGGCAAGGGCTGGAAAAAATACTGGATACTATTTGCACTATACATTTAACTGTTGATGTTTTTAAAATGGAAGAACATAATCATTTTGTCTTGATCATTCTTTGAAGGACAGCAGAATTTGCAGGAGAGTTGTGTTTCAGCTCCTACACATTATGAATGGCCATCCCTGGTGAGCTTCTGCTGTAGAAAGACCTCTGTATGTTTACTTAAAGCAGTGAAGTTTCCCCAAAGTCTTGTCAGCCATTAACTTTGGCATTATGCAGGGCCAACTCATCCATTCCTGTTGGTGACGGCCATTTATAATGAATACTGGAGTGAGATAGATAATAGAGGTCTTTGTATTATGGTAGAAAAACAGTTTCTTCTGGATGTCTTGATTATTCTTTCTTATATGGCAGTGGAGCCCGTTGCTTCTTGATGCCTCAAAGTGGCAGAACTTAAAAGCTGATGATAATCTCCACCATTCACCAAGAAACAAAGGTAGATGTGTCCCATCATGCTTTTTGCAGCCTGGACAGACTTTTTCTTCTAGAATGCAACAATATTTTCTCAGTAGCCACAAAAACTTGAAAGGCTAGGGGAATAATCCTGACGTGGTACAAATGTATGATTGCTGAGAGTCTGTCTTCTCTGCTGTATGAAGCTAAAATGTACTTGATCTGTATGAAAAAGAAATGTTTTAAGTGTTTCAGTCTTTAAGAGCTATACAGCTAAACCACCGAACCTCTGAATATTGTTATTCGTAAGAGATTCTGGAGGAAAAGTAGTCTGAAAAAGGAGGTCAATTGAAAAGATGTGAAAATATAGATTTTGCTTTTGAAATGTATTTTATAGCAAGAGCAGGTCTCTTCATTATAGCCCATGTAGTAAAAATATGTCTGTAAGGTACCAACAAATGGAAAAGAACTATAAGCTATCATTTGGTATTTATGATACTGGACTCATGTTATGCCCTGATATAACACAGCATAATCTTCACAGGTTTAGTTAATAACAAGTGGAGTGCTGGCCTAAAATGAACTGGAGAGATATGTATCTCTATCACATGAAGAAAAAACATCCTGTGCTCTCTGGAACGGATGTTATATCCCTAATCTGTGCTGTTCAGTCTGAGTCTACTTCCAAGAAATTGCAGCCATAATTCTCTTTTGGTTGTGTTTTCAAAAGTTCCAATAAAAATACAGCACTCATAAATAAAAGACTATAATTTTACATTGCATTTATATCTTTTAGCCTTGGGTTTTATTCCAGTAATGTGTGGATTTAAATTTCTTTTATTCAGTGAGAAAGTTTCCAATAATTTTTTTTAATGTAATGGTAGAAGTTACATTTACCATACTGCTTTAGGGGGGGAAAAAAACCCCTAACCTTGCTGTCCATTGAGTTACTACTCTGTTGCAAACCACTAGTTGGTACTAAAGAGTACCCAAAGTTGTCAAGACGTTAAAGTGGACTGAAAAAAAAAACAGCTTTTATATTAACATTAGATATTTATAATTTTTTTAAAATTATTTTTAATCAATTTAATTGTCTTAACACGATTTGGTTGTGAACCTACTCAATGGTTTAATGGCAGTTTGTGAATACTTGCATACCTGGCAATTATAGGTATTTTTTTGTTTGCCCAGAGTAGCTAAATTAATGACATGCAAATTAGTTACATTGAAATCCTAGCGTGAAAATGCAGGTAATCAGTGGCTTCAGTAAGGCCTGGGAAGCCCATGTACCAGGATTTCTTGGACACTGGGAAAACTTTCACTATTCTGGGATATAATATGCATACATTACTTCCACAGACCAAATCTATCTTGTTTCTAAGCATGAGGGTGTTAATAAAAGATCTTTTATAATGCCTTATCCTTACAACGGTTGTCTGAACCAACCAACAATCATCAACAGAGTTAAAATGGCTGCCCTTATGATATATGCATAAGGTAGATTTCTATTGGTGAAAGTGATACCTTTAATGGCTAACTACTGTCTAATGGATTGCAAGATTTCGAGACTATCTAGGTTTGAGAAAGAGAAAGCCTGCAATGCATTATACGTCAGTTAACCAATAAGGTTTCATCTTTACCAAAAATTATCTCTTTCTATGGCTAACACGATACTGTACTATATAGTTAAATATTGTTTTCTTTTTAACATTGCCAACACAATTTCATACACTAATGAGATAATATACCTATAGAATCCATTGAGCAATAAAAAAGACCTCATCGTGCCGGATCGCACAGTGACCGCAAGGCAGTGGCATTAACAATCGCCATTATGCCTGTGTCCTGAGACGGGGTCGACAAACATGACCTTATGTGTTGGTTTGACAAATGTGCTACATGTAGTATGAAGAATCATTTGATGCGCTGGGTGAATTTTGCACTGCACTTGACTCATTTGTTACAAATATATTAGCCAAAGCCAAGAGATAAACAGGAAAAAGTTATTCAGATGTTAGTATCCATCTGTTTTTGTTCTAAAATTGACAGTAAAAAGGAAGTTCACTTGTAGCTGTTTTACAACAAAATTAAAGGTGAGAATTATTCAAAAGTCAGGCCGGTTGTTTGGCGTAATGACACATGACATTCGTAATTATGTGTAATATCATTAGCTCTATCTTTGCGTTGTCTTGGCAGAAGTCAGAGTACACCAACACGCCCTTGTCACATGACTCTAGGGAACCAATCAGAGCCTTCATCTGACATATTCTTATATGAGGGTCCAACTTCTAAAATTTGCAAATGAAATTAGTAATACCATGTGGAGATCAAACAAATTGTGTGATGTAGAGTTACAAGTAATCATCTAGAGACTAAGGATAGTAAGTGCTTTGATTCTGCAAAAATAAGTTAAAAAGATTGATGTATAATATCCACACATATAATAAAAAGAGAGAGGGATATCGGAAAAAGAACAGTTTAATTGACTTGAGCAAAAGAATTCCAAAACGATGTACCTGTATCTAAATTAAAGATCACAGATGTGCCCGTACCTTTCATTCTCTTTGCATTGTTCTCCGATTGTATTATATGTTTATTTTAACTGCCTATTATCACCTGGCATGATAAAGTAACACATTTGTGGACTTAATTAGCACTGCGGGAAATGAGACATGATTATCTTTTCACTCTGCCACCAACGCTCCCAACATTCTTTCCTCAATCTTAAATCTTTATTACGCTTGGAAGCAAAACCAGAATCTGTTATCACAGCTCCTGCCATCTTCCTCCCATCTCATTTTGAAGAGCGTGTTTGTCAAGTGATGATAATGTCAGTTTACCCTCTGGCCCTTCCATTTATTACTGGAACTGCAGCCTGTGAACGGGAGATGTTCAGTATTTATGTGTATTTTGGATGCTGCTTCGCTTTGATTGGCTCTTCCTATTCCGTTTCAAGTCTTTAATGTGGCATAACGCAGGCGGTCTCCTATCCTCAGTGACCACAGAGAGCCCCCTGAGACCATCACTGCAGCTAGCAACATCTGTATTCATTTATACCTGAGGGTTTTATTTTACTGATTGTAGGTTAAATTGAACATGTACTTTAAATTATTATGTGCTAAGTGGCTAATTTATCCATACTCCGAACTGTGAGATATAAGGCAGCAGGACGGAGAGAAACACCCTCACTAAAAAAGGAATAAATAAGGAAATTAGATGAAAAATAGTAGCTGCATCAACTCTTCTAAAAAAAAGTGGAAGAGAGTAATAAAGGCCAAATCAAATACCACATTAGAGGTATATATGCCAAGCGGGAAAAAAACATGTTTTAATCACTTATTTATTTGTTTAACACTAAGAAGACAAAAACATGAAAACAAAATAATATTTGTGAAAAACAACACAAATGAGAAATAAACAGCGTAATATACCACATATTGCCACACGACAAACAATAAAAAGGGCACTCTATGTACAGAAGCTCTGCTTCATAAACAGATCAGGCCATGGTTCAGGGTCTCTATTGATCTGTGGTGGACCTTTAGGATGGTAGAAAGAAACCTAATGACATTCATCATAAAAAAAATCTATTTTTCGATCAGGACCACCTAGCTGCCTACGGTGTTCAGCTGGTCATGAGGTTCTTTCCTATGATAATAGGCAAGTGCATACAGGAGGGATAATGGAAACAGTGCCTGAAGAGTTAGACATAGGGACAGCCATGTTTTGGAATAAAACAGAACAACACTTAAACATGTGAACTGCAGTTTGTTGTATGTATCTTAATCTGTGATATTTTCACTTAAAAAAACATTTATTTCCAGAGGAAATACGTGTAAAGGTTTCTGTCATGGATGTTGTGAACAGTAAGCAGAATTTTTAATGCAAATGTATTTCCTAGAGTTTGGCAAGAATATGGAGTTGTAGCATGTAGCCCCTCCAGATTTATCTTCCTTCAACATCATTGGTGTCCAGTATTGCCTAAAAATGTAATTTCACCTTAAATTAGTTAAAATATAATACCCTATATTAACATATACATTTATTATTTAACATAACAGGTAACTCATTTTACTTATAGCAATACTTAATTAAGGGCACATTTAGAGATCCTGAGCTCGATTCAGTGACTGTTCTAAAACCTTAATTAGTGTCAATGGTGTCTAAATGGATTGTGATTAAATTAAATGACCGAACTCGCAGCTGTAGATTCTTGACTGCAACCGGTAAAAAAAAAAGCTAGCTTTAAAATCAATAGAAAACAATATCTACTAAGCAAGTCAGTTGATTAGTAGCCCAACTTAAATGGATATATTTTCACACGTAATTTCCAGAACATAAAACACTTTGTCTAGAGTAAATAATACATGTATGAATATAAGAATGTATAAAGAAAGCTGAAATACAGACAGCACATTGGATTACACCAAATTTACTTTCCGTATAGATGGCTTCTTATCTAATCGTACATTTGGACTTTCTTAGCTATGTTTGATACGTACATTGGTAAGTCTCCATTAGAATAACCAGCAAATATGAATACATTTGCCTTAAAATATAAGATCTTCAGTTAAACTATAATAAAGAACAATCCGAATCTGTTTTAACTAATAACACAGAAGTTATTGTATCTTGTCCATATTGAATGCATCATTCAAACATTCACAGTGTGGTTTGGGAAAAGTATGTAAACCCCTAAGCCCATTACTTTGGAGTTTGATATCCTCAAGAAGCATCTGCTGAAAAAAAAAAAAAATCTCAGAAGACCTACAATCAAGAATTGTTGATTTGCATAACGCTGGTAAGGGTTACAAAGGATTTCACATGTTCACATATTTATCAGTCCACAGTTGGACAAATTGTTCATAAATAGAGACTATTTAGTACTGTTGCTACTCTCCCTAGAAATGAGCGTCCAGCCAAGGCACAACGCAGAACTCTCAATGAGATAAAAAACGATTGAAGGAATCAGTGGAACATCTCTGTTCATAAGTCTACCATACGCAAAACATTGAACAGGCATGGAGTCCAAGGTAGGAGATCACAGAGGAAGCCGCTGCTCTCAACAAAAACATCGCTACACGCCTGAAGTTTGCCAAAGAGCACTCCACCACGCTCCTGGGAAAATGTTTTGTGAACTGATGAAACTAAGGTTGAATTGATTGGGAAGAACACACAACGCAACTACGTATGATGTAAAAAGGGAACCGCATACCCACAAAACATCATCCCAACGTGAAGGGAGGGGAGGGACCGTCGTGATTTGGGGCTACTTTGCTGCCTCGGGGACTGGATGGCAAGCCATCATCAATGGGACAATGAATTCCCAATTTTATCAACGTATCATACAGCGACTGCTCTGCAAAACTGGTTGCCATCCCTTCCAGTGGTTTGGACATGGAATCACTGCATGCTCATTAGTGTAGTTATATATACTTTATTTTTTTTTATGTGTAATCTTGTTCTCATTTTTGTTTCTCACATTTGCAAGTGGACATAACACTAAAATGAAGTGCATATAATGGCTGGAGTGTCCCTTTAAGGTTCAGAATGGTCACTGGACAGAGTCCAATATATGTACATTTTAAATGAAATAAGAACATCTCATGTACCAATACAAAACATAAAAACGTACTTCCCACTGTGATATTTCTAGATCAGAAATGCCATCATAACAAGGGTAAAAAAAACAATAGTTATTGATATAAAAGCAGACAACAAAACTAGCCTCTTCATCCATCCTGCTATATACTGCATATTATAGGGAATCTATGATGAAAGGATATTGGAAAAATAAGACAATAAAAGATGACAAAAATAGATTATTACTGACATTTTACTACTTCACAAAGAACTGGAAGAACTAATATAATGTAATTATTGGTATGAACAGTCCAAATCAGTGATTTTTTTTGTGTGTGACCCTAGTTGTATATATAATTGTATCTAAAAATAGAAATTTTCAGATTTTTATTGCCACATAATCTTACTTGATTAAAATTTTTTGAATTGATTGAATTTCTGCACTATAATTGGTCTCTAAAAATACTATGCATTCAGGATCTTACACAGTGTAATGATTTCATGTTGCTTTTTTTGCATGAATGTTTGATTATTTAAAAAATCGCTCTTTCTGCCCTTTAAAATGAACAATTTCGGTGTCTATGCTTGGCTTTAACATTAGAAAAAAATTCACTAACTGACCATTGTATATAAAAATTAAATATTTTTAATCAATGTTCATTGGAACATAACTCCCACGTGTCCCTCATTGGGATAGGTAGTTCCCAGGTATGGATATGGGCTACATGACTACTACCATGCATGATCTAATACATGTCATGCATCTAAGTACTGAGACTATCCACTATTGTTTTTATTCATTCATTTGCAAAAACTACATAAAATGTAAAGAAGTATAGATATCAGTGAAGAATGAAAGACCCAAGTTCTTCAACCTTCATGTTGTCCATTTACAAGATAAAGATGTTTTACTGATGCAATTTACAGTGATAACTAAATAGGGCAAAAGAGTATCTCCTAAATATTGAAATATCTCTCTGGATTGCACATCAAAACATACTTTCTATTTTTCTGCACTAGGTATCTATTGAAACATAGAGTTTGACGACAGATAAGACCCTTTCGGGCCATCTAATCTGCCAATGTTGCCTCTAGCTCCAGAGCCCAAAAAAGTAAACTTGGTCCATCAGTGAGCCTTAAGGAAAGCGATAGGAATCACTGGTAAATTGTCATCTGCTGTAGGACCACATTGATTGGATCCAAACTAACAATTTTAACTTGTATTGCTACTGCTTTATTTACCACCCTAGTATTTTGGTGGGAATCTCTGAATGAAGACTCTAGGGCTGGAGTATACTCCAGGTATGAACAGAGTCACAAAGCTAAAACTATAGCTATAAACAAAGCTATAAACATGCTTACAAATATTCACCCTGTAGTCTCAGTGAATGTAGTCCAATACTTTTGTCACTTTGCATCTACATTCAACATCCACAGGGCTTTAAGATGAATAAAATAAAAGTTGAGATGCTTTATGAGATGAGGTCCCCACTACTTTCTCTTCATTTGTAGCAATGTAGGTGCTGGTATTCAAGAAGTATGCATCAAACACAAACCTTATTACTAATAACCAACAGAAAGGATATGTGTAATACGAGACTACTTTTTATAGTTACTTCACGGTTTATATGTATGATTTGATGAGATGATTGATGAAGCAGGCTGGTCTTCTCTTCAGAAGAATGGATCATCAGCTTAATTTGCATTTGAAGCAGGGTTGCTGAGCAAGCAAGATTGGTAGCTTTGAGGCACAGCAAACAGTGTTGCTTTATTACTGTCGCGCCAGACTTGCAAACATTGCACTCCTAAGTCAAATAGCCGATCACCTGTATAACAGTGATTGTATCATTTAATTCATTTGATTTAACTAAGCAAGAAGAGCAATGCATTATACATGAATCGGACACACACATGGGGTTGTGTATAAAGAGCGATTCGGGCACCGAGTTTGAAAAGTGGTCTTATCACCATAGAAGCCACTTAAACGTCCCTGTTAATTGGATCATTTCACTGGTTGTTATGATGATAACTCCACTTTTTTGCAGTGGTCAGTGAATCATTTATACATACCATTTAGTGTTTATTAATATTGGTTTTACCGTTTGTTGAACAGCTCATCTTTATGTAAAGGGGCATGAAACCCACCCTTTTTGCTGATGTACCAAGCCTACTGGACTTGGCTCATTCTGTGAACCTGGGAATCGGGCAACAGCTAAGACCTAGCATACAATTTCTGGTAACTGTAGATTTTATTTATTTTTAAGTTAATTTTATTTAACAGAGTCAGTTGGTAAGGGGCATTTGTACTTTTTTGTATATTCCTGCAGTATAATGATCATGAGCATTAAATCATACTCTTTACCCTTCTTGCAGAGATGCCAATACTCCTTATCATGTAACATATTTTCAATAATCCTATTTCATTGATATTTTTGTTGAAGTAAAATTGACATACACAATACACCCAAGGATCTCAACTAATATTACGGAAGCAGAAATTCTATTACATGCGGGGGAGGAACATCAGTTCAGAGCAGCGGAAGGATCAGAGGAAATTGGATAGAAATATTGCTGTATAAACATATGTGATGCACGGAATATAAGAGAGGACAGAAAATAAAGAACAATAGTTTATGGTGTCAAACAAATGGGGGATGTATTATATTTATAATGCACTCACAACTTGAATGTAGTAAAAAAGCATGTAGCGAGGGCTTTAAAATATTTCCTTTGGTGACCAAATCTGTTAAGAGCATAGAAGACACATGAATGGCACAGTGGCCATAATAAGAGAAATTACAATAAGATACTAATGCAATGCTCAACGTGTTTCGCCAGGGCCTGCTTGGCTTCCTCAGGAGAAGTGAAGTACCGTATTTGCTCGATTATAAGACGACCCCCCAAAATCTGAATATTAACTTAGGAAAAAAAGAAAAAGCCTGAATATAAGACGACCCTAAAGGAAAAAAGTTTTACCAGTAAATGTTAATTCATGTAAACTATTTTTTTTAATAAAAGCTATGATTGAGAAAAATATTTTTTTTGTTTTTATTTCTTGTATTTTCCAACCTGTCCCCCAGTTACGCACATCTGCCCCCAGGCTTGCCACTCCAATATGGCACTGTGGCCCATGATATGCCTTTTAACCCTCTATATGCCACTGTGCCCCATGGTATGCCTTTTGACCCCCTATGTGCCACTCTGCCTCCAGAAATGCCTTATACCCCTATATGCCACTCTGCCTCCAGAAATGCCTTATACCCCTATATCCCATTCTGGCATTTAGGGGGTTAAAATGCATATTATGGGGCAGAGTGGCATATAGGGAGGTATAAGGCATTTCAGGAGGCAGAGTGGCATTAAGGGAGTTAAAAGGCATTGTATAGAGCACTCTGCCTCCAGAAATGCCTTATACCCCTATATGCCACTCTGGCATTTAGGGGGTTAAAATGCATATTATGGGGCAGAGTGGCATATAGGTGTATAAGGCATTTCAGGAGGAAGAGTGCTCTATTAAATGCCCCCTTAACGCCACTCCAGAAATGCCCTATGCCCCCATTTAACACACACACACACACACACACACACACCCTATACCCCCATTTAACTAACACACACACACACACACACTCTCCCCTCCCCTCTCAGCCCTCTCTTACCGGTGCTTCCAGCCGGGGCAGCGGGTTGACGTCGCCTTCTGCTGCAGCCGGAAGGAGGTGGAGTTGGCAGCGGGGGTTTGTATCCGTCCGTCGCGTATACTTTCCCCGGCTGTCACAGATCAGAGTTCCCCGCATCGGTGCGGGGAACTCTGATCTCTGACAGTCGGGGAAGGTTTGCGCGACGGACGCAGACAACCCCCGCTGCTAGCCACACCTCCTTCCGGCTGCAGCGGACGTTGTCTACGCGGATCGCGTAGACGTCAACCCGCTGCCCCGGCAATACAGCAGGAAGCACCGGTAAGTGTGTGTATGATGGGGGGGGGGTGAGACAGGAGGATCCAGGTCCCCTGCAGCGGTGCGGGGGATCTGGATCTTAGTCTCCTAATCAGACTCTATTTGAGGTCTGATTAGAAGACGACCCCGATTAGAAGACGAGGGGTATTTTTCAGAGCATTTGCTCTGAAAAAAACCTCGTCTTATAATCGAGCAAATACGGTACTTTACCATGATGGTATTTTGCCTGCGATTTACTTTAAAGGATGTTATTTCTCCTGAGGAAGCCAGACTAGCCGCAGCAAAACACATTGAGGATTAGGATGGTTGCTGTAAAAGCGGACTTTTATTTATTTCGTTCACGTGCTGGATATTTGATGTCAGAACTTCTTGTGCATCAGTATTTTATTGTAATTTCTCTTCTTATGGTTATTGTGCCATTAAATGAAATATTTTAAATACCTCTCTACAGGCTTTCATACTACATTCAAGTTGTGAGTGCATTATAAATGTAATACATCCCCTGTTGGGTTGATATATTACGCTATTGTTTATTTCCTTTCCTTTCCTATTTCCTGCACATCTCCAAATTGTCTGTTTGTCATTGATCGGCCAGTTGGGATATCTCTTTGGGGTTTGCTGCATTATTGGAGGGGAGTAAATTAATATTTTTGTCTATTTACTTGGTCTCACTATTTATGGTAGCTTTTCTTTGATTAAATATATGCAATCTCTGAGATAGGTTGGGAATAAACATATAGTAGAGTTCTTAACATATTTTTGAAGAGAAATCTGCTGTGGATAGCAGTAGCATTAAGTCTCAATCAAACATCCCCAAAGACGCACTTTGATTCCTATTGTCGTACCATAGTGGTACCAGCCCCTGTTGACAAATGGCTACAAGCCTAAATTATTGTTTTAATTATTATTTTAATCTTAGAATATCATACGATAACATAATACCAAAGGGAGGTGGTACTGCAACTGTCCTGTTTTTTAAGCCATTTCCAACTTTCTACCAAATTGGACCTGTCCTGTTCCTTCTTTCGGGTGTCTTGTTAAGGTTACATAGTTTTATGGATGCATTGTAGTTCATTTAGCAAATAGCAGTCCAATTGTCAGCATGGTGCATACTAATGCGAAGTAAGCCAGGCTGCATACATTGGGGAGTGTGCAACGATGACTGGCTTGTATTTCTCCGTATAGGCCAGTAGAAGTCCTGGTAAAATATTGGGGTTTATGGTTTAAATAAACCATTGAGAATTCAGTTTGCTCTCGGTATTATTTGCTGTACATACGTCTGTACGAAATATCAGATTTTATTTAATCTGTTTGTCTTAAATCTTACTATAGCATTTCAACCCCACGTGAACCAAATGGCTTTCAATCATCCCATTAAAAAAGCATATTGTGCGGTAGATCCGTGCTGCTGCTGTGGGTAACAGATGCGTTCTTGTCATATTGCAGTTAATTGCATTTCTCACGTTGTACCCTAATACAAGATACACCAGCTTTCCATCTGTAGCTGTTAAGCTTCTTAAAACATTCTCTCCCGGTGTTCCCTGCCAAGATGTGCAGGGTGATGTTATTTAGTGGGCTCTTAACCCCTTAATGACAAAGCCTGTACATGTACGGGCTCAAAATGCATTGTTTTCAATGGGTTTACTGTGAATATACATTAATCCATAGTGACATTAGCTTTAAAGGTTATTGCATAGGGTCTCATCTATCATCCCTTATATAATGTTTAGCAACCAATCTGCATTTCATTACAAACAACCTGGCAGGAGTTACTATGATTTACTTGTTAGGATGCTTAATAAATCCTGTGGGTACCTAGATCCTTACAGCTTGTAACTTTCTGAACGTGCTGAATCAAACAACATCTTATATACGGAGTGATTATTATGAAAGTGTTTGCTTTGTTATTGTTATATAGCTGTTAATAAATTAGAAGCGTCATTTTTATACTGTTATTTTGCACTTTGTAACATTATATCCTAGATTACTAATGGATTTCCAAAAGCAAGGCTTTGAAGTACTTTCAATGGAGAGTCAACTCTGTTGGAGACCTTCTTATTCTTTACAAAATATGTTCTTCCTTTCAAAGCTCGTAACAGTTGCTCGAATTAATATATTAAATGGAACAGGTCCAACACTACTCCATTAGTTACCTGTTGCTCTTTTAAATGGAATGCATCAACTACAATTCTTTCTCTTGTGTTCTTTATTTCAATCCCTTATTCACGATTCTAGCTCTGTCTATTCATATAACTATTCAATTATGGATATTTTTTTTTGCGAATGTCAAATGGCTTATTCGTTTACCTTCACGAAGGCAAATGTAGTTCTGCAACATGCACACCGATTTTGGCACTGCATGAGGAGATTTCTCACATTCATTACCTTGTTTTCTGTATGGATGTTGGACATTTTACTTTTTGCACGATTGTTCAAGTCTACTATGATACCAGCTGGATTTAAGCGCCGTTGACATTATAGGCTGAACATTTCTTGTTCTAAATTTGTTTTATAATTTGCTTTGTTGCAACTGCGCATTATGTATTAAGGAAGTTTTGTATGCTTTGAAAGTATATTGATGATGATCTTCATTGATGAGGATATTGATGGCGATCATTATCAACCTATTTAGATCCCATTTTTTGTATCAGCAGTCTTGCAACTTGTTATATGTATATGTATTATTATTATTATATTATTATTTTTGTCAGATTGGCAAAACTTCTTGAAACCAAGTAACACCAATGTAAACCTTTTATTTCCTAGCTAAGTTAGTCAAGCTATGTTCTAGCTTTTGATATTGACCAGGTTTTATAGTGCCTCTTGGTCCATCAGAAGTACCCCACTTGTGAGGCATCTATGTTTGGCTCAGCATTCACTGGAATTTTCTACAAAATACATCCATATTAACTGCTTGTGCTGGCGTAGACCACCTTAGATCGAATATCTCTTTTAGGGGCTCCACAAACACTAGTTATTGCAATAATACTGACATACTACTGATTAGCCTTCATCTTTGTCTCAAAACTGAAAAACGGTAGAATGATATTGAGCAAAGTTACCAACACAACCAGACCAAAAGTTTAGATCTCATATAAAGACTTGTTTATTAAACTATGACAGAGGAGTAATTCAAGGTAAATCATTCTGAAGCTTCATGAAACATTGTTCTAACAAACACGTGGCACACAGGTGTTCTGTTAACAGAAGATTAACACGTCTGCTAGTTTATTTCTGTCAAAACAGTAGGAAATGCTACAAATGTTAGATTAGGTTTTTTTGTTAAAAAAATACTTTAAGTACTTCATCAAGCGCAATCAACCCTGTGGAAAATGTCAGCATGTAATGAATAAAGATTAATAATAATAATAAAAGTGATTTTTTACGTCTCAGGTCCACGTAAAATGAGAATACATCTTTAACCCAAAGACAGAGACAGAGATAATAAGGGCTCACCTATATGATAAGTAGAGAAGATGTGGTTCCAAATTAAAAAGAGAAAGGAAGAGAATCTCTGGAACATGCATGTTGCTAGAGTGTAGCATGCGGCCCCAAATATCCATCCAGTGGCCGCATGCAAGTAATTTAGCGTTAAAGGGCGAGGGCCACGTTTAATCCCCTTCTAAGCCATACTAAATTTGTGAAAGTATGCTATTTGCCAAGAAAACATTTAATTCATTTAAATAATGGTTGTTCCTGGAGTCATGAAATTATCCTGGTATAGCACAGAATTGTAGTGATTTTGTTGTTGAATTTCATTTGTACCAGTGCAACGAGAAATATTTCAACTTCATTTACTATGTTACTATGTGATTATGAACAATTACCCAATTGCAGCGTGGTTCCATCAGTAGATTTTTTTGTGTGCAATGATTCTGTCCACAGACCAGTCCAGCTTTATATTACCTGTGAATCTTTGCCCCAAAAAGCCAAAGAATGAGTAAGAGTGTAAAAGCAAATTATTAATAACCTTACATTATGATTGATCACTCATAATTGCATTAGTTTTGAACCTCCATCCTCTGATGCTGGCCCTAAACAGTGGTTATTCTGCCCACTTTATGGTATCCCATCATCATTAAAAAGTTATTGCGTTCTGCTGCAAACTGATTTACATTCACACAGATCTCGTTCTAAACTTACCAAAGACCATGTTCTTCTAAAATGACTTCTAGGTTAATCGACAGATTATTTGCAGATCAGGTAATGTGAGGTGAGCTTAGTTTATTTTATATTCCTCGCGGAAGCTCTGATTGAATACAGAATGTGCACATGCTGATTTTAGAATCTTTTTAAGGAGATAACCTTGGATTCAACTGAGTAGACAAAGCATTACACAGATTGATGAGCCTCCGTGTTCTGTCTGCGGCACTGTCCTGCAGTGTAAGGAGATCTCTCATTAGAAGTACGAGCCTTTAGAGAAGCATATTTCTTTTTCCAATGCTTTCAGACAACAAGCTTTTAAGTTATTGTTGAGGGCAAATCTAGTTAAACAACTATATGATAATTTGAAGGTCCATCATGTTTTTGTTCAGTGTAACACATTCATTACCTTGTTTAAAGATGTAAACCGCATTATCCAGTTCAATAGATTTTGAAAGGCTTAGGTTGTGGCCCTCCTTATGTTTCAACTACATAATGACTCATTAAAGTAGGACCCTCCTCACCTTATTTTCTGTAAGTTCTATGTCCTGTTTACCCATCGTACAGAAAATAATAAAAATAGACATAAGGTGTACGAGACACTTGTAGAACAGATGGCGCCACGTTGGGGCTGAACCTGCAAACCTCACACACAAGCCAAGCCAGCATAAACTTGGGGGGGGACAGGCCCCCATATACATCAGGAAAGAACAGTGTGAGGACCACTGGTGAAGGTAGTTGGTTCTAAGATGACATTGGCAAGTACATTTTTTTTAGAGATGTCTACACCTTTGTTGTTTAAGATTAGTGCTATAAAAAACGTCACTGTTTATTAATTAAAAATATAGTCTCCTCTTGCATTTTTTGGTTACTCCTGATATATACTAATGAACACATTTATTAGGTTAAGCATTGAGTAGTGAATAATGAGGGTTCTCTTCAGGGCCGGAATGGTGATGAACAGGTGACCATGGCACTTTTGGCCAGACATAGGCAGCTGCTGAGCACCATGCATTTGTGGCTGGTTATACTTGACAATATGCCCATCATAGACATTGGCATTGGTAGGTTTTAATCTATATTCACAGGTTTTACTACACATTCCGTAAACTGAATGAAAATGTGCAGTTTCTACTACATTAACAGTTGAGCTGAGATCAGGGATAACATTAAGTTTATTTTAGAGCCTGGCCAAATTGTATCATAATTATTAGTAATAACTAATACATTTGCAACCATTACCAATCAGCAGCTGTTACGGCATGTTGTTAAGACTATGGCCATAACATTTTGGTTGAGTTGATGAGCCCAAATTCGGTTTCATTGCTTCTTAAATTTATTGTACTGCACACAATGGAACAGCGTTGTTGAAATCAAAGAAATGGATTCTCACTGCAACATATAAAGTTCTTTCTGTGCTAAGGCAACAGCTTCTATTACTCATGCTTTTTGATAAGCTACACAATACACACATTATTTGACAATTTTATTTCCTTTTAAATATATCCATTCTACAGCTTTTTAAAATCCAATCATAATGAAACATTACAGTCTCGACCACCATTTTTCCCAGATCATAATATATTTCTTCAATGCATTTTAAATGGATACAAGAACGCTGTGTTACACAATTCTGCTAAGACATGCAGGCACTGGACATAATAAATCATGCCATTTTTATTAATTTCATTATATTTTAGGAATAATTCTCCAATCTTACCACATAACTTTATTTTTTATTATTTTTTTCTTACCTTTATTATAGATTTGTAAATAGGTGGTTTTGTACCTTTTCTGCTGCATTTAACACTTTTATAACTAACTGTAACATCATTCCTAATACTGTTAAAAGCCCAAACGCTTTACAGATATAATATGTAAATAAAA
Source organism: Spea hammondii (assembly GCA_029215755.1). Classification (NCBI taxonomy): domain Eukaryota; kingdom Metazoa; phylum Chordata; class Amphibia; order Anura; family Pelobatidae; genus Spea; species Spea hammondii. Next base: position 82,842,764 of record JARDYJ010000004.1, read on the forward strand.
AAAAATTGCCTCATTCATATTGGGAGAAGTTAGTTATCACATGCTATATAAATAAAAGATAATAATAATAATAATAATAATAATAATGACACAAAGGTACGCAGTGATAGGTTGTTCAGCTATTTGAACTGAAGCATCTTCTTGAATGTTTCTGTGCTGATTTTATGTAATAAAAATAATAATAAAATTGCAGATTGACTTATTTCATTAGCATACTAGAGAGGGCAATTTATGTTTAGTCTACTAGCACCTCTAGGCTCAAGGCCTTCTCTTATTCAATCAGAATCAAGAGCCTTTCCTCTTGCATTGTAGGGACTATGAGTGAGTGACTTGCGTCATATACCCTGTATGATTTCTTCAATTTCCATACAATGTAGGAGGGGGGTGATCAACTTTTTTTTGTAGGGCAGCCACCTTTAGCCAACTCTGGCTGCCATTTACCTAGGACATGCAACCTATATTGAATCTAAGCATTTTCTTTAAATGGCGTGCAATGTGATATAAAAGGAGAGATCATAGATTTGCCTAGAAGGACCAGGAAATTCATTCCTATTCAGAATGTAATAACTTAAATTAAGTTTTTTTTCTTGTTCATTGATTGATACCAAAGCTCCCAAAATATTCTTGTACTGGAAACTTTACTCACTTATCTTTTAAAATACATTTTTACTGCCAGTGATAATAGTGATTAATATAAAGTCTATTCGAGACCTTATAGTGTTAATAACTCTTAAGACCTTGCAGTCCTTTTGTTGTTTTAAAGATTTTGGATTTGTTCATACTGCTCACACTGTCATATTGAGCGATGCAGCCTCACCGACAGCATTTGGTTCTTGTGCCAGTCCAATCCTGCCAAACAAGATGTATTGGCAGTCAGTATCTTTTAAGTGTTTTAGGTAAAAGGTCTTTAGTGCATTTTAAAAGGAGAGAAATGATAGGGGATGGGAGAAACTGTTGGATGATATTTTGCTATATATCTCACCTAGTGTAACAGCTTTTAAATCCTAGTGCGGCAAGTTATTTTAGTGGTGACTCTCCAAACAATTCCATTTTTAGATCTAAAAATCCCACGAGATTCTATAATGATCATTATAGATAAGTCTGGAGGCTGACAGTTTCTGATTCATACAGATGTATCATAACAACATGCCATGTCAAGTTAAAATTTGCTTTTACAAGGCATCAAACACAAGGTTACCAATTTATACTGTCCATTTGTTATGTATGCCACTGTAGTGTCATAATTTTTAAATGAATATCATCTCTAAATTTCCCAGGATCCCAAACTAATCTGTGCACACGACAGGATTTGCTTGAATTTTTTTTTCAAGCATAAAACACAAGGTTACGCAGTTACACCACTGCCCATTTGTTATGTATACCACTGTAGTGTCATCATTTTTAATGAATATCAACTCTTACATTTCCCAGGATCCCAACCTAATCCCTGCACGCTGATGGATTTGCTGGATTTTTTTTATAAGCGTAAAGCACAAAGTTACATTGCTGTCTATTGGCTGTGTTTCAGAAAATGTAGGCTAGGTCCTGCCAGAGATGTACAGCAATCAGTTGCTTTGGCCTTCCAGAAGTATTTTGTTGGACAAATAAACATAAAGGGCAAAAAGACAGAGAAGTAAATATTGGTTTGCAAGTTTGGAATCTCCATTGACCAGAACTGGACTGGCGATGATCAAGGGGTTTTGGCACTTGGCCAGTGGGCTCCTGATAGCATAAATGCGACTGATGGCTGGGTATGTGTGGCCGCATGCTATGTTGTTATGATCAGGTAGCATGTAGCCCAGCATATCCTCTGGCGTGGGAGATCGAGTGAGTGAGTGGCTCTGTTTGCCAGCAGCACACCAGATATTTCCCTGATGTGCCAGATGGCCAGTCTGGGCATTGACAGCAAACTTGCTTCATGATGATAGCAACCAATGAAATGGTACGGTCAGTAGAAACATTGTGTTGATACATTTCAAAATGTTGCGCCAGAATTACTTTTCATCCATAACCCCGTAGTGACAATAGAAAAATACTGTGTATCTGTAATTGTATTTTATGTTACCTAGTCCATAAACACAAACAATAGAGCATAAGAACCTATCGCGCCAATAGATAACTGCTAACTAAATATTTAGACGTTCCACCAATATTCCACGTGTCATAGCTATAAAATATTCAAGTCTTTTTTTTGTCTTGAGGTTAAAACCAAGTCCCTGAAGCTTAACTTACATGTTGTGGTAATGGGATTTACACTGTGCAGATAATAGCTTCTGCCCATCTGCACCACAGGGGCACAATGTTGAAGGTCTGTATTTGCCTTTGGCTGATTACTTGTTAGTAAAGCCGGGTGTCACTTGATTTGGCTAGGATAAGCCTGATGTATTTAAAAGAGTTTGTATTTTTATGCCTACAAGGACATAGGGAAACTATCAATGGCTGTCTCCTTTTTCTGTAGCTCCACTTCTTCTCTTGCCGCTTCTTGTTCTTCTTGTTTCTGAGAGAGAGTGTGCGAGAGAGTGAAGAAAGCAACAAAATGCAAATGAAAATTAGGAGCTCTCTGCTTTATTTATGGTTTTTTTTTTTTTTTGGAGGGTCCCTCCTCGATTTCAGACATTCATACAATTAACGAAATTGGCAATTTTCATTTAAATTAATATTTTTCCGGGCATCTCTGGAAGGAAGATTGAGAAGAATGGAGTTGAGTTCAGGGCAGTAAATATGATTAGGTTTTTTACAGATCTCTCCAGAATTAGAATACTCCTTAACTAACCCGCAGATTCTTCTCTCTACTCACCATTACATAGGTCTGTTAGGCATACTGAACTATAAATTAAATATACAGGAGCTTGCATATGAAGTAACAGACAAAAAAACTGAATTTCAAGGATATGCCTAAGTGCATCCTCATAAAAACTCTGGCCAAAGATAAATAACCTCTATGAGCATAAGTAGTAGACTAATAGCAGAGACGTACAGCCACATCACACAAACTACAGCATGTACATAACATTCTAATGGATAAAAATGGGGTTGGGATACAGACTAAAACAATGCTTGTTTGATTGGTACAAATTGCTCCACTTGCATACACTTGGGTTATGATCACAGATGAAGCACAATGCTATAAAACAACAAAATAAACAAGAACGGCGAATTTTACCATGTATGAGAATAATCCTTGGTATAAATATATCTAAATATAAATAAACAACACTATATGTCATTCATTGCATATGATGATCATAACTATAACATTACTATAGTTATTGATAATAAAAGTTATAAAGTTAATAACAAAAAATAAAAACAGCACCGCCACTGTTCTTTCCCCCAAAACTAGTCTCTAGTCCCAGAATTATATGCAGTTCCCCAACATTGAGAGCAGTGGTGTTTCTGTCCAGTGTATTTAACTCCCAGCAGAACATAACGTGGTTGTCTGCTGCATCCGCCCCAATGTTCAGCAAGTCTAATGTTTTCTCAAATTTCTGCCCGTTCACTCTTGGACTCCCATATACCTTTACCTAGGGTAATTGCTGTGCGTTAAATTGACCAGTGCTGGAAAGAGCCTCAGTTGGGAAGGTTTAGTGTCTTGGTGTCAAGCAGTCATGTCAGAATATAGCTCGCTTAGCAGGTTTAGGTATCACACAAGGGGTCATATGTTGCACCGTTTACAAATATATATTAACTGATTGATTCTGTGCCTGGGCTGTTTCCAAAGTGTATAGTTTGTGCAGCAAAACAATGTCAGACATACCACGAGGAATTGGTATGGTCTGCAAATCAGCCTTCAATATTTATCTATGCTTTTTAACTAGTCACCTATTGGCAAATAAAACTTTGGAAAAACCTAAAGATTGTGTTCAATCTGTGCAAACTTACAGAGCTGCATTGGGGAGGATAATAGTAAGTCATAATAGGCTTCTGGTGGCAAGTACAACTGGGGTTAGGACTATTAGGGGAAGTTTCCCCAAGGCATAGTTATCATTAAAAATGGCCCTGCACCAAAAGCTTGGGACTATAAGAAACATGCAAATAGATAACTTGACCAAAGAATAGAACCCTTCAGTCCATCTAGTCTTCTAATAAAAACTGCCAATATAAATGCCATCCTTTTGTGTCCTCAGCCCCTCTTATTTCATAAACCTCAAGGGGGTCACCTGGGTCATCTGAAATGGGCAAACACCAGGCAATGCATATCACACAGATTGGTTAAGTGAGAGAAAGCCCAGAGTCTATTTTAGAATGTCCAGCCTCAACGGCACAACAAAGGATCAGTATGAATAAGGTGGAAAAATAAGGAATAATAAAAAGAAAAAAGAAAACACACACAAAAGCATATTTTTTTGGTTTTGTTTTTAAATGCTTGACAGGTGGGGCAGTATGCTGGGATAAAGCATTTTAATGTGTGGAGGGGTGCCAAATATAGGTGCCAAATAGATATGCCCTGGGTATATGACTGGGCAACTGTTTTGAGAAACACATTTATGTAGTATAATAAAATCCATTAGAATAGTAAGTCAGCGTGCTATTCCACAACTCAGAACTTTCTTCAAACTTAGAACTGAGCTAAAAACAAGAAAACAGTCAAAACACCAACTGTTTCAAACTGAAAACATAATGTGGTGTGTTTTTCTTTTATATACAAGAGCTCAGCATACAGTAACAAAAACTATCAATAAAATAAAGTAGAGCAGAAAAGTCTGACAACCAATTAGAATATTTATTCAAACAATATCGTTAGAATAACAAAGGACTTCTGCTTGCACAGACTCAGGTTTCACATGCAGTGTGGCTGGCAATATATTATTTACATCGGACGCCTGAACGTACATTACTATACTCTTTGTGTATCTCAGTGCCAAAATAAATCTTTAATGGAGAAAACATGGCGATGGGTCTTCTTTAATTTGGATTTTAGAAAATCAAATCTAATTTAAACCTCTATTTTCCAGACATTGGGTGAATCATTGTGTACCTTTTATTTCTTTTTACAAAAGAAAAACTGATTGTTATAGATAAAGTAGATTACTAGCTTTGTTTTGTTCGAGCTATTTCCTAGTGATTTATTTATGCTGGTTTTTCTTTGAGAGATGTTTTTTTTTTAACGTAGCTAACGCTATAGCAGTATGTAGGAAAATATTGTATTGAAGCAAGATAAATGTCCATTTACAGTGCTACAATGGAGTGCTAATTGGGTGCAGTTGAATCAGAGTTTCGACTGTCGCCTGTGGTTTTATGCCGTTATTTCGTTTAATATTGGCAATTAAATATATTTTTCTCTTTTTGCCAATTTTTCCATATTTGGTCAAGCATCTGTCGAAGGAAAGCTGTAGCTGACATACTTGTTATATGAACAGCCCTCATTTTATATCGACCCTACTTAAGGTGATTCTTTGCTTTGATTTAAGACATGATTGTATGTCCCCCTCTATTCATCTCTGTTGTCAGGCGTATCTACATGTATTTTCTTAGAGGTTCTCAAAACCAGTCCTCCAGAATGCTATTAGTTCAGGGTTATGGTTCCTCTGCAACTTTTTTGATGTGCATTTGTGCTCGGGATCTTTTGCATAACTATTTAGGGGGGCTATAATTACAAAGGCTTAAGGTGGAGATGCTGCTGCCGATGGACCTGCTGCTGTATTTCAAAATATAGTTTTAGATGTAAAACAATAATAGATCATGAGATACAAGACACCATGTTGAATGCTGACCAGTGAACATGTTGTCTGTGACAGCCCTGATTTCAGTAGGTATAGATGTGAGATATTTTTGGAGGGGGTGGATTTAAATATATCAGTGTCAATGGGGCTTTTTTGAACAAGTTGGTTAAAGAGGCAATTATTAATTTATGCCTCTATGAGCTCCATGTTAGGGGATCTTTTACAGTTTCTTTAAACTGCATGATGCACTCTGGTAATGTTTTATGAATTGTAAAATAAATAAAACATGAGCAAAATGAATCACGTTGCCTGGTCACAGCTGCACCAGTATAAAGGATAATTGATCTCAAGTCCAATTTGTCAAAAGTAGGTTGTTTTTCCATATGTAATTAACAGCATCCATAGATGTTAATAAAATATGTCAGACCAACTACTTTTGTTTCAAACCGAAAACCTCTATTAATATTTACAAATTGCTGGTATACCAGTCTACCTTCTTTTTTGAATGGAATGTATTAATCCTCAATTGATGTTCCAATTTCAGTACACAAAAATCTGAATTTTTCCAATTGATTAAAATGGTAGGGTTTTTTTTTACATATTTTCTTACATTGTTCTATTCATTTTAAAAGGGAAAGGGCTAATAAGGTCACAGCTGTTGGCATAATTCATTCCTGTAGTATCTGTATGTCAATTGCTGTATTGTACTTGTCGTTATCTGTATCATTTTCTTCTTTACAGCGCTGCGGAATCTGTCGGCGCTTTATAAATTAAGTATAATAATAATAATGAAATTCAGTAAACAGAACTACTAACAGGTTGTGCTTTATCTTAGGAGAAGGGTAACTGGTTTGTAGATATTTGGTTTAAAATTTGAAAAAGTAACCTCATGTAAGCGGGGAAATGGAAGCAGCCTGTGGCAGGAATAGCATTATCTGATCAATGTCCTGTTCTGAAATCTCTACCTTCCCCTTACCCTCTTACAAAGGCTATCTAAACATGAATCAGCATCAATCACCAATTTATTATACCTGGAAACTCTCTGGTTTGACTCAGACTTTCTAGGTGAAGGGACAGTGGACATGGGCCGGCCCACTCATGGAGACGGAGCGTGACAGGGTCACGTAACGCGATGTAAAGGAGGGAGAGAGGCCCAGAGAGTATGAGAGGAGGGGTAAGGGAGTAAAAGGAGGAAGGCAGGCCAGGTGGGAGTATGTGAGAGAGGCAATAAGGGAATTAGGAAAGGAGGGAGTATGTATGTTAGGGTGTATGTGTAATTGTGTTTGTCAGCATATGTGTGTGTTAGCATGCGAGTTTTAGCATGAAGCAAGTGTGTATATGAGAGGTAGTGTGTGTTAGCATGAATATTTTTGTGTTAATATGTGTGTGGTGCATGAGTGCATATGTATAAGTGTGTGCTAGTGCAAGTGTGTGTGTGTATATATTTGTTTTAGCATGAGTGTGTGTTAGAAGGAGTGTGTCTTAGCATGATTGTGTATGTGTAATTGTGTTATTGTGTGTGTAAGTATGTATGCCAATGTGTATGTCAGTTATCAGGGGAGGTCAAGGGGTTGATTGGCCCGTTTGTCTTTACCTGCCTCCTGGGCTACAAATTGCTAGCCCTTCCCTGCTCCCTACTCAGTAAAGGCAGACTGGGGCTAGTCCCACACGTGGCTATCTATGCCCCTTCGAGAAGCAACACCCCTAAAAGGAAAGCTCTGGTTAACCAAGAAGTCTGCTTATCATTTTAGTTGTGAAATAACATAGCGAGAAAGAATACATTTGTATACAAATGGGAGGCATACATTTCCCCATGCATTGTACGTGTGGCGGACTTTAAATCTATAAATACTATTCAGTGGTTTATTTAGTTCATAGAACTGTAAAATGTAGAATTCACAAATAGTGACAGATCTCCTTTAAGAAGTGCGTCTGCACAGCTGCACAGAAATCATTTGCGGGACTGGCATGTTCTAACATTGTAGAAGAAAAACAAGTAAACCTTCATAGAGAAAAAACATTCATACTTCTGCCAATACCTACATAGTAATAGTAGGACCCCAAGAACAGTCGCCTTAGAAACACAGGCATTATGCACATTCCTAGAAAATTATCCATGGTGCCTAATGACATGTGCGGCAAAGACTTTGTCGGTAAATGCTGATGGCATTTTTTCTTCAGATAGACTTTTGTACTTTAGATATAATATTGCTTTTCTCAGATGCTGCTTTGACAAACCTCACTCAATTACATGCTGTAATTAATTCAACAACTCAAAATACAAACAAAAAAATCAATAGTTCTCGCTCTGTTTCAATTTCCACTGTAAATGTACCCAGATCCTGCTGTTATCACGCCATTACAATAGTGCACTGTTTCCTTTGTAAATGAGCTATCAAGGCTCCAGTAATTGCTATGAATGGAACCCTTTGAATACCCAAGTGTATAGGAACACCGAAATTGGTTAGGGATCTCGGTCCATTCTGCTAGGAGAAATGCTAGAACGGGAACCTAAATTAGACTCAATGTATATTTATTCTTTCTCTAGCATATCTTCATGGGCAGTACAGTGTTAACCATTGTGTATTTTTATGAGAGAAACCCCTGAAGATGGAAATACAAGGGTAGCATGGCTAGGGATCTTAACAATCAGGACACAATTTTGATCCTACAAACCATTTACCATTTGGGCTGGTCTGAGTATTTCAGAAACTGCTTATCTACTGGGATTTTCACGCACAACCATCTCTAGGGTTTATAGAGAATGGTCCAAAAAAGAGAAAATATCCAGTGAGCTGCAGCTGCGTGGACGAAAATGCCTTGTTGATGTCAGAGGAGAATGGGCAGACTGGTTCGAGATGACAAAAAGGCAACAGCAACTCAAATAACCACTGATTACAACGAAGGTATGCAGAATACCATCTTTGAACGCACAACACGTCGAACCTTGAAGCAGATGGGCTACAGCAGCAGAAGACCACACAGGTGCCACTCCTGTCAGCTAAGAACACAAAACTTTTCGCACAGACTCACCAAAATTGGACAATGGAAGACTGAAAGAACGTTGCCTGGTCTGATGAGTCTCGATTCCAGCTGCGACATTCAGATGGCAGGGTCAGATTTTGGCGTAAACAACATGAAAGCATGGATCCATCCTGCCTTGTATCAACCGTTCAGGCTGCTGGTGGTGAGTGTATATCAGAGGCTTTGTAGCATTGCCTGCTTACCTTTAAGTCCTCATAAATATTTACTCCTCTTCTGTTGTCGCTTAGAGAACAGTGGCCCCAGTGCTATATTTCTCCTTAACGTACCAAGATATAAATATACAATGGTTGCTAAAAAGTATCCATTTAATTAGAAACTATCACTTTCCCTGATTCTCTGCTAATTATCTTGAAATCTGGCAGACTGACAAAGCTCAAAGTTGCAACAGTTACAACAAAACTATCAAAACAAGTAACTCACATTCGGCGAAGATGCTGCTTTACAAACAACGGAAAAGAAACTCAGAGCAGTGTGGGTGATGTCCTACTCTTTCACTTAGTTAAATCTCGACAGTACTAAAATGTTTATATATATATATATATATATATATATATATATATAGGGCCAGTAGTAATAATAAATGGTTTGTTTAAGTGATCTTACATCCATTAAATACATAAATCCAATATAATTAAACATAGTAAAGTGTTGAAAACATATTAAAAAAACCCATAATAAAAAGTACCAATCAGTTTTGAATATCTACTGTTCCACTACAATAAATCACACATGACCTAATACAGTTACCTTATTGGTACCTACAGCCTAAAAATAAGAAAATAAATAACAATAAAATCTTACAATATGACAACACAAAGGATATGGACATGTAAAAATCAGCACTAGGTCGATTCTAAGTGCTTAGAAAAAAAGGGAAAAAAAAACAATTCTCAAAAAATAAAACTCATCTTTGTTTTATTTTAGACAAATGTACAAAAATGTGGTGTGCTCTTTATGACACGATAAAGCCATTAGATATAGTTTTATAGACTTCATCAGTTAATCTGATGAAGCTTGGCACTACACACATATACATAAATTTACATGTCATTATTTATATACATATGTCAGAATTCTCTGGGTGAAGCCATGCTTCCCTGGGTCATTCTTTTTTCTCTGGGCAAGAGAGCAGTGTTTGGCCGCGACCAGTCTCCTGGCCACTTCGTGCATACTCACACCCTCTTCCCTCCTAGTCCCTACCCCTTAAAGGCTGTTATGAGAATAGCCCCACCCCTATGGGTTGTAAGCCCTGCCCCTTTGCAAAGCCAGCGCCCAGAAGTAGGAGATCTCAGGTTAGCCTACCTTGTGAAGTTCCCAGTTATGTTTATACATACCTAATGAACGAACCTTGGGGTACTGGAGAGAAGTTAAAGGAATACAAAGCTGGGAAGTACTGGAGAGATAAAGGTTAATAGTTGAAGTGTTTTGTATGGTCATGATCACAAAAAGTTGTCCTACAGTTGTATGATTAGAGTGAAACATAACATACTCATCAGCCTTTTCAAATCCTCTTCATTTACTGTTCTAACACAAGAATGATTAATAATCAGAGGCTGGTTATTATTCGCTACTTCAGAAACTACATGGATTGCATATATGATATGGATTAGGCAGTGAGACTTCTCATGGTACTGCCACAACCACAAGGGATTCTGGGTAGGCACATGCAAATAATAAGGTTAACATTTACCACCCTTTGCCTCATTAACTGAAACAGAAACCGCTGTGCAGCTCTGTATAGCCGGCTCGTAATTGTATAGGATTGCTGCATCTGGATGTTAATCCTTACGGGGTCATTAGATGTGGGTTAAAGATGTATATATCATTAGAATAATTCAATTATGTATATATATATATATATATATATATATAAAGTATATATATATCATTTATCATTATCATTATCATTATCTCATTATGTCTTCAATGTAAGTGTTTGCTGAGAGGTACCCTGTTTATACATTGCATGCTATCTTCAGCCTGTGTCTCGATATTTACTCAAGACACATCATGCAAAATACTTAATAAACAATCATATTATGACCCCTGGGTCAGCTGCATACAAAATGAGGATATGTTAATCAAGGACAAAGCAAACAGTCTGGACTCCAGTATACCAAAGAAGCACACTGCGTATCCCATTATGTCTTACCATGTGTCAGTGAAAGCTACTACTTAGGCTAAAGTATATATATATATATATATATATATATATATATGGTAGTAGAAGCATTATTAAACACTTATCTACAGACACCAGACAAGCCAGAAGGCTTGTTTTCTCATGGTACTGCCACAACCACAAGGGATTCTGGGTAGGCACATGCAAATAATAAGGTTAACATTTACCACCCTTTGCCTCATTAACTGAAACAGAAACCGCTGTGCAGGTCTGTATAGCCGGCTCGTAATTGTATAGGATTGCTGCATCTGGATGTTAATCCTTACGGGGTCATTAGATGTGGGTTAAAGATGTATATATCATTAGAATAATTCAATTATGTCCAATTTTGCATGTTAAGCATTTGCCTGAAAGCATATTGTGTTTGTAGCTCTGAAGGACTGCTATACAACCCTGCTGTCACTTGTCCTCCTGCTACATCGCAGCCACCCTTTTAATATAATGCGTGGTGACCCTGACCCTTTCTGAATTTTATGCGAAAATACCATAAATTGTGAGAAAATAACAAAAACTTGATTCAGCCATCTACCAGCCCACAGATGAGTTTTATTCTAATTAAATCCACTCACTGTTGTCTAAACAAAGCTATTATATGGGAACTACTGCACTGCTTTCCTACATTTAGAGGCTAAATGGTTCTTAAAGCACCCACAGTTATCATTATCTCATTATGTCTTCAATGTAAGTGTTTGCTGAGAGGTACCCTGTTTATACATTGCATGCTATCTTCAGCCTGTGTCTCGATATTTACTCAAGACACATCATGCAAAATACTTAATAAACAATCATATTATGACCCCTGGGTCAGCTGCATACAAAATGAGGATATGTTAATCAAGGACAAAGCAAACAGTCTGGACTCCAGTATACCAAAGAAGCACACTGCGTATCCCATTATGTCTTACCATGTGTCAGTGAAAGCTACTACTTAGGCTAAAGTATATATATATATATATATATATATATATATATATATGGTAGTAGAAGCATTATTAAACACTTATCTACAGACACCAGACAAGCCAGAAGGCTTGTTTTCTCATGGTACTGCCACAACCACAAGGGATTCTGGGTAGGCACATGCAAATAATAAGGTTAACATTTACCACCCTTTGCCTCATTAACTGAAACAGAAACTGTGTGCAAGTGCACCTAGAAGAGTTGATGCTGTTTTAAAGGCAAAGGGTGGTCACCAATGTTCCCTCTAATTTTTCTTGGGTGGTGTGTGCAGAAAATTTTCCCAGAGCCCCACCCCATATTTGTGCGCACAATATGCTTCTACAGTCCATATAAAGCGAAGTTGGTGGAGCTGAAAAAAAATCACATTGCAAGGGGGGTGGAGCTATATATTTCCAACCCTTTTGACTCCATGGTCTATTTTAAAGGTGAAATTCTCACTGCAAAAGTTAATTATGAGCGAAACACGAGCGGGGGCTCCGGGCTGCATAAAGGATCAATATATATATATATATGTGTGTGTATATATATATATATATATATATATATATATATATATATATATATATATATAATTATTTTTTTCATTGGGAAAAACTGCATAGCTTCTGTCGTTAGGCAACCATTGACAGGGGTACAACATAACACCTATCACTATATACTGAGGCACACATTGACTGGGGTACAGCATAACACCTATCACTATATACTGAGGCACACATTGACTGGGGTACAGCATAACACCTATCACTATATACTGAGGCACACATTGACGGTGTTGCAGCATAACTGCTATCATTATATACTGAGGCAAATATTGACAGTGGTGCAGCATAACTGTTATTATATACTGAGGCACTCATTGACAGTGGTACAGCATAACTGCTATAATTATTAGACTTGTGCATTCGTCTTCGGGCGAACATGAAAACGAACACGAAGAGTGCGTTTTCGTGTTCGTTCCGAAGACACGCCGAAGAGAAGACGGCGGCGGTATAACATAGGCGAAGACGAAGACACACACCACGAAGATCTTCGTGATTGTCTTCGTCTTCGTCTACCATTCTCCCCCCCCCTTTCTAACTTACCTTGTCTTCGCGGCATCGGGGCAGTTCCCGGAAGTGGAAATCCGCAGGTTCGCCGTTACGGGTTACAGGGCAGTGCGAATGAGCCTATTGGTCGCCTACAGGGACCTCCTCTGGCATCAACCAATAGGCTCACTCGCACGGTCTTTGTAAGTTAACCCCTGACAGCGAACCTATGGATTTCCAGTGGCATCTGCAGGGTAAGTTGCAGCATTGGGGTTTTAAAACCCCAATGCTGCAACTTACCCGGCACATCCCACTGGTCTCCCTCCCTGTTCAATTAGTTAAATGTCCGTATGAGCGACCTTTATTGGTCGCTCGTACGGACATTTAACCCGGCATAGTCTAACTAATTGAACAGGGAGGGAGACCAGTGGCATCGGCAGGGTAAGTTGCAGCATTGGGGTTTTAAAACCCTAATGCTGCAACTTACCCTGCCGATGCCACTGGCCTCCCTCCCTGTTCAATTAGTTAAATGTTCGTACGAGCGACTTTATTGGTCGCTCGTACGGACATTTAACCCGGCACAGACTAACTAATTGAACAGGGAGGGAGACCAGTGGGATGTGCCGGGTAAGTTGCAGCATTGGGGTTTTAAAACCCCAATGCTGCAACTTACCCTGCAGATGCCACTGGTCTTTAACTAATTGAACAGGGAGGGAGACCAGTGGCATCTGCAGGGTAAGTTGCAGCATTGGCGTTTTAAAACCCCAATGCTGCAACTTACCCTGCCGATGCCACTGGTCTCCCTCCCTGTTCAATTAGTTAAATGTCCGTACGAGCGACTTTATTGGTCACTCGTACGGACATTTAACTGATAGAACAGGGAGACCAGTGGGATGTGCCGGGTAAGTTACAGCACCAGGAGACTAAAAGTCTGTACGAGCGACCAACAGAGTCGCTCGTACAGACTTTTAAAATCCCAATGCTGCAAATTACCCGGCAGATCCCACTGGTCTCCCTGTTTATTAACTGATAGAACAGGGAGACCAGTGGGATGTGCCGGGTAAGTTACAGCACCAGGAGACTAAAAGTCTGTACGAGCGACCAACAGAGTCGCTCGTACAGACTTTTAAAATCCCAATGCTGCAAATTACCCGGCAGATCCCACTGGTCTCCCTGTTCTATCAGTTAATAAACAGGGAGACCAGTGGGATCTGCCGGACAAGTTACGGCACCAGGAGTTTAGCAGTCTGTATGAGCGACCCTATTGGTCGCCAGCAGGGGGCTCGTCTGCCATCAACCAATGGCAGACGAACCCCCTGTTGACGACCAATAGAGTTGCTCAAACGGACATTTAAACTCCTGTTTAACTCGTGTTTAAACGAACACGAAGAATGTCCACGAATATTCGCCCAAAGAGAAGACAGGACCAGGCGAATATTCACGGAATACGAAGTTTTTTTTTTCCCGAAGACGAGCACGAAGACGAACACGAAGAGCCCCCTGGTGCCCAAGTCTAATAATTATACACTGAGGCAAACATTGACGGTGGGGCAGCATAACACATATCACTATATACTGAGGCACGCACTGACGGTGGTACAGCATAACACCTATCACTATATTCTGAGGCACAGCACCACACCTATCACTATACATTTAGCCAGACATTGCCAATAATGTAGCATAACCCCTATCACTGTATACTAAGCCAAACATTGATGTGGTTTAGGCCTACCGCTTCAGTGTCTGGCTTAGTATATAGGGATGCAACGAAATGAAAATTCTCGACCGAAAATTCAGCATTCACTTGACCGAAACTGAAAATGACCCCCCCTTTAAAAAAACAACCCACTTTACTAAAAATAACACACCAAAATTGGACAAAAAAAACCCAACAACAATTATATATAATTGCTAACAGCAATCACACTCCTAACATGCCCAGGCAGTCAGTACATGCTGGAACCTGGGCATCATATTAATGTGATTACAGCCTCCCTATGCCATGCTATCCCCCCCACTTACACATCCATGCTATCACACACACACACTCATTCACAAACATTAAGCATAAACTACAACATAACACCCATCACTCTCACTTACTAATCCACTCTCACTTAATGTTTTCCTACCTTTCCTTTGTTAGTTACTTTTCCTCCTCCTCTTCGTTCTTCCTCTTGACTCTTCTTCTTCTGTGTCCTGTCCTTCCGCAGTAGTAAAGACGGTGGTCGTGGCTTCAGTGCTGTGCGCCGGGATACGACATCAAATCCCGACGCACAGCATCAGTTGCCGCGCGCATCGCAAAGGAGCAGGATTGGAGGTCTGCGTTAACAGACTTCCCGCTCCCTTGATTGATTTTAAGCCGGTTGGAGGGAGATCCTTGATCTCCCCAACCGAGCTTGCTCCTCCAGCGGCGGAAATTACTGTCCGTCTCTGGAAGAGTGCCAGCGTCACCCTGGACGGCACCCTGGATGGACTGTCTGCCCCCCCAGCTCCCCGTTAGGTACTGTGCGCACAATTTTAGGGCGTGTGCGCTCTCTCAAAAAGTTATGTGTGCGCGCACAAGCGCACAGCTTAGAGGGAACACTGGTGGTCACACCAAATATTGATTTGATTTAGATTTTTCTTCTGTTTTTCTTCTGCATCCATTTTGCATTTTGTTACATGATAAAAATTAACTATTAACATGTCTATTTTTGAAACCATTACTTTACTTTAAAGTTGTGTTTCAAAAACAAAAAAAAATAGTTTTAAATGCATTTGGGTGTATTATCTATAGTCAATGGCATTATAAAACCCACACAAATTGCATTATTTGATTGAAAACTTCCCTTAACATTATAGATATATACATATATATATTTGTTATCACCGACAATAAAGTTTTATTTCTAAATACACTTTATTACCGTGTATTCTCCGTGCCCCTATGCCTCTGACATCCTGTAACTTCAATTATATAAGTAAAGCATTAACAAATATCCATGGAAACAGTGCACCTGGATATCAGCAGAATTACAAATTAATTTTGTATTTTATATAACCTATTCATTTTATTGAATCAGTTATGAAACATAGTATTATTAGTACATAGTATTATTTTATTTTCACTACTTTTGCTATCTTTCTCTCTCTCTCTCTCTAACACATATAAATAATGCCTTCTCACCCTTATGGGTGGTATGTGTCTTCCTTAACCTTGGGTCATCTACCAGGGGCCTGGAAGTTTGAGGGTTCTGCACAGTATCTTAGCTGTTCCTAGCACTGCACTCTTCTGGACAAAGTGTTCTGATATCATTTCTGGAATCTGTTGGAGCAACTCTCCCAGCTTAGGAGTCACAGCCCTGAGTGCTCCTATGACCACTGGGACCTCTTTTGGCCCTCACTCTCCACATCTTCTCTAGCTCTTGTTCCAGGCCGTGGTACTTCTACAGTTTCTCATACTCCTTCTTTCCAATGTTGCTGTCACTGGGCACTGCTACATCTATCACCAACGCGGTTTTCTGGTCCTTGTCTACCACCACAATGTGGGGTTGATTGGCAAGCACCTGCTTGTACATCTGGATCTGGAAGTCCCATAGGATCTTTGGAGTTGTGCAGATGTTCCTGTACACAATGCCAGCTACTTCGTTGTGCCATTCAGTGTACCTGGCTCATGCGAGCATCTTACACCCAGCTATGTGTTGGACTGTCTCAGAAGCCTACATCTTGGGTCCTGCCTGGTGAGGTAGATGCCTGGTGCTTAGTGCTTGACCTTGTGCTGCCACTATCAGTGCCTCAGTGCTGTCTTTGAGTCCAGCCCTGTCCAGCCCCTTGTAGGATTTCCCAATGTCAAACACCTCCGCATCTTGTCAATTGGACATCCCATGCAGGGTCTTGCCTTGCTATGGTACTTCCTCCATTTGATCTTTCTTGCATGTCTATTTGCTGATTCAGGCATTCTCTCAGCAGCTCATCTTTGGGTGCCACCTTACTGATGTACTCCCATATGCTTAACAGACCCCATCTAACTTCATTCTGGCTGGTGTACAGTTTCAGGGTGTTGGATTTGGGGTGGAAACCTCTTTACACATACTGTATATATCCAACCATGTCTCTATGGACCTTGCTTTTTGCACTGGGGCTATCCCCAAACTGTTCCCTCAAACTAGGAAGATTTTCCTTCACAGGACCTAGCCCATACCCTGATTTCAATAATCAAGAGTTGTGTCCCAATACTTTTTATCCATATAGTGGTGCACAAAGCAAGGTCCATAAAGACATGGTTGAATGATTGTGGTGTGGAAGAACTTGACTGCCTCGTACAGAGACCTGACCTCAACCCCATCAAACAACTTTTGGGATGAACTGGAGTGGAGATCCAACATCAGTGCCTGACCTCACAGATGCTCTACTGGATTAATAGAGATTAATGGAGTAGAAGCTGTTATAGCTGCAAAGGAGGAACCAGCGGCATATTAATGTTTGTGTATTTAGAATGCGATGTCCTTGGTGTAATGGTGAGGTGTCCCAATACGCTTGTGCATATGGTGTAGATGGTGATGGCAGAAAAGTCCAATTGGCCCATCTGTTGTGTCCCTTTTGAATGACAGTTATCATTTGCTTTATCATAGCTTTTTTGTGCATTTCAGGTTTTCTTGAATTTTCTGCTGTGTTTACCTGCACCACTTCCCCTTGAAGTCTGTTACATGCAACTACTGCTCATTCTGTTAATAAAATAATGCTCTATTTCTTCCTGTGGGTTAAGACAGAGAAATAACAATAAACAAGCAAGTACCTTGTGTAACACAAATCTCAATATTGCATAAGGAAAGGCTCCTTATGGAGGTGAGAATAATTCACATTAGGACAGGGAATGAATGAAAATGGTAAAAGAGAAAGTAAACAATGATCAAGGAAAAAACCAAATAACTCTATTGCATGTTTCTGTTGAACATGTATGTATGTTGGTATATTATAAATAAATGAATACTAATAAACTAATACAGCATACGGTAATCCAGGATCAGGGGTGATTCTGATGGGTATAAAATATAAATGGTCTGTAAGAGAAGCAGGGTAGAAAAAATATCAGAAAATGGGTAAGAATAAGCAAACATAATGGTGAATAATGCTGATGATTCCGATTACCTTCACAAATACAACTAATATGGTGGAACGACAGAAAACAACTGGAATAATAAATTACTGGCCCTTGATTCTACAAAGCAATAGAACTATCTAGGAAAGAGAATATGGTGCTCATTTATATTTCTCTGCAAGCCTTGTCCTGTTTGGAATTGGGTTGTGACACCATATGTTAAATAGCCTTCTTTCATTCTCTGTTAGTAGGCAATAAACCCATCTCGAAAGACTTTACTAATGCATCTTAACCGTCTGACTACCTAATGGCTTCATGTATTCCTTTCTAGAAAACATTAACATCCTGAAAACGGACATGACATTTGTGTAATCAGATGTGTTGTGCTGAAGAAATAGCTTTTCTGCTGGAGTGGACTTTTAATTGTGATGCGTTGCAACTGTTATTATAATGTTAATTTTCACATTTCCCTATTGTAATAGTACTAGTGGTGCTCTATAAGTAAAATGCAATGTATTGGAAGGACATAAGTATCATCACATATAGCCAATTTAATCATGATATAAACATAAAGTATACAGTATTAATGTGTATGTATTTAGAATGTGATGTCATAAAAGTCCCTGCGATGGTCTGGTATCCCAATGCAAAAAAACCTAGCTCCCAATTGGAGCCCTCTCTAACTAAACTATGCTGGTCCAGACTGACCAGCCTAATTACCCACTAACTCAACCTCCCAGCCAGACCCAGCTACGCCAGGCTCTGGAAACAGCACACAAAAAGTCCAGGCAGGTATTGCCTCACTTGGCTCAGGGATGCTCTTCTTCTTCAGGGCCTCTCCTTGCCCTGGGAGCACAGGGAAGCTTCCTCTTCCCCCAACAGTCTCTCTGAGTATCAGGCTCCAGGGGATTTTAATGCCCAGCACCAGTGGCGTCTCTACAGGGGGGCAAGGGGGGGCAATTGCCCCCCCTAGGATATTCCTTGCCCCCTCTGTTGCCCCCCCGCCGAATTTGGAGCCACCCAGGACAGTCCCCTTGACTGCTAACGACAGCATGGTGCCGTCGCTAGCAGTCCCAATCAGGTGCTAACGACGGCACCATGCCGTCGCTAGCACTATCTTACCTTGATGGAGGTCTGTGGACCTCCATCACCACCTACCCCGGCGATCTGCCCCTCACACTGAAGGGCATCACCGGGGCCACCCGATCCGGCTGGTGACGGCACGCGCAATGACGCGATGACGTCACCGCGCAACTTTATTAATAACTGACAATTGTCAGTTAAAGCGATATGGGGGCATGCTGCTTAGATGCCTGTATCTCAGGCATCTAAGTAGCTACAGACCCCCAACATATACCATTGGAAAGGTAATCGCCTCACCTTTCCAACGGTATATAGATTGTAAAATAAAATTAAAAAAATTATGTTAAAAAAAAGTAAAAAAAATGATTTAAACATAAAGTAGTTAAACTTTAAAAAAAAAAAAAAGTTTAAGTATTCTAGCTAAATGATCACTGTGGTAGCCAATGTTACCACAGTGATCATATAGCTATAAAAAGTCACATTCCCTTTTTAAAAATGGCCGATACTAATTTTTAATCCCATGATCCCTTTGATCATGGGGTTAAATTAAGCCAACGGTAGAGGGAGGCAATTTTTGAAATCCTGATGAACTGCAAATATTATTAAAATCAGCCATTTAGCCTGTGCGGTACGTGAGTAACCATCTCATCCCTGCAGCGCCTTGCATTTTTACTGCAAACCTTTTTTTCCCTGTAAAAGTGGGTTTTTTTTCTCCCTTTACCATCATTTCTTTGGGATTGTAAGGGGAAAGAATGGTGTGTGTGCTTCTGTGAGTGAATGTATGGAAAGTATGGTGTGTGCTTCTGCGAGTGAATGGAGATATGAAAGGCGTGTGAATGATCAGTAATTAGGATTGAAGCCTTGACGTGGCATTACTGCTCATGTAGGAAGTTAAATTATGGCACAAAAAGTACACATTTGCAAGAACTACACCCCTTGGCGCATCTAATGAGGGGCTGTATGTGTTTCTAGTACAAACCTGGAGTGCGCTAGACACAAATGAACATGTCGCTATGGATAGAAAAAACATTTTCTAGCCAAAGCGACATATTCCATCATTATTTGTGCACTCAACTTTTGTCTTAGAAATACATGTAGCCCCTCATTTGAAGCTCCAAGGGGTGTAGTTTCTTTAAATGGATGAATTGTCTGAATGAGGGAGAGCATGAGTTAATATGTGGATGATTTGTCTGAATGAGGGAGAGCATGAGTTAATGTGATTGTGTGTATCATAGATGTATAATTGTGGAAGGGAAAAGATGGCACTAGCAGGATGTTTGAGCCTTGGGGACCGAGATGGCAAATCTTATGTGTGTTATCTGGGTGCTGGCCAGGTTCTATGTGGGCAGCGTGGTTAGGGTGTGCAACCTGTGATCTATGCCTGTAATTTAGGGGTTTTAAATATACCTTTAATGCCGTGTTTCTATGTGAATTCCAATTGATCTGTACCTGCAAAGCTGGGTTTCTGTGTTATTCTGTAGATCCATATCTGCTATGCTATGCTTCCATACATTATTTATGTATACCTGCAAATACAGGGTTTGTACGTCTTGTTCAGTTGATTAATACCTGCAATGCTGTTTCCATGTATTTATTTGATCTATACCTGCGATGCTACGTTTCATATATTATTATTGTATATCTGCAAATACAGGATTTGTATGTCTGATTCTGTTTATTTGATATATACCTTCAGTGCTGAGATCACAAGTGAATTGCAATTGATCTATACATGCAAAGCTGGGTTTGTGTGTTAATGTGTTGATCTATACCTGCTATCGGCAGCAGGGTCTAATATTTATATATATATATATATATATTTATATATATATCGGCAGCAGGGACTAATATTAATATATATCGGCAACTAGGGGTAATATTAATATATATGGGCAGCAGGGGCTAATATATATATATCAGCAGCAGGATCTAATATTAGACCCTGAAATCATTTAGTGCAAAAGTTAAGGTATTGTGTGGTTTACAAGGATTAGTCGTACTAAATTGTGGCTTCAGGCTTCCCATGTTGAATGATTAAGTATTGTATTGTCCAATAACAAAAGTATCATTCCATAGCACATTACTTTTGGCAATATATATATATATATATATATATATATATATATATATATATATATATATATATATATGTGTGTGTGTGTGTGTGTTTTTTCAGTGGTATGATTTAATGGTGGAAATTATTAATGCCCCCCCAGTTTGACTGTGGTATCTTGTGTGCCCCCCCTATATACTGTTTCTAGAGTCGCCACTGCCCAGCACCTGTGCCTGATGCCGGCCCCATAGGAATCCCGGACCGGATCCTGCAGACTTCTAGCCACTTGGAAAAACCGGCATGGATTTTCCACAGAATGGGCATTGGCCCACCCTGCTCTCCAATTGCTCCACCCCAGGGACCCATATGTATGATCTGCATAGCAGCTGTACCCATATGCCATGCCATGCATCAGCTCCCTGGGGTTCACAGTCTCACATAATATATATATATATATATATATATATATATATATATATACATATATGCTACAAGAGGTAACTCCCCCACCTGTACAGTTAATAAAAACTACTCGCAGGTTCACTTTGAACATTAGAAGGTGCCTTTATCCATGTTGCTACAGTTAATATTTTCGTATACACTTTTGCTGTCTTCATTACTATTTTGAAATATTTCTTATAATAAAACACCAGCATTCCTCATAGATTTCAAGTGGCCATAGACACTTTACCTTTTACTGGGAAGCCTGGAATTGGTGTCATAATTGTGAGAACATTACATTTGTGGTAATGGAATAAATGACTTATACTCTAATGTTAAAAGTGAAGTAGGCGATAAGTATATCACTTCTTTTGAACATTGAATTAACAGTTAAGTAATTGTGTCCCACCTCACCCATCGTCTATAAACATTTCAAAGCAGACATATAATAAGTGATGGACTCTGGGACTCAAGTTAAAATACTTTTAGATTCATTAATGGGTTAACTGCTTTCTCTCTGTCCCAAAAATGATTTAAAATATTTACTTTGCAGGTTTTATTAAGAACTATGTCTCATGAATTAAAAACTCTATTTAAAATATCCTATATTAATAATTAATTGTTATTCTGCTAGAATTTGGTTAATATTTCTTGAATTCCTATCTTCCGAAAATGTATTCTCCCCCCTTTTTTTTTCTTGTAACAAAATTGCTAACACGCCCTAAACAAAAATTCTGCCTGACAGCTCTAGGTTGAAATGAGCACATAAATTAAAGATGTGACTTATAAGAAATGAACCATTGAAGCGATTGGGGAGAAAGCACAGATAGATGAAAGGTATATAACTGCCTTTGGGGACCTGATTGAAGCATTCAACGTCAAAGCCAATCTACAGCAAAAAAGCAATTTTTCAGTCTTTGTCAAGAGCTGTTCTACCTGACCATCACATCAGTAGGCCAGAGACCTCATAACGCAGAATTCTAATTAATGGATGGAATCCTTTCCCTTTTACAACTCGGGTTTAGCCTGTCTACGTAGCTTGAATCAAAGGGAAATGTAAATCTCTATATTTGAGCAATTGGATACATCTTATATGAACTTAACAGTTATATCTCTTTTTCTTCTTTATTTAATTGCCTGGTCTAACAAAAAGTGTAGGTGCTATAAAAAGTACTATTAAAAACTTTATTCTTCTAGCCAAAGCAATATCATGTGTCATATCTAAACTGACGTTATTATTGAGCTAACTGTCATCCTTAAAGCAAATCTGCCATCTTCTAAGTACTGTATTTTACAGTTCTATACACTAAATATTCCTATGTAATATATACAGGTGCGTACCTAGAGTATTTGGCACCTGGGGCAAATCCTGTATGTGGCACCCCCCCACACACACACACTTTAAAACTGCATAGCTTCTACCGTTATATACCGGCACAGACACTGAAGGTGGTACAACATAACACTTACTGTTATCATTATATACTGAGGCAGACATTGACGGTGGTACAGCATAACACCTATCACTATATACTGAGGCAGACATTGACGTTTGTACAGCATAACACCTACCACTATATACTGAGGCACACTTTGACGGTGGTACAGCGTAATCCCTATCACTATACATTGAGCCAGACATTGACAATAGTGCAGCATAACTCCTATCACTAAATACTAAGCCAAACATTGATGTGGTGTAGGCCTACCACTTCATTAGTAGTAGGGATGCACCGAAACGAATTCTGGACTGAAACCGAAAATGCAGCATTTACCTGGCTGAAACCGAATATGACCCCCCCCACCATAAAAAAAAATCTAACACTTTTATTTCAAGTAAGTAACACACCAAAATAGGACAAAACAATTAAATAACAATATTAATATATATATATATGATTGTTAACAGCAATCACATTTCTATCATGCCCAGGCATACCCAGATTCCAGGATGTACTCGCAGACTTGGCATGATAGGAGTATGATTGCCCTATCTACCCCTTCTCACTCCCTTTTGTCCTACCTACCCCTTCTCACTCCCTTCTCCCTATCTACCCCCAATCCCCCCGTCTCACTCCCTTCTCCCTATCTACCCCCTCCTAACTATCTACCCTCTCCCACTTTGAAGTTCACTTACCTTTCAGGAGTCCTGCGGTGGGGGTGCAAGGCCTCTGTCTCCCAGCTCTGCCACTGTATGGAACAGTATAGAGTGATGGGAGTTATGATGTACTAGAGCATAATTATATAATGAAAAATACATTGGAAATGGTACAGCATAACACCCATCACTCTCGCACACTTACCAATCCACACATACTAATCCACACAAATACCAATCCACACACATACCAATCCACACACACACCAATCCACACACACACCAATCCACACATATACCAATCCACACATATACCAATCCACACACATACCAATCCACACACATACCAACCCACACACATACCAATCCACACACATACCAATCCACACACATACCAATCCACACATACACCAATCCAGACATATACTAATCCACACATACCAATCCATATATACCAATCCACACACACACCAATCCACACATATACCAATCCACACATATACCAATCCACACATATACCAATCCACACACATACCAATCCACACACATACCAATCCACACACATACCAACCCACACACATACCAATCCACACATACACCAATCCAGACATATACTAATCCACACATACCAATCCATATATACCAATCCACACATATACCAATCCACACATATACCAATCCACACATACCAATCCACACATATACCAATCCACACATATACCAATCCACACATACCAATCCACACACATATACTAATCCACACATACCAATCCACACATACCAATCCACACATACCAATCCACACATATACCAATCCACACATATACTAATCCACACATATACCAATCCACACATATACCAATCCACACATATACCAATCCACACATACCAATCCACACATACCAATCCACACATATACCAATCCACACATATACCAATCCACACATATACCAATCCACATATACCAATCCACACATATACTAATCCACACATACTAATCCACACATACCAATCCACACATATACCAATCCACACATATACCAATCCACACATATACCAATCCACACATACCAATCCACACATACCAATCCACACATATACCAATCCACACATATACCAATCCACTCTCACTCACTGAATGCTTTCCTACCTTTCCTCTTTTCTCCTTACAGCTTCTTTTCCTCCTGTTCACTCCTCTTCTTCAGTTCTTCTGTCTTCTTCCGGGTCAGAGGGCACGGACGGCAGTGGGCATGGCTTCAGTGTTGTGCGCCGGGATCTGACAACAAATCCCGGCGCACAGCAGCTGTTGCCGCGCGGATCGCAAGGGAGCGATATCGGAGGTCTTTAACAGACCTCCGGCTCCCTTGAGTGATTTTAAGCCGGGTTCAAGGGTTGAACCCGGCTTAAAATCACTCAAGCGAACCGGAGGTCTGCTAAAGACCTCCGATACCGCTCCCTTGCGAGCCTGCTCCTCCAGCGGCGGACATTACTGTCCGTCTCTGGAGGGGTGCCGGGTGCCGGCAAGTTGGCACCCCCCTGATGAGCGGAACCCGGTGCGGACCGACCCCCCCGGCCCCCGCTAGGTACGCTTCTGAATATATATTACATAGGGATATATTTTTTATTGCTATAAGCAATATATACCAACATATACCATTCAAGTGATTCCTGGAGCCCTCCCCCTTCCTTTGGTCTGGTTTCATTCGTGGACAGGGATAGCCAATCATAGGGACTCATGCCGCTCCCTTGCCTGGGGATTTAGTAAATTCACCAGGATTTAGGGTCAATAAGTTCCTTCAATGATACTGTATAAGAAAATGAAAAGCTTTCTGATTACTAGACATACATGCTAAGTAACTGAAAAGCAAGAGGAGTCATATTTGAAAGGACAAGATTTAACCATTTAGTTGATAAGGAGAGAGTCTGATAAGAAGGGAAAGGGCATTCCATAGGATATAGGCAGTGCTTAAAAAGTATTGGGTAAAAATGTATATTTTTGTTTATGTAGTGCTAACTTATGTACTTAGCGATATATTGTTTACAATACAATAAAGGAGAGGTACAATGAGTGCAGTCAGACATTTTAGCAAGGGTGCAATAGGTATGGATATATTAGGAAAGGAGGTCATTGCCTCAAAGAGCTTATATTCTGAGAGTCACATGATGACTTGCTAAACCTCTTCTACATTTCATTGAAAGTCCAGTGGAATATTCCAAAAAAATGCTGTATTAGAAACGGTATTAAGTACAGTAAAAATAGCAAAATGACAAAACAAATGCCAGCAACGCACAACATTCAATGCAATTTCAAGATCCAAAAACAATTGCTATTATACATTAGGGTTATTTGTATTGCAGTACAATGTGATGCATATACATCATTTCTAGCTGATCTCCCCTGGCTGCCAGTGTCTGCTGTTATTTGGCTGCAATTATGTTACTATGTAATTTATGAGGTATTGTTAGCATTCTGTCTCTCCAAAGCATAAATGTGCTCTTAATGTATGAATCTGGGATCTCTGAATATGATTTTAAAAAATCCCAGAAAGCCGAAAAGATGAACATATTATAATGGGGAGAAAGCAGTAGAGGAAGAAATCATTGCCATAATGTAGAAAAGGGTTTGGACAAGCTCATGGGAGGGCCAGGGGACAGTTGTCCCCCGGCCTGCAAGGATGTGAAGTATTACATCCTATTACCTAATGCCATTTAATGCAGGTTAATTGAAACGCCACATAACACCTCAGGCATGTCTAGAGTAACAAAACTATAGGAAGCAATTACACCCTGAACGGAAATGTCCTGTGTTCCTTTGTGTACTTTCTACTCAATCCTTTATGGTGAATGTGCATAGGACAGGTCGATAGTGCCCGCTGAACATATTGTCCTCCAAATGTTGTCTGATACATTATATTACTGGGCCAGTTGGATAGACCTGCCTCTGGACATAATAGTGCGCAACCCTCACCAATATAAGACTATTACTGGAAAATATGTTTCTTTGGTGAAGGTAGGCAGGCTTTGCACCATTTATGCCAAAACTAAAATATGCTATTGAGTACTAGCTTTATTCCCTTCACATCTGCCTTTACACAAGTATTGGCTCCCACCCCAGAGAATGTCTAGTACACAAGAAATACGTTAATACGGAGCCTGCCAATTGTCGACAGGAATGAGGTTAATTCAACAGGAACAATGTCCATTATGTTAAGCATTACAAACAGAATTCACAGTTGTCCATTTAGTATTGCCTAATCATTCAGGAAGCTGAGACATGACTACTTTGTGTGGAAATTGTAGATCAACAACTGCTTCAGCTCTACCTGGGGACAGAGAAACTCACAGGGATTGAAAATGGATGTATATTTATAAATGCAAGGGCTTCATGCATAATTCCCTTTATATTAGCTACTGATTCAGGTTATGAAGACATCTGCACCATTTAAAGAAGGAAAATAACAAAAATAGTGAACCCATTCAGATGTATTGCTAAAACTTTTAAGAACAGTATTGTAGAGAATACCGTGGGTTTTGACAGCTCAGTATGGCACTATGATGGAGGGGTTGCACACATTGAAGTGTGTCGGTCTCCGTCAACAAATAATAAATGTTTTATACAGTATTTTAATGGGAGTAATGAGGACTTTTTAGCATGTGAAGCTTTATGTTGGAAGATACCAGATGAGTTGCAACTTTTTTACTGCTAAGTGATGGAAATGGCAATTTATTGATACTGCCCAAAACCTGCATAGTGATTTGCACCCCAGCACCAGCAGAAGCCCAATGGAGGGTGAGATGCGTAGTGCGAGTAGTGGAGGAACGTTTTTTGGAGATTTTTTTCTATGTGAACTCTGCATTCCAGATTTTATTGTAATATACTATATTTGTCCATATACTGTAATAAGTAACATTTTTAACGCTTACCTCATCTCCTACTTTCTTCTCTGAGTGATAAGTCCTGGTCCATTTTTAAGGGTCCCCATGAGCGCATTTTATGAGCAGTTAACTGCTCTGAAATCAATCATATGTTATGAAAATGAAGGTGCCAAGTTTTAATCTTTTTTGCACGTTGGTGTAATAAGCGCACAACCCACTTGTTTATGTTTATTCCTGAGTGTAACCTATCTAACTCATAGCCAAACTTTCAAAATTCCAATCCAATTGAGTTTTTGGTCTGTCCAGATTGACCTTCTCTCAAAAATCATGACAGAAACATTTACTGTGAGATTTGCTGTTGGACCTAACTTTCTACAAAGACTCTATGTGAAGTGTTCTTGTTACTTAAGTAGCTTGCTAGAAAACACTAAAAGAAATCACAAATGACAGATACACGGACTGTTAGTAGGTTTAGGTTAATTTATCTTAAATGCTTAGCATGTGAGCTGCTCCACATAGATGAGTGTTTATGGCCAATGTTTTCTAGGTTAGTGGTCAGTGGCCACTCACAAATGTAACCTATTCAAACATTATCTCAACTTTTATTAAGTTCTAAAACATTACTTCACTAAAACGTAGAATCTACTGCTGAACAAATATTGTCCATTCCCAATTGTCTCTTTCTAGACTGCAACAGGGCTAGTAATCCCTACATAATTTAGAATTCAGATCAGGTCTAAAGAGTTCTTCTTTTGTCGAAGATAGTAGAATCTGACACTTTGGAAGGTTCATCTCAGGCTTTTATTTAAGATTTATATAGCCGAAAGTAATGTGTTCTCTTTCTTCTGTTTCTCCATATTATGCATTTTGCGTAGCTTTCTATTGTAATATCATCATTACACAAATAATGCCTTCCGGCGTGGACATCAGGAACCATACTAAAAATAAATGGGGAAATCATGCATGCGATCAAATATTAAAGCTTGGCGACTTCATTTTATTTTTTTGAAAGTTACATTATTAGTTTTTACCATCTGTTCTTTTTTCCCCTAATTAAAATTGCCCAAGCATATTACATCAGAGTTTTCTTGAGAACTGCATAACAATATTCTTTTATTTTAAATGTATTGGGACATAACTCCTGGATGTCATGATGTTAAATTATACTGATTTAAGAGGTAACAAAGTGGGAAATTGAAGAACGTGCCCCAAAAGAGACAGCAGGAGATATAATTACAGCCTTTCTCAGATACATTGCCTTAGCAACATACTCTCTCTGACTATAAAAATTGCTATTTTCAAATCTGCTTATAAACTGTTAATATTATATAATATATGGTAATCATAAGATGATTTTGTTACGCAGATTTTCAGAATTTGACCTGAAGCTGTCTTCAAGCAGAAGTCATCAAACTGTATACTTCCACCTGGACTCAACTACTTTTTCCTGTACTTTTCAGCATCATAACAAATCTGTAAGTCTTTTATTACAGTTATTTATTTCTCTAACTGGTAGCCAGTTGGCCAAGTACATGGGATTTTCTGTAACCCTGTCTAATATTTAGTTAACGTATTCCATTGTGGTCTGGCCTTTTGTTTTATGACCCTTAAGGCTTGGTAGGACACTGAATTTGACAACACTGCAATTATCCAGTTTTTTCATAATAAAGTATACCAATTCATTAAAAAAATGTCTCACCTGGTACTGGGCACAGTCTAGCTAACACCAAAAAACAGCTGTGCATTTTTCTTTTTTAAACTCTTTTACTTGCAAGTTGTCACAGCATAAAAAAAATAGTTTAAACATATTTTTATTTAATTGAATCCAGCCCAGTCGATATTTTTTATATCCATGTTTTTTTCTATTGCAGTCTAGGCAAAGATAGTTATTCAATCACTTGTGACAGATTTATCTTTGGCAATTGAATCCAGCCCTAGGTGTAGATAATTTACTATTGGATTTGGTCTGAGCGGTTTGGCTAAACTTTATTATTATTATTTTAAGTGCCAAATACATAATTTTATCTGCTAATTTTCTCTAAATATCAAACTGAGTATGAATTAGGGGGGAAAAAAATCTAAAAATTCCACTTTTCACCCAAAGGAAACTTTAAAAAAAAAAAAGGTAAAACGTTTCTGCCCAGATTTTCCATGGCCAGTTACATCACTTGTGTTTATGACACATGAGACATAGTACTTCAGATTTTTTTTGCATGTGATGTGAAGTCCGCACACGCATATTTAAATTTTCCATGCTGATTCTGCAGGCATTGCTGTTTCCACTGGAATGTTATGTTAAGAAAAAAGTAATTTTTTAAAGTCCAGCTTTACTAAATATAGGTATAGTTTTGGGGTCTTTGGATTATGGTTCCATTCATCTGTTATGAATCTGTCAACAGCTTCTCCTTTTACAAGGGTTACAACGTCATTATCCTTGCCCTCTACATGGTCTTTTCACTAAAGAGGGAGTTTGCAGAACATGTTTTAACTCCGTGACATCAGTATTCATTATAAAAGACAAGCCCCAGTGAGTGTCTCCTGCAAGAAGAGCTGAGTTGCTCCTGTATAATACATAGCTAAATAAGTGAAGAGATTTTTAAGAAAATCTTCCACATGGCCTATGCATTATGCAAGGACAACTTAGACCTTCTTGCAGACAAAGCTCATTGGGGGTTGCCTTTTATAATACATAGTGATAGTAGGAAGCTGAAATGTTCATCTCTCTTTTTAGTGGGCCCTATGTCTTTAATACATTGATGAATCATCTAATGACTTCAAATTGTTCATTTGTATCATATGCCTTGAAGTATTTCTTTAAACATATCCAGAAGACCATGTCAATATTGATGGTCCATTCAAAGGCTTATACTAATGGAGTTGAAGAGCTAATCAAAAACAAGAATCATTGTATCTTTCTTTCACATCTTGGACAAACAACACTTCAAGTGTTCCATTATTCACAATGTAAAATATGAATACATTTCTGCAAAATGAGATTAGCTCAAAATAACATTGGGGAAAACAGTACTGTTTCATTATGAAAATGGCAATATCTCCCACGTGAGACTGGTGTCTGTCAGTTTGCATAATTTTTTATCCACCGATTCATGCACACTAGGTGGGACTATTATTTTTATGAATTGACATTGACCCTCATTCTAAAACATATTGACAAAATTGCAGAGAGTAAGGAGAAGGCGAGAGAATGTTAACATTTTCCTTTATGGAGGACAGCCCTTCTTGCAGACAATGGTCAAGCAACACTGAGTTCTTGATAATTCAATACGTGGCTGGCTAATTATAATAATAATGAACCTGCAGGAGGCTGGTTGTAACTGGTCAAACTGGCCCTAACTTTCATATGATGAATATTATAACCAGGTGAATATATTGGTTGGTTGCTGAACCATCAAAACCCATGACTTACTTCACACGCATCACCATACCCCACTAATCTGCCTCAAAAGATTACAACGCTATTTATGATCTCCCTTAATGACCTATCCTCTATGGGATTTAGAGCAACATGAATAGTCTTTATACATTGTCTCCCAGTTTAACAATTGGTCTTGCTCTTGAATACAGGGCGAGCTAGTTGTCTACTATTCCAGTTTCCAATGTTTCTGTATCCCAGATTGCTGTAAATTGGGAGAAGTACATAGAGGTATATGCAGAATAATGACTGACCTATATAGAAGCAAATCGGTGAAAGTAAAGCTACATTTTTCTATGATTAAGCAGTTAGTATTCTCAGACTGACCTGAAGAAATATGGCATATTTCTCCACTGAAATGTGTTATAAGCCTTTCAATCTGTAACTCAGTTAATCTCAGTAACAAGTTGGATAGCACAGATTTTACTGCCCCCGGGAAAAAAAATTCTCAATTTCTCTTCATTGAATCACGAACACATTGTATGAATGAATACAACTTCACGCATTGGAATTATTCATCTAACTTGTGGCTGGATGATTTCTCAGTATTCAGGTATATTGAAGGCTGAATTCACATGTCCACTCTAATGAATACATATATGTTATACCTGTGCAAACATGCACACACTATGGAATATATATATATATATATATAAATATATGTATATAATATTACATGACAGCATACATGTGATTGCAGCAGCCAATTACATGTATGTTGTCTGAACACTGATGTTTTACTGTCATACGTGCGATTGGCACTTACTACTCTCTATGTTCAAAAAATATACATACTTATGGCTCCTGGTTTTGTTGGAGAAAGCCAGTGGATGCATATATCGATTTTTCATGCAGTAGATACATTGGACATAAAAAAAGCACAATTTTGGGGACTAGAAATATTATTCTATACTTCATATCATTGTGCCACCAGGTGAATTAGGATTTTGCACTTAGGTGTCTCTGTTTTTTTAAATATTCTATAAACAATTTATATTCCACATTTTACACACATGGGCATGTATACATATTTGCATAGTGTGAAAATATTTATGGATATCTTATTTGTTGGACCGTTATTAGTATTTTTTTTTTTTAAACTGTTAATTGATCAAATCCTTATATTTAGATATATAGGGATATAAAACAGAAATGTACAAAGAACAAGATGTCATCCTCAGAAACTGAAAGAGAAAAAATTTCATACACATCAAGGGAAGGGATTCTTTACACTAAGGGCAATATTTTACAGCTTCTTGATCCAATGAGAAATATGTTTGTCTCTTGGAGTCACATAGAATCCAAAGAAATCCAAACACTTTAAAAAAAAGCTTAATTGAGGTTTTTTTGCCTTCTTCGGATCAAAAGCAGGAAGGATAGGTAGAAGTGTGAACCTACAATACAATATTTTAGAAAGTTGTTTACTGATTATTTTTAAATATTTCTTATTTTGTCAATGTTCCAATATCCTATATGGCAAGTGATCAATGTAAGCTAAAATGTAAAACTGAGTATGTTGCAAATGTATGTGTACTTACCCGCAATGCACTTTTTTGGGCCAAACTGATTGGTCTTTGGCATTATGTTACGCCAACTTAAAATCTGTAGAGAAAGCAGACCAACAAGTAATTTACAGACCACGCGCCAATTTAATGCTGTGGTATTAGCTGTATTTATGTGATAGATTCTATGTAAATGAAAATTATAATAATACATTCTATAATAAAGTATTTACAATAATATTTCCATTTCTAAAACTCATATATTTCTGCATAACAAAAAATGTTCAGTGGTCCTGATGCCCCTAAAAGACTGCCAGCAACGTCTTTACTAACAGCATTAGCTTTTAGATACTACTTATTTTTCTGTGGTTAAGAATTCTGATATATGGCAAGCCCTAAAGAAATGATCCGAAAAAATGAGGTTACTACCATCAGGGGTACTCTGTGCTTCTCTGAACATTTTTAATTAACATGAAGTTTAATAAAATTTGTTACTACCGTTGTCTTTGAACTGTTTAATTAATTTAAAATCCAATCAAATTTTCACCTCCTTGTTTCTCTGAGCCACATTTGTTTCATGTTAAGCACATCATTTATCATTTATAATTAAAAAAACAAGATTTTCCAGTGGTTTAACACTTAACAGGCTAATAGAATGCTTGGCAATTTCCTCAGCAAAATTTGCTGTTTGGGAACAATCTCCACAAATGCCAAATAATTCGAGCTCAATTCTAAGACCCATCTAAAAAGACACTCTTTTTTTGAGGGGAAAAATGAAGATTGCACATCCGCAATCCAACTTAGAAGACAAATAACAAAAAAGATTGTTAATCTGCCAAATGCAAGTTTAGCATGCATATCTTATAATGTAACTGCCCAGTGTGTGTTATTTCCATGTCCTAACCACTTAGTGTCTGATGAAATCAAAGGAATATGTCCAATTGATGTTAGAGCTAGACAATGAGATACAGCCAGCAGTAGAAGTACTTTTATGTTTGTTTGTTTTAAACCCCTGTGCAAATGAACAATTTTTTGCAATTGCAGCCAATTATGTGTCATATATTAGAATGAAAGTGCAATTTGATAAATGGATTACAAGCCGTCCCTACAGAAGTTACTAACAATTTAGTGTGGTTATAAATAGACTTGTGCATTCGTCTTCGGGCGAACATGAAAACGAACACGAAGAGTGCGTTTTCGTGTTCGTTCCGAAGACACGCCGAAGAGAAGACGGCGGCGGTAAAACGTAGGCAAAGACGAAGACACACACCACGAAGATCTTCGTGATTGTCTTCGTCTACCATTCTCCCCCCCTCTTCTAAATTACCTTGTCTTCGCGGCATCGCGGCAGTTCACGGAAGTGAAAAAACCCTGTGCAAATAGCACGGGGTTACATGTGGTTGTTGGGGAGTGTAGTGGCAATGCAGGGGTTAATTTACAAAGGTCAGACAAGGGACAGCTAGGAATGTTCGGGAATGCGCTCGCGCTACTTAGTTTACCGCCTTTTTTGAGGTAAATTTTTGCTCGCATGCAGCTCGTGCTACTTAGTTCGCCCGCGCTTTTTTCTGATTGGTTGCGCTCGGCGTTAGCTCGCACTAGTTTTGGGCGGGTTTTACACCTATAAAAGAAGGTGTTCTGAGGTACCGGTTCACTTACCCTGGCTGCGTTAACCGACTGCACTGACCTCTGAGTCTGGTGAGCGGCGGTTTTCAGCGAGAGCCACGGGGAGCAGCATGGAAGAGCTGCTGAATTGTCTTCGAGAGCGAGCCAGGAGAAGAGGCTTTGAAGAATGGTTGAAGACTTGCCTCTCATCTGCTCCGGTTGCGGACGAATTGGATTCTGCTATCGAGCCGGTTGAAGCTGGAGACGTCGCGGAGGAGGAGTCGACGACCGTTGAAGATGGCGCTTGTTCTTTTAATGCTCTCGCGTTCTCGCGAGATACGGTGTCATCACGGGACCAGGAAGCAGGCGCGTCTACGTCAGTGGAGGGCGCCGAACGCGGAAGAAGGTCTAGGAGAGCCTCTACAGTTCAGCAAGCAGCCCTGCAAGAAGCGTAAGCGGCATCCACTTGAAGATGACGGGGAGCTTAAGGGTCATTATGACTCTGGATGTAGGCGTCAGTCCCTGGCTACATCGGCTCCCGTTTCTCAGGAGGTCTGTGATCAGCCCGGAACATCTTCAGGACATGCTGCTACAGGGACAGATGTGGGTGAGTCCACAAACTGTGATTTGACTCAGTTAAATGCTATGGTAGGCTCCAGTTAATTTGTTAAAAGAATGGCAGGGCCCTAATCCAGCTCAGGCTTGGGGAGGGTCAAATGTAGCTGGACAGAGAAATTTGGTGCATGAAGCTAATATGAAGGAGGCTTTATCTTGCGAAATGTCACCTTTGGGTTTTCATCTGTCCAGGGGGTTAAAAGAGAAAATATGGAACAATGAGTATATTGATATTTTATCATTGCTTCCAGCTTCTAAAGAGTTTCTAGGGAAGCAAGAAAAAGAAGAGGATAGACGAAGACCTGTTCCTAGGTCTTTTAATAACTGGTTGCAGGCTTTCTGCATATATTCAAGTGTGTATTGCGAAAAGCATAAGGATAGTAGTTCTGGTTTGTTCCAACATCTTGAATCTGTCCTCGAGGCTTATAGAAACTTCGGGGGCATGTCCTGGTTTAATTATGACGAAATATTTCGTCAAAAATTGTCAGTTCATAAACATTTAAAATTTGGTATGAAGGATGTGGGTACTTGGGTGAGTATAATGCTACCCCAACGCTATACTTATACTAATAGGTTTCAGTCTACGAACTCTAACCAAATGCGCCAGAAGGGTGTTTGTTGGGCTTTCAATGAAGCTCAATGCAAATTTTTGACTGCATGCAAATTTAAGCATGAGTGCACCTTTTGTGGAGGTAATCACCCAGGTGCAAGATGTTTTCGCAGAAATAGTGGAAATGCCAGCGGAAGGGAATCTTTTCAAAAAAGCAATGACACCGGTGATAGTGTCAAGACTGCTCCGCTGTATAAGCAGCTTCCCAAACCGGCAGATGGCTGAGTTATTGTTTTATGGTTTTAAAGATGGTTTTAGGATTCCGACCTATAATGTTGACGGTTTAATTTGGGTAGATAATCTGAAATCGGTTGGTGAAAATGTTTCCGTGGTACGTGAGAAGCTTAAAAAAGAGTTAACTTTGGGACGGATTGAAGGTCCTTTTAAGTATCCGCCTTTTCAAAAGTTTCGGTTGTCTCCTTTGGGCTTGGTACCTAAGAAGGAGAAGGGTTCTTTTCGACTAATTCACCATTTATCTTACCCGAAAGGTCATTCTCTTAATGATCAAATTTGTGTTGAAGAATTTCCAGTTAAATATGCGTCTTTTGAGGATGCTTTATACTGGGTTAGGAGCTGTGGCAAAGAGGCGTTGCTGTCTAAGGTGGATATAGAATCGGTGTTCAGACTGTTGCCGATCCACCCGGATTGTTTTCATTCTCTTGGTTTTCAATTTGAAGGGGGGTTTTATTTTGACAAGTGTTTACCAATGGGTTGTTCAATTTCATGTTTTTATTTTGAAGCTTTTTCAGGTTTTTTAGAATGGTTTGTTAAGGAAGTTGCTGGTTGTAATTCAGTTGTTCATTATTTGGATGATTTTTTGTTCATAGGTAAGCAGGGTTCTGGTGACTGTAATAGGCTGTTAAATTGTTTTTTAGAGATTTCTGAGTTTTTAGGTATTCCGCTAGCTAAGGATAAAACGGTTTTTCCCACGACTTGTCTTCAGTTTTTGGGTATTGAAATTGATACGGTGAACATGGAGTTTCGTCTTCCTGTTGAGAAAGTGTGTAAACTTAAAGTGGTTATTAATGAGATTTTGTCTGCCAAAAAAGTGACGGTTGACAAATTTCAATCGTTATTGGGTCAGCTGAATTTTGCGGGTAGAATTATGCCAATGGGTAGAGTTTTTTCTCGACATATGGCAAGATGTATAGCGGGGAAGAAGATGGGCCATCATAGGGTTCGGGTTACCAATCAAATCAAAGAGGATTTGAAAGTATGGAAAATGTTCCTGAAAGATTTTAATGGGGCTACAGTTTGGCAAGATGATTTTGTTAATGCAAGTGATTTAGAACTTTATACAGATGCTGCTGGTTCGGTGGGTTTCGGGATTTATTGGCAAGGAAAATGGGCCGCAGAGAAATGGCCATCGTCCTGGTTCGCGGCGGGGTGGACTAAAAATTTAGTTCTACTGGAGTTATTTCCAGTGGTGGTGGCTGTTTATCTTTGGGGTCAACATTGGGCTAATAAACAAATTATATTGAATTGTGACAACATGGGGGTTGTATGGGTAATCAACATGCTACGGGCTAAATCTATTCCGGTGATTAACCTGCTTCGGCATTTAGTGTTTTTATGCCTGCGATTTAATATCTGGTTGAAAGCTAAGCATATTGAGGGTGTTAAAAATGTTATCGCTGACGCTTTATCTCGATTTGACTTTAAGGTTTTCAGAACTGTGGCGCCGAGGGCGGACAAGGAGGGTTTAGAAGTTCCGGTGGATGTTCGGCTCTTAACATCGCCGAGTTAAGTCATTATTTATATAATTCTCTCTCCAAAGCTACCTGGGTTAGCTACGCTAAGGCTTGGAGGGAATGGGTTTCTTTTATGCATAGACAAAGGTTTAGTGAATTTGATGCTAATATAGAAAGATCTTTAGAGTTTGTGTTGCTGTTAATCAAAAATGGGTTTTCTCGGAGTAGAATTGATCGTTATCTATTGGGTGTTTCTTTCTTTATGAAGTTAGCGGGTAAGCAACCTATTGGCAAAGATTTCCTAACAAAACAGATATTGAAAGGTATAGGTAGGAAGCAGAAAGCTTTGGATAATCGTAAACCAATTTCTTTTAGCTTACTTCAGAGTTTGGTTGGGGTTGTACATGAAATTTGTTGGGATGCATATGAAACATTGTTATTCAGAACGGCATTTATTATAGCTTTTTTTGGCGCCTTTCGTGTTAGCGAATTGGTGGCAGCGAATAAACGGGGTGGTTCTGGTATTCAGTATGAAGATGTTTGTTGTGAGGAGCAATTGTTGATTTATTTACGATCATCCAAAACGGATAAATCCGGGAAAGGTTGGTGGGTAAAATTGAATAAAGTATTGAATTGTGCGGTTTGTCCGGTTCAAGCGGCAGTAATGTTTAATAATAATAGGCCAGATTTCCCGGGTAATTGGTTAATTCATCAATCTGGTTTGCCGGTAACGCTGTTTCAGTTTAAAAAGGTTTTGCAAAACTGTTTAAATAGCTTAGGTTTGGGAGCTGAAAAAATATCTTTGCACTCATTCCGGATTGGTGCTGCAACGGAAGCTGCGTTATTGGGGCTGGATAATTCTATTATTAGGCGGTTGGGTCATTGGGACTCTGATCGTTTCAAGTTATACATAAGACCTCATTTATTGTAATTTACCTACTGTGTTAATATCAATTTTGTTTTTGCAGGTAAACATCCAACAGTGGTTTGGATAATAGGACATTCTTTTATTTTCTGGGCACAACGAAGAGCTGCTGAGCGATGTTATGGAGAAAATCTCGGTTTCAGCTCAGAGAAAATCGTTATTTATTGGTTAGGTATCAGGGGTTTAAGTATCTATCAATTAAAAGTTAATGTACTTAACTTTATTCAAGTTTTTCCGTGGCCAGATGTTATGATCATTCATTGTGGGGGGAACGACGTGGGGAGAGTTAAATCGGTTCAATTATTGATGGATTTTAAGGATATTGTGATGCAGCTAAAGGATATCTTTTTGGGCACAATGTTTGTGTGGTCTGAAATTGTCCCACGTTTAATTTGGCTTAAACGCCAAAATTTTAAAGCTTTAGAAAGGGTACGGAGAAAATTAAACAGATCTATTGAGAAATTTATGGTTCTGGAAGGAGGTTTTAGCTTCAGACATTTTGATTTAGAAGGGGGCTGTGTTGGCCTCTACAGGAATGATGGTATACATTTATCTTCGATTGGTTGTGATATTTTTAATACTGATTTACAGAGTATGGTGGAGAAGGCCGTGGTTTTTGTGGGAGGGGCCACAAATGGCTTTTAAGTATCCATTTGCGGCAGGTGGGGTTATTCGTAAGGTGTAAGGCCGATCGGCTTTTGGGGCAGTCGGCTTTTGAGTTGATTATTTATAACTCTGTGGTTTGGGCCAAGAGTTTCAGTTTAATTGTTATTCAGTTGCAAAGTGTTTGATGAAAAGTTTTTGGTTTGGTTACTATGTATGTAATTGGTGATAAGCTAAATAAAAGACCACAGCCTTTGTTTATCCATCAAATTGGTTTCAGTGTCATTTATTTATTGTTACATTTGTTTCAAATTGCAGCATACAACCACATGAAAAAACCCTGTGCAAATAGCACGGGGTTACATGTGGTTGTTGGGGTGTGTAGTGGCAATGCAGGGGTTAATTTACAAAGGTCAGACAAGGGACAGCTAGGAATGTTCGGGAATGCGCTCGCGCTACTTAGTTTACCGCCTTTTTTGAGGTAAATTTTTGCTCGCATGCAGCTCGTGCTACTTAGTTCGCCCGCGCTTTTTTCTGATTGGTTGCGCTCGGCGTTAGCTCGCGCTAGTTTTGGGCGGGTTTTACACCTATAAAAGAAGGTGTTCTGAGGTACCGGTTCACTTACCCTGGCTGCGTTAACCGACTGCACTGACCTCTGAGTCTGGTGAGCGGCGGTTTTCAGCGAGAGCCACGGGGAGCAGCATGGAAGAGCTGCTGAATTGTCTCCCTCCCGCCCTTCCCTTATTCAGTTATGATTGTATATATTTATAAAAAAAAAAAATAATAATAATAAAAAAATAAATAAATAAATAAATAAATAATATTAATATATTTATAATTATATTTTGCTATCATGTCGTGGCTTTTATTGGGGTTGAGTTGCTCTCTTTTAAGAGGGTGAACAAAGTGGGGTTATTCGTAAGGTGTAAGGCCGATCGGCTTTTGGGGCAGTCGGCTTTTGAGTTGATTATTTATAACTCTGTGGTTTGGGCCAAGAGTTTCAGTTTAATTGTTATTCAGTTGCAAAGTGTTTGATAAAAAGTTTTTGGTTTGGTTACTATGTATGTAATTGGTGATAAGCTAAATAAAAGACCACGGCCTTTGTTTATCCATCAAATTGGTTTCAGTGTCATTTATTTATTGTTACATTTGTTTCAAATTGCACCATACAACCACATGGAAATCCGCAGGTTCGCCGTTACGGGTTACAGGGCAGTGCGAATGAGCCTATTGGTCGCCTACAGGGACCTCCTCTGGCATCAACCAATTGGTTGATGCCAGAGGAAGACCCTGCAGGTGACCAATAGGCTCACTCGCACGGCCTTTGTAAGTTGTAACCCCTGACAGCGAACCTATGGATTTCCCGTTAACCCCTTCGATGCTGCGTTAGATAACGGGAGCGGAAATCCGTAGGTTAAAGGGCCGTGCAAGCGACCAGTAGGCTCACTCGCACGGCCCCTTAACCCTTTAAAAAAAAAAGTTAACCCCTAATGAAAGTTAAAAAGTTAACTCCAATGCTGCAACTTACCCGGCAGATCCCACTGGTCTCCCTGTTCTATCAGTTAAATGTCCGTGCAAGCGACTTTATTGGTCGCTCGTACGGACATTTAACTGATAGAACAGGGAGGCCAGTGGGATCTGCAGGGTAAGTTGCAGCATTGGGGTTTTAAAAGTCTGCACGAGCGACTCTGTTGGTCGCTCGTACAGATTTTTAAAACCCCAATGCTGCAACTTACCCTGCAGATGCCACTGGTCTCCCTCCCTGTTCAATTACTTAAATGTCCGTACGAGCGACTTTATTGGTCGCTCGTACAGACATTTAACTGATAGAACAGGGAGGCCAGTGGGATCTGCAGGGTAAGTTACGGCACCAGGAGTTTAACAGTCTGTACGAGCGACCCTATTGGTCTCCCCTGCTGATGACCAATAGAGTTGCTCATACGGACATTTAAACTCCTGGCGCCAGAGCTGCTGCGGTACGCGTTAACCCCGTATTAACCCCTTAACCGGCAAAAACGAAGAAAAACCGAACACGAAGAATGTCCACGAATATTCGCCCGAAGAGAAGACAGGAACAGGCGAATATTCGCGGAATACGAAGATTTTTTTCCCCCGAAGATGAGCACGAAGACGAACACGAAGAGCCCCCTGGTGCCCAAGTCTAGTTATAAATATATTTATGTAGCTACTAATTCAGTCGAGTATAATGAAAGGCAATCTAATAATGCCTCCCTACCTTTGTTTTTTAATTCCTCCATTTCTTTCTTAAGTATGAAGCAACTTGAAAACATGTCCAATGTTGTTTCTTACTATAGGTAATAGTATACATACGTTAGTCTATGTTGCAATGGGACAATCCGTGAAATTCTTTGAATACAAAAATAGTTATTGCAGTATTGGTTAAGGAGATTTTAATCATAACGTTTAGTAGACCAACATTCATAAGGCAACATGTACCAGAAAATCGCATGAAGTCCATTAGATCTTTTTCAGAACCTTTAAGAATCTAAATTATATGATGTTGGTCCAATAACAGATACTACTATTTTCTTTGAACTAATTTATCTAGGCATACCATCGGCCCAATTTTTCTTTAAAGCATTCAATTTGGATTCTCAAAAAGCCACTAAAAAAGAGATGGACAGAGGCAAAACAAGGTAAAGGTACAAAAACAGACCTTTTTTAGTAATTTTTCTTTGCCTCTCGTACAGTTGTTATATCATTTCTTACACTTTTTCAAGAATATTGATTAAATATTGATTAATTATGGAAGGTAAAGATGTTCCCACATGTAAATCCTGTGCCTTCTCTGTAAATCAGATGCATGCATTATTTACTCAACAATGATTTGATGTTAACATTTTTCATAGTGGTACTAAGAATGCTAAAGGAAAACAATATCATTCTTGGAAGGATCCAAAAAAGATGGGGGTACATCTTTACCTTCCACAACATCGGTTGCTACAACACTTTATTTAAATCATCAGTCAATACAAGACTTAGACTGTCAAACAACGCTTAGACCATTTAAGTGAAATGAATTATTGTCTTAGGCAACACTTGTCATGAAATAACTAATTCAGTGATGTCCTTCAGAGTATCTCGAATTACAAAAAAAGACCTTCCATATTTCAGCCTTTTTTGAAGCCTGGCAAGGTTCAGCATGTTGAATTATTGCATGCCATGACCTGAAATTGATTTATTTTTTTACAACAAATCATACCAGGAAAAGTCTCATCTCAAGGGGATTAATTAATGTGTAATCTCTTTAACAAATGTATCAAAGACGAGGAGAGTGCTTATGTCTAGTGCTTATAATTGTAAGTTGTTTACATGTTAAAGCCTGAGGTGGACTATGTAAATGTATACGATATAATTCCCGTGTAGAAAAGCACTGCTAAGTCTTTGATCCTTCTGAATGGCAAGATTGGTGAATGTACAGCATTGCTTTAGAGGCAACATCATCAGTGATATTTGCAGATTTATGCATGTAAAACTCCGTTATAAGAATTGCAGATTTACAATAAATGAAGGTTCATTTCCATACCTGGGAACGCTAAGATTTTCACCCTGTATTTCGGGGGTTTTACACCAATTGAAGGGCATTAAGAGCAATCTCTGGACCATAGAAAGTAGAGCCTGTACTTTCATATATTACTCTGATTTCATGTTATCTGATGCGTTTAGATGCGTTTCTCACTGGTTTATCACAGCACCCCTGCTTAAATACAGGTGTCAACATATAGAATATCAAAAAACAAAAACAAAATAAAACCAAAAAAAAATGTAAGAATCAGGATGGAGACTGATGCATATGTTAACAACTCACAATAAATACCTGCATATATTGAATGTCTAAAGATGTTCTCTCTCCACATAGAGGAACAGAATGTGACATCAAAAACTACCAGTCACATGACCTAGAAACTCTGCTTACCACAACAACCACCCTAACCAAATATAGACAAAGTGAGAATGTGACATGTACGCACTTTGTACAAAAATACACCAGATACATAAGAGTGATAAATTGTATAAATTATTCAAAGGCACAATAAGTGTGTCTTGGGCTAAATGGTGCTTTCCACGGTGTGATCTTCCATGTGTACAGGAGAATACTCCTCAATCAGAATGTAAGTAAATAGTATATACAAAGCAATCTAAGGAAAATATATGAACAGCAATAAGCTATATATTATATATATTATAATGGTAACATGCAACGTCTGTATGACATTTCATATTATATTAGATTTTTTTATTAGACTGTTACTAAAACCATCTGCTTGTCACTGTTTCTTAGTTACTACACTGTGATCTTTGTAATGGACCATAAGTCTCAGCTCATTTAGAAAACCCCCAATATGCAGATGTCTTGCTGGGGTAGAACAATATTTTATAGCTACCAAAGGTGTCCACTTTCTGAATGATAAGGCTCCATGTAACACCAGAGGTCTTCTACATTGTATTCTTCTTCAGATGTATTTTGGCTATAATAGTAGTAATGTGTTTTTAAGTAATGTTTTGACATGACACGGTGATAAGCTATGTGAAATACCACCAACACAAAAAAGAGCTAAACATTTTTTACCTTTATGTTCTCTTGGTGAATAATGAGTCTCTACCCTATATTAGATTGCATTTTAATAATATGGATCTTCAGCTCTCTGTGGCATAACACAGGTTAATCACCTCTACACATAAAAGCCTCATTTCAATTGCATTTAATGATCTGGTGTTGGAAAGATAAACCATTTCCATGGTAACAAAAAGTGTTTTGATTATTGACTGACTAAAATTACATGATAATTCTGCTTGCCACTTCAAAGTGTGTGATCTTTTCGAGACCTATGCAAATAGACCTTCCAGTGTTTAAATGTATTTGCAATTTACAATACATTATTCTTTTCTGTGAGGACCGCAATACATTTTCATAAAATCTTAAATTGACTGCAATGAACGGGTGCTGTCTTGTGCAATGTGGGCAAAATGTCTTCAGGGGCAATTTGAAATCTTAGTATAAAGAAGCTATCTCTAGAACCATCCCCTTAATGTCATGACACTTAACATAGCAATGGTGGGCTTTGAGAGGGGACATTTTTTAGAGATATAAGTTTGAAGAAGATTTTAAATATACTTCTGTTTGTGAACAAGCAAAATTCAAATGTATACTTCTTATCATCTCATATAATAACAAAAGAAACCCCTTAATAACGTAACACTTCCCTGAAACCTGACTCTAAATCCATGGACAGTTGTGTGTTAGAGGTGAACCTGATATCCTATTGTGTTTTGTGTTACATTGTGATAAATTAGCAATCCGACATGTCCCACTTCATTGTCTCCTTGATATAATTGGCAGAGTCCCTCAGATCAATAAGACCAGTTATTAGAGTATAAATTATTCATGAATTTCCTTGTTGTCGTCGAAAACCAGTGTTCACTAATATGCAACATCCCAAGCTCATAGAGCACTTTCTCCAGATGGATACAATAATAACTGGATTACTAGTATATAGAGAATACAGATTACAGCTAAAAGTGAGCCCTTTTGGAGGTTCACCTTAATATGCTCAGATTCTGCCTCTTTCCAGGATTTTTTTAATTAGGGTTCCATTTAAAATAGTCGCCATTACTATAGCAGGCTGTATAGGAATCTTCCATAACAGGCAAAGTATAACACAGATTTGCAGACAAGCATGAAGGGTGTGGGCAGAGTGTAGTGTGATGCACTATTTTGGGCAGTGACTGATTGAATTTTATATTACAACTGGGTGGGTGC
This sequence comes from Spea hammondii, assembly GCA_029215755.1. Lineage (NCBI taxonomy): Eukaryota > Metazoa > Chordata > Amphibia > Anura > Pelobatidae > Spea > Spea hammondii. The sequence continues at coordinate 82,887,039 of JARDYJ010000004.1, forward strand.
TTTATCTTATTTCCATTTTTTTAAATTTCTTAACATTTTAGTATGTTTATTATTATTATTATTATTAATTTTTTTCACATTTCTTACCAGTGCAACATGACTTGAGAAAATCATTTGTAATTAGAGAGTACCACTGATGTTATGGAGACATCACAGGGTTCCTTATTAATATTTCATTTGTCTCTTTGTTTTTAACTATTATTTATTTATTTATTTTTAATAAGGTGATGCTCTATTTCCCCCTCTTCTCTCTCTAATGTCACCGTATGCTTACCACAGAGTGTTCCGGAAGCAGGGCTCTGTAGCTCTGTTTCCTGATTATACTAGGTGTGATCAGTGGTGGTTGGGGGAGTGGGTTATCAGAGACACAAGCTCAATCTGTATAGACCATGGGGGCTGCCTAATATGATAACACAACAAGAAGGGAATGTCTGAACTGAAGTTCAGGCGTTGAAAAACTGTCCGTGTAAGAGCATGTTATGTACAGACCTGCTTTATACAGTCATCATGTCTATTTTCAATGAATGCAAAATATTCTGCAGATGCAAAATGAATAGCTAAGTGTATACATGGAAGGATTATGCATTTGTAGGTTTGTTTTTAATTAAAATAACTTGATTTTACAATTCCAAATAAATGCAGTTACTAGTAGATGTGCTGATGTTAACTGGTGAAGAAAACTGTCCAAAATTGGGCTTGTTGATGCCGTAGCAGATTATCCTTTATTCTTCCCTTGTAAAGGAATTTGCCAGACAAATTGACTGTCTTTTGAATGTGCTTTCACATTTTTGGGAATGCATTAAATTTAGTTTTTTGCCAATCGTATTATGTCATCCTGTTTTTATTCAAAAGCTAATAATGATAAAGGTCAGTGATGGAAGGTGAATTTATGTTGACAGCAGAAAACCGCCGTAGAATATTAAATATCTCTTAATCTTAATTATCATACAGATCGACCAATAAATAACCCATTACCAAGATTTTGATTTGACAGTTCCAGTCTATAAGGGGGCATAGCCAGACCCGTGAGCACGGCAAAGGGCAGAAATGTTCAGGGAGATGGAATGTATTCATATGCACTTCCAACTGTGTGAACGTTTGTCCATAATCATTTATGGCTTGCCCTCTGGAGCTCTTCCCTTTCCTTCTCCACAAGAGGCAAAAGAAGAACCTGGGCATGTTATGATGGCCAACTCCATTATAGTTGAATTGGGTGAGATCGAGGTAGGGAGTGAGCATGTAAAACATAATTTGCCAGTCCTGAAGAGGAAGAACTGACCGGCAATCAGCTCTAGTTTACTGAGCCTTTAGAGAAGTCTGGAGAATTCCAATTTATGCCCATAATCCCAATTTAAGAAACCTAAATTTATGAGAGGACCCATTTTGGTCAAAGCCTGACACAATGAATTGTCTATAGCACGGATATTCATTCATGCTTAAAAAATTAAGACCCAGGAATAGCAATAGAAAATAGTCCATGTTTCATTTGTACCGTTTTGGATAATCAAACAGGTTTTATGTTGCATAAAAGTGTTTACATGTGTTTACACAAGTGTAACAGGTTGTGTTCAGATGATCTTCTTGAATACAAGTGAATTTGAACTAGAAGTCCCACTAGATCTCTAGAGAACTAGATTTGTATCTTTGCTGCTTAACATTACTAAAGAATAGTAACATTTATATTTATTGCATTTGACACTGGAAATGCATCTCTGTAGGATCAGCTCCCGAAAATCTTTGCACCAGAACTGAAGTATCTGAAACATCCAGAACACTGGGTACTGGAAAATGGTAGACGGCGTGGAGGGTGTGTGTCAATTGAATGATAGGACTGACAACGTTCATTTATCTCCTTTTATCCAGCAGCACCATGATGACATCATTATATATTTTCTTTTAGTACTAAATGTGCTTTACAAACTGAATTCCAATTTCTGTTACATATATAAATGTGGCTGTTTATCCAAGTTCTGTTAATGACATTTGAGTTACAGTTCTTTCCGAGCATATTTTTGTCCTTGATATTCCATTTCTACCTGTTTTTTTTTCCAAATACCACTTTGGACCTTCACATGGCTACGCACCAAATATGTAATGCTTATACTATTAAACAGTAACAATTATATTACTAGCAACCAGATTATTTTTGAGCTTTCTGTGACCTGTCTGTAATAATGGTTGTATTAAGGAATACCTTTGATTCTTCTTTAAAAGTAATGAAGCATCAGATTGGACCAACTGATCTGTGATTTAACCTCACAACTGATCTGTGAGATTATTTTGCACCGCAGAGCAAGGAGCCTGAAGAACCTCCTACAAGAATATCTTCACTGAAGCACGGTGGAGCACTGATTTCCACGCAAAGAAGCATATCACATTATATATCCCGCTCAATCTTTGACTATACTTCCTAAAACACATAACTCAATTAAGCTACTGGAGAGCTATGTTGGCTACCATTGATCTACACCGAATATATTTGGTTCAATAAATGCTACATGTTTAAATTTAATGTAAGAAAGTTTTACATTACCGAGAGGGTGGTAGATAAGTAGAACAGCCTCCCATGACTGGTGGTACAAGCTAATACAGGGAAGGAATTTTAACATTCATGGGATATGGCACAAAGCAATCCTGACTGTGTGATGAAGTCAACGACCAATTAAGTCTGAGTCTTTACTTCAGCAAAAATGGGCAGAGTAGATGAGCCAAATGGTTTTCATCTGCCATCAAATTCTATGTTTTTATTTTACCAGGATATTATTGATGTAACTATCATCATGTATTTGGGTGGGATGTTAGGCTGGAAGCAGTGTTAGCCATCTGACTATTCCAACTAATAGACCAGTACCGATATCTATTTGTCATAGATAGTCTGTGCATATAACACTGTATCTTTACAAAGGGCTAAGCATGCTTTTAGTGGAATACATACAAAGACAGTAGTATTCCAGATATATTTAAATACAAACTGCATTCTTCTTAAAACATGTGTTTTTGTTGTCCTTGGAGATAAGCGGCTACTGTTGCATTGCCCTTGGGAAAATGGGACAGCCTTGTTTATCTTTATCCTGTACTTGTTCTTTATCTGTACTGCATGTACACTATGATAGTTTAAAGTGATGATAGAAAAATCAGTAATTCAGCAATGGCCTTTTTGAAAGAAAAAAAAACTCTATTAAGCTTGTGGCTTGAAAATACACTGTTCCATCCAATTTACTCAATATTATACGTTTTAACTAATTTGTGAATTCAACACTTAACATTTGTGAATTCATCCATGTTACTTGTGAATTTCTAGAAATAATTATTTGATCATGTAATTGATTGCCCCATGGATTTTGGTTCCAGTGAATGCTTGCGTTAGCCCATAGTCAGGAGCCACAAGATATACAGTGATGTATTTTAATATTTTCATTTTTCTTTGTCTTAAATGTTTAGACATTGTGATAAATTATAAATATTATCAAAGAAAAAGTATTAAAAGCGTAACTTGCCTAACATGCTCAAGAACAAGGTTTGAACAGGTGGAACATCTTCTGGAAATGATAAAATACAAATATACCACCCTGTGTCTACTCCAGATATGGTAGTCGGTGAGCTACCTGTTTGATACCCTTGTGCTTAGAAAACATGCTTATGCTTCAATCATCTGTGCATGAGCATGCGTGCGGAAAAGAACACCCAGTGATTTCAAAGCAAACTGCTTCCTGCTAGTGATTGGCTTCTTCATGCAACCAATCAGTGTCTAGAATCATTGGACAATGGAAGAGACAGAGAGCTGAAGATTCTCCATTAGATATTTTCTTTATTTATTTACATATTTGCATATTAAAATGATATCACAAATTATTTTAATATGCACTCTTCTTTTGTGAGGTTGTTTGGGATGTTAAACTGCTTCTTTCAAAATGAAAAAAGTAAATTAGCTGCATAGTGCAGCAAAGTAAATCAGTAATACATAATGCTTGTGTGGAATTGTTTCTAAAATGGTTAGTTAACAATTTTTTGTGCAACATCTATTCTCAATGAAATGTCATTATAATGGATGCACTTATAGAAATATAGTTTGCTGCCTCTGCTGTGTAACCTTGATACATAACCTCTATTTCTCCCAAAAGTAACTTTTCATTTATGTTATCATTAATTTTCTCTATACACCTATTAACGTTTTTTTTTTTTGTATATAGCTAAACGAGGCTATAAATGTGGAAGCGGAATCCTCTTATGGTGAATATTAATCAAGACAAGTGAATAAGATCTTAGTTTCTCCGTGAAATACATACCTTCATTATTTCATTTGAAACTAATTTTTGAATTTCATGGTACAGTGGTTCATAATGAAATTCATAAAGACTAGAACTCTTTCCAGATCATAATTATTCATCCCCTGATAATTTTATAACAACCAATATCAAGCCAGAGGGTTGAACAATGAAAGATTGATGGATAATGTTGGGCTTCGGACCCCATCATTATGGTGTGGCACTGGCTCTTTATATCATACTATACTATATAGAAGAATGTCACCGGAACAGAATAAAATGACACCTATTAAACAATTACCATTGATCATTAGTGTATAAGTTATTACAATAATATATGAGGATTGCTTAGTGATCATGTTTCTTTGTCTATGCATATAAATTATATAAAGCAACAATGATCAAATAATCGTGGATCTTGCAAACCTGTGCAACAAGTGCAGAAGCTGCTACTGCTCCTCTTGATTATACGATTTAGCCATATTTACATATCATAATTGTTTTAAAAAATGCTTATTAGGTAGTATCAATTCCATATGTCACCCACCATCCATCAGAATGAAATGTATGCTTCACTCCTATCACTGTTAAGCATGGATCATTTCAGAGGTTTGGGAATGGTCAGCGTATCATTAATTATGACTAGCTTGTTCTGTTTATACTAGACCTGCTGATAATATTAGGTATATTCACACCCAAATCCAGAGTTCTGTTCTTTGGTATATATTGTCCCAGGTAGGAACTTGGGCTGTTGATCACATGATTGCGGACATTGACATTGCTTATTTGCATTGCACGAAAACACTTTGGGGCTATGAAAGCCAATCCTTTTTATCATCAAGTGGGGAGTATTTCCTCCGATCTCTGTAAATAATCTGTTCTTTTCATACATACCCAAAGCTGTCTACACCTCCCTAAAGTTAGCCCAACCACTCATGACGTCGCTCTATCCCATCCCAGAGAGACTTCCCAACATTACCAGCAGCCAAAATCAGATGTGGCAAGGCTAGGGCTTTAAGAGCTTTATGTTTGCATCCACCTTGCAACCTATTGAGACAGAATGCTGGAATATGACATCATATACCAGAGCTCCTCTTTAGTATAGTTGATAAAGATGACACTTCTGTTTTCAAGAAAACATGTCACTTGATAATTGTATTTTACAGACATTTAAACCAATATATATTTACCCATAAAATAAAATGTAAAAGAATATTTCTGCTTTTTAGTCACTGTGAAATAAAATGAATACTGGTCTCTTGTTTTCAGCTCCAAAAAACATTAATTCAAAATAGCTAAGATTGTCACTGATGCAGAAGTATTTTCATGCCCAGTGAGCAAGAGACTCAAACCTCCCATACTGTTCCTCCATGGAAGCAGAACCCACCACTGCTAAATCTTGTGTTTCGAATTTGCTGTGAGCATTTTTTGGGGCAATTTTGTATTTCCAGACAATTTGAATGAAAAGTAATAAAAAATGTCAGCTTTGTTATATCCAGATTCTCAATGGAGAGGTTGACCTCTATTAAGGGGTTAACTATACAGAGTCACCATGGGCCTTTCCAGTATCACTTTAATTCTCTATTATATCTAATGCAGTTTAAATGGATGTGACAGGTATATTAGCGGTTATATTTTAGTGGTTATATTTATACACAGAAAAAGGTTTATCATATATCATATAATACATTAAAAATAAGAATTTGGTGACGCTTTGTGACCATATGTAAAATTGTCAGCAAGTACGGCAAAGTTTTAAATTGCTAGATTTCAGTTGGTGATTTGTTTTCTTCGCTGACCCCTGAGTCTGGATTGCGTGTATATTTGTAAGGAGACACAGTGGATTGGACACCTATATTTATCAAGCAATTTGTTTGGAAGGTTTGTGATAACACAATAGGATTGTATAAATTATTATTTTATATACACACCTCTTTTTTCTTTCCTCCAAGCTGTACATGTTCAGATTCTTGAATCTTTCTTAATCTTTCATGCTCCTGGTAATGGTATCGCCAACAAGGTTTTACCAGTGATCTGCAACAAGGTTTTACCAGTGATCTGTGGCATCACCACCTCATACTAATGCCTCCCACTATACAACCTAGTATCCTGTGTGTACTCGCTGTTGCATTGAAACACCACCTGCCTACTTACCAGAAATTACTATTTCCAAGAGCCCTGGTTCTGCAGTCACTCATAGTATACTACCATTGATACTGTAGTTTGCTTGTACTTGTTCTGGTTCCAAGTACATTATTTTATACTTATCAACATTAAACTGCAGTTGCCATACTCTTGCCAGTTTTTCAAATGTGTCCCCTTTTTCAAGATCCCTGTTTGTGCTTCTTCTTTGCTCTCTTCAATCACAACTTTTTACACATAAAATATTTTATTCTGTTTTTCATTTTTATATGCATCTTTTCTTCCTGCTTTTTGTGGCGTGTTGGTCTAAATGTAAATCATGGTGAGAGCAGATGGTAAATTAGACCAGGAAAACAGCAGTACGTCGTATTACTGCATAATCAATGCAGGAATTTAACAGCACCTACAGAATAAATAGAGCATGGAGAAGGAGGATGCTGGAATAGCCAAGTGAATTTATTACTGCGCTCATCTCTCCAGCTCTTGTTGAAACAGGTTCTGCACAAAAGCAATTTGACTATTCCTTAAATTAAATTGTTTGTCTATATACTAAGATAAAGACAATACTCTTTTTATTAAAGTCTGTGTAAGGTCCACAGGGGCAAGGGCACACAAATACAGATAAATTAACTTCTGTATGGTGCAGTTATCTTATTTATAAACTAATTTTACATTCACAGAAAAATAAAAATCAATTGTTACCCAGTGATCTTAAATACCTATGCAAAGAATAATCTTGCACACCCCCTATAGCTGCAGACATAGTCACACATAGTCTGCAGAGATACTTATTTTAAGAGCCCCCCCCAGCTGTAAACAAACTCCCTGAATCCCCTTCCAGATTGCAGGCATACTCCAACCACCCATGGCTGCAAGCATACTCATTCTGGTATACTTGCCCTGCACCCCCCCCCACCTAGGCACAGGCTTACTCTGCACCCCAGCCTCTTTGGTTTAGGAATACCCCCTTTGGTGCTGGCATACTAGCTGCACATACGCCTTACCTTCTTGCTCTGTGCTCCCTTACAATATCTCCATCTCATGCATAAAACATGAAGTAAAGAATTTAAAAAGTAGTCTTTTCACTTTAGTAACCAATACAATGGTCCAATTAGCAAGAACATTCCACTGGTTGCCACATAACATTCTGCAGTGCCCTCTGTCACGGTCAGGACTACTTGCCAAGCCGTGACTGTGTGGAGGGCGTGGGCATGAAGGGGTTAATAGCACCAGGCCTCTGGATTTACTAACTTGACCCCTTAACAAGGCATAAGCTATACCAAATTAACCCCCAAATCCTGCCTGTATCCCCCCAGGTAGTCTGCCACCACTCACGATTTTGATACCGGATTCGTGAGAAATCCGAATTAGAACCTTTATCTCTATATATATATATCAACCCACCCCGGGCAACTAACATATATATATATATATCCTGTAAAACTTAATAACAATATGGTAACGTGTTATCCTCTCTTAGGGTTTGTGGATATCGATACTAGAGCCCAAAGACAGACTTGGATTATGAATATTTTAATAACAAAAAGACAAAGATTACACAGTGCCAGAATTACAAAAACAAGACATACAAAAGAAAAATAAAACAGCAAACAGTTCTTAAAAACAAAGGACTTAAACACAGGACCCTCACTCACGAGTTTCTCCAATAAGTAGGCCTGTGGGAACTCCTTAAGTCCAGATGGTTTCTTACGATGTTGTTCCGATCAGAGTATATCATGGAGTTCTGCTTTGAGGTCGCTGCTTTGTCCCTAAATCAGACTTTTGCAAGCAAACGCCCCTCTGACCACATGACTGATTATATGACACCATCCCCAAGAATCGGGTCCCATCTTTGATGTGCCAATAAATTATGGTGGGGTAAAGGTGATGGAAACCCCCCACTTAAGATAGGAATGGAATTCCTATAACTCAGGGTCCTTATCTGTTAGGCCATGAATCACCACAGGGGTCCTTTGGGAAGATGACACCTCTAGCCAGAACAGATAAGGAGGGCATTCACAAAGAAACACATTAAATCAACCTCAGATTAACTCATTGAATGCTTAAACAAAGAAACTAACCACCTCTGCTGGGTTACCCTTCCATGCTTCCACTACGTTATATGAGTTAATCATGACACCCTCCCCTGCACAACATCATATCGCAGCCATAGCACCTCCCTCCCCTGGATCGCAGCACCTCCCTCACCCCACACACAACACTATCTGGCAGCCCCTCTCTTCCTGTCACACCAAAGCCTTGTTGTTCTGTCTGGATGGGGCCTGCAGAAAAAGTCCAAAGATAATGCACTTAGTTTTAAGCCCCGCCCAGTGCAACTAACAACACGCACAATTGGCATTTCTAGTATTTGTATAGAGATAGTTTTCTGGAATTTGCAGAGCACATAAAGGAAGAAATAGATTTGAAAAACTGGTGCAGTAAATACAAAAAGCAGCATTGGCCTATCTTACAATGTACATGAAGAAAGCATTTGGATTGCTCTTAAGGTGCAGGTTGAGGTATGCCTTTCCATGGAACAAAATATGTGCTACCGTGTCATTGCATTTTAAATGATGAATATAAGCTAAGTTACTGACCGCTACATGAGGATTGTGATTGGCTGCATCAGGTTTAGTGCTGGCTGTCCGGAACCATCACATTGCTTACTTTTTTGTATTCTATTTTGGATGGGCTGGGGTCCAAATACGGTAGTCTGGTGAGCTCATGATGACCTAGGATGGTGCCTAATTCTTCAATATATAGAACAGAGTACATGGCTTTGTTTCTAGAGCCTGAGTGATGTAGTAATTACACTCATCACTTGTAATCTATTTTCAGAAGTGTTAATGGTGTCATAGTGCAGACGTAGGCTGAGTCACAACACACTAAAAATAAAAAGGAAAGAATAGAATCAGCTCTCTTCTAATCCTTATGATAATATGTTATTTTTTATTTTACCTACATTGATGGCGGTCTGGCATTTTTCAGATAGAGCTTCACCCTCCTGAATTTAGAAACATTGAATTTGATGACAAATAAAAAACCATCAGCTCATCTAATCCTTTGTTTCAGATTTTAACTTAAATTTAAACACAGAGATCTAGTGGAAAAATAAAACGGTAATATCTCAGGGATGGCCTGCTTCACTAGGACTGGATTAGCCCGTTAGGTGACTGGCCTCCCTAGTATGTCGCATTTTTTAAGGGCTGGTTGGGATCAAAATATCAAAGATCTCCCTTGAAACTGGTCAATTTATACTGTGTATAACCTCTGTAGCATTGTCAGCTTGAAATAATGAAAGAGCTGAGTTATGACATCATATCTTGGCACTCTGCATAAAGAGGACTCTCTTTATCAGTCTTTATCAGTCGTGCACACTTAAAGGGCTAACATGCAAATATACTTTATTAGATGTTTGACATTTCTTTTATTGTATACACCTCATGTTTCCCTTTTTATGTTTTGAAACCATATTTGCACATAATTGGGGATTCAAAGATGATGTAGGTGCAAAGGCTAGAAGTGCAATTGTGGCAATGTAGTGACAAAATTCTGTGGCAATTATTTGTTAATTCAGGGGGGTTCTCTAGCATTATTTTTTTAGTTATGGGTGAGGACATGCACGTTGAAATTGAACATGCATGTTCTTGTCTGTAACTCACAAAATGTAAAGTCACAGGCACTCTCTTGCCCTCTCAAACAATTCATAATTTAATGAATGAGAGCTTAACTCAACACCCCTAGGTTCCCAGAGTCATATCAGCTTCTGGAAAGAAATTGTAGCCCAAGGTGCATTGCCACCAAGTGACTCATCTGTGTCCCTCATCTTGCAGCTTCTGGGGCAACTGCCAGTCTTGCTCTGCTTGAGTTACAGCCCTAGACTTATCTGCCAAACAGAGATAACAGTTAAGCATTGAGTAAAAATATATTATTTTATCATAATTTTTAAAATAAAAGATAAGTATAAAAGATAAGTATAAAAAAAATGTCAGCATTGGCCAAAATGTATGTTTATAGTAGAACCACAACCACTGAACCCCAAGCAAACCACCAAACCTCTGGAAAAAAAAGTCTCCATACAGCCTGCAACATATTCCTACAAATATTGTAGGAATCCATTTTTATGATTAAGGGTCTTTGTCCACAAGTACATTTAACTTTATTAATCCACACAGCTAAACATATAAAACTGTATCAACAGTGCTGTTCTACTTTCTGTTTTGAAAGTAACACTCTTGTACTTTCTGGATGTTCTGGACTATTTAAAAAAAATTATGCTAAGTACATGCATGAAAATATCCCTCAAAGGGTATCTGACAAGAAATCTGCAAACTGCCTTACCACTTATTCCTCATAATCAAGCAATCAATGAAATATCAACACAAGAGAAATGTAATTTTGGACATTCAATAATTAGCCTGTTTAGAAATATTTGCGTAAATTAATATTCTTTGCTAGAAGATGGAAGTAGTTTATTGATCTGGGTATTGACTTTGTAAGTGTTGGTCACAACTGGCATTTCAGTCCGCTACTCTAGATGTCACTGTATCGTAGGCTGTATCTCTTGCCAATTAAGAGATATGTTTATTGCTACATTTTACTTGTCTTACATAACTAAATTATCTCCAATATCTTTTTTATTTGCAAACACTTTAGGTAATCTAGCAATAGTGTCTGGCCCTTCACTCCCCTTTCCCTTTCAGTACAGATGGATGAAAAAAATCCATTACATTTATTTATATAGTGCCAGCAGATTCCATAGCACTGTTTAAAAAAAGTCAGTAAAATAATTTAAATTTATACTATTATTACAATGACAAGCTGGCATAAAAAGCTCTTGTGAACAATCTAGTCAGTGGTTGAGGGGAAGTGAAACAGTAGGAGAGGACTGCTTAAATAGGGATGAGTTGATTGAGCCAGGAAGATCTGTGGAGGTTCTTGGTTGTTCAGGATGCTGGCTGAGGGTTTGGAAGAAAGGTCTTATGCTTCTTGAAAAAAGTAGGTTGTCAGAGAGCTTTTGAAATTTGCATGCAAGAGAGGAAGTCTAATGGAACGAGGATATTCCAGAGAAGGGATACAGTGCATGTGAAATCCTGAATCCCGGGGTGGGAAGAGGATGGTAGAAGAGAGGTGCAGGTCATGAGAGGAAATGAAGAGGGCGGTTAAGGGTTAGGTGGGGTGAAAACCATAAATGCAGTAAAAAGGAGAGGCTTGGGTACATCCTTATAGGGAGTTCATTTAGAAAGGCCCTTAAATACTGCTCGAGGTTTTGGTAAGTATGTTCACTGCTCAGTTTATGGGTGGTACGCTGTGGAGAATGACAAACGGATACCCTTTTTTTGTAGAAAGTTCTCCAAAAACAGGAAATTAACACTCCGGTTAGAGATTATTTTTTTTGGGAAGACCATGTATCTCTTCAATAAAAATGCAGGCCAGTTCTTTAGCAGGTAATATGTGGGATGGCACAAAATGTACCATTTTGGAGAATCTTGGAAAAGTGGTCTACGACCGTCAATATGGCGGAGAATTGGTGGGAAAAAGGGAGGTCCACGACAAAGTCCATAGATATGTAGGTCCAGAGATGTCTGGCAAAAGTTGACCAGAAGGGAGTGCTTTGCATGGCTTGAGGCACATGTGTGACATGACTGACTTTTCTCCAAAAGGCCACCAAAATGTTTGCCTCAAGGAAAAAGTAAGTACATATTTTCTCGCATGTTCAGATACTTTGGAGGAATAGTGTAAGGTGAGTATCTTGTCCCTGTAGTCTGGAGGCACAAAATCTTTCCCAGCTGGGATACCAGTAGGAGTAGCAGCTTGAGCTTCTCAAATACAAAGTAGATAGTAGGAGATCGTAACCGTTACTCCTTAGCAGTTCTGCAAAAAATACAGGGACGTGCATGGGCTTTGGTTTTTTGGATCCGTGGCGGTAAGAGATTATGAAATTGACAGAAAGAGGGCCCATTGAGTTTGATGGGGATTAAGTCTTTTGGCATCACTTTATGTACTGGAGATTTTTGTGGTCAGTGAGAATGGTAAATGGAATATTTACCACCTTCTAATAAATGTCTCCATTCAGTCAGAGCAATGATGGCAATTAGGTCATACTGAGGCTTAGAGTGAGTAGGATAATAGATAAGGTTACCTACGTATGCAAGGAGACATGGTGTTGCAGGTCCTGCAGTTTCCCTCTGATGTAACTCATCTGTCCACTTATGAAGAGTTTTCTTGGGAGGAGGCCACTGCAGCTACATTTCAAAGTTAGCTTGTTTTCAAGTGAGTCCCAAGGATTTATAGGGCTACCACACAAGTTTTCAGACAGAATAATTACAATTGCAATTAAACTAGACAAGAGGGCACTAAAGTTACCCCGGTGTGGAGATAGAAAGGATAAAGGCATACCAGTGGTTAACAAGGGGTTAAGCAGTAAATTAGGGCTTCAGGGTAGATCAGATGCAGGGATCAAATAAATATACCTATAAGAGAGGAAGCTATGGTGGAGATTAGTGATTATGAGATGGATAAATTGAGAAAACAGTGTAAGTCAACATATGAAGAGTCCACTTAGGATGACACCACTGAATCTACAAGAAAAGAATAAACAGTATAACTATACTCACTAGTTAGTGGTTTAACCTGTAAGCGCTTACTGCTCAGTCTTGCATACACATGCTTGTCTAAACAGATCAAATATCTGGATTGCCAATGTAGATCCATTAATTTAGTTATTATATTTGAATAAGCTAGACACTACTTGGATAGTAGATTACATTTTCATATGTATTTTTTTTACTTAATACCTCCTTTTTATTTATTTAAATGTCTTTTTAAAGATAAATGTGATATATTATCGCATATACCCATATGCACATATGCAAAATATTTGTAACATGAAAAGATGACAATGATCAGAGTTTTAAATATGCATGTAAACAGATTTGTCTTGTATCAGTTTCCGTTTGTATCAATGGCATCTGGACACATTTTTATCTAGTTTGTCTAGTTTAGTAGTGTCTAGTAATAGAAAGCCAGATTGGAAAGCCAATAGTCAGAAATAATATGATTAGATACATATTTAGTAGTATGCTGGGCAAGGATTTAGCTCATTTTAAAATAAAAAATGCGCCAACATTGCAAGAGTTGTTTTTAAATCCAATTTTACGTTGCAAACACTGCTCGTGTTATTTTTAAAATAACATTTTACTGCATCCCCCCCTCCAATTGATTTCTGGTACATTAGCCATTAGCTCACTACAGTGCATCAATGTAAAGTACAAGAGGGCTTTCAGCAATTATGATTAGGGTTTCATGCCAGAATTGTGTCTTCATTGGGGAAACCATCTTCTACATAACATTGATCCATTATGGAATTTGTAATTTTAAAATTCTATATAAATTAAACACAGGCTACTCTTGTACTATGCACAGTACCCTAATTTGTATGTATTTGTATGTTTGTTAAAGTGCCTTGAGACTCATCTGTGTGTGCTGTGTGTTTGTTTCACCTTTTTTTTAAGTCTCTTTAAGTTAAATACATATAAACACATTTGCATTACAATGCCCCCTGGTTGCTAGCCCACATTTTTTCTCTCCCTTCCCATCTAGTAAATGCTCTCTGCTAAAAATGGAGGAGGGGACCAATATTGGCAGGGCTGGAAGGAGGTATAATATTCTTGGCAAAATATTAATTTTGAAGACTGACACTCTGTTGAACCAGGTCACGTGTGGGAAAGACCATTTGGACAAGTGTTGAACTACACACATGGGGACAAAATTATCTAAGTAGAAGTAATCTATGCTACCACCAAAGGCAAATGTAAACATTCCTGATTTACTAAAGTTAATATTTACATTGGAAAGTTTACTAAATCTCTAATCTAAGTCATTCAAAATTGTGGGAGCATAAGGCGGGATGGAGTAACTGTGGTGTTTTAATATTGAAGAGCTCAGATAGAAGGCCATCAACTTTTACTGACACTGTAGGCATATCATATAAGGCCCTTATCCATCTGGGCAAATGCCTCGGCATCCCATGAAGGAAAGATTGTCCCCTGTCCAGCTTTCCTTTGCCTATAGAAAAGGCAGTTTTGTTGTATTGTCTGTGGCCTCACAGGGCAGTATAAACCCAACTTGCTCTGGGTATGCCAAACCTGGTATCGTGGAGTTTGCCTGCAAGGAATTTAAAAAACAGCTTCAGATATGTATTCAAGAGAAAGATCAGTCTATAACTCAGACAGCTCAAGATTTTTCCATTTGTTTAGAATGAGAGGAACATGTGCAGCAAGGGAATCTAACCTATTGAAACCTAGTAAAGTGTTAAGAGTATTGACTGATTGGGTTAGTAGGGTTTTATTGCAGCCTTCAATTCCTCAACAGTTATTGGCTCTTCCAGTGTGCTGGCCATATTGCTCACAAGTTTATTGCGGAAAAACCTATTAATTTCTCTTGCCCATGCTCCCCTTTCTAATCTTTGGGACCCCCATTGAATAATGTGAGAAAAATAGCAGTACAGGTCAATTAAGGTTGAAGGGTCTTCTGTATCAGAATGTAAGGTGACTATTAGAATCCCAGAATCTTTTCTTTTCATTTTTTTTTTTTAATCCATGCTTTTTTATTGCAACTACATTTCAATGACTCAGATCGTCCATAAGAACAGTTTTTGTCAGATATTTTTGGTCTATAATGGTTCTGCTAGAATGTAAAAATAGAAAACACGAGAAACCTTGAATGCCTCACAAGACATCTTCTAGTAACATGAAAATTATTTTAGTTATTTAGAAATCAATGTTACAATAATAAGGATACACATATTTGATTTGATTACCTAAATGTTCTCATGGGTGTTAAAAAAAGTAATTGAACAATGCTTTATGGTACAAGTTTGTTTAATGCATAGTTTATGACTTGCAAATGCAGTTTATGCCCACAAAACCACACCGTGCTCCTTTAAAATTTCTCTAATACTGCATTCACTAGTATCTGCTTTCTATGGGCGGAAACAGTTTGAATAAATACAGAACTGCTCTCTAAAATTCTGCAATCTGGTGAAAGAATTATTAAAAAGCCATTTTGTCAGACTTAAATTCATTAGAAACATGTCCTTATAGTTGCGTGGGAAGCATTAGGAATTCAGAGTCTTTACATGTTTTCGTAACTGCTTAAATACCATAACCTACAGTGTGCTAACAAGTAACTTCAATTATTTTTCATGGGGTTTTAATTAGTACTTTGATTGCATATGAGGTGCAATTAATGTATCTCTGTGTTTTCCTCTACACCTGGCAGGGAATTCACATGAGACCATGAAAAGATTTTCAATGTATGTCAGAACGCTTAGAAATAAAACACAAACTGGCTTGTCATCTCAGCTTTGGGAAATGTAATTTTAGAGAAGAGTTTGGCAACAGGTATGGATCATTTTATTATGACTTTGATGTGCACTAAGCAATTAATTGTTTCATCTTTGTTTCCCCTGCTGAAGTTGTTCTAAAGTAGATAAGTCACATAGTTCGTAAATACAATCTCTTATCTATAAAATGTTTGGAGAATTAATAATACAGTAGCACATTTATTTAGGCAAAGAAGCAAGTAACATGAGATTTCTGGAGGCACATGCAGAGTATTAAAAAGTTAAAGTCCACAGAAGTTTGTAGACTAGGCTGAAATCCCTCCACCTTTAGAGCATTGGCAGCCAAAGATTCTTCCCTACAAATATGCAACCCGGAGTGTATTTTTGGGGGTTACTAACCTAGACCTGGGCTAGGCCAGCTTCCCAGCAACCCCCCAGGGACCATCTCATGCTGAGCATCCTCTTTTCTGAGCGCTGGTATATGAGGCATCATCCTGGTGCTCAGCCCCTGAAGGAGTTTCATGGAGCCTGTCTTGGGTGGTCATGCAAATAGGTCAGTTACAAGAGAAATGAAAGACCCCTTGCAAGTAGAAGGTGGTTAAGCGATTTGCTTGCAGTAATGTGATATGAGGGCTGCTGACCCCCAGACCTGCCGCCCTAGGCTTAGGGCGGTATACACAGCTGCAAGTCCCAGAACTGTTCTTTACATATAACCCCTCTTGGATATATTCCACAGCAACTAACCACTTGTTAGTTGGCCTCATCGTTGATATTGGCTCTTAGTGGTAATATATTTATAGCTAGCCCGAACTGACACCACACCGTTTCCTACTGACAGAGGCAGAGAAATCTGCAGTGGTCCCCCTGTATATCCCTTCCGGTCCAGCAATGTTGTATTATCATTTCTTCCAGTATAATTCAAATACTTACGAAGACTTGACTTATTTTTACTTACATTGCAGTTTTATTCACTCCTTATTAGGTCTTACATTTTTTTTTCTACTATTAGCAACAGAGAATATTGAAACAGTAAAACAGTACCTTTGATGTGTATTTCCTCTGATCGTCCCTTCAACCCATGTCTCTAACAGGGCTTTTTGTCTCTTATGTCCTCTTTTGATGATTTGCAAAGCTCTATACAGGCAGTAAAGGTATAATACTAAAGCAGTCTTTTATATCTTCAGTCTAAAGTCAAAAGACATTTTTTTTACATGCTCACTTATAACTTATTTTTTTTTAAGCCAGACATAATTGAGGGAGGATAGACTGGCTATAGATGCCATCATGTTTTTCCATTCAAAAATGGCAATAATGGAAACTAATCATAATTGATTTAGAAAGCAATTAAGTATCAAGGGTTAAACTTGGCTTTGGACTCCCCATCACCGGTTTTTAATTTAAAAAGGTAGAGTGAAAAACATTGTAAAAGCACATTTTCAAGGTTACACACGCTCCTATTAGTCAGTCTGGAGGATTCAAATCCATCTCTCTGTTGAGCTTGTGATTAGCTAACTAGAACATCAAGATATTTCAGTAGCTATTTATTTCAATGTCAACATATACAGAAGCGTTAGAAGTGTAGCACTATCATGTCAACATCTTCTAAACTAAGTAATGTATCATTGTGTATCACAAAGCATCTTCTATATCTGTATCTCTGTACATTTTTCAAGGTTAAAGTATTTATTTTGTTTCACAAATCTTATAGAGAAGAATTATTATTGTCCCCGTTTTTTTAGTTGGTAGATAAAGAATGATTCATATGAAATTGAACAATAATAATGTATTTACTTTGTGTAACAGAGAATCCAGTTAATGGAAAAGCACCCTTTTAGTTTCAGGCAAGGACATGTATACTTTGGGGTTTCTTTGTCAGTTAGACGTTTAGTTCATTTAGATGGAGTATAAAAGAAATCGTATTATTCTGTTAGACCGCATTACATAGTAAGACAGCACAGGCTGCTTTAAAAAGATTACAAAAAGTAGGGCATTATGAAATGTTTTACATTACTAAATCATCATCTCTTAACCTACAAATGAAAAATTCATAGGGAATTCAGCAAGCATTGGCAGCACCCATCCTGAAATAAAGTGGTAAAGTTAGAAGCAAAATAATGTTTGTCCGTAAAGAAATGTGTAATAAAAGTAGAGTGATTCCTTGCATGGGAAAGAAAGATTGGCTGGAGAAACATATAGACAAGATATTTTCCAAGAGCTAACAAGTCTGCATTAAAAGTCTACCACTGTACCAGTAAATCTTCAAAACTTCATGCTAACATCAAACAAACCTTCTAAATTGCACCAAATTGCGAACTTGGTCAGTTGGTTGGATAGTGGCGTTGTGAACAGTAATAGTGTCAGGAGTTTTGGACGGAGGGGATGGTGGGATAACCATAAGCTCAGTCTTTGAGCTGTTAAGCGTATTGGGATGGCATCCATGATGCATTTCCATCTGGTGAAGTTTACATGAAGTTTTCAGTTAGCTTTTATTATAATGACTCTTCTTCAGCTCATATTACCATTACATCCTGTAACAAGAAATAATGGCTTAAAGATAAGTGAGTATACATTGTCTCTAAACAACAGATGCTAATTGAAGACTATTCGTCATCACTGCATTTCTATATATAATGTGCTTAATGAGTTTATTTAATCAAAGAACATTTTTTGCACAATGGATAGTTTCTCAGCACAGATTGACAGACATCTTTTTTTGCAACAGCGAACATCTGATTGTAATGCCCCAAAGACCTTCTTTCATATGAACATGTACTGACTGAGGTTTTTGCCATGGCACATTGGATTGTAAGACATTGTAAAACAACTCCTATACATCAAGGAAGCAGTTAAGCATGTGCTGTATAAACTGTTCTTTTGTTGTCACTTTTTTCCTTTTTTTTGTCTGAAATTTAAAGTTGAACTAGTACTCAGCCAACAAAATTACTCCCAGTTTGTGTCAGCAAAAATTACTTTGATTTCCTGCATTTCCTAGACAAATTCCTCTGGAATATACAGACAGTTGTTTTATCATTTAAAGTGTGTATCCTATTATCTATGGTGTGTCTAAATCTGTACAATCCAAATAAGCAGATGTATTCTTTGTTTTAGTGCTAATCGACCCCCTGTCCTACATTTACCCATTAGAAAATGAGGGGTGTCTGATCAGATCATTGGATTTAAAAAAAAAAAAATGTTTTTACCAGTTTATCAATGATCATGATAGTCCAGCAGTGAGATTTATGTGCCAATAGACATTAGTCGCTAATTTAGACATCAACTGATTTGGCTTCCAGTAACTCATGTCCCGTATTAACAACAGCTTGTCTGCTATTTGTTCTTGGATCTCAAAACGCTACCTGAATCATAATCTTTCCAAAACTAAACACTGAATCTTTCCTTCTTCCATTTCCACCTCAGTACTTGAATTTACAGTCTTCATTAACAATATTAACAATGTTTTACTCAGCCCAATCCTTCACCATACATGTTCAGACCCTCGCCAGATCCTGCTGCTTGCACCTAAAAAAACATTTATCACGTCTGCCCTTTCCTGGAATTAACTCCCACCTAATTTCCAGTTTTCACTCTCCCTCTCAATATTCAAGAAAAACCTCAAAACCCACTCCCATCACTTTATACTGAGCCAAACACAGACAGTGGTACAGCATAACTCACATCACTATATACAGAGCCAGTGTAAGGAACTGGGTCCATGCTGATGACTGAAAGGACCCAGCGCTCCCAAAGATGGAGTTCAGGAGTAGCGGTAGCGGAGAGATGGACAGGGCCTGATGCAGGGTGACCGCACTCCCCTGGGTGTTGAGTATCTAGGGTTGTGCAGCCAAACACCAGCGCCCTGATATAGCAGCAGATGTAGTCCAGAACGAAGTGAAATCCTGGGAAACTGAAACAAGAGTGAGATATGCAGCTCCACAGCCTGGGTAGGATCATGACAGCCAGACGCTGATGGCGGAACACCATAACACGGTCAGTAGCCGGCACACATCGCAAGGGAGCAGGATATGTATGAACAGACCTCTCTCTCCATTTATTTTGGGCCTGTTAGAGGGAGATCCATGATCTCCCCAACCGTCCCTGCTCCTCCAGCAGAGGACAGTATGGTCCGTCTCTCTGGAGGGGCATACACCGGGTGCAGACCCTGGAGGCACCACCCTACTGAGTGGCACACGATACCCCCTACCTCCCCTTAGGTATGCTACCGATTTGAGAGGATGTTTGAGGACTTGATCCAGGCACTGCTTCCCAAAAAACAGAATGCTTTGTTAACCCAGCCAAGTTCTGGAATTATTAACAAAAGGTTAATGTTTATTTGTAATTGCTTTATGCTAACAACTATTCAATTAAAAATATTATGGGATATTAGGGACCCTCAGCCTCTACGTTGATTATGAATCATAATTGCACTAGTCATCTCCATAAGTAATGTACTTAGGAAATAATTTTACTATAGTTTCAGATCTATTATATACTGTACGTAAATATCACCCAGTTGTCTGTGTCTGTACCAGTCAATCAATAGCTCACGCAGACAAATAAGTCATGTGTATTGCTAATTATTCAGATCTACATGTACATTTCCATGTGCCATTTATGTAATTAATATTACATTATAACAGTGGTGCCCAATCCAGTCCCCAAGGCCCTCTAACAGGAAAGGATTTAGTAATTACTAGACATGTACAAATGGGCCAAGAACTATTCGGACACGTTTTTGGTTGGTTTTCAGCCCATTCATCATTTTGTTCCCTGTCCATTTGGTCCGGCTCAAAATTCGGGGGCACTTTAAATTCAGGAAAGAGTTCACGCTAGAGCAAAATGACAACACTTTTGGTGACGTCTTCTCCCCGAGAGAGAAGAGAAGGGAGAAGATAAAAGACAGAAAATGAAGAAGAATTTGGGGAAGCGGAAGTTGTCAGCAGAGAAGATAGGGAAACATTTAGAGAGGGTGAGAGAGAGTGAACGAGAATGAGAGTACGAGAGTGAGTGAGAGTGTGCAAGAGTGTGAGTGAATGTGTGTAAATGCAGGCCCACTAATGTTGGATGCAAATTCAGAGCGTATTCAAGTAATAAAAAGAATGATTATGCATAAGGAGCACAATATTTAAGACCACACATTTTAGTGTTACTGTGTCACACTTGTACTGATCTTTAATTGCCAAGGATCCATCAGATGCCAGGGATCCCTTAGGCCTGTGTGGCCCCTAAACAACTAATTGACCCTTTTATATGGTAGTGCCACCCCTAGGGATTGAAAATATGCTTAAAAATTACATTACAGTTAATAAAGTGCAATTCATTAAAACATATTGATTATATGAACATAAATTAGGCATTGAATTATAAAAACAAGTACACTATTGAAGAATTAAATTATATTTAAACTATCAAAACGGATAAAGTAGAATACAGCCGTGTTACTGTAACAGGCTCTATAACTTTGTGATTACTTATTCTATAGCTCATTGCCCTCATTAGCCATCTGCCCTTTTAATGTTCACTCTTGCGCGTACTTCAAGCATGTGCCGAAATATTTTTATGGTTAATATTGTGGGATTATAGAAAAAGACAGTGTATAATCCCCTGTGGCCAATCACATTACAGAGTTTATTCACTAATGCTTACAACAATCTCATTCCCAAATCACCCAATTATCCAGAACATTTGTGATTTTTTTGACTATTATCCTAATCTCAGATCCATTAGCAGCTGGAAATATATATTTTGCCATTTTAATGGAAAGGGAATGATTATATTTAATCCTTCTTTGTAATACCAACAGCAACATTATTGTTTGCAATTTGTAAAAAATTAGCGAGAGTTTATTTGAATATGTCACTTTACACTAATTGTGAAAATCTGCTCTAATAAACTCCATCCATTAGCTTTTAAATTAATTTCATTGCTAGATAGAACAAATTGCCCATGTTGAAAAATAAGGCAATTTGTGGGTACAGACACAAACTGAATTTTAAGTATATGTATAATTTGCACACATCTGGGTATTTGTACATTGGAAATATATTTTAATTGTTTTATTTAAGAAAAAGAAAAGCAATCCCAAAATACTACATGCCTAAAAAAAGATATAGTTAAATTAATTTGTGTTTTGCCATTCAAAGATCTTCATTTATTTTTTAAGTGAATCACTCAAAATAAGGTTGACATAATTATGTAAAAAATGTAAGTGATTAATTACAGATGTTAAATTTAATTAGGTCCCTCATAGCAGTGTCTGGTCTTTAATCTTACAAAGCGAATTCTAATATTCTAACCCGAATTTAGCTAAAGCACGACCACAGATCTATTTAATAGAACTGATTTCAAGGTAAATGCTAGGATAGGATGTTAACATACGTATCATTGTACAGAAAAAATGTCATGTTCTAATCAAACAATATATGTACTATTTTAGAATTTTGTGCAGGAAAGTTGTGTTTTCGATTTGTTTGTTTCTAAGTATAACTTGTTATTGGGGACTGTATCTTTTAATATGCGATTCTGTTTACTTTCTGTAAATTATAGAGTCTTCTTCTGGCTGAGTCTGTAAATTTTTTTTCCCTGTTGTCAAAATTCATATAAAGCTCTGCAGTTTTAAGAAGAAGACAAATTGCATTATAAATTATGGAGTCTAGCTGAAGATAATAACCTTTTGGGAGCTAAATAAAGAAAGAGATGTCACATATGTTTTCTTTTCAGGTCCTTAGAAGTTTATTTCCATCATCCCTTGCACTAACATGACTATATCCACTGTTCTTATTATGGTTCATTAATGTATTACAAGCTTAGCATTAGCTCCCAAAAAGGTTCTTACAGTATAACATATACATGGTGAAATTGGTTAAAATTTTAATTTCTGATTTCCAAATGAATCTGAAATTTCAGTCTTGTCAGTCATCAGTAAATATTCTTATTTTATAATAATTTTGCTAAGAAGTAAGTTCTAATTGTACTACAGAAGTGTGGAAAGCTAAATTGTCTTCAGCCGATGCAAGCATTAGTTTTAAATACAGTTGGTAAAATATGATTATGAGAGCTAATTGTATCACAATTGTATACAATGATTTAATTATTCAGTTTTATGGTGAGATTCTATTCTTTGCAGGCAAGAGGAGAACACAGCACCATTATACTATGAAAATGTAATATGAAAACATTTAAAAACAAACTGCACAGAGAATCTTAGACTAAAAAACAGTGAATCACTCAGTCAATCAATTCATCATTTTTGAATTGTAGAGGATTATGAATGAGACAATAGAGAAATTGCTCCTGTATTCTTTAGCAATGGCAGATCTGTAAAATTCATATATTTTTTAATAAATCTCAATAGTGATATTTACTATTTATAACCAAATATGTCACTTGTGTTTTATGAATACCAGTTTTCATCTAGATTAAAACGGATTATGCTCCTTCTTTCTTTCTCCTCTTTCTGACAGCACTTTAATAAAACGTCTTCAGACTATATCATCATGATCTTAATATGGCTGAGCACTAATAGTTTATCTCAACATTTATAAAAACATACCAGTAAATAACTTTATTTTAAGTGACCTTAAATCTGTATTTATGAATATGGATAGGGTAATCAGATCTACCAAAACATCCCACAAAAGCAAAAAGGAGTTTAGTTGTATAATCCTATTCTAGTTCAGTGTGAAATAAAAATGTATTTTATTAGTGCTATGGTAACATAAAAAAACATTAAGCTTATTACTACATTCTGTTTTATAATGTACTGTTAGGTTGATCTAACAAAACATTTGTTAATGTATATACAGGACTATTGCTCAAATATGCACAGGCAGCTCTTAATGCTGTCTTCTTACAAATAGAGAATAGCAAAATCAACGAAAGTATATGTATTTTTGAAATTAAGATATAGTAGTCACGTTATCATGTTGTAGTTACAATGTTCACATTATTCTTCTGCAATCAGGGTGTCAAACTACATGCTTCCAGGGCCAATAACACCAGAATACACATAAGATCAACACAAGTGACTTAATCAGCTTTACATTTTTTGATTAGGCAGACATTTCCATAAATCCTGTCCTGTTTGTTACCCTAAAGAACTTGACTTTTACAGCCCTGTTTTGGGGTGTTAATTTAAATTATAAAAAAGGACACTGAAATATTATTGTGTTATTACTTCTCTCAAATATTCTGACTTTCTTCTCTGTATATCCTCTTTACAGGTTCTCAAGAGATGATGGTCATGTAAGATGATGAACATGGCAAGCAGGAAACGTCAGAGCACTACAAACAGTATGTTGGATCAGAGACCGAGATCCTGCCCTTCTTCGCCTCGTGTCACTGACCGTGAAAATGAAGAATCTATATATGAGGAAGCTTTGGTGCATGAATACAAAAATGCACAATTATCCAACAACAGACATGCAACAGATAACCAGGAAGAACAAGACTGTAATGATAACAGTGGTGATGGTGACTCCAGTTCCGACTATGTCAATAATACTTCTGATGAGGAATATGATGAAGGACTTCCAGATGAAGAAGAAGGGATCACATATTACATTCGGTATTGTCCAGAAGATGACAGCTACCTTGAGGGAATGGATTGTAATGGTGAAGAATACCTACATAGTGAAGAACACCCTATAGAAACAGATGAATGTGTTGAAGCAGTGGAGGATGAATGGGCAGAATCCAAGATACAACAACAACAAGATTGTATTGATGGAGAAGTAGGGCAAGAAAGTCAGATGCATATGTTGGAGGAAGACAGGTCATCCTCCCTAGAGGTCCAAGACCAAGAGGAAACAGCACAGTACAGTGAAAATGAAGAGACATATCATGACTACTACCCACCGGAAACTAATGGAAATTCACTTCCACAATCTCCATTTCATACAAGAAAAGTGGACGGCGATGTAGAAGATCAGGAAGAAGACATTGATCAGATTGTGGCTGAAATCAAAATGAGCATGAGTATGAGTAGTATCAACAGCATGACTGACATGAGCCCTGAACATAGCGGACAGGAAAATGTGCCAAAAGATCATACAGAAATATGCCAGAAAGCAGATGCAAGTCATTGTGCCAGCAGGCATGAAGGAAGACCTAAGACATTAAATATCCCATCTGCTTCAAAACATATCGGTGACATACAAAAGGGCTATAAAACAAAAGTTAGGACTCCTGAAGAAAGGCAGAAGTGGTCACAAGAACAGGTTGGTTTTACAGAGTTTTCCTATGAGTCTAAAATATAATTCAGTACTTTGGCTGCATACCCTATAGGATTGATATAGTATTCCAACAAATGCCACCAGCAAGCATAACACTTGAAGATAAATAATTTTATAGCAATTCAATGTAGCTTTAAGGAAATCCGAGCAGTATGTAAAATTCAATCATAGAACAAAGAGAAAAGAAAAAAACATCACAGTGTAGTTCATCAAAATAATTGTGTATATATATCTAACAGGCAAAATGGACCCTTACGTTTGGTGGGGCTTATTCAAGCCCATAAACCGCGTAGGGGGGTGAGCGGGAGGGATTGTTCGTCTCCCGAATAGATTTCACTCTCCACCGTGGAATTATTCAAAACTTCGTGATCTCGGAAAGAGAGCGAGAAATCGAGGTAACTACTCCCAAATTCTTCAAAGCACAGATCCGGAGGCGAGGGTGAGATAAAGATGAATACTTTAATATATAAAATAAATAAATAATCGGACTAGCGTCAGTTTTCAAAATCACGGCGCCCCGCGTTCATCTACTGCTGCACAACCGAATGTACATCCGCTAATAAAAGTCACGTCCTCCTTCTCCTCTGTCACAACGTGCAACGTATGACGCGTTTCGTGCTATACTTCCTCAGGTACGTTGGTAGATCCCTTTCTGTGCTCCTTTATATCCGTCTTTAATTAATTAGATCAGTGGTAAATTGTCCACATAGATTTGTCAATTGTCCATAATTGGGTTCATCATTATAATTAAAATATATGCATTTAATAAATTAATTAAACAAGATCACAATATAGAATCATATTAAAATAGTCCTTAGATATATTTAAAACAATCCTTAATTATATTTGAAACAGTTCTTAATTGTATTATAGAATGTAGGTCTTTATCATTAATACTATAAGGGAATAAATTAGTTAATATACATTATCATAAGTAGATTTATTTTAAATCAGTGGATGTAAATATCTATATTTTAAAAGATAGTTGTCATTATTTACCTTGGTTGGAAAATATTCCTAAGGGCCAGTTTTTAAGGATGAGAAAGAACTGCACAGAAAAAAAACAATTTGAGAGACAAGCCAAACAACTTAAGAACTTATTTGAAGAAAAACGTTACAGTCCTGAAAGTTTAGAAAAAACTATACGAGAAGTAGCAGAAAAGGAACGGTTAAATATGATATACACACAGACAAATGCAACTAAAACACCAACAAATCAGATACCAACCAACATCCCTCTAATCCTTAATTATAATGGAGCAGGGATGGAAATAAAAAGGGTAATTAACCGGCACTGGCATTTACTAAAAACAGACCCATACCTGGAAGAACTTTTGGGACAACATCCAAAAATAGTATTTAGAGGCGCACCAAAACTAAAAAAATCAGCTGGTTAGAAGTTATTTAAAAACCTCAAACCAAAAAATACAGGAGGGAGACAATGCCTTTGAGAAATGTGGTCTCTGTCTAGCATGTAGAACCATCAAAGAAAGCAGTAGAAACAAAGTTAAGGTTTTCTCTTCATTTGTAACAAAGAAGCAGTACTGCATCAAACAGCAATTAACTTGCCATTCAAAAAATGTGATCTATATGCTAACATGTCCTTGTGGACTACAGTATGTGTAGGATGCACTACGAGACAATTACACATCCGAATACAAGAACACATGAGAAACATTAAAAAAGGAGCATTAAACCATAGTGTACCCTTACATTTTTTAACACACCATAATAAAGATGCAAAATGTCTCGAATTCTTAGGAATTGCAAGAATAAATAGCTTTTGGAGAGGGGGCAACTTTTTAGACCAGTTAGGTAAGGCTGAAATGAAATGGATTTATAATTTAAAAACTCTTATACCGAATGGATTGAATAATGACTTTGAACTTTGTCATTTTCTCTAAATTATTATTATTATTTTTTTAACTATTTATTATGATATATATACATATTAATACTTTGGTTTTATATATATTTTATAATGTATTTTATATAAATTATTTTATGTATAAATACAAATGATTCTGAGGCTTTTTAATCAGTATATTAGTACTTTTCTATCGAATTCTTACTATATTTTTAAAAAATCTATTTCAGGAGACAATGTATTTTAAGGCAAGATGTTTAAATAGCCCCCTAACAACATTGTAAATTAATGTGGATGGTGATAATAATTTTATACCACATATGCGAATTACGCGAATATTTATTTATTTATATTCTTATTCTGTATATTTACATATGATCTATTATATAGTTGTTATCTTACAGATTTACTACTTATGATAATGTATATTACAGGGGTGTCCAAGTTTTTTCTGCAGTGGGCCACTTCATCAGAATTGTATACATGCGCGGGCCGCACTCATTTTTCACTGCGTGAAAATATGGCCTTTAATAAGATATGCAGATTAAAATAAAGTAAATGACACAAAACCTTTACTTTTCCTCTCACTGATTTCTGGGCCTAGAACGTTTTGTGACTACAAATTCAGGATTCTGGATAAGTTAAAATGAAATAGTTCTATTTATTTTAGGGATATACCGAAATGAATTTTGGACCAAAACCGAAAATTCGGGGTTCACTTAGCCAAAACTGAAAATGACCCCCCCCGCATACTTTTAATAAAAGTAAGTTGCACACCAAAATTGTACAACATTTTTTATATATTATGATTGTTAACAGCAGTCTCAGGCATACCCAGATTCCAGCATGTACTGGTTGGCTGGGCATTGTACCAGTAATTTTTGTCCAATTTTAGTGTGTAACCATGCTTTTATTAAAAGTAACACACCACAATTGGACAAAAAAAAATCAACAATATGACTTGGCATGATAGGAGTGTGATTGCTAACAGCAAACACACTCTTTTCATACCCAGGCAACCAGTAAATGCTGGAAACTAGGCATGATGGGACTGTGATTGCTGTTAGCAGATTGCTGTTAGCAATCACACTCCTATCATGCCAAGTCAGCCAGTACATGCTGGTACAGGGTGGCTGTAAGTGCATACCCCATACTGCTGGCAGCATCAATACACAAGGGGGGCAGCTAGCCAGGTTTCAGCATGTACTGGCTGACTTAGCATGATAGGAGTGTGATTGCTAACAGCAATCACAGTCCCATCATGCCTAGGTTCCAGCACTTACACATCCATGCTATCACACACACACTCATTCATTCATATACTCATTCATTCATACATTCATTCCCTCACAGGCATACTCATTCAACCTCCCCCATCCCCTTACCCAGGGCCGGCCCAAGGCAAAATGCCGCCTGGGGCGAATTTTAAAATGCCGCCCCCCCACTTTTTTTACCCTTCCTCTCCCTCCGTCCCTGCCGCCCCCCCCATTATCTACCCCCCCCCCATATTATCTACCCTTCCTCCCCCACTTGTACTTACCTTTCAGCAGTCCTGCGGCGAATCTCCCTGTTCAGTCTCGGTGCCGGCTTGTAATGCTGAGCGCCGGAAATCTTCCGGCACTCAGCATTACAAGCCGGCACCGAGACTGAACAGGAAGACTCGCCGCAGAGGAGAGAGGGGCGCCGAGCGGGTACTGACAGCTTGGTAAGCGAAAACCACTCGGCGCCCCTTTCTCTCTCTTTCGCTTTAGAAAGAAAGAAAAAAAAAAGGGCTTGGAGCGGCGAAGTGCCGCCCCTTCAAAAGTGCCGCCTGGAGCGGCTGCCCCACTCGGCTCCATTGTCGGGCCGGCCCTGCCCTTACCTACTACAGCTCTCGATGCCGCTCACAGTCTTCAGCAGGGGGCACGGCCTCCCTCGTTCTCCCCACAGAGGAGGCAGGACTGGAGCAGAGAATAGACCCTCCCACAAGTAAGCGGCAGGGCATGTGATCCTGGCTGCCGATCTCACGTGGGCCGCACCTCGAGGTTACGCGGGCCGCATTTGGCCCGCGGGCCGCATGTTGGATGCCCCTGGTATATTAACTAATTTATTCCCTTATAGTATTAATGATAAAGACCTACATTCTAAAATACAATTAAGAACTGTTTCAAATATAATTAAGGATTGTTTTAAATATATCTAAGGACTATTTTAATATGATTCTATATTGTGATCTTGTTTAATTAATTTTTTAAATGCATATACTTTAATTATAATGAAGAACCCAATTATGGACAATTGACACATCTATGTGGACAATTTACCACTGATCTAATTAATTGAAGACGGATATAAAGGAGCACAGAAAGGGATCTACCAACGTACCTGAGGAAGTATAGCACGAAACTCGTCGTACGTTGCACGTTGTGACAGAGGAGAAGGAGGACGTGACTTTTATTTGCGGATGTACATTCGGTTGTGCAGCAGTGGATGAACGTGGGACGCCGTGATTTTGAAAACTGCCGCTAGTCCGATTATTTATTTTATATATTAAAGTATTCATCTTTATCTCACCCTTGCCTCCGGATCTGTGCTTTGAAGAATTTGGGAGTAGTTACCTCGATTCTCGCTCTCTTTCCGAGATCACGAAGTTTTGAATAATTCCACGGTGGAGAGTGAAATCTATTCGGGAGACGAACAATCCCTCCCGCTCACCCCCCTACGCGGTTTATGGGCTTGAATAAGCCCCACCAAACGTAAGGGTCCATTTTGCCTGTTAGATATATATACACAATTATTTTGATGAACTACACTATGATGTTTTTTTCTTTTCTCTTTGTTCTATGATTGAATTTTACATACTGCTCGGATTTCCTTGAAGCTACATTGAATTGGTATCATTTGCGTTATTTATACTCACTTGGTGTGAGGGGCGCGGTCACCTATATATGTTTTTGCAGTGGGGATTTGTTTTGAGGTGTACCAGCAGCACATTCACATTTATTTATTATATTTTTTTGCTTATATAATTGTATTTCATATTATTTATATAATTTTATTGCGCACTACTCACTTTTTATTCATAAATAATTTTATATCTATTAAGCTTCTATCTACGTACCTCCCAAATGTCTCTATTTTGGCCCTTAATCACCTTGTCCCTCTTTACTCCCCTGATGTTCTATTTTCTATGTTCTATGTTTAGCCAGTATGAGTGTATCCTAGTGTTCTACAGCATAAAATGTGTTTATAAATTAAATTGTGTAAATAAAATACATTATTCTTCTTCAAAATGCCTTTCTTGGTTGCAGATATAACTATCTATAGGTCACAAAGTCACATAAAATGTCTAAAACCCTGTCCCTACCCACAAGCCCTAATTACGCACCTCTGTGAATCTTGATGTCCCTCTTTGGCCATTTGAAATCTTGGGACATAGGTATCTATAACATTGATAGAAAAATGTCCTAATATAAAACTAAATTAGGTTGAATAAACTGGCATTGCCCTGAATTCTGTGACTTGTAAAATAGGATAGCACCTTTCATGTGGAAAATGGATTTTCATAGTCGTGTATTAGTGAGCATAATATACAGCTAACATCAGCGGTAGGAGAAGATGTATTTATTCAAAGGTGTATTTATTCAATAACTTACCCGGGGCCCTATCTGTCTGATTTGATATTATCTGAATGCATTTGTGTATGAGTGAGTTAATACATATGTTGATTAATAACCAAACAAGGTCTGTACAAGGTCAGTAGAGTTTCATATATTGAGTAGTCTGAATTCGTGTTCCTCTAAATGAAATAAAAAGGATCATATCCATTTATTAACCTTCATGATGGCGCTGAATGTCAGAGGTATTGCCATCTGTGCAGCCATTTCTATATGAACAAACAGATTTTATAGAGAGTTCAGCTGCCTTATTCACCACTGTCACACAGTGTCTTAGATATACACTTATCCACTCAGACATATAGAGCTCTACAGTGTTAGTCGTTGAAAGAGAGAGCGAATTTGATGATAAAAATAAAGATGATACCTTTATTAGCCAACACACATATAATAGATTGCAAGCTTTCAAGACTATTTAGGTCTCTATAATATCCCTGAAGAAGAGACCTAGATCATCTTGAAAGCTCGAAAGCTATTATCATCTTTACCAGAAACATAGCACAACATCCAAACATTGATGGTGGTACTGCATAACTGCTATCATTATATACAGAGGCAAACATTGACGGTGGTACAGCATAACTGCTATCATTATACTCTGAGGCAAACATTGACGGTGCTACAGCATAACTGTTATCATTATATACTGAGGCAAACATTGACGGTGCTACAGCATAACTGTTATCATTATATACTGAGGCAAACATTGACGGTGGTATAGGATAACTGTTATTATATACTGAGGCAAACATGGACGGTGGTACAGCATAACTGTTATCGTTAAATACTGAGGCACGCACTGACGGTGGTATTGCATAACACCTATCACTATATACTGAGGCACGGACTGACGGTGGTACAGCAAAACACCTATCACTATATACTGAGGCAAACATTGACGGGGGTTCAGCATAACACCTATAACTATATACTGAGGCACACACTGACGGTGGTGGTACAGCATAACACCTATCACTATATACTGAGGCAAACATTGACGGTGGTACAGCATAACACCTATCATTATATACTGAGGCACACATTGACGGTGGTACAGCATAACACCTATCACTATATACTGAGGCAAACATTGACGGTGGTACAGCATAACACCTATCACTATATACTGAGGCAAACATTGACGGGGTACAGCATAATCCCTATCACTATATATTAAGCCAGACATTGACAATAATGCAGCATAAACTCTATCACTATATACTAAGCCAAACATTGATGTGGTGTAGGCCTACCACTTCAGTGTCTGGCTTAGGGATGCACCGAAATGAAAATTCTGGACCGAAACCAAAAATTAAGCATTCACTTGGCCGGAACCAAAAATTACCCCCCGCACCTTTAAAAACAAAAACACTTTTATTAAAAGTAAGTAACATACCAAAATGAGACTAAAAAATCAATAACAATATTGTTAACATCAATCGCAATCCTATCATGCCCAGGCATACCCAGATTCCAACATGTACTGGCTGACTTAGCATGATAGGATTGTGATTGCTAACAATATATAATTGTTAACAGATATCACGCTCCGATCATGCCCAGGCAGCCAGTACATGCTGGAACCTGGGCATGATAGGAATGTGATGATGCCATGCTACCCCCCCACACACACTTAAACATCAATGCTACGATACACACACTCATTCACAAACATTCAGCATAAACTACAGCATAACACCGATCACTCTCACACACTTACTAATCCACTCTCACTGAATGTTTTCCTACCTTTTCTCTGTCACTTTTCCTCTTCCTCTTCCTCTTGGCTCTTCTTCTCTGTCCTGTCCTTCCGGTGCAGTGATCATGGAAGGCGGTGGGCGCGTCTTCAGTGTTGTGCGTCGGGATATGACACTAAATCCCTATGCACAGCATCAGTTGCCGCGCGCATCGCAAGGGAGCAGGATCGGAGGTCTGCATTAACAGACCTCCCGCTCATTTGATTGACTTTAAGCCGGTTAGAGGGAGATCCTTGATCTTCCAAACGGAGCTTGCTCCTCAGCAGCACATTAGTGTCCGTCTCTGGAGGGGTGCCGGCATGGTGGCACCCCCCCCTGATGAGCGGCATTCCTTATGGCTTAGCCCATAATAAGGTTATTCACACGTTTAATTTGTCTTCATGAAATATTTTCAAATATTTATACATATATGCATGTAAGCGTATAAATCATTTTACATGCATCATTTTATACTCTGCTATGTTTACAAACAGTTAACCCCTTAATGACAAAGCCCGTACATGTACGGGCTCAAAATGCATTGTTTTCAATGGGTATAGGGACCGCCCATTGTCCTTAAGGGGTTAATAACAAGCACAATCTAAAACCAGATTAGGTCTCAGCAACACTGTGTGGCGGTGACAAATTTAATTTATTTGTAATGTCAGTCTTCGGGCCTTTGCCTATTCAGTGTCTTTTCTACGGGTACGTTGTGTTGGAATGATGGATTCTGTTTGGCAGTTGGCCAGAATTTTAGTCTGTTGAGTCTTACAAATCATTTTTATTACAAAGCTCCTGTCGGTGGCAAATGATCTTGAAGGACCAGGACACTAAATACATAAAGCGATAAATAAATATATATTTTCCTATCTTATCTAACATGAAAGAGGTTTAGCTGTTGCTGGACAAACATGCATTTTGAGTACTTGACATTTAATTAGAAAGTGAAAAAATGTGAAGGTGTGCATACTTACATAAATACTTAAAAAATCTATGAAAATTTTTTTATAAATGTTCTTGTTTATTATTTTACCATATTTGCTTGATTATAAGACGACCCTGATTATAAGACGACCCCCCAAAATCTAAATATTAATTTAGGAAAAAAACAAAAATCCTGAATATAAGACTACCCTATAGAAAAAAAAGTTTTACTAGTAAATATTAATGCATGTAAACAATTTTTTCATATCTAATAAAAGCTATGATTGAGAAAAATATATTTTTTTTTTATTTCCTTTTATTTGCCAACCTGCCCCCCCAGTTATGTACATCTGCCCCCAGGGTTGCCACTCTGCCCCCAGAAATGCCTTATACCCCCTATTTGCCACTCTGCCCCATGATGTGCCTTTTAACCCTCTATATGCCAGAGTGGCATATAGGGGATTAAAAGGCATATCATGGGGCACAGTGGCATATAGGGGGTTAAAAGGCATTTCTGGAGGTATATATATATATATAACTGCTAACAGCAATCACACTCCTATCAAGCCAAGGCAGCCAGTACATGCTGGAACCTGGGGATGATAGGAGTGTGAGTACAGCCTCCCTATGCCATGCTACCACCACCACCCACCTTACACATCCATGCTATCATGCACACACTCATTCACAAACATTTAAATACTCATTCATTCCATTAATCACACATACTTGCTCAAAAACCCTCCCCCACCCCCTTACCTGAACTGCAGATCTCTCACTGGAAGACTTCTGCAGGGGCCCGGCTGTGCGAGCAACTTCTCTGGCCCCGCCCCCAGAGGAAGGAGGGGGAGGCAGAGTTATGTGACACTCTACTAGCTTCCTGTTCTCCGCTGCTAGAAGAAAAGAAGCTGCTCGCATTTGCTCTGAAAAAAACCTTGTCTTATAGTCGAGCAAATACGGTAATATTGTAATATATAATATTATGTATACAGAATAATGTTAATTAAAGTTACCTCAAGGTAAAGATGGGGTTAAAAATATGTATATAAGATGGATAACAAGAAATGTCAGAAGTCCTTTGAAGAAGCATTAGCGAAACACTTTGGCATGGGAATGGAAGAACGCAGGGGATCCATTCCCCTCTTTGAAGACACAACATCCAGATGAACTGAAGTGACGGTCTTAAAACGGACAAGAGACTACTTGTGCCGTTACATCTTTTAATGTAAGCCTATACTACTTTAGTTTAGAAAAAACTAACATTTTACTCTAACATCGGCTATATTCTTCTCATTTTTGGTTCCACTATAGTTGCCACATAAATCTATTAAGTTCCAGAAACGTAATGAGAGGTGGAATGTCCTAATATAGCCCCAATAATTCTGAACCGTGATATGATAGGCTCCATCTTTGTAAGTTCATACACATAATATAGGTGTTTTTTAATGGTTATGTATTTATAAAACACTTAACGTCGGCACGTGGAAATTAAGGAATTGAAAGATACGTTCACACTTATATACGCACCCTCACATTTTTTCACTTGTTATATTGTACGTTTTTGGTGTATTATAAGGGTTCTTACACCAGAGAGGAATCTTGCTGCATGGTATATATATTGACACATATTGTCTTATATCATCTAACTATGAAGGGTTTTTGCATACAATCTAATATAAAGGCAAAGCAATAATGTACAGTTTATTTTAGTTTGAATTGCTGGCAAGGGGGATGCTGACATAATGACAGTTTCATCCAATCAGTCACTTTTAATACTATCAATATTTTGTAGGCATTATAACTAGCCAGTTGCTAGTTTGTAAGTAACTGATTACAATAGAAATTGGACCTCCCACGGTCCTAAGAACAGTGTCAGACTAGTGATGATGGGGCGGCCCTGGCACCTTAGGGCCAGAGACCACCTGATGACATACGCTGGTATGGCAGATTGGCTGGGTTTATAGAGTTGTCAGCATACCTGGGAACTTCTGGGCTACCCGGAGCCCTCCCTTGTCGGACACGCCCAGGACTGCTCACTGACGTCGGTGAGAGTTCCCCCTGATGTCGGTGGGAGGTCCAGCTGACGTCAGTGGGAGTTCCCCTGATGTCAATGGGCGGTCCCGCTGACATCAGTGGGAGTTCCCATGATGTCAGTGGGTGGTCCTGCTGACATCAGTTTGAGTTCCGCTGATGTCAGTGGGCGGCCCCGCTGACATCAGTGGGAGGTCCAGCAAATGTCGGGGGCGTTTCCACTGGCGTCAGGGGCATTTCAGCCGATGTCAAAGGGAAACACTGTCATTTAAATGGAAAATGGGCGGAGAGCAAGGTGTGGCAAGACTCCGCTCCTGCGACCCGGAGGATTCGGGTCTTGTACCGGAGAACCGGAGAAGCTATGGTATGGTTGTCAGCAAGCGACCCACTTGGCTAGTCCAGGCCTGCCTAAGAAATAAAGATGCTATTCAATCAAAAATCACATTACAGACAAAAGAAAAAAACATGGAACTTGCTCAATTCAGGTGCTTTATAAACAAAAGGCTGATTGATCAAAAAATAATTTCTTTATAGTATGTTGCTGATAAATTACATTTATTATTATTATTATTTAATCTGTCTATAAGGTTTTTCTGTACGGATTACCGATGTCTTACTTACATGGGACCTGAGGGATGTCCCTAGAATGGCAACATCAGCACATGCGCATTTTACGTGTTGCCAACCACAGGCAAATCCAAGGAGGGCTACAGAGAAATGACACCCCAAAAAGAATTAGGTATTGTCAAAGGTGCTTTGCCAGTAGTAGAATTGTTTATGTCAGCAACATGAGTGCCGAGGTTAATGTACAGCTAAAAGGCTTTGTATTGTTTTGTCACATTTAAAAGACACAATACATCAAATTTCTGGAGACTTCAGGATACAATTGGAAAAAGTTGAATAGATAGGTTTGCAGTTTTCAGTCATTAGTTGTATATAAATAGTATTTTTCATTAAGCACTTATTTCCATTTACCTTTTAGTATCCTTAGAGCATTGCATCGTGTTTTCCATTTAGCTGTTTCATGGGATTTGCTCAGAAGATTAAATTGTCTGGGGTTTTTTTCAGAGCGGGTCCAGCTCTTTGCTCATAATGGACTGTAAAGCGTAGCTTTAGGAGCACAGTATTCTCTCTGCACTGGGTTTAAAATTGAGATTGGCTTGGTTCCCAGGGAGAGACTTGGACATAAAAAGCAAAAGAACCTTTGAAAACAACCCAACTGCTACTTCTGTTAAAACTCAGAAGCATTCTTTTCGTTGTTTAGGTTGAATCTATGGAGATAAATATATTTTGGTTACCTTTAAAAGCCTTGTATTTTAGTGAGTATCAGTGTTGGAACACAAAACAGTATCTGAGAGCGCAGTAGTGGAAAAGGCCATCAAGAATGTATACATTTCTGAATAATAACCGTGTACAAAATACTATCTAAAAGAAAATCATTATAATACAACTAATCTGTAATGTACTATTTTATTTTAAAACAGTAATACACAAATCCAGTTCAGTATATACTAGATCCCTGCAAATTTTGGACCCAGTTGAACCATGACAAACTTTTAAATCAAATCGGACCTCCAATTTAATCTGTTTGTAAAAATATAAATTGGCTTGGTTCCCAGGAAGAAACTTGGACATAAAAATCCATTGGGAATGAAAGAGTTTGACTGAGCCCTCTTTTGACCCCTTCCCAGTGTGAAAGTCCAGGCTATCATATGTAAAGCTTGAGATACGGTAATATTTAGGTCAGTGAAATAATTGGTAAATACTTATTTTATGTCTAGATGTTTCCTTGGTATAATTTTTATACAGCCACATTACATACATTTAAGAACATTTATGGGTTTTTATCTGTTATTAGTTTTGTCTATACTGGTGAAAAAAGGGGAAAATATTTTTTGTCATTTTTATCATGATATTATGTGATATAGTGTATGATATGGTTTAAACTAGACATTTATAAATTGCTTAATGTATCCTGAAAAAGTATATCCCTAATTAAAAAGAAAGCCCGTCATAAAAATCAAGAAATTGTCATCCAAATATAACTATAGCACTATTACAGAAATCAGCCTAGCTATTTAGGGGCAAAATATATCTAAACTCTGTTTTTTAAAAAGGTTATTTAATGTATGGAAGTGAAGCCTTTGATAAATAGGTTATGCCTGCCTACAATGATTGTTGCATTAATTGTCTCCTTACATTGGAGTATTGGATGTTTTGCGACTAAGCAATGAAATGCTGTTTTTCTGGGATTACTCACATGTTTGTATAAACACAAACTTCAACATCATAGACTCATAGAAATTTTGTTTTGTAGTTAGATGGTATTATTATTATTCAAAACTTGACTGCCAAACATAGAGCAATTATCATAGCAACCAGGAAATGATTCAATATTTTAAGTTAGTCTAATTGAGAACTTTAATTGCATTTTTATTATTATGGTCCATTTTTTACATTTACCATCACCATTTCAAGAACAATATTTTATTCATATTTCTGATAAAAGTAAAACATATTCTTTAATAAATAATTTACTTACATTTCACCAAGAGGAGTCCCAGTAAATCAGAAAGATGTTAGACCTTGCTTTAATCTTGACATCAGTAGCTGGCTATAAATCTTTCTGATCTAGTAAAGGAAATTTCAGAGCAACCCTAAATTTTATGATGAATGGCTGTATTGAGGGGCATGTAACATAGATTTTGCTAAGTAATATGCAGAATAGACTTGAAATGCTAACTACCTTTTTGCAATTGTTCCCATACATTTCGAAACAGAATACATTTGTCAACAAACTGCTTGGAATTTCATCCCCATGCCTAAATAAAAGAATACAAAGCTTTTGATTATATATTGGATATATAATTAAATAACTGCAGTGCACTTTATCTGTGTTGTTCCACACATGAGGTGCCTATGTGTCCTGGAAAAATAACTGAGGATCAGTTGAGCATAAACAAGATTTCCACTGGGTCGAATAGCTTTATTTTACAGGGTTGCTCAATTTAGATTGAATGAAGCAGGCTACATGGAAAGCATAGCAATATTGAACTGGTAAAACAACTGACTCATTTTGGGTCCAAATAATGTGTAACAGAAAAGTCCATAAATGAGACATGGGTCTACTCGTGCACTAGCACATCATGCACTAGCACACCACAAAGTGAACTTTTTGATGTTACGTAAAGCTACTGTTGTGAATGAAAAAATAGCAACTTTGAGTCAAATGAATGTGGTCTTCAAATTACAACCATACAAACTTTGACACGTTCAACTGTAACTTGCATTCACAGTGGGTAGAGCTAGAAGTATCTGCCCACATTGTATTAAATGAATGCTAGAAAAAAAACCCTGCATAGGTCCCCAAGGTGCCATATGAGCTCTATCAGCTAACTGGTGCCCTCCCATGTCCAATTAACATATGAAGACCACAGATGGGGCAACGCTCAGTTATTTTGTAGTCACACAAGAACAGTGTCATTTTAAGATGGCCAGAAAAGGTAATTTTCACTGACCTTTCAGTCACAAGACATCAATAACCATACAATTACATTTCAGTCAAGGTTTGATTCTAAGAGAAAGTAACCTAAAAATGTTTTAATACTCTGTATGATGTGAAAGTTTCTCAGCATGTGTTCTGTAGGCAACATTTGAGGTAAATTACCACAACAGTCTCATCTTTTTCTTTAAAGAGGAGGCAGCTGGGGGAGAGTATGCCACGCATGCACACTGCTAAACAGGGAATGTGTTTGGCCGAATACGCCACCGGCAACCCAAGAAGCTGGGGAGTAGGGAAAGAGGGGATTCTGATAATTGCCTCCATGCATTTGCAAAGAAAAAACCCTCACACAGCTAATCCCACTTCCACAGACTGTTCGCTCCACTCCCACAGACAGCTAGCTCTACTTCCACAGACAGCGAGTCCCACACCCTTGCAAAGCCAGTACTCTTGAAGAGCTTTGGAAACCCCTTTCCTGGGAAGTTCCGAGGTATGAAGATCTAGCAACTGGACTAATGTTAAATACATTTTGGGTTAAGTATAAAAAATGTTCTTGGTGCAGAGTTTGAAGAGTGAATCTACCTATAGAGCAACAAGTAAAATTTGCCCCCTTTTTTACTGTGGTAATCAATGTTTGTAATTTTCAACTAGAATCCCTTGTATACATAACGCTTAAAGAGAGACATTGAGGTTTTAATTAAAAACATGTAATTGTAAAGACTCGTCAAGATACACAACAACCAGTAAAGGGAAAACAAGCTAACAGAACAGATATCAATTATTAAAATTAAACCTACATTTTTCTTGATAATACATCAGTAACATTGTCACCTTTTACAATCCTCTATGCTTTGTAATGCAAGGTAAAATGAAACTGACCTTCTTTTAGCTAGGGCAAGGTATTTTAAATTGAATTATAATTATAATTTGGATCAGAAAATAATGTCAAACAATGTAAGACTGTGCTTTAATGTAGGCATGACTTTTAAAATTGTAAATAAAAACTTTTGAAATTAGATTAATATTATAAATCCGTTGGTTGTGATTTTTCTGGTGAGCCTGGTAGAAATCTGCCTGCAAATAGTACATTATGTGGAGCCACTCACATAGTAACGTATGTTATATGTGGATAAAAATCAGTGCTCAGAGAAGAAAGGGAATAATGAGCCCTACATCAGAAAATTACTTAATTTGCAGAGAGATGTGCATGACATTTACAGAAAAGAAAATGGCTTCCATCATAAAGGGAATAACTTCCGTAATAAAACATTAAAGTAAGGCAAGCAAAATAGCCCTTCTCTCTTTCCAAGTTAAAGAATGATAGAAAAATATAGTTGGTGGTGAATCACTACTTCTATCAGAACATGAGTCTAGTTATGGAAGCCATTCTTGTGTTAAAGTTAATAAAAGGTAGGGTTATGGTTTGGTTCACTTAACTATTTGCTTTATTTTCAAAGTTTTCTGCATGTTAGTGTCTTTCTTGTGTGTGTGTGTGTGGGGGGGGGGGGTGCAAAAGTAATCACATCCCCATCCTGCATCCTGATGTAACTAGAGCCAACTAGGGTCCACCGCTGGAAAGGGTCTTGTGTAGGGGCTATGTGGCAAGGTTCCATTAACTATACTTAGTTCTAAAGTGTAGGATGTGGTAGTGTGACAGGACACCAATTTTTGAGGAAGACATTTTAACATTCAACAAATGTTAATTATCATGTTGAATGAAAGATAATTTACACAACAACATTATTACCAGCATGCCTGTCTATCACCGTGCTAGAACTTTGTATTTATCACTATCAAATTCAAATAACAACTTCAAACAACTGTTCAATGGGCTTCATAGGGCTGCGATAATATCCTTGTAAGGCTTGTCTTGCACAAAAATTATTTCTGCAGTCATGAAAAGGAACTAGATCTACATTGATGTTTTCTTTTTCTTTTTAAAACAATGGTTATTCTTCAGACTTGTTACCAACTGCAGCTTAGTTCAGATAATTCTGTAATTAGGAATCTTTCATGAATTTTTATGTTTCTGCACCAACTGTGCTAACATCTATAGAACAATATTGCCAAGCGGGCTTATCAATTATCACCAAAAATATTAATCTTCTAAAACAATGTTATTCTTCTGGAGGCCAGCAGATGTGGATGACTGTCTTTTGTGATCCATGGGGCCAGCCTAGGGTTAGTGACGAATACACTT
This sequence comes from Spea hammondii, assembly GCA_029215755.1. NCBI lineage: Eukaryota > Metazoa > Chordata > Amphibia > Anura > Pelobatidae > Spea > Spea hammondii. The sequence continues at coordinate 82,927,938 of JARDYJ010000004.1, forward strand.
AGACACAGGGAACAGTAAAGTCTGTACACAGACACTGGTGTCGGTCACGGCAGTTTGTGGTGCCCGTCAACCTATTGGTACTCTCCAAAGAAGACTGAACTGTCTGCGTCTGGGGGAGCAGGGCAAGTTGGGGACATCACTGACCTCCTAACCAGCCCAAAACCAAGCAAGCACAAGGGTGTTTCTATCTCTGTTTTACCACTTGGTGCGTGCTGATTATTGATGCTAAGCACCGAGATATGATGACATTCCCTGGCTCTTAGTAGTAAACCCACACAGTATTCACCATAGGACCACTAGGGTAGGAAGAAAAGGAAAGGGTAGCAAGAAATAGGAGAGACGGGGAGAGGGGAAAGAAATAAAGGTAAAAAGGAGATATTGGGGTAAAAGGAAGAGACAATGAGAAGGGGTGTAGAGAGAGGCAGCGGTAGAAGGTGGACATAGAGAGATAGGAGATGGACAGAGAGAGGGAGAAGGGGGGCAGAGAAAGGGGAAAGAAATAGAAAAAGGGAGGAGAAAGAAAGTGTGCTTGTGTTTTCAAAGTGTGTGAAGGAAAGTTTGTCTGTGTAAGGGCAAGTGTATGCTAGGATGCTTGTGTGTATAGGCAAGTGTGTGTGTATGCGTGGGCAGGCATGTTAAAGGCACCCAACTTGGCCAAATGCACTAATTGCACAGCTGCAAGCTATGGAGAAGGCCTCCTCCCTTTGTATGTATCCTGTTTTACATCTAAATTCTTATGTTTTGTGGCATCTCACCATTCGTGTGTCTAATTAGCACATATTTGTGTGTGGTTATATGAAAAAAGCAAATAAATACAACGTGCCAGTTTTGTACAACAATAAGCCATTGATATGATAAGAAACACCTTGCACGTCCCTGGTGATAAATAATTACATAAGTCATCAGTAGCAGATGCCATTATTACCAGCTTCAAAGACTTTTTTAATGCTCAAAGAATAATTCAAGGGGGTGCAATAAGATATGGGGCACCCTGCATGGCAGTGGCTACAGAGGCTTATGTACATAAAAGCATTTGCAGCTTTATAATAAAGAAAAGAACATATTACTCACCTGGTTTTAAAAACTAAATTAAAAAGTAGTGGTTTTGTAACACTTAACATATAAACATTAACTGGACAAATAACATGAAGCTATATTTTCTAATATATGTCCATACATAGTTATACACAAATGTAAGTCCTTTAGTAGGGTAATAACATATGGGTTCTATGATAACCCCATGGAAAGGTTTTCAAGCGGGGAAAACGTACATTCCAAAAATATTATGGTAGGTAGGCTTAATTGTTAGTGTGCCCTCATTGAGACACAAAATGTGTCTTTCCCTTCCTAAACTTTCTTGTAATATCAACTTTTTTGTTGTAAAAATATCATGAGGCTTTAAATGACAAAAACGATCCTACTGTGCTCATGTAGCCTCAGCCGCTCATGGAGAAAACACTCAAATACATTTGTAATTTCATTTAAATGGGTTTTGTCTCTTACATAGCTTTTTAGCCATAATTAAATTAATTACTAAAACTACGAGGAGATTGTGTGCTTTGTTTTCTAGTCAGTTCAATTGTTTTGGAAAGAATTGTCTTAAAATTAAGGAACTATTTCACTTCAGGGATGCCGGGTTAGTTGGTAGAAGCTGACAAAACCAGCATATTTAATTTGCTGTGTTCAACTTGTCTACCTTCCCAAACTGACTACTGTATAACAAGATGACTGTTGTTGCCAACAATACCCCCTCTGTCCTTTGGATAGGTTGTGACACTGGGCAAGAAGGAAAGGTTGTGATGTTGTGTTAGTACGTATAAACCATTTTAACCGTATGCCTACCGTATGCACATATCTCTCCACATTTCGACTGATCAAACAAGTTCTTTTTAGGGTATGGCTATTGAGCAGCATTTCACAAGGTTGAAACCACCATTCTCCTGCAAACATATATAACAAATAAAGATGTCTCCCGGCGCTCTTTGTAGTAGTGTTGTTTATTTCACCACAATGTTTCGATCTTACTCATCTTTCTCAAGCCATGAAGAATTGTGAAAAACAGTGCAATTTTGTAGGCAAGCACATTTGCACACGTGATAATAGAGGACGAAACTATTGCCAAATTGTGGGATTCTATTTAAAGCGATAATACACATCTTTATGCGATAGCATGATATTCACCAACCTAAAAAAAAAAATCATTATCCATTCATAATCAAAAACAAAATATTTAGTTAATTCTAAGCAATAGGTGTATATATAACAATAAGGTATCGGTCTCCTAAGGAAACAACCTCCGCAGCCGGTGACCATCCGCACGATGCGCTTAGACAACCTCCCGTGCCGGCACCCCCCCCGTGGAAAGTGCTGGCAGGGGAGGCTGTCTAAGCGTATCGGGGTGTAGGATGCAGGTCCCCTGCAACGCTGCGGGGGATCTGTATCCTAACCCCGCTGCCTGCCTGCATCGGGCGCTAGACCCCGAATATAGGCCCCACCCCCACTTTAAAGACTTAAAGTGGGGGGGGGAAGTGCGGCCTATATTCGAGCCAATACGGTAAATACAAACACAAATCATGAAACAACCTTTCTCTTGCAAATTATAACCATATTCCAGTGCTTGCTTTGGTGAATAAACTCCCTTGTCTCCCTGGTATCTCTAGTTTCTGCATATGTCTGTCCAGGACAGAGGCTCTATCGAAAATCTATCTAATTAGGTTTATTTTATCAGCAGGAAAACACATTTATAATGTCATTTTAGTATCTTTTCAGTGCTGTGGGCCGAAATCACTTGTTTTTGTGTAGTATGTGTTTGAAGAAGATGCCTGAGATTAGTATTACTATAACTGGTGGTTACAAGTGGCATTTTCAGGGAATCTATAACAAAAAAAAATCTTCTTTTATGTATGTACCGAGTTCTGTTAGTTTGATTCCTTATTTGCTCCATGTTTATTAATGATTTGTACTGATATGTCTGCTGTGCTATCATGCATTGTAGATTTATTCAAGATTATTTTGTACATCAGACTATTTTTATAACAAGGTCTGGTGTATGGATAAAAGTAACTCCATCCATGAGTTCTGTTGGAAAAGGAATTACTAACCTTCCATTCTTTTTTAGGTTTGTAACAGTGTAGAACTGTCAAGGAAACAGCAGCGTTCTGATCTCAATGGACCCACTGACAACAACAATGTGTCCGAGGTAAGTGGTGCAGTTAGTTCTAGAAAGCAATGCTTCAAAGACTAACTTGCTAAAGTTAATCTAAAAACCTGATCCGTGCTGTAGGAAGTCTGTATGCGGTGGAACATGTCTATATTTAAAATACAACAGCAGTTCAGAAAAGACTGATGTTTAACTTAGTTTGAGTGGTTCTCGTGTAAAATTTTTATTAATGTTTTATATTAACCACCATGCTGCCTCCATCACTTGATATGTGGCGATACTAAATTGTGACTTCTGCGCTGCCTTAGGGCAAATCATAAGGATTAGTATGACAAATGTAACCAAGATCTGTCACAATACAATATATGCATATATGCTTTCTTAGACATCACTACTAATTGATACAGAAAGCACACCATACAGAGCAGAGGTTATAACAAATGTCCTTAGTCCTCCAATGTTGTTCTACTGTGCCTATATCATGGCTAATGTATATCCCTTAGTAATGGTGGCACTTAGTGGGAAGTGTGAGTATTACAGAGAAATTATCCAAAGATCTAAAACCCTTTCGTTCTCGTTAACAGGCATCCGGCTTGTAAATGAAGTTACAAAACTAGACATGCCTTCTTGTTCAGAAACAAACTCTTTATGGCGAAAAAAAGTGTACTTCTTTTTATCACCTCGTTTATGTATTCTGTAGGCAGCACTTGGTTTTTCTGCATCAAGAAATATTGAAGTGGCTGAGACGTTAGCTCTAGAAAGTCATTATGTATTTATTTTCTGGACTGGTGACCAGTTAAGTTTAGTGCTCGGTGTAATAAATGCAGAAGCTTAAGCTAAGCAGAACAGACTTTCTGAGCAGCAGGAGTCTGATTATGATAAACAGATGTAATGCTAACTCTACACAAAATCCAAATGAGATAGCAAGTCTAAATAAACTCTATGCATGCATAAAATATATATTTATATACCAATCAAAATACATAGTAATGTGCGGGAAGTATAACAAGATATTAAGCTTGTAAATATAACAAAATAGAAATATAACCGAAAATATAATTCTAAATTATGTGATATTATGGGATGGTTCCTAAAAATGCAAATAGGAGTAACCTTATTTTAGCTATACGTTTTCACCCTTGAAGTCTGACATTCAATCAGTTATTTATCCATAAGCAAAAACAACAACTAGCAATGAGATCACGTAGGGCACACATTGTATTAAGATGAGTAAGTAAATAGTATAATTAAATCCCAAAGTGTGTTGAATGCAGGTCTAAACTAAACTTGAAAACAAAGCTATAACAAATAGAAAATTAGAGGTTGACAGCAGAATGAAGCCTTAATTAGTTCTTGCTTGTGTGACATTTCTCCTGCTTTGAGAAATACTTTCAAAAGGTAACATAATTATTATCCAAAGACATGGAGAAGCTGGAGTGAGCTTGAGCCAAAAGCCTGCCTGCTCCCAAATCTCCAGTAGGCCGGGGATGTGAGCTGAAGCTGACCCAAAGATGATTTAAGGGTTTCATCCTCTATATATGTCCTATGGTGTCGAAGCAACTTACAACTGCACTAATAACTTTGGTTTGTAGAAATGTAAGAACTAACAGAAACTCAGTAGGTTGAGTTCATTTTAGCTACTAGATTTGGCCATTGTCAGTAATGTAGAATTTGACAGCAGATTCAGCCCATCTAATCTGACTCAGACGTTAATCAGTCCTTGGTCTCATCTTAGATTCAGGATAACTTTATGCCTGTACCATGCATGTTTTAATTCCATCACTGTATTAACCACCGCTATTTCTGCTGGAAGCTTGTTCTTTTTATATACCAGACTCTCAATATAATAAAACTTCCTTACATTACATCAAAACCTCTGATCCTCTAATTTTTGATTATGACCTTTTGTTGTAACATTTCTAGTACTCTGAAACAAACTTATATGAATCCTTAGTCTTTCCCAATATTTTTATCATGCAAACCATTCATCATTTTAGTAGCCCTCCTCTGAACTGTCAAGGTCCTTCAGAGATCTGTAAAGTGGCAGAACCACCTCCCTTATTCTGCTGCTAATGCCTCTCGCTGTACAACCAGCATCCTGCTTGCATTTTCAGATGCTTTATTACATTGCTTGCTTACCTTTAATTCCTCAGAAATAATCACTCTAAAGTCCTACATTCTGCCTTTGTTTTATTATGCCCCATGCATATTATTCTACTGGCTTTGGCCCAAACATATGTTATATATAATCTTTCTACTTGGCATTTTACCTTCACAATTCTTTGCTTTACAAGCCTTCGACTACTGAGATGTAGTTATTCGCCAGATATACAGTTGCGTCACCACTACAATGTGACATATATTACAAATGAATGACAGCCCTCTATTCCCAAAGGAGTATGAGAAATCAGTGAAGGTTGTGGAGTTGACAGGTTGTATATATAATCTTCTTGGTCCACTGGGACTAGTGAGTTATGGCCAGATTTTCTGCAAAATATTCATCTTGGTTCATTACTCTATAATTATTGCAGACTAACATTTCTGCCAACCAAATCATACACTGTATTCCAGTTGCACATACCAAACAGTCGTGGTTCACGGGTGAATAATATGCTCAATGAATTATTTAAAGATATTATTGATAAAATGCCAGACAATTTTCCAAGTGTCACATGTAATGTAAATAGAATTTACTTTGTTGCCATCCTAGTTGTTAAAATAGATTTTTCTTTTAATTTGCAGCAGACAAAGAAAGCGGCGTCTTTTCCGAGTTTTGTGGATGGTAAGTAACCCTTTAAATAGCAAAGAAGATGGAGTCTTCTAAAAGTATAGATATAATAGCCATTATGTTGTATTTACAAGTATGCACAGTCATGTAAAGCAGAAAAAGTTTCATCAATAAAGTAAACCTATGTACAAATGGATATAAACATACCTGCAGTGCCCAGGAATCTGTATTATGGACAAAAGGAACCCATCAACCAACCAAACCAAAAACCCACCTATATTGCTTTAACTGAGACTGCTACTCAGCTTACAGGCGCTTTCACATAGATTGCCATGTTGCGCACTGCCAAAATAAATCCCATAAAAATTGCTCTTTTGAGTGTCTGTCAACCTATGGAGGTGATGACTTCAAACTGCCCATTAAACCAGAATACAGTGCTGGTACAAGCAAAGGTGGATTCATTCATTGAGAAGAGAAGGTGTTTCCTTGATTTGTTCTATAGGACTTCAATCACAGGATATGATGGCTTTTTTGAGGTGAACTACTGTATATGGTTGTATACATCTTTGGTTGTATACATCTATGCTAACCATATTTACCTGCTACTATTTAGTTATAATGGATTAGGGACACAGCCAATTGCATACATAATTTAATTTTGGTACGGAAGACAAATGCGAAAGAAAAAAAAGACACACGGGAATTTATATTGTGATAAAAATAGCTTTGAAAACCTTGGACAATAACATATAAAAAGACGTGTAAAACTAGTTTATTGGAGATTAAAGGGAGAGTTTGCAGGAAAGTTTTGGTCTTGACTCTCTTGCTTCAATATTCATTGTAAATGGCCGTAGCTAGCTCTTTTTGCACCTGATGTAAGAATGAAGCATAGTGCCCCCCCGCTATATTTTTACACTTCCCTTACACACAACTGCCCTTACACACTGTCCTTTCACATGCCTGCCCAACACTGCTCGTACACATGCATATACACTGCACTTACACACACCTGCCCATAAACACATACAATACCCCTACAAATGCCTGCCCAAACACACACATTTACACTTTCCATATATACACATACTGCCTCACAGCTTACAGCACTCCTCATCATCTATTCCCCCTTCTCCTCATCATCTGCCCCCCTTTCTCCCCATCATGTACCCCCATCTTTCTCACTGTCTCCTACCTTTTTCCTCTTACTTTCTCTTCCTTCTCTTCCTCTCCCTCTTCCCTCTTCGTGGGAGTGTGAGGCTTGTGTTTGTCGCTTCTCCTTCGTCACTCCCTGGCAGTGCACACAGCAATTGATGCTAAGCGCCGGTGTATAACATCATAATCCGGCGTTTCGCATAAATTGGTAATAAGGAGCACGGAAGCCGATGTCTGAACTGACAGACCTCATGCTCCCTCAGTGTTAGAGGGAGATCCATGATCTCCCCAACCAGTCCTGCAGCTACCTCACTCACCTCACCCTTGCTACAGCTCTGTAGCACATTTCTCCAGTCTGAAGGGCTGAGTTGGGTCTGTTTAAAGCATTATTCAATGTATAAGACAATTTCAAAGAAATCTTACTGAATTAACTATACATTATAAAACCTGTCAATTTCTTCAGTACCAGAAGCTCACAATGGTTTGCTCTTGATAATGTATAGTTAAGCTAAGGAGCTGAAACAAACTCACAAGCACTCCTGTCAACTCTCCCTTTAGTGGATAATACTTTATTTTCCAAAACATATAATAGCATACACATTTTTTTTTCCTGAAGATAAGCTCTCTGTGGGAATATTATTGCAGTACATATACTGTTAATGGAAATGTAACCATACACTTAGAGCTTTGTAATCTAGGAAGTTTAGCAGGTGACGTGTAGGGGTTATTGTGGTTCATTGTCCCCTGCAAGCACTGATCTGCCGATAAATAGTGAAAAAGTAGTTCACTCAAAAATGTTGACAGGCACAAATAAAGAAATACTCTAGCTCTTTTGTATCCAGAATGTAAGATCCAAATTTCACTACTTTGGGGGACATTATTATGACACTATTCTAATTTTATTCATGTCTAAGTCTTTAGTCATGGGGTATAAAGAATGAAGAATAAAAAATAAGTATACCTTGCATATGAAAGTTTTAGTTAGAGCAATTGGTTATCCCTCGACTCTTAGGTTAGTCAAATCTCATCCACTATGTCCCATACTAAGCTCAGGCACCTCAGTTTAGTTGATGGCTGCATCACTTTGTTATAGGGAACTCCCATACTTTAATACCCTTTTGTTATTACCCTGTGGTTGTAAGGAATATGTATATCATATAAATTGAAGTATTAGGCACCACCATCATGAATCCATCATACTACCGATTCGTTGATCGATTCGTTGTTGGAGCACTCGGCTCCTTTTACTTACCTCCGCGAGCGTTCCCCGCTTCTGCTACACGCTCTGCAGTCTCCGCCTTCTTTTAGTTGCGTGACGGATGTGACGCGTTCCGGAGGTAAGTATTCTTCATGTCTGTGCGATTCGCTCTGTGCGAGTGGCTCTGTGCGATTCGCTCTGTGCGAGTGGCTCCATTCGCACAGAGCGGTTCGCGGGGGTGGGGGTGGGGTTTCAGGGGATGCAGGGCAGAGTGGGGGTGGGGATGCAGGGCAGGGTGTGAGTGTGGGGGCAGGGCAGGAGACTGGGTGCAGGGCAGAGTGGGGGTGGGGATGCAGGGTGTGAGTGTGGGTGCAGGGCAGAGTGGGAGACTGGGTGCAGGGCAGAGTGGGGGTGGGGATGCAGGGCAGGGTGGGGGCAGGGTGTGAGTGTGGGGGCAGGGCAGAATGTGGGGGCAGGGCTGGGTGCAGGGCAGAGTTGGAGACTGGGTGCAGGGGCACAGTGCAAAGTGCTGGGTGCAAAGTGCCAGGGCTGGGTGCAAAGTGCTGGGTGCAAAGTGCTGGGTGCAAAGTGCCAGGGCTGGGGCAAAGTGCTGGGTGCAAAGTGCTGGGTGCAAAGTGACAGGGCTGGGTGCAAAGTGCTGGGTGCAAAGTGCCAGGGCTGGGTGCAAAGTTCTGGGTGCAAAGTGCCAGGGCTGGGTGCAAAGTGCTGGGTGCAAAGTGCTGGGTGCAAAGTGCCAGGGCTGGGGCAAAGTGCTGGGTGCAAAGTGCTAGGGCTGGGTGCAAAGTGCTGGGTGCAAAGTGCTGGGTGCAAAGTGCTGGGTGCAAAGTGCAAAGTGCTGGGTGCAAAGTGCTGAGTGCTGGGTGCAAAGTGCTGAGTGCTGGGTGCAAAGTGCTGGGTGCTGGGTGCAAAGTGTTGGGTGCTGGGTGCAAAGTGCTGGGTGCAAAGTGCCAGGGCTGGGGCAAAGTTTCTTGAACAGTAATAGTCCACCTCTTTTCAGAATGTTTGGGGTTATTTTGTTTCATAAATATTGTGTTTGGGTTCTTGTACTTTGAAAATATTGTTTTTTATTACATCATAACAAAATAAGAATGTTAATGTCAATTTTAAGTTGTTTTTAACATCCAGTTCATTAAATTATTTTAAATAAACGAAAAATTTGCATATTGTTTTTTTTATCCGATTAATCGATTAATCGAAAAAATAATCGGCCAACTAATCGATTATTAAAATAATCATTAGTTGCAGCCCTAGGACTCGTATCATAACACCACTTAGAAACATGGCAGCGTGCTTCTCTTGCAGACAGCAGTTGCATATTTAACTCATTTTACTCCTACTTTACGTTTACCTCTAACTTATAAAATGTGAAGTATATCTTAAATGCCTATAGGGACTTGTTTTACCAGTACCAACCTTTGCTATTGGCAAGTTTTGGATAACATCTAATTAGGCAGTATTTAGCTGCTCCCATACCCCATGCTTTGGCAACCATGTGTCAGCGAGGTAATAAGAAAGTGCTTTACCTTACCATACTGGTTGTGGCACTACTCATTTTGCCGCATGGCACATTGAGCTCTGTTTACAGTAAATAAATAGGCGTAGCTCTTACTCTGGGCATGTACTATGTGTTTAAACAGAATTCCCAAATACTCCAGCAGTGGTGTAGACCACAAACATAGCATGGTTGCTAGTCAGTGTCATGACTGATTTATCTCCTATGGTAGATGAAGTAATGACCTGAATTAATATATCCCTGTAACACCTTCAGACAGGTGTCATTATGCATTTTCTTCATAGCCCCTGACATTGTGCTGTTGTCACATGTTCTATTTCCTTTAGAATATTTTCCCTTTTCTTTATCGACGCACCTGATCACAGCAAGAACATCAAATGATCATTACGTTTAATCACCATCAGATCCACATAGTTCACATTCATGACTCTCTAGACAACCTCGCTGTATGCTTTCGGAAGGACTTATATGTCCCCCTGATTAAACCACACATGAAATCAATTATGTCTGTATATTTCATTTCTGAATAACTTTGCAGGGGGTGGTGGTCTTTTCCATGAAGCTTTTGCTATACCAGCATGTGGCCAGCTGTCTTAATAATTGATGTGGTTGCAGATTTCCATATTGTACAACAGAGATCCCAATTCATGCTGAAAGAATAATGGATAAAAGGGAGACGTGTTTTATTCCTTGGCAAAACCAAAAATGTAGAAAATAGTGTGTTTTACAGCTAAATTTTCGTTCAGTGCCTATTACCAATTCTTCCCACTTCTTTGAACATCATTAACATTTTCAAACTGTTCTGATTGAATAATCATTCCCATGCTGGTAAAATCTCTTAACATAGATACCTTAACTTGCATATTTATCAAAGGGCATTTGAAATGTAAAAACGTAACTTTGTGTGTCTCATATTAAATTATACATTTTGCATTTGTAGTTGAACTTAGTGGAACATGCAGGACTTTTTACTGAAGCATATAATATTTCTACCAACTGTACAATTAAGTAATACATTCTAAGGTCCATTTAATTTTGGAGTATTTATTCCGTGAGGACAACAGGGAGATAAACAACATATAAACAGGATGATAAACAGCATGTAATACACAAATATATGGAAACACAATCACTTTGTGGTAGAAGTCATCCCCACACTGAGGTTGTCCCAGTGAACGAGATGTTTCTACAATACTATTGTATTGTAGCTAAGGTAGCACGGGTTCTCAGCTTTATAGTTCAAGCAGAACAAATAGCTATCAGATAGGCATACATATTTTTTATTTACTTTGCAATTTCTCTCTCATACAGGGAAAAAAAGAATCTTATCCTTTTTTCACTAAACTGCAAATTAAAAAATGAAATAACCCAGTGGACAGTAAGTTCTGGTTTAATGTCAGTTTATAGATGGAATGTAAGATGCTTGTAGCCTCATATCTGCAGTCGGGCATTTTTTTTTCCATATAACAAATGACCTTTCAAACTTAGATTCACAATAACCATTTGCAGCTTGATGATGACATTAACCTAAAAAAAAAACCTCTGTAAATAAGCTAGTCAATCAGCTGCTACGAGAAATTACATTTGAATGGTGGTATTTTTGCTTCACTTAACAAAATGGATAATCCGATAACGATTTGAGAGAACGTAGTTCTTTGGAATCAAATATTGATTGTAGCTGTTTTTTTAAAGAATTGTTCCACCCCAGTCTCCTCATCTTACTTAAAATTAAAAAAAAGCACAATTTATGTGCTTATTGACCATTAAAATAACAATGCCAGCAAGTATGTTTCAGAGACCTTGGTTTGTCTTCTCCTAGTACATGAGACAAAGCACCTCTCTGATTAACACTGCCATTTCCAACATCCTAGAAGTTTTACTAAGAAATTATAGTAAGGCTGTATATCTTACTGCTTTTAAGGTCCATACAGTTGTCATCAATCATATATTAGATAATTCACTAAAGCAATATATAGAATTGAAGAACATACTCCAAGTTAAAGCCCTGAACGAGTCAAATCTATGTTTGACTAAAAGGTTCTCCAAAATCTGGCATTTTGTTTTATGGCATTATATGCTGGATATCTGATACCTCATCAATGGTGACCGACTTGTAAACTATATTCTAACAGAAGTTCTAAAACAAATATTCATGAATATAACACATCATATTTATTTGATGCTTAGGATAAATGGTGATATTTTGTTGAGTATGTTGAGTAACAAGAACCCAGCACTATTTGTAACAACTACTAGGTGCATCCCCTTCACTGCAGTGTTTTTAGAATGGATGACTTGGGTTTTTTCCAGTGTTTTGCATATTCTACTCCATGAATTTATATCTTAACATGTCTTTAATTTATTTTGTGCATTGGATTTTTCCAATTGTGTGTCAAAAATGTTGCATGTAATTCATCACTTACCATCATACTTCTTGTATGAAACATGTGTATCTGTCAAGACACTTGTTTTAGGTATAGATACATAGACAACATCTGAAATGACAGGCAATTTACTAATCTTGAATAAAAAAAAAACTCAGAGACTAGCCTGTGTAATCAAAGTGATTTTCACATACTGTATACTTACATTACATTATCTTTGTCAAAAACGTGACGTGCTTTTGTAAGCTTTTCAAATGCATGGTCTATTCAATCTGAATTACAATGCAGTTAACCTGCTGTGAATAATCTACTTGCCATTTTGTTCTCATAGATGTTAATGGATAATTTTGTATCCATGGAACTATAAATGCTAGACTATTTCATTATGTCCTACATTTAAACTGTAACTTGTAAACCTTATCAAATGAGACCCTTCTGTTACTACAACTGTAAGAAATATAGCTAAAACATAGACACGTTTGAATTTTTAAAGAAGAAGTTTAACTATTAGATCAATTAAGGTTTTCTATTGTTTCCCCTTTTCCTTGTATTACATTTTGAAATATAAATCTGAATTACAAAGATGGTCCTTATTAAACAAGGAGTCTAAATGAAGTTTAATAGATGTTAAAGATATATATTTATTGTGTTTGTTTAATTGGCTGGTGATGGAAGAATATTTTTTTATTCAATACCCCTAAAATGACATCACAATTATACCAATCACTTTCATTGGCAAAACAATGTACATTGTATAATGACAAATAGAAAATTGCATTTCATGGTTCAGTTGTATAACATTGTAAAAAATCTATACTCTTAATAGAAATTTCACCACGGTTATATATAGGTTATCAGACGCTAGTTACACAAGTAGACAGTTTTGTTTAGAGACTTTGGCATTAGGGCTTTTTAGTTTAACCCATACATTTTCTAATTCTCCCATAAATATAAGTACACTTTATAAATCTGTATTCATTGGAATGTGGGAACATTAAAATGACAATTCTTGTCAGGAATTTGGAAGCACTCCTTCAATCAATACTTTACTGATTTTTCATCAACTGCTGCCAAACCAGTTTAGTATGTTTGTCCATGAACCTCCACTCCCTTTATTCTCTGCTATCATTTCACTTCCATCAACATAATTCTCATAGCATCATACCCACAATCCTCATGTTGTTGTTTTTTAATCCCCTCTATTATCACTAGAGCATTTCTCTCTCTCCAGCTACCTGCACTACCACACTATATTTTATTGCTCCCTCATTACTTTCTGCTCCTTTTGTCTCATCCCAGGCCCTTTTTCACTTCCACAAGCTCTCCCTCCACCATTCTGCTCTCAGAATTCTCTTCACTCTTATAAGCCCCAATCTTACCTTCTCTTGCTCTCTTTCTTCTACTTTTAGCAGCTGGGTATATCTCCTGGGCCTCAGTAACCTTATCCACACACAATGCCACGCCTTTCCTCCTAACTTTGTTCTCTGGAATGCATGTTCTCTGTGTAACAAACTCATGACCACTTCACCTCTAGTTCCCTACTCCTTCGTGTCCTTACTGAAACCTGGCTAATGTAACATTGCATCTCCTACTGCTCTCTCCGATGGTGGCCTCTACTTCACTCACACTCCCAGACCTATTCTGCCTCATCTCTTTACACATTGCTGATGTATACCCTCCCTCTCACCCTGCTAATATCTTTCTTGACAGCTTTTCATTTTGGCTGCCCCACTTCCTCTACTCTGATATCCCCTCTGTCATCCTTGGAGACTTCAATATCTCAATTGACGCCCCTTCTTGTCATGTGGCACTTAATGGTGAGGGTCACAACCGGGCCTTATTTTTTTCTAGCATGTGCTGACTCACTAACGTCTCTAAATCCCCTTTTCCCCCTCACTTACCACTACATCCTATACTGCTCTCTCACCTTGCCTCCTACTCCTTCCATTACCTCACAACAGCCTTGCCTGATCAGAGACCTTAGCTCTCTCAATCTTCAGGAACTCTCTTCTGATTTACTCCCTCTCCTCTCTCCCACATCAAACATTTGTTTGTACTATATAAATAAAAGATAATAATAATAATAATAATAACATTACTAGTGTGGCACTTTTACCTCTTGTGTAATATATCCTAACTCCTTCTAGACTGTAAGCTCCTTTCAGCGGGGCTCTCTTTACCTCTTGTTTCTGTCTAGTCAAATTGCTATGTTATACACTAATTCGTATGTCCTTTTTACCCATTGTACAGCACTGTGGAATATGATGGTGCTATATAAAACAATAAATAATAATAGATACTGTAATAACACAGTAGGATGCAAAATAATTAGAAATGATGAGTGATTGATCACATCGATCTGTTTGAGATTAAGTAATGGTCAATATTTAGCAAAAATATTGAATTTCTGAAAACCAGGTAAGATTCCATAACATGTTCAGGTTATTACTGCCAGTAATGTTTTTGACTAGTTCATACATTAGCTGAAATTGTTCACATCAGGTTTATAAATACTAATAGATCAGTCTCTGTTTTTAGTTCCTGGACCCTGTGAGCCTGAAGACCTTATTGATGGAATCATCTTTGCTGCAAATTTTCTGGGTTCTACACAGCTGTTGTCTGAACGTAATCCTTCCAAAAACATCAGGATGATGCAGGCTCAGGAAGCAGTCAGCCGTGTGAAGGCAAGTAGTGCTACCAAACAAAAATACTAAAAAAAGGACTAAGCATTAGATGCAGCCTTTCGCACATTAACATGATTCGGCTATACTAAGAAGCCCTACTCTTCTAAACACTTTTATTTTTATTGATGTGCGGCTCATATGTTCATAAATTTTAAAACACAATATTTATATTTGCACAACATAATTATGCTTTTATACTTTTTTCTAAAATTTTCAACCGCACAAAATGATTAGATAAGGCATCCTTCTGTAAGATATTAAGAGGCTTAATGTGTTAAGGTTTTAACTGTATAAATCAAACAGCAAGGATGTTAGGAAGGAATCCTTTCATTGGAAATTTATTTTTACTTTGGTCGCTATGGTGAACTCAGAGTACGTAAACATGGTGTCCCAATGGGCCATTATGCTTTTGTTGAAAACATCCTTTACTAATTTACATGAAGTATTCTTATGCATGACATCATACAGGTTACAATTTGTTTGGTACAAATTCTTCATCACACAGTTCTCCATCGACAACAATTCACTTCATTGAACAATTTTCTGCCATGAATTGTACTTCTAGCTCCTTTTCATTTCTTTTTTCCTTTTCATTGTCTTATTTTCTCTATAAGTATGTGGTAATATTTATTACATTCATATAGATTTTATCCAAGAACGTTTAAGGAATATTGGTGTGATTATATCATTTATTTATAATGCACAAACCATACCAAATAAAAGGCATTCATTCTGATTGCAATTACTTCAGGAACATGTCCTGCACTTTTCTTATCTTGTATATATTTACTCTGTCATCCATTGTTCCATCTTTCATTGTATAGCTGATTCTTATCTTTCCTGCTCCTTCCTATCATCTGTCTATTTTGATCACCACAAGCTCCACCAAATCCTGCTTTACTCAGACAGCTATTCATTCAAAACATTTTTTTCTTGCTTAGATGACTTGAAGGTTATGACTGTTTATCTAAAAAAATGCTCTGTCATTAAAAAAAATGAGTGTTAGAAATACATTTCTCAAATAGAATTATCTTCCAGCCCTTGAACAATATATTTTAGGGGGTGTGGGCCATTCACAGTGGGTTCCGTAAATCTGCTATGAAAATTTTTACAGGTAACAATTTCTATAAAACAATAGCAAATAAAACTTCTAATGTAAAGCTTTTGGGAACATCATAATGATTTTTACATAGAATTGCCAGTATGAAGAAAATTTTTATTTTCTTAGCTTACCGAGGAGTTTAAAAAAGAGATACCTATGTGTTTTGTTCCCTGTCTAAGTTAAGGCAAAGTGTTTTTTGTTGATAATATGAAATTGCCCAATACTATGCAAGTCTGCTTCCAATGCCTACTCAAAGCATCTATTACAAAAGCTATCTGAACCATTTGATATGAAATATCAGAATAACATGGGCAGACTGGCTCTTTGAGAATCTGGTTATTGTTCATCAACACAACGAACCAGTGAGATAAGTGGACCTTTGTGTCTGAGAGTTGCATTTTCAGTAATATGGATTAACACAGCTCAAGACAAAAAGGGTATAGTGTGTACTTTCTCAAGTATTTAAAGGATGTGATACTTTAATGTTGTGCCCCTCACGCTCTCTTTTTTATAGGCACAATTTAAAGGAATCTGTTTATGCTCCTTGGTAAGCGAATAAAAAAAAATGTTCATGCTGTCAATTCTATGTAAAGAATATGTGGGATGACAGTATTTATAGTGTTAACTCATTTTTATTTAGCAGAATAACAGCTGGTCCTTGCGTGTGGGTTTCCTTGTCAATTACAAAGACTTGTGTTCTAATAGTTCACTCTTTCTCTCTCTTTTTTTTCTCTTTCTGTTCTCACATCTCTTTTCTCTCTGTGACATGTTCCTGACTGCTCAGAGGATGCAGAAGGCTGCTAAAATCAAGAAAAAAGCGGTGTGTGAAATGTTACATTTCTGTAATGAAATTAATTTCAGTGTGTGTGTTTGTTTGGGGGGTCCACAGAAACTATTAAACAAAGCCTATTTTTTTCACAAAAATGTTTTATAAGTTATGATTATTTTATTTTTCATGAATTGCTATGTTCAGAACTATGAATTTGCTAAGGGCAATAGTGACTCAACTTGAGTGCCTACTCAATGGCAAACTCAGCTGGTATAAGTGCGTTCCATCTTAGTGCTGGAAGGCACCTCTACTTCTACTGAGTGGCAATTGAGCCATTTGGGTGATTATGACGTAAGACCCAGCCCCTAAGTTAATAATTAAAACATTTATTAACATAGGAACTGGGTCTTACTTCGCAGTCACCCAAATACTCACGGCATGTAAATTCTCGACATGACCCTGTAGGATCAGTTAGAAATCGGGGACATGATTTGCATGATAAAAATAAGTTATTTTTGTGTATTAATACATTTTGAATGTATGTATGTTCCACGCTGCCCTAGGGGAAGTACCTCCAAGCGCCCTCTGCCTATTGGGGCACAATGCTGGGAAGCAGTATGCTTTGGAGGCAGTCAGCTTGTCGTCCATAGCTTAAATAGGCTTCTGTAACCAGCTTGTTGATCAGCGGCACATATGGGAGTCATATCTGCCCCTGGTCTGGTTATAGGCCAGAATATGTTGCTGGTATATATATACTGTATATATATATATCAGGTTGGTGTCCTGATGAAAGTCAAATAAAGACTGAAACGTTGACCTGCAAAAGAGGAATCTGTATTTATTGGAAAAAGACCGAGAGTGCTGGTAACTATCCATAGACTGTGTATATTACTCTGCCTTGTTACCTAGCACCAGGCTACAACAGAATTGGTTTGGAGTGCAATAGCACATTATTAGTTTTATATATATATATATATATATATATATATATATATATATATATAAACAGAGCCGGCCTTAAGTGTTATGGCGCCCCTGTGCGGACTACTCCTCTGGTGCCCCCCCATCATCTTCTCACTCCCCCCCACTCTGCCCCTTCTCACTGCCCCCCCACTCTGCCCCTTCTCACTGCCCCCCCACTCTGCCCCTTCTCACTGCCCCCCCACTCTGCCCCTTCTCACTGCCTCCCCCCCTGCCCCTTCTCACTGCCCCCCCGCCCCTTCTCACTGCCCCCCGCCCCTTCTCACTGCCCCCCCACCCCTTCTCACTGCCCCCTCCCCTGTCCCTTCTCCCTATCCGTACTTACCTCGTTGCCGGAGTCCTGTGGTGGGAAGGGGAGGCGTCCGTCTTCCCGATCTGCCGCGGTGTGCGCTTCACAGCTTAGCGCCGGAAAAATTCCAGCGCTCAGCATGAAACGCCGGCACCGCGACGGAGTCACGGAGAGTGAGGGGCGCCGAGCGGTTGCTGCAAAACTTCTCGAGCGACCACTCGGCACCCCTACCGGGACCTAAAGTTTTTTTTGTTTGTTTTAACTTTATTTAACATCCTCCATATTAAATAAAGTTTAAAAAAAAAACAAAAAAAACCCCGATGCTTTAATTTAAGTCCCTGGCAGACTTGACTTTGAATAAAGAGAAATTGTTAATTTAAAGACCTGGAGTGCTGACCATCTTTTGAAAGTGCTTTATATGGAAACTGCTGGTTACTAGCACCAGGCTTGGGAAATTTGGAATGGTGTGCAATGGACTTTATGAGTATATATATATGTCCTGATGAAAGTCAGTAATGACTAAAACGTCGACTTGACTTTGAATAAAATGAAATTGTCAATTTAAAGACCTGGAGTGCTGACCATCTTTTTGAAAGTGTTTTATATATATATATATATATATATATATATATATAAAGTCCAAAGTATACAATTGCACACCAACCTTAATTTCTCTGCCCGGTGCCGAGTAGCTGCAGCAGTAATGCATATAGATTCCAAAAGTAGTTACCAGCACTCATGGGACTTGTTTTAAATAATTCCACAAAACTCCGTTTTTCTGGTCAACATTTCAGTCTTTTTATTTATAGACTTTCATCAGGATGTTGTGGAATTATTTAAAACAAGTCCCATGAGTGCCGGTAACTACTTTTGGAATATATATATATATATATATATATATATATTGTGGTAAAGTGTATGGGAGAGTGGTTGATGGGATATATATCTCACCTGGTTTCCTCAGCCAGACCCAGGAGCCCTCAGGTGAGGCTTCCCTCATTACTGGGGAGGAAGCCTTAAAAGAGAGGGCTGTTAGGTTGGAAGGGGAGAGGAGAAACTGAGTGAAGGAGCAGCTACAGCCAGCGCTGCAGCCCACCAGGTATGAAGCTTTACCTATGGAAAACCTGTTACTTTGCTTTGTGCCAGACCTTAGGCTTGTAGAGAGGTATCCGGATGTTTAGTTAGAGCCGGACAGGCTTAGAGTTTGTTTTGTTTACAAGGTGCTCTGTGCCTACAGCATCCAAATAAACACGCGTGAGCTGTTCCCTACAATATATATATATATATATACCATTACATAAGTTATGGTGGGTAAAAGGTGATGGAAACCTTTCCACTTAAATTTGAGGGGTAGTAGAAGTTTTATTATTAAACACTCATCTACAGACACCAGACAAGCCAGAAGGTTGGTTTTTCCCTCAGAAATCTCATGATGCTTTGACAACCACAGGGGATTCTGGGTAGGCACATGCAAATAAGGTTAACAATTATCACCTTTGCCTCTGTATCACAACCTCATGCTGACGAGTCCCATGAAGGATGAAACAGCTGTCCATGAGTGGTGATCTGGCTATTGGACCTCTTCCCGAGTTTTGTCTAAAGGCTGTCTTGTACAGCGGGCAATTACTTTTGAGGGATCCATGTATAAAGTGGATATAGAGGCAAAGGTGATAATTGTTAACCTTATTTGCATGTGCCTACCCAGAATCCCTTGTGGTTGTCAAAGCATCATGAGATTTCTGAGGGAAAAACAAGCCTTCTGGCTTGTCTGGTGTCTGTAGATGAGTGTTTAATAATACTTCTACTACCCCTTATATATATATATATATATATATATATATATATATATATATATATATATATATATATATATATATATATATATATATATATATATATATATATATATATATATATCGTATATATATATATATATCGTATATATGCCATTGATTTATTTTGTTTCCAAAATGCCCCAAAATCTACTGCTGCTGTACTTTCCACCCATTTACAGTCTCTTAATATGCCATCCCTTTTCCAAGTGAGACTAAGAGGCCCATCATTCCCTTAAATAACTCATGAAAGTAACAAACTATGTATGACACCTGAAACTAATTTTGATGACAAATAAGTGGTAGCTGTAGACAAGGATGGGTTAGCTAGTTTCCAATCAAACCACACATAGAGAGAGCTAATCTGTAAACGTGGAACAGTTATCTAAGCGTTATTGGAGTTTACAACGTATATGTTATAACGTTTACAAGTAAATGCCATTTATACAGAGAGCAGGTTTTCTGGAATCTTTTTTAGTTGTTCTTTGGGGCAAATATCACATCTGGTAGCCCACAATATTTTTATACCTTGTATTTTGCCCTTTTCACAGTTTTAAAACCTAATAATTCAGGCACATTAACGGGATTAAAGAATGAGGTTGCAAAAATAAAATATTTTGATGACAACAGAAGCTGGAGACTTCTAGTCATATAAACGCATGGCAGTGTGTATGTTTTTATTGATCCTTATAATGCATTAGTATTCTTTGCTCGCATGATAATTCAGTTGAATAAGAACTGCAGTAAATGCTATAACATAATATCCATACAGATTGTAAGAATAGATTCTGTTGTATTAGTTCCCCCATGTATTATTGCTAACTGTGTGCCATCGACAGTTTTATCACCCTGATTTGTATTACTGTCTATTTAACATGCGAGAAACTATAGCTATTTAATCAAGATTCAATGTAATTATGTTTTTGTAGAAGAAAATCGTTGATAGAAGAAAGTCGTCGTTGATCACTCTGTCGACATTACTGACTTTTGTGTAGTTTAGAACTAGTAATACTAATCTCTTTGGGAACATTATGCACGATAGATGGTTTTAATGCCCAAAATAAGAATTACCCTGCTGATATTTATCATATCAGTGCATAGGAGATAGCATCTGATTCACCTATACTTCTAATGTACGCTATTCTTTGAATCAGTCAAGTATAAGCTGTACTGTGGTGTAATTAACTGGAGAAAAGGAACCTCTACATTTATCTTATGTTTTTTCTCTCTAAATTCTCTGCATTCATCATATAGTCTTAACCGAGGTTACTAAAGAAGGTAGTATTTTGACAAAAAGCTTTCGATGGTTCAAGAAAACTTTGTGAAAAGATGGGGCAGAAATATAATTTTAGCAAGTCTACTGTATCTTAAATCTCTCCCAAACTTTCATACATACCCAAACCCTGTCCCAGTACCGTACTTTCCTCCCTTGCAAAGTCTTTCCATATAGACTGCTCATTGTGATATATTTACCAGTTCGAGAAACTTGAAGGTACCAGGTCTGGGCCTCCAGTTACTGCCCTTTTTGGGGTAAGTCATTCCTTTATAGGTGCTGATCCACCTATTTATAGGTGCTGATCCAAATTTAGCACTTTTGTAACTAAATACTGCATTAGAAACACAATTCCTCGTATTGTTGAATGTCCAAGAGATATTTCTTTATCATATCAAATGTTGTCCTTTTTATATATTCTGCCTGGGAAACTTAGTTTTCATGTGAAAGGAGCTGATAGGCTATTATCATAGAAACTGAAAAAAATGCTCAAAGGTTCCTGTGTTTATCATGTGATTACGTTTCAAGGGAAATACTAAAACAACAGATCTGCTGAGGTTGATTTGTGTACCATGCTAGAGAGTACAATCAGTGTTTGGTCTAAGTGCCATAATAATACCATTGACATATAATGCCTTCTGTCGCACTCTGTATTTATAGCCTCTCCCTTCACCTTTTTTAGGTAAAAAAGAATGGGAGAACGGAGCATTTTATGATAATTACAGTGCCATCCATATTACTGCGTGTTCTGAGAGAGTTCCTGGCAATTAGATTGTCATTTTAAAAGCACAAGGCACATATTTATTCTTCAAGACAAAAGTACACACAGAGTTAGCTACTTCAGATTAAAGTAACTTCTAGACTATAATTGTATTACACTTTCAAATATTTAACATTTAAAATGTTACATTTATGGTTTTTGCACACATTTTATTGAATTTTGTTTCTTTTTTAAAGTTTGATGTTACAGTTTATTTGTTGCCCAGCTCTCTTTTAACACTACTTTCTTTCTGGGCTCATTTAAAAAATTTCCCTTTTGAGTTTTAACTTTTGACATCCATTTGTCTCCAATTTTTGAGTTTAGAGATAATCACAAATACACAATTTCACTTTAGCTTTGTTTCAAACAATTGTCCAAGCTTCCTATTGTTGGCAGTCAGGGCCGGCCCAAGACATTATGCCGCCTGGGGCGAAGTTTAAAACGCCCCCCCCATTATCTACCCTTCCTCTCCCGCCCCCCCATTATCTACCCTTCCTCTCCCTCCCTATTATCTACCCTTCCTCTCCCTCCCTATTATCTACCCCCCCCCCCTTTGTACTTACCTTTCAGCAGTCCTGTGGCGAGTCTCCCTGCTCTGTCTCGGTGCCGGCTTGTAATGATGAGCGACAGAAATGACGTCATCTTCCGGCACTCAGCATTACAAGCTGGCACCGAGACCGAGCTAGAGGGCTCGCAGAGGAGAGAGAGGGGCGCCAAGCGGGTACGGACAACTTGGTAAGCGAAAACCACGTTAACGTTAACGCTAATTACCGCACTGTTATAGGTAAGGAATTACAGTAACAATATTGATGTGGCTTTCTATCTGTTTTAAAAAAATATAAATTGTTTAACAAAGCGCAGGAGGAAGGTATATTTCAAGGAGAAATGTTAGGGGAAGAGGTCATAATCTAAAACTACACAGTCAGAGGCTTAGATATAATGTAAGGAAGTTTTACTTTAGTAAGACAGTGGTAGTCGATAAGTGCCTTCTAGCAAAAGTGATAGAGGTTAATATAAAGATAGACCAATCATTGAGTTTTTACGCAAGGAATGAGGGGCAGACCAATTGGACTGACTGATTGTTATCTACCTATTTAATCTGTCAATACGCATTATGGACACTCAAAGTAGACTTGGGCGCTGGCGGAAAATTTGTGTTTGTTTTCATGTTCATTTTCGGGTAAAAAAAATTAAATTGTATTCAATAAAATTCAGACAAAATTAGTCCAATATTTTTGTAAATACCATTCATCCATCCGGTTGCCATGGAAGCAAGAAATAAACACTTAGAAGTTGAATTAAAATAGCAAGATTCTCCTCCTCTTAGTGTAGTTAAAATGGCGGCCGCAGCCATTTGAAATCTAAAAAAATGAAGATTTTCATATTGCGCACATTCATTTTTCACTTATTTCGTACAATGTTGCGTTTGTTGTTTGTTATTCAGACGGATGAACGAAACAGAGAAATTCGGCAAGAAAACACATTCATACGAATGTCCTTTCCTAACGCAAAGATGATACATTGAAAAACCCTTGGCTCTTTCGGCTTAAAATATAAACCAACATGTTAATCACAAGACTAGTGAATCTGTGTATGTAAGCTCCATACACATCGAATTCCCTTTCTATGTATGTTTCTGGTTTGGTGAGCGATTTATTTTATAGCGAATATTCCATTCAATTCCTTTTTCTATCGCAATTACTTGGGACTCCCCTTACTAATGAGATCTAATTTATCAGATACCCATTCCTAAAATCTTTTTTGCAGCATTATTTTTATTTTTTTTTGCCCCGTGGCATTTATCTAGGAGAATTTTATAATTAAATGTGCAAACACAAATCTCCTCTCTTGATAATAATATGCCAGCTAGCAGAATTGGATTTTGACTTTCTTTTTGTCTTTTTGCCTGCAGGCTGAATCCATTTTTGCATTCAAATAAGAACTTAAATCTCATTTTAAGAAAAAGAGGTTTTTGACAGACTTTAGCTGGTTAATAGGTGAAATGAACCAAAGCTTCTAATTTACCTTTACAACTGGGAAATCATATTATGCTATTTCAGGGTCCAGAGAAGTACTTTCTCATTGGCTGTAATGACCTGTATGCTTATTACCTTATGTGACCTCATGTTATGTTAGGTGCATACATGTTGGTAGGCATTGTGTGCACTTTGACTTTTTGTAATGAGAACAAAAAATAGAAACACAGAAAGAATTGGTTAATGGTAAATGGTCAACCGTTATTTTTTGGGGAATTAAGCATATGTATTATTTTAATCTTTCAAAACAAATGCATAATATAAATATTGTATATGTTAGCACTTGGTAAAAAAAAATATAGTTTAAATCTAAATCACTTCCTTTGATGCCTGTTGCCTGTTGTGGGCATTTATACAAATAAGTGTCAGACGTTTTACTTAATTAATTAACTTGATTCAAATTTTTGTGTTCTAGAACGCTGAGGGAGACTCCCAGACTTTGACAGAAGTGGATCTTTTTATATCGACACAACGAATCAAAGTTTTAAATGCCGATACACAGGTATGTTTCCGATTCCCTTTATAAGTTTTTTTTACAATATCATAAACTGTTTCTCAAATTTCAGTAATATTGTTTGATAATGCATATACTTGGTTTATAGAAATATAGACATTTCTGCAATACTGGAAAGTATTTTTCTTAGTATAATGTAGACAAATTGAGATTCTCAGGTTACTGCTAGAATGATAATGACCAATAAGTACACAAAACAAAGCAAGAATTCTGTGAATACCCAGAGAATACCATTTAAAAATAAATTTCCCAATAAATATTGGGAAATCCGTCACACTATACGCCATATATTCCTTAGCCTGCCACTATATCAAAGTACCCCAAGTTTGAGAGAAAAGAAGGAAAGAGAGAGGAAAGATAGGTTAAAGACAACTGATTAGTTTTAGTTCTAGGTTTTCTTTTAGTTTTGAATTGGATTTATAAGATTTATTACTCCATCCCCTGTGCATAGAAATAAATCTGTGGAATATATAGTTAATAGGCTTGCATTTCCAAGAAATAAGCAACAGCTGTGTATAAAAAGTCATTGTTTTACACTATGGACGTAATGTGAGAAAGTGTTCCTAGGAAATCATAAGCAGGTGTTCTTACATATGGCAAATTGTCTTTGAGTTAATTAAATACCTTTACTAATTATAAGGGATAATATATTAATTAAAATGCCATCATTTCAAATGAAGCAGGTGGTATTATTGTTAGAAATGATACTATCAAAGCTCCCTGTGGGTAAGATGTGTAGCAATTGTAAATGTTTACATTTTTGTGGAAGAGAGCTCCTGACATCTTTGCGGGCTAAATGTTTTTGTGCAAACAGATCCTTTTCAATGTGAGCATGCTGTTTTACTAGAATCTGCAAGTGACTCACTTTTGGCCTTGAATTCATGGTAACATCTCTAGCTTGTTGTCAAGAACCACAGGACACAGGCTGACTGTTACAATTACCGGTGTTGCCAACCAGAAGGCTCTGTTGTCGCTGGGATTCCTGCCTCCCCTCTATTCTGTGCAGTTTACCACTGGTTCCTGCCACACTTGAGACCCTTCAGGCAATTCAGGGCCTTTATATACCAGGTGTGCTCCCAGACTCCCATACTAGAACATTGTATTCCCAGGCCTTGCAGTAGTGTGGATCCTGTTTGGTTACTCTGGGTATTTCCTTGTGTTGACCCCTTGCCTTGGACTTGGGCTCGGACTACGTTTTTGCCCTTTGTACCTCGCCTGATTGTGATTTGGACCTTTGGCTTGGACTGTAATTATTCTTTGGAGTGCCTAACCAGTAAACACCAGCAAGAATAAAACCACGGAACGCAGTAGTAGATTAAGTGAAATCCAAAATTGCATTGCATAAAGATGGCAGATAAGTTAGTCCCACAAACATTTCAGGGTGTGAAAACCCTTCTCAATGTAACCCTAGAGCCATGGCTTGCCTGACCTTGTTTGACAGTTCCCTAGTCTCTCTCCCACTCTTCCTGGACTCCACTGCTGTCTGCAAGTCTGCTGTCCTCTGCCAGGTCCCTGCTCCATGCCTGTCAGTGGCTCCAAAGAAGAAGGCCACGGCTGCAGCAGACATCTGCAAGCAGGCACTTCTACACTTGGCTGCCCTACACTGAGCTCTAAGCCTGAACCTGTTCCTGGACAGAGACTCCTACCTGACCTAGTACCCGCAGTCGTGACACTTGGCTACAGGAAAAAATATGAATGCATTTGTCTATACCCTTCAGTATTTTATGTGCAAAGAGTGGCTTCCTTCTTAAGACATGTTTAGAGGTTACATAGAAATTTTGAAGTATATTAGTCCATTGTTTCCAATTACACAGCATGCTTCAACCTGACTGAATAGTGGACACTGGGCATGGTCTGTCTTAGGCTACAATTTACTTGCTGTTTGGTTAGGCTTTTTCCCCAGGCTAAAAATGACCCCCCCCAACACAGTATTGCCCTCTTGTGGATAGAATGTAAGAAAGTTGTGCATCTGTTTTTCAACTGTAGTGCTATGTATTTTCAAAATAATAAAGTTCAGCTTTTAGACAGGGTTTTTAGACGTTATTTAGTAGTTAAATAGATGAAATAGATCTTTAAGAAGAAAAGGGTTTTTCTTAAATTAGATTTTGTGAATGTCATAAGAGTATATTTTAAGCATGTCTTTAATTTGTAAATCTCAAATGTACATCTGTTTTATTTATGGTAGTGGTAGCCATGAAAATAAAATAGATGTTATGATTTATATAGTTTTATTAGTCTAGTGCAAGTAGAAAAAGCAATATCAAATCTCATAACATATTGGTTTGTATAAACAATACAGTATTTGTGCAAGATCTGCATTGTTCTAGCACATGAATGTCATTGCTGTTCACCGCTCAAAGTTCTAAAAACAGTGTGCATTATAGTGGCAGATGTGTCACAGGTAACTAGCAAACAGAAAATAACTGCATTGGGTCTGTAGAAAAGATAACAAAGTGATTTACGAGTTCTGCATATATGTGAAAGGGCATAGAGCAGTCAGTAGCCTGCATAATCATTTGGCCTGCCACAGGATATATAACGAACATAATACTAATAGAAAAACATACAGAAATCACTCAAAACTAGTTCTGAGCACCCCCCCCCCCCCGCAAAAACGTATTTGGTGAAATGTTTGTTCTCATGAAACCTGGGTCTAGACTGATAATATCATAACATTTTAATGCGGACTTGGCCCTTAAAAGCATTAATTAGCAAAAATGTTAACATCTATGTTTTGTTTGTCTATTGAGCAATTTAAAAACAAATTGCACAATAGCCATTTTGATTTAAAAGAAAAACAGTACTCAGGGGATTAAACTCCACCTGCGTTTCACTCATACTCATAATTCATACATGATCTAAGTATAACTCCATCTAATTTGTTTTTTTTATCTATTGTATCTATTTATTAGTAGGGTTGGTTCTTTATTTTAATCTTTCAATAAAGATTATTTTGTTTTGTTCTTCATGTTCAGGAAACAATGATGGACCATGCACTGCGCACAATCTCCTACATTGCTGACATTGGCAATATTGTTGTTTTAATGGCACGTCGCCGCATGCCAAGATCAGCGTCCCAGGACTGTATAGAGACAACCCCTGGAGCTCAAGAGGGAAAGAAGCAGTATAAAATGATCTGCCATGTTTTTGAATCTGAGGATGTAAGTATTCACTTTTATTCATGATGTGTTGCTCCAAAAAAGACTCTGGTCTTATGATGTGGAAGTGGACTGAGCAGGGGCTCATCGTCCATTAATGAGTTTGTGCCTCAGTGGACCTGAGAACATCAAAGAAAAAGGAAGCATTTGCTGAAGAACATTCTACATGTAGCATAATTCTAAATAATCAAAGCTTTTGTTATAATAAAGTTTAGTTAATCTACCTGATTTGTAGCTGAATTTGGAATCTGCTATGTAGGAAATGTGATGAGTTTTCATGACTGACAAAAACCATGTATGAGATTTGGTAACAATTTAGGTTAAAATAACTACATAGTGATATTTCCATTATAAAGAATCTTAGTAATGAAACATGCCAACAGCGCTGGATTCCCAAAAAGGTAGAGCAGATATTTATACAGAGGGCTTTTTTTTAGTGGCTCAAGAAAAAGTAAAGGAGGAGAAAGTTTGTTGTGGCTTTACCTATCCACCTTTTTTGATAAGCACAGCACACTTCCTAAATTGACCCTTAAAGACCATTGGGAGGCTTCTGTAGCTTTCTTCCTGGGTTTCACAGTACACCTGACCTTACTAGCAATGTTTGGGTTTCTTAACTATAAATGACTCTTTGGTTAATAGGTTGATTTCTATCTTTTTGATGAAACACGGTGGACAGTTTGTGTTTCCCCCTTTCCGTTCACAAATGAGCTGCACACACAAGAGGTGGTATCATAGAAAACCATACTGGTTGGTTTTCATGTAATTTTGTCTATGAGTAGCAAACGAATGGACATCTTACAAACTATTGGGGTATAAGAGTAACTCTTAAAATGATTTGATTTAATATGTGTGAAGTACATATAAGCACCATCTAAAGACACCTTACATTGCTCAGTTTCAATCTTAAACTTACTATAGTTACAAGGTAAATGGTTAAAATTATTAAGATCAAGTGAAATCATATTTTGCTTTTTTTTGTGGAAATTTTCGGTACAACACTATATTACATTTATTTATAAAGCGCTATTACAATAGAGTATAGTAAAAATTAAATTTAACAGAATACAATTTGGCAGTAACTTTAACACATGTTAAGCATATTGGTACAGAAGGCGAGGAGGGCCCTCCTTTTACAAGCTTACAATCTATTGAAATACTGTACATTCACTTATAAATGGCTTCAACAAGGTTCTGTTTGTGGCCTGCCAAGCAATGTGGTTTTCCTGTACAGGAAAGTTAGGAATATTACATTAGAGATCTATTAAAATGGATTTTAACCACATTGCAAAGCTGGCTCATCATCCACATGTATCTTCAAAAGATTACCCATTGTGAGTGCAGCAAGGCATTTATTTTCACATCTCTGATATTAATGGTACATGAACATTTTTACTGCACATTTTATTGCTGGTAAATTGGCCAAAAAACCAAAGTCAAACTGCTGCCAAGCTTCTGTTTCAGAGACGGGTGGATATCAAAGAGCCATCTTAGAGAGGCTCAGCGCGTAACAGTTTCTTTGATAAATCTCTTTAATGTCTGCTTCCTGGAGTGGAGAAATTCAGAACAAGCTGTATAGGTTGACACGTACAAGGGTATACCGAGACAGTTACGGGAATAAAACAGACATAAATAAAAAAATAAAAAAATTTATATATATATATATATATATAGGGATATGTTTTATTCATAAGCTTTAATTACTTGTAGATATCCGACAATATTTATAGGTTCAGCTTAGTATGTATGCTTCTAAAAGGTCCATTATTTTAACCTTTTTGGGTTATACAGATAAATGCTATTGATCCCTGCGCATAAGATAACTTTAGAACTTATAAACATTACAATGTTTTATTTAACGGCAAGTGTACAGTTTTAATTAGTAGTCCTTTGCAGTTAGCCTGGTATATGTAACTTTCATCATTATTTGCCAGAGGGAGCCAACACCAGCAGCGGAGGGAGTAGTCGTAGTGTTACAGAATAAAGTAGGCCACACATAATTTTTTATCAACGGATTGTTATTCTGTACTTCATTATTCATAACGCAAAATTACGTTCTGTCCTGAAAACATTGACAGCACTCGCTAGCCTGCCTGACTAGGCAGAATGAATACAGAAATCAAAGGGATTTAATAAAAAAAAAATTTCCAGTTTCTAAAGCAAGTCCTAAAACATCATTATTATTCTATGGATATGCTTCCTAGGAAGTGACATTTGCCATGCAGTCTGGCACTTTTGACATGAATATATTGAGTTTCATATGAATGCTGAGAAGCGTCTCTTTATACATATAGGTGCAGTGAACTGTCATGGTACCCGTGTCTACTGAACAATTTGGAGAGCATCCACTCAAAATCATTTATAGAAAAAATAAATTCAGTGCACAGAGCACGCTTATTTGTAGGATAAATGAGGCCGACTGATTCATTATGCCCATGACAAAGTACAACACGTACTTCATGTACAAGAATAGACTTTCAGTTTTTCAATTATGTTTCCCGTTTACAGGGAGGCTCTTTTTGTACATTGTTTTCTAAACTGTAGCAGGCTCTATCATTTAATTCATGCAATGTTTGCTTTTTGTGTGAGTCACTAATAACATCGCATAGAGAGTCAAGAGTCCTCGACAACAGCATCCCCACACAGTGTTATTATGAGCATGCTCTGTAAAATACAGTTTTGTGAAACCAGTAGCCTTTGGATGACTTCATGCTGTAACTCTCAGTGCATTATACTTTTATACTATTTACATTTATATCTTTATAAATGGATACTATGGACTTGCAGAGGTGGGTAACTAGCACATACTGCTCCATTCTTCATGAGGTGGGAGGAACTGTAGGTTTTTAAATCCCCCATTGTTGCGTCAAATGGAGGGCTCTTTTAAAACCTGGTCCAAATGTAATCTTTCCTTTTTAGGTAGATGCCACCTATATAAAATGTCCTTTTTCCCCAAACTATTATATCCAATCCACATGCTGCCCATTACCTTGAAGAAGAAGGACATCCAATATCATAATGCATTGCTGCGTAAGTTCCTGTGGTTTAACAAAAAAGCTAGAATTTCGTTGGTTAAACTCCAACAGCCTGCTCACAACGGTGGGGTGAATTTACCTAACCTACTGGACTATAATTTGGCATCTAACTACCGTTATGTGGCGGATTGGCTGTGTGGCAGGTTTAGATTCACTAATGTGACTCTGGCGCAACAACTCCACAAATCTCCAACCATTTCTTTGGCCTCTCTCCTGCATCTGTCTAAAGCTAACTTACCGTCGGACGTTGTCTCCAATCCATTGTTATTTCATACGTTGAAGGCCTGGGAGCGTGTTAGACGTCGCCTGGGTTTGGAGGTTTATTTTTCTCGGTTCTTGCCCCTGGTCCGTAACCCGCAGTTTCAGCATGGGAGGGAGGATGGTGTCTTTAGACGACTCGCCCAGGCGGGGGGTTGCGCCGTGGGTGATTTTCTTGACCCGCGAACAGGTAAATTATTGTCCTACTTGCAGTTCCAATCTAAATACTCTACTATTCAGATTCATCCTATTCATTACCTTCAACTCCGTAACTATGTTAACACTCTACTTCCTTACTTTTCTGGGGCTAATTCCAACAACCCTTTAGACCAGATAACGATATTGTCCCCCGCCACAATGCTCACAATATATAATCCGATCAGACCGGTCATCGATTGGGAGTCCCACAGAACAGGTGTTACCTCCTGGAAAGCTGATTTTCCGAATTTGAGTCCAAAACGGGTTCTCCAGGCGTACACGTGCAATTCTAAAGTCTTGGTATCTAGGGACTATAGTGAGATGTTCCTTAAGATTTTGCATAAAGCATATGTCACCCCCAAGCTCCGGTTTTTAATGGGCTTATCAGACCATTCCCGATGCTTCAAGTGCCAATTACCTGAGACAGATCTCCTTCATGGCCTATGGTCCTGTAGCTCTATTGCCCCATTTTGGAACGCATTGCAATTGTACATTACAGACACCCTGGGCATTCGTTTTGCAATCTCTGTAGAATGGGCAATTTTTGGTATACTTCCTGACCATGTTCCTCCCACTGTAGCGAGAGCTAAATTTCTCTTGCTCATTCTCTCAGCCGTGGCAAAACGGGCTATATTGTCACAATGGATTGCTCCCCAGCCGCCGACGCTACCTTTGGTCCTGTCGCGGTTGCGCTTTTTGTTTCAAATGGATTGGCTTGAAGCCGTTCTTCATAAAGAGAGCAAAGTAAAATTTTTGTGTAATCGTTGGTCCCTGTATATTGCGAAACTAGATAGCGATACCAGGCTGTCGTTATTTCAAACATTTAATGCCACTGGGTGGTTTTGCCTTCAGGTCTTGAAAGGTACTCGCCCCATACCAGGGTTTTGATCTCATTGACGGACAGGGTGTGTACATGTTGTAACCCGTGTATTGTGGCTGTAAAAGGTATTAACATCTTTGGGAAATGGAGATTTTTTTTTTACGCCTTATGGTTGATTCCATGAGTGTCATCTGCCTAACTTTATTTTCGGTCACCCGGATTATTGTTTGCACTGTATGTGATACTGTATTGTGCATCACTTGTTTTTGTATATGCCTATTTTGTCATCTTGTCTGTATAAGACTTTGTCATTATGTTATATGCTTTGTCTTCTCCGTGTAATAAAGAAAAAAAAAATAATTCTGTTGTGATAAAGTCTCTCTAATCTCACAGATGCAAAGTTTGCAATGTTCCAATTATAATTTTCCTTTCAGAATAAAATATATTCACTTTGCCTTCAGTCACAAAATGTGTTATGTGGAGATAATCTCCATACCCCTAGGGAAGGAACATTTTCAGTGTTTCTTTGCTGTAAAAGGGAGCACATTGCATCTGGAAGGATAAGCTTCCCTGAAATTGTTTGCAAACCCTGCCACGGCCGTGACTTTTCGGGCTACAGAAGTTAATTGGATGCTTGTCTACTTTACACTATGCATGAACGCGAATAAATATTGACACCGGGATTACCTGAGTTAAACATTTTCCTTTAGGAAATATTTCTACTGATGCAGTTTGCCGTATAGCAGAGAGGCAGATATAAAATGGACTAGAAACTACTTAGGAACCGAAAGGTTAAAGGATCTGCAATAAGAAAACGTATTTGGCATTTTCAATTTGGAAATTGCTTAACCTTGAGGTCTCAGTGACAAAATCAACTTTACTCTATTTTTTTTTATTATCTGTAAGATTTGCTGCAAATGAGTCTGCGGTCAAAAAGGGTTGAATCTTAAAATTAATGTTCCTAGTGGTTACAGCAAGATGTTTATACGATTATTGATTGTACGATTGTAAAGTAAACATTAGCTCCCTGATGTATTAAATGCCCGAGATGTTCATATCCTACAATATTTTGCCGTTTTTAAAAATATTTCCTCTCCATTGCATTAGCTCCTAGTTACGTGATTAAATGTTTAAAACGGGGGCAATGATAAAGGGACTGTGCCAGCTCGTCTTGGTAAAAGACCTGTGGGTCTGATCTTCTTGACTTCTTCTATGAATTAGAAAGGTCTATCCCCAAGAACCTTCTGCTGGAGGAAGAGCTTGACTGGCCCTGTATTATGCATAGTTAAATCAGCAAAAAAAATTCTAAAATATCCTCCTAAATGATGCATTATAAAGGGACACTTAATCCTAACGGGAAAAACCCGCCATTGTTGGCCTTTCAAAATAAATAGTGAAGTGGGGAAATTGTAACTCCAACACTCAAGAAAACTCTTCTGTCATCTCTTCACTGTGACCTAATTTTATTTCTAAATGAGAATATCTGAAATGGCCACTTTTTCAGACCCAATTATGACACAGGTGTCAGTAGGTTGTTCACTTTTACTTTACGTAACATTTTCACATACCACAGCTTGTTGGTACATATGTAAAATCTTACGTAAAAAAGATAATACTCTTTCTCTGGGCTACATTTGCAGGCGGAATGAGATGATACATTTCTTCACTCCATCTCAACTATATATAATGAAGGGCCGACACAAATTGAGTTCTCAAGATAAGCTGCGGCTAAGGCCATGCATAATTTACAGCTGGTCCTGTAGGACAGGGCTGGTGATCACAAAGTGGCAGTAGCACTTTAAGGTCAGCGGCCACCTGATGATGTAAGTGTGGCCAAAGGCTGTGTATGCACAGCTGCATGTTTTTATGCTTAGATTTGCCTGGTGTACCAGATGGCCAGACCTGCCATAGGGTATGTAGTAAAGCACCTGCTAGAGGGTATGTAGTAAAACGTCTGTCACAAAGCCAATTGCTGCATTGACTTGCAGTTTTTGAATTGGCGGGAATGATGCTGTAGGATTTCATTCACAATGAGCAAAATAGCTATAGTGGTGAAACAGTGCCATCTAGTGGCAATGTAATGTATTGGCATCATTCAGTCTTCAGTTGTGATACATCAAGCTAAAGAGCAGTGGTAGCATTTACAGGCTCTGGTGCATGTGGTTAAACACCACAATGACTACCACGAGCCACCAGACACTGGTGTCCTTGTATGGAGACTTTGTGACACTGACAGTGGTAGCTCTTAGCACATGGGTTTTGTGGTTAGTTCCTGCTTGTGAAGCAAATTAGTCCTGGTGTAAAATATGCTATGTTTGAAAGTATTGCCACTGGCCATAAAATATGTTTCATATAATATGAGTTCCACATGGGAAATTCTTAATATGTTTTTAACAATTATTTGTCTTTTTTTAAAGGCCCAGCTTATTGCACAGTCTATTGGCCAGGCCTTCAGTGTAGCATATCAAGAATTCTTACGAGCCAATGGGATCAACCCTGAAGACCTCAGTCAAAAAGAATATAGTGATATCATCAATACTCAAGAAATGTATAATGATGATCTCATACACTTCTCTAATTCTGATAACTGCAAAGAGGTAAAGTTATGCTTTTTTTTTTATTATTTTTTTTTACCAATACTGAAACTTGTAGTTTCATGTTGCTTTTGCTGTTTTTCTAAACCTGTACAAAATCTTTTTTTTTTTTTTTTAATAGTTGCATGTGGAAAAGCTAAAAGGTGAAATTTTAGGAGTAGTCATCGTAGAGTCCGGCTGGGGTTCTATTCTCCCCACTGTTATTTTGGCCAATATGATGAATGGAGGCCCTGCAGCACGCTCTGGAAAACTAAGTATCGGTGACCAGATTATGTCCATCAATGGAACAAGTTTGGTTGGGCTTCCTCTAGCAACTTGTCAAGGCATTATCAAGGTACGGACATGTAAATAGATGCATATATATATAGATATTTAATCGATAAAAAATATCCATATTTTTTTGATTGAACACACTATGAAGTTCGATGTGGGGATATCAATGTTAATTCCTTTTCAAGGGGACTTGATCACTTGAAATCAGAGGTAACATTCTACTTGAAGACAGTTTTGAGGCCTTGATGAGATTATCAAAGAGTCTGAATGGAGTCAGCCAATTGTTAGATATTGCATTGGAAAGAAGTGAGTGGAGTCTTGTGTGATCTTATAAATTCATTAGTTATTAGCTGAGCAGCATTTTCTAAGTGGATTTATCTGCCCTCAAGGTATATTATAGTAGAATTGCCTTATGCGTTGTGGCACCAGATTAATGTTTTGCCTTACATTGACCATTCTCAATGTAGTAAGAACTATAATTTCTCATTTTAGCTAACATATGTATGTGAGGAAAGAAAGCTATATGGTGTATTTGTGTTTCTTTTGTACAGGGCTTAAAGAATCAAACCCATTTGAAGCTAAACATTGTGAGTTGTCCACCAGTCACCACAGTGCTCATCAAAAGACCCGATCTCAAATACCAGCTTGGATTTAGTGTGCAGAATGGAATAGTAAGTAACACCGATCTGCCTCTTAGTTTGTTACATCTAGGTCCTAACTTTTTGTGTTAAATCTTTATAAATATTTTATATCTCTCATCTGGAGCAGGCTTTAAGTGTATCTGTTTAAAATGTATTTTGTGCAGTGTTATGTGGCAGATGCTTTGGTTCACAAAATAATACTGCTAAAAGGATGCTTTACAGTATGTGGTAGATTAGATGATTATAAATTTGCCTATTTTGGAAGCTTTAGATATTGTGACTTTTCAATACTTAATATTTTTTTTTGACACCCCGTTATATCCACAACCCCATTTAAGAGTAGGAATGGTTCAGAACGATAAAAAATGTAATTTACATTATTTAGGTTCAAGCCACATGACACGTGCATTCATCCACAACTGCAAATGTAGCCTGAATTATTTTGCTTCTGGATTCTGTCACTGTCAAGAGGTCTAATTCAGACCTAACTTTCAGTTGGGTGTATCTTCCAGTTGGATGTAGATAAACAGGATTATTTCTCATCATCTGGAACACTCCAGCCAGCACATGCACTAGTCGCACTGAATCAACACCATTATTTCATAACGTTAAATCATTGTTTAATCCGAACAGTGGTCACAGTGAGTTGATTCTAAAACAGAAATACGTTCTGCAGAATCCTCCTATATGCATTTTATCCTCTCATGCTTTTATTCCCGTTCAATCTCTCTCTCGCACTCTCTAAATGTTTTCCTGCATTCTCTGCTGAACACCTCCGCCGGTCACTTTCACATCTTATTCTGCATCTTCTTCGTCTATCTTCTCTTTTCTATGTTCAATTCTTAATCAGGTATCTTCTTTCTTAGTCCACACCTCCGCTGACATAACATGGCAACTTCTGCCAAAATGGCGGCACTGCTGTGATATCATCCCTGATCCTCCAATCGGGGAAGAGGATGTCACCAAAAACTCCAACTGAGGACAATATGGCGGTGCTTGAGGTGACACCCTCTCCTGATCCTCCTATCGGAGGATCACATGAGAGCAATATGACGGCGCTTGCAGTGACGTCCTCTCCTCCGATTGGATGATTGGGGAGATGACGCCACTGTTTTCGCTGACATATTGCCCTCAGCTCAACTGAGGGCAATATGGCGGCGCTTGCGCTGACATTCAGTCCCCAATTGGATGATCTGGGGAGGACTTTACTTTAGTCAGGTCTAGTGGAGGTGAGATGAAAATTTTATTGTCTGAAATGTACATGTAAAAATGTATCCATTTTAGTCTTCATACAAAATGCACACCTTATTGGATAGCTTTCAGGGCAGGGTTTTCAGTGGTTTGAATATAGCATTGATTGTGTGTTCGTACCGTTAAATGTACGGGATACAAAATTGCTTGCTACAGTGTTTTTATGACCCTTTTTGCAAATTATACTTTAGTCAGGGCACTGTGATAGCTTGTGTCTTGTAGATTTATAGTTATATACTTAATTAGTTTCTTAGCTATATACCCTATGTACAATGTAGGCGATGTGAAAGCTATATTTAATGTTCTTATAGTTTCTAAGGTATTTTATCACCATCTAGTGGCGAGACTGCTACACTGCATAGTACTTCTATTGTCAAAGGGAAATCTCACTTTCTTTTAACATTAGCACCCATAATTTCCATATCTGTTCTTTCAGCCATATTTTAAGAGTGACATGATGAAATAATTTATAATAAAATATATGTTTGTAAGATACTATATGGAATTGATAGCCTAACTTGTATAGGAGTGAAACATTGTTTAGTTAATATAGGACTGGCAAACAGACCTTATATTAATGTTACTGTTAGTTTTGTTATGAATTCCAGTAGAATTGATGGGGTTATAAAAGGAGTGCAATGACCATACACAATTGCTGATGTATGCATTATACCTGTGGGTCTCCAGCTGGACAAGAGTGTTTTCACCTGTCAGTCCATGAGCAAAATGGAGTAAAGTTTTTTGTATGCCTTCCACCCAACTTGAAAATTTCATAAACGCTATTGTATGAGATTATCAATGATGTCCACTCGATGTTTCTGAAAGGGATATAGCTCTTTGCTATGTGGCTGAACACACCACATGTCTAGACAGAGCCAGTTAAAATACAATTTGACAGTGTAGTATGTACTTTTAAATACTTGACAGCAATGACATTTCACATTATCAGGCCATTATTGTACATTACAAATTTATATGAAAACTAAAGACCAAGTAGTCTGGTGTTTCAGCCTTCTTCATGTCACAAAATGAATTTTCCATTATTATGTCATGTGAAACCTGATCTGCGCACATTTTTATGCCTGCAAATTGCCATTTGGTTCATTTTGCAATCCATTTATGTTTCTATGTATGTTACTGCATAGAGCACTATTGGGGTTTATTTACTAACAGTGGAAGTTTGCAGAAGAGTTTGCAGGAGAGCTGTGGTTTCAACTCACCTAATGGACCACCCCTGCCAGGTTTCTCCTACATGAAGGGCTTGCCTTGCATGATACATAAAGACTTAGAGGTGACATTAGAAAGTATTTGTTCACCAAGGCAGTAATGGATAAGTGTAATTGACCTTCCAGTAGAAGTGGTGTAGATTAATTTGGTGTGGAATTTAAGCATATATGGCATAGAAATAAGGCTCTTCCAAACATAAGACAAGGCCAAGGAACAGAAAAGGTTTTACAACAAACTCTTTCTATAGCAACAACTCTCCTGACTTGGACCTTCATTATACTTAGTGAAGTTGGTAAGTTTGTACTCCAACTGTCCTGCAAAGTCTAATTTTGTTACATAAACCACTTGTTTCCTGTCTTTAAATATTTATTGACAGTTCAAGCAATAAACAATTTAAACATGTCCCACAAAAACAAAATGTTTGAGAGCTGCTGAACTAGTTTATATCGAGATATCAATCAGTGCACTGCTTGTGTGCATGATGAAGAAGTCAATATTCAGTGCATTGGCTGAATTCCTTAGCCGCACAAATTCCTTATTCCCACCCTTTCTTTCCTACCCACCTCTCACTTATACATGTGTAAAACACTCCACTTAAGTATAGCATAGTTGTATTTGATCGAACTGAGGAATTATTCCAAAATTGACTGGTTAATCTTTTTATAATGGTTTTTCAGGTTTTCAGGATTGAATTACATTACTTCTTAAGAGTAAATTAAATGGATTTTTTAATAGTAAAAGCACATTTTGGAGACAAATATTTAACAGAAAAAAGTAATTTGTTTGACTAAATCCTACATCATTGCTAGATTTGTTAGTTTTGTCTTTAAAACCAGTCTCTGCTTTAATATAATTGACTCCAATTTTCTATTATTCAAAAAAGGGAGCAATTCCATTAACACAGCATTTGCTTTTCTTGACCTTGGAATGTATGATATCAATTACATTTCGGCTAATGGCAGATCTGAACAATGACTTGATTGATCCACCCTCAAGCTAATTAAGAAAGTAACGTAAAGGACAAAATGGCTGGAGATACATAGAAATATTTTATTTTATCTCTGTAGAAAGTAAAATACTTTCTGTACCATAAAATGCCAGTAGATGGTAGACTTCCCTATGATATAAACAATGCTCAGCTCTGCAATGCAATATACTAATTAGGAGAAGCAATAAACAATATACTATGAACATCAGTGAACACTGTAGCATTTCATGCTATTTTGGTATGTGCTTGCATTCAGAGGTGGCATAATGTGTATTGGAAGTATAATGCCACAAATACTTGTGCCAGCTGGAACGTGTCTAAAGTAAATGGTTGTAGGATTAGATGAGGAGAGGCTTATGTCAACCATCCAAATCCATTATCCAGCTTTGTAACAAGATCTCATGGTGATAACTGTAAGCAGAATCAAAGTAGCATTTTGACCATCTGTAGTAAAAATGTTCTTTATTTATTTTTCTACGGAAAATGTGCAGGAATTCTACCATATACATAGAAGAGGATACATGCATAGAAGAGGTTTTCATGCAACATGTGATATCCACTTTTTTTCTGGGGAAACTAAAAAAAAATGATAGTCATTTTGGAAAGAAATTACCCATGTTAGTCATTATCTCTTAATGCACATTAAGGGTAGGCTTATACCGAAGTGCTCGCTTGCTGTGTCATGTCAAAGAGAAAGCATGGGTTCAAGGTCCACTCTTGATACCAGCTTGTTAAAACTGGAAGTGCCCATCCTAAGCATGGATATTTCTGTATCTGAACAGGAAGGTCATCTGACAGTGTGGTTGGAACCAGGAAATGGTTTTGATATGGAACAGACTAAATTTAAAGATGGAGATGAATGTTTCACAACTAGCAATTCGCATTTATGTTGTAAAACAAAAAAAATGAAATAAAAACAGTGGTCCGTTTAATCTCAGTTAATGAATGTGGGCCAATATATGTTTTATATCAGTTTTTTCCAATGCAAATGGTAAACGGCTTAATATTCAATTTGTCCCCCCTATATTGAATCCAACCCAATATAAACATAGAATTTGATGGCAGATAAAAAACATTTGGCCCATCTAATCTGCCCCTTTTATCCTGGTGATCTTCTCTTAGATTCAGGATAGCGTTATTCCTTGCATGTTTAATTTCTCATACTGTATTAGCCTCTACCACTTCTGATGGGAGACTCTTCCATTACCACCCACTCATTCATCTAAACCTCTAACCTTCTAGTTTTAGACTATGAGCTCTTGCTCTAGCATTTGTCCTCCTGTGAAATACACTTCCATCCTGTACTTTGTTAAATCCCTTTAAGTATTTAAATGTTTCTATTGCATCTCCTCTTTCTCTTGTTTCTTACAAGTTATATACTCTATATCGAGCTCCTTTAGTCTTTCCTGATCATTTTTATACTGTAAATTCAGATAGAACAGTGCCCCCAATGCTATTTTTTGCATTGGGATTTTTATGTTCTAAGTGCATTATTTTACATCTATCAATATTAAACTGCAGCCACCTTTCTTCTAATTTACTTAAAACCATTTGGGCCTGTTTCACCAGGAATGTCTACCTTAGTGTAGGCCTTTGTATCATCTGCAAAAAGACATACTTTACTATTAAGATCTTTTGTAATATTGCCAATAAAAATACTAAAAAGTATTCCTGTGCACTGTGGCACAGGCATTCTGGAATAAAAAAGGGCCTTCCTCAAACTGCATAGAATGTCTTGGTATGCTGAAGCATTAAGATTTCCCGTCACTGGGCCTAACCGAAACTCTGATTTCAATAATTAAGGTGTGTCCCAATACTTTTGTATATATAGTGGTGCACAAAGCAAGGTCCATTAAGACATGGTTGGATGAGTTTGGTGTGGAAGAACTTGACTAGCCTGCACAGGTCCCTGACATCCACCCATTCGAACACCTTTGGGATGAATTGGAACGGACATTGCAAGCCAGGCCTTCTAGTCCAACATTAATGCCTGACCTCATAAATACTATACTCTATGAATGTACAAAGATTCACACAGAAACGCACCCAAATCTTGTGGAAAACCTTCTCAGAAGAGTGAAAGCTATTATAGCTGCAAAGGGTGGACCAACTTCATATTAATGTCTAAAATGCAATGTCATAAAAGTCCCTGTTGGTGTAATGGTGTTACCTCCTCCGTGGTGTCTTCTCTTCCACGAGCAGGGATGCCAGGACACAGCCCGCGCGTTCGGCTCCCTGCTTGTTTCGTTGACGGGAGCTACCGCCTGGGCTATCTTCCTCCTAGACGTTAGCAGGCTAACTCATGAATATTCATGTCGCTTCTTAAAGCAACATTTATCTTTTTTTCTCCTCCCCCTAATTAGGTGGGTAGGAGGATCTAGTTTCATGGAGGGATATTTAAACCCCCATTTGGCACTATACCTTTGCCTGTGATAGTGCCTTATTGCCTACACTAGCGTTTGACCTGCTTTATCTATTTGGTATTGATTAAGGCTTGTTCCTGACCTATGTAGTTTGCTGCCTGCCCTGACCTTTGCTTGTGACCCCAACTACTCTTTTGCCTGACCCTCGGAAATTATTATTATTTTTTATTTTCGTTCCTGAATTATCTTGAACCTTCTGCTTTGCTGTATCAGTGGTTATCGGCCCACATCTCCGTTGCGCTGGTTGCTGAGCATCCTGTCTTCACTAGGAGGCCCCTTTTCTGCAGCGCGGACCCACAGCCTGTACCTCTGTCGTGACAAATGGTCAGGTGTCCCTATACTTTTGTCCATATTTGTATTTGTACATGCTGTAGTTGAGATTATTTAGACTATGAGTTAGAACTAGTAGAGGTAATTTTTGAACTTTTCTAAAGTTATCAAAAAAAGTTAAATATGTTCTTGCCATTGCATGATCAAAGCTTCCTTTCACAATTTCCAGAAAAAAATTTAACATTACTTTTTGATGATACTATTTCATTGCAAAAAAACCCCAAAACATCCATAAAAAAATTATTTGTAATAGTCATTTTTTGCTAATTTTACAATTTGGAGATTAGATTTTCCTGCTACACATTGTTTTCGAAGGAATTAGAAAGCGGGAACTAAAGAAAATAAAATGTAATTAATACTATATTTTATTGTTGCAGTAATTAAATTCAACTTGTGATTCCTGTTGGTATGTTGTGTGGAATATAATTCTTAATGGTTGCTGTCTGATCCAGATATGATAATAATGCATTTTTATGAAAATGTCACTGCATAATAAGATTTCTCCAGTCATTAAAATATGCCGCTGTCTTTATAAGATTGTGATTGTGTAAAGGAAGGTTGCTGGTCCAGAACAGTTTTTTTTATTATGATAACCTTGCACTATAATAATTTGATGTATTGTAACAGTACTTTGAGGATTTATATACTTTATAGGAATTATTAGCTCCAGCTAATATAGCAGACGCGCATTGTGGAATGTTTAGTGTTAAATTGGAAGCGCACTAACAGACTTATAGCAGACGTCTCTCAAATTGATGTGTGGCACTCCAAAGAAGGCATAATTTTCCAGAATGGGTGTAATTAAACATCCTCCACCTACATGTCATTTCCGCATTATGCATACAGCTGCTACTTATTTACTTGGCTTGCCACATGGCAGATTTTATATTTTTTCCTTTTGCTTTCATCCTTCATTTTGTCTTTGTGTAAAATGCAAAGCCACTCAGCTTTCGAAAATCTCTAATGGCAGAAAAGAGCTACCTAATCTCTTCTTGATCCCAGTGAGTCGCCAAAGTAAAGTCTTTACCATAAAACCTCATATCTACTGTTCTTCAGTTACAGAAGCACAGAAAATGTACGTCAGGTTAAAAAAGTGTTGTTGCTAAAAATGTACATGTAATTCCGGGTACATTATTTACTAAAGCAATAACAAGAGTTGACTATTGGAGCACCAGAAGATTCCTTAACTATGTATGTGAATTTAAGATAACAAAAAAATACCCAACCTTCTTGCTTGAAAAGAACAAGCGT
This sequence comes from Spea hammondii, assembly GCA_029215755.1. Classification (NCBI taxonomy): domain Eukaryota; kingdom Metazoa; phylum Chordata; class Amphibia; order Anura; family Pelobatidae; genus Spea; species Spea hammondii. Next base: position 82,970,778 of record JARDYJ010000004.1, read on the forward strand.
GTGGACAACCCTCATGCTAACACCTAACTACTCCAACAGTGATGTGACAGGAATGTGGGTTTAGGTAAATGAAAGCAGTTGAAAATTGCAGATGCAAATCTTTATTTTGAAAGTAAATAGGTAAATACAGTATTAGAGCGCAGTTAATAAGTTAAAATGACTCATTAACAATATGGTGCTACATGTGCTGACTCCCGAATGACCCATGCCTACTTTTTAATCTCAGCACAGAATAAGATGTTTGATAGGATGACATGGCCATACCTTTTACACCTCTTGGGTCACCAAGAACTTGTTACCCGGTTCATATATTACAGCTGTCTAGTGAAATGCTTGGACACGTTCAGCTATCCATTTTGTCCCAGGGAATAGATGGTTGTGCAGATGATACTTACAGAGTGTGGCACCCAGATAAACTGTGAACATGGAAGTGTGTTATGCGTGTTGGTCACCACGACTTGTCCATTGGCATTGATGTCATTCTGTTCAAGCTAGAAAATAGGTGATTTACACAAAACTAGATAATATGGAAAGAGGTCAGAAATGAGGGAAAATCAACTTACGAGATGTAAGATGCTAGCACATAAAAGATTGGGTAGTAGGATTTTTCATTTTGGTTTAGCAACTGTTCTCTAGCCCTCTAGTTCAGTTTCAATCAATATACTATACATTATACTGTATATAACCCTTTCATTAAAACCTCAGGCAGTAATTGTATTTACATTAACAAAAATGGGCATCTTAGATGATCAAACCTTATATGCTGTCAAATTCTATGTTTCTATATGTTGATGAAAGAAACATGCGAGCTTGCCTTCAGTAGTTAGGAAACATGAAAAGGAAGATCATTTCATTTTATTGGAATGGTGATTCCGACGATTATGTAAATATACTAAAAACAGGTGTGTGTAATGATACTCACCCATGGAAATGTCTGCCTGTGTCCTATGTTCCCATGGAAACTCCATATGCTTTACTGGGGTAGCTATCGGCAACAGTAGGTCACATTGACAACACATTGCTTACAACCATGGAAGGTGCGGTTGCTCTTAGACAAAACATTAATTGAGTCCTCCAACCTTTTTAATACATAAGCTTATTGAATAAAAAGAACACAAACTCTTAAGGAACATGTTCAGTATGTGTGGCAATAGCCTTCTTCCATGTCACATGATAGTGAAGCTTTGCCTTGGAGAATTTTTCTGGGAAGATTTGGATATTTAATTGTACTAATAATGATTTAATAGACATGTGCTTCCATGTCTCACAGCTCCACTTCTGTGTCTCGCATCTTCTTGCTCTATATATTCTTGCCTGGTCCACATCTAAACAGACAAACTGCTGTTCAACGTCCACCAAAATAGCGGAGCTTCCCGTGATGTTCTCTCCCCACCCGATCCTCCTATCAGGGGAGAGTATGTCATCAGAAACTCTGTCATTTTGACGGAAGTTCACACAAGGTTACCGTAGCACAAAGTGGTGGAGCTGCTGGTGACATCTTCGTCCTGATTCTCCAGTTGGGGGAGAGGACGTCACCAGAAAATAGAAAAGAACAAGAAGGTGCGAGACACATAAGCAGAGCTGTGAGACATGAAAGCGAAGCTGCGAGACACGGAAATGGTCGGCAGAGAAGGTAGGGAGACATTTAGAGAGTGGGAGAGAATGGGAGTGAAAATAATTAAATTGTTAAATTTGCAATTCATACAAATCCGAATGCACAACTCTAGTTTCTAATGCTGCCTTTAGTTATAGTGATATATTTTGCGGACTAGTCAGTTAGCTCATTGTCAATACTTTGTAAGTTTTTTTTTTTAATTCAGTAATATGTAGATTTTTATTTCCACTGACAAATTTTCAAATATACTTAACTATATAAGTTGACCTAGGGCCTCTTGAAACATGTCCTATATGCACCTATAACTGCAAATCGTTTAACATATGTTTGTGTGAGCAATTAAACATAGTATATCTCTGGCAGAGATACTGTACCCAGATGCTCACATAGACTGTATGTATATAGGAACAATGAAACATACAATTAAAAAGGTATGAAGAGCTTTGTGACTTGAACCAAGCAGATATATATGTAGCTGTAAATGGTGAAAGGTTTGTTTTGAAAACTAAAGAACAGTTTGGTGAGTTTATTGATTTTTAGCTTTGGCTGAATTTTTTTTTGTTCTTGGTCAAAAAGATACAAAAGGTTAGAAGTTATCTCCTGTGACAGTAACAGTAGCCGCTGGGGCTGCTCTTTTATCTCAGTGGTGAAAATCTCGAACAGAAAGCTGAAGATTGCCATTTCTACAGTGGCTGTAGGCTGCACTGAAAGGGTTATTTGTCCCATGCTGCTTCAGGTAAAATGTAATGAAAAGTAAAGAGCTTTTGGTTAAATTCTAAAAAAAAAAAATCCTCAAAGGAGAAATTGGTTAGTTTTCAGCAATTCAAGGCTCTAAATTCTCCAGAATCCTAGTTGTAATCTTCAGATTAATACAAGTAATCCCGACCATGTTATAAAAATTGATATATTTTACCTGTTTGGTTTTAAAGCCTTTCTTACACCTTCTATAATTACATGGCAAGCAAAGTTACCATGACTGCCAAGGGTTCTAGGTAATGAGATGCAAATGAGCTTTCATAGAATACCAGGTTTAACCACTGCCCGCTTTAAAAGAAATTTAAAGTATATGTGTGTGTAGCACAAAAAATATATTCAGAAGTGTGTGATCTGGAATACTGCTGGGAGAAATTTGAACCATGTTGATCAAGTAGTTTTGCTTAAAATAATAATTGATTAGCTATAACTAGAGTAGCTGAGACTGTTCGGATTGTCGGTTCCACAAAAAGATTTATCTCCGTAGCCTTTTTGGCAGGTTCTAAACTAGTATTCTTCAAGCTATTTTCCTGAAATGCATGGCCCAGGTTGAGTCTGTATGGGGAAAGTGCTTTACTTTTGGCTCACAGGGCAAACCACATCACATCTTATTTGGGCACAACTGTGTAATGCCAGTTCCATACCTCTCAACATTTTCAATGAAAAAAGAAGAGCCAATACTTTTATGTGGCCTTGTGATATATTGAATGCTATTTATGTTGCTAAAATACTAATGAATTGCATAATTATGTCCATCCATTGAGTTACACTGAGCTACTGTGAGGCAGTGAAGCCATTCGTTTTGCTACATCTTTGTCACTGAATTTAGTTTCAGTTAGGTAAAATAACATTAATTTTATATACAGAGCTCCGAAGAGACATGGGACACATGGTACCTTCAAGTTACTTTTAGTCTACAACAGGAAGAATACTTTACTCTTTGCTGATGTCATGGGATACACCAGATATTGATACATCTATTATTCCATATGATTAAGTTTTCTCCCAATTAAGGGGACCTGAAAATGTGTCGATGGGTGTGAATGATATAATAAGGAATGGGCTTGCTTGGGTGTTTGAATAAGCGTTTTCAGAGTTTTCACCGCAAAGATAATGGGACAAAGATTTCATGACTGATAAGAACCACTGGCCCGTCTAGTTTGCCTATTATTCCTGCTGTAAAAACCATGTATATATATATATATATATATATATATATATATATATATATATGTATAACCTTTTACCATCTAAAGAGGTCTATGACATTTTGTCCTAGCATTTATATTCTTCTTTGTGCTTTGTGGAAACCTTTAATGTATTTAAATGTTTCTATCACATCCCCTCTCTTTCTTCTGTATATCTCTATGTATACAAATCTCACTTTGCATGTAGACAGGGATGCTACAGTTTTTAATGTCTTAAGCCTGGTTTGTATTTGTAATCTCTATCATCATCGTAAACAGCAGAGAATATTGAGCTCCCAGACTTCTCTTCTGAATCCCCCTTTCCATGAATATGTAGAATTTTAATTTACATATTGTACAGGTACTGGAAGAGAAAACACCACCTTCTCCATTTAGAATATCTCAAGGAAAAGTATTTAGCATAAACAAAACCTATTTATAGATGTTGACTAACAGACAGGCTTTTATCTTTGGAGTTAATGCACAATGCAGAATATGTTGGCTTCTTTAATTTGAATATTTTTTTTCCCACTCATAAGTAGCAGAACCTGTATGTATGTAATTGTTTTTTTCAAGTATTCCTACCTAAATCTTAGAGAAAACTGTTGCTGATGTTCAACTTAGTTTTGCTCCAGTGCTTTCTATTTTCAACCTCATTACCCCCTGAGAATCTCGCACTGCAATAACAAATACAGAGCATCACCTACCCCGTTTAAAGCTGCTCAGATTTAGTCAAAGATCTACTAGGTGAGTTTTTTCATTTATAAAAAGTGCATAATATCTTTTTCTTGGATAGCATAAAACTCATTAGGTACTTTGTTGGAATGGCAGATTTGAGCATTTAAAAAATGAATGGCAGTTCATCTTTTTTCTTATAATAAAGAAAATACATGCAATCAAGTTCATAACAAACCATACGCTATGTGAACATAATAAAGACATATTTTTGTGTAATGTGTAAATGCCTAAATTTGTCCACTTTGAAAACAGGAAATATTTTATAGATAAAACAAGCAATTAATAAATATCAATATAGAAAGTTCTGTAAACAAGTGTCTGGTCTGCCTTGTGTTGAATCATGCTGATGTTGTGTATATGTATTATGTGTGTGTATGAATGTACTCTATATATATATATATATATATATATATATATATATATATATATATATATATACTGCCATTTAGAAGTTTGAATGCCACTTGTATTTGAAAGAAACGCAAATTGTTGTCTAGTAAAGTAACATCAAGTGGACATTGGCAATGTAGACATAAATGTTGTAAACTATTATTGTACCTGGAAACGAATGATTTTAATGGAATATCTTCATTAATGTATGTTAACACCCAATTATTTTAAACTGGATTATTTCATACTTTTAAATATTAGTGTCATATATTATAGATACATAGTTTATTCTTTGTAAGTTTTATTTATTAGGATTGCTGAATGAATCACCATGCAGTAAATCATCACAAAGACATGTATTTATTAAGAGGGATTGTTGCAATGAAAAAAAAAAAGGTATTATTAGACTACCTCTTCCTTGTTCCCAATGAACACATGCCTTTTATTTATGGTAATGGCAACCTCTATTAAATTAACACATGAACTTTAAGCATATACTTAATCTTTGTCCAGAAAAGTACATTGGGAACAAAATAAATGTAACTACCTCTATGTGTTTAAGTGCTTAATGACATAAACCCCAAGATGTACTGCTTTAACATTATTTTCCTGTGACTGTCCCCATGAGAGTTCTATAACTGTGGTATACACCAGCACTCAATATGCATTAATTAGGAACATGTCCGGAAAGAAGTTTACATGAAAAGCCACAAAATGATCCACAGGGTATAATTGATTATGGATGATATAAATGCTTGCAGGGAAACGGTTCATTCATTTTCCGTAGTTTTATATGTACTTAGAAAGATTTGTTATCCATAGTATTGACCTACCGTACATTTTATTAAAGGTGACCGGAGAAAATGTTGATTACATGGGACGCTGAATGTGGTCATATTTCTAAGCAGATGCCGGGAAATCTGTTGCTAACTGTGCAATCTGAATTTATATATATATATAATATCTACTAAATTATTGTATCGCAGAATCATTTAAAGCAATAGTGGCAATGCATCCTAGAACCATATAGGAACTTTTATCTGTTTCATTTATGTTCCTCAGTATTTAATGTTATATTTAATGGAGAGAATTATTTAATTTTGTAACATTTTGTTGAATTTTGTGGGGGAATAATTATTAGCTGAGTATATGATTACCTTCATATAATATACATATATCCTCTGCTCTTTCTATATCTATAAACTTGCGATTAAACAGTAGTGCCATAAGAAACAAATGGCTTTTGGCTTTCCATGCTGCCTGATCATCACAAACTTTTGATAGACATGGAACCTGGATGTCACCCTCTTTACTGCTAGACATATAGTGGTTGGGTAGGAAGTAAGTGTCAGGAAATGGCCACAATCTGGGTTGGGATGTGACCAAACCCATATATTGATGAAAGAGACCCAGAATCCTAGGAAACTCTGAGTCAAACCTGGAAAGTTCCCTGAATGGACCTACATTAATGTTCTATCTTCTTAATACATATACAATAAACATGGAAATAACAGTAATCAAACATGCGTGTAGTGTGTGTGGAGCTAGAAATGTAAAATATACATTAAGAGCATTGCTGTTATCCATAAAAAAAAGTTTTTTCACAAAAATGTATATTTATTTTCACCGTTCTCATTGAAAGTGTTTGGTTAATATGGGGATGGGTAAGAGAGGCTTGGAATTAAACAACAACAAAATACATTTATAGAATAGCATTTACTTTCAGGGGTTCTGTTGATCTTCCCACCTATAAACATTCTTGAAATGTAACTGGATTTTCTTTTATTCACTAGATCTGCAGCCTAATGAGAGGTGGGATAGCTGAGAGAGGTGGCGTCAGAGTTGGACATCGTATCATTGAAATCAATGGACAGAGTGTTGTAGCAACAGCTCATGAAAAGATAGTTCAAGCTCTTTCGAATTCAGTTGGAGAGGTAAGAGATTGTTAAGGTGATGTGATACCATGGTTTTTGCTTTTGCTTGTAGATTAGACGTATACTATAACATAACCATGCTAATAATGACATGCTGATTGCTGAGTCCTAGATCTTATCACAGTGCTTATACTGTCGCCCAATAGCAGTTGTAATATTGAAACTAGGATCTGACATTAGCATTCATCTATTAAGATGCCACAAACTGATCTATACATTATGTGCGCTGAATAGAAGTTCCAGGAGACTTCTGGAGACAAAGGTTTCCACAAAGGAAGCCGTCTTCTGAAAAATGGTGACATCTGGTCCATTCTCTCACTGAGAGCACCTACATTTTCTAACTTTCAATCATTGACACCTGTGACCTAAAATATTATTCCAACTCCTTTCAAACCGAGGTAAACGTAAACAGGGCAAGGAAAGAGAGCGATAACTTAAAGACAAAACACTACTTAACTATACTAGACAAAAACCTTTAAAATAAATATGTCCAAAACAAGTATACCTATCGATAAACAATAAGCACAAGCACAGATTTTGTGCGACCATGACCGTTCCCCTTTAAGTACATATTATATTAGGAATACAGGCAATTTTTTTGTTCTGTTGTTAGATTGCCAGTACTTTTCTACTGCAGTCATATATTCCCATACTGAAGGCTCAATGGGCAACAAAGGCAGATGCTAACTTTCATTTGCAGCCCATTAATATTCTGTGTTCTCTGAATATTTTTATTTCATTGTGAACTTGATTTGTATAGATATAAAGGCATTTGATACTGAAGTCAGGCTCCCAAACTCTGACACAGCTTGCATTCACCAGCATTGTGTGGCCTGGAGCTTTGAATATTTTATTTTTTATTGATGAGATAAATTGATATTCCAAAACAGTGAAGAAAAAATGTTTTAAAAATAAAGTCCTTTTCTCTTCCATTTCATCTGTTTGCAGCGCTGCTTTGTGTGTGGCACTAAGATAAGGAGTGCCGGTCGAGGTTATTGTCATTTTGCATTCATGCGTAGAAAAATATATTACAAAAAATCAATAGGTGGCATGGCTGGTCCACTTATGTAAGACAGAGATTTACAGCCAGAGAGAATGGGTCTGTACATATATAGTGCACATGCATCTGTTCTAAATGATTTTGACTTACAGTATTGTTATAGAACAATATATGCCTCATACAAGCATATGTACTCATAGTGCTGTTTCAGAAACAAAATCTAGGGTAGCAGGCCCAGTGGAGGTGGGGTGCAAGCCCATGTGTGGCATTACCGTGGAAAGATTGCCCCAATGCATCGCTGCTCAATGAAGATCAGATTGTCCCACTAATTTTAACAAGTCTGTCTGTGCTTTGCATCTTTCGTGTTCGTAGATTTTGGACATGTGTGAGTCTTATGCCAAAGGAAAAAAATAATATTTTGAAATATTCCCCCATTTTTTATTAACCTATTTTTCTGTACTGCAGATTCACATGAAGACCATGCCAGCTGCAATGTTCAGGCTCCTTACAGGACAGGAAACACCCCTTTACATCTAACAGGAAGCAGCCATCGCAATATATAGCAAAATGGATAACAGATTCAAAATTAAGATCATCATGTCTATAAATCAACAGAGACTCCGGGCATACATTTTGTAATAAGAAAACCTTCATGGACAGATGCTCGTACTGTTTATTTTTCCCCTTGCTTCTTGCTTTTGCCAAAGGTGATGCCAGTCCTAAGCAAGTTTGTCACCAACAAAGAACCGAATCATTTGTAAATCACTAAATGGGACATTCCGAACTGCTTACTCATCACTATTAGGATATTTATTTGTACTGTAGGGTCTTATTGTCTGTGCTGTATGTTGTAATGGTGAATGTAGAAAAAGACATGGTCACAGGCCAATGTCATGGAGTTGGAACAAAATGTTTGGGTTAGGTATAAAAAGTGATTCTAGTGCAAAGTATGAAAATTGGTATTATCACCATTGAAACCAAGTGAATAGTGCTTCTGATTGGACCATTAATTTTGAAACATTGCACCGGAATCACTTATTATATGTAAGCTACAATGTGTTGGTTACATTGAACACGTGCTTTGTACTTCTGTGTGTACTGTCATATGCTATCATTCTATAAGGACAGATCATTATACACATTATTAAAATGTGTTATTTAATATAACAACTAATACGGTAATTGCACAGCACTGTGCTGGTCAGCAATGTATTTTATGTATCCTGTATACATGGAAAGCACCCGTAAACAAGTTTTTTCCACACAACTTGTCAATAATTTTACTACCCCAGTCAAAGTAATGCATTAAATTACAGTCATTAAAACACACAGATTTCTACAAATACAGGGAGAGATTCTAATTCTAATTCCAGTGAAAGAATATCACTATAGTTTTGTCATGTGGTTATCTTTTGGAACGAATAAAAAGGTTGTACTTGTTCACAAGAAGCCAATTATCCATTCAAGACAACTGTATGTCCTAAACCCCTAAAGCAGCCAGTGCAGTAGGTTTCTAATCATGTAATTCTTACAGAAACACTTACCTGGATTTTCCTGATATTGCTAAATGACCAGGAAATTTAGGGGGAATTACCAGAAACGCTGTCACCTGTTTGTGTTATAATTACTTTTTGACTAATGGTACATCATGGTGTGATTTAGTGCAATACGATTTTCAATTCACTATATACAACAGATTGCTCTGTGTACGTTTATCCAACAACCTATGGAGAAAAGGCCAGTACTTTTTAATAAACCACAGAAAACTTTTCTGCCTATCATGTGGCTACCATTAGCCACTCAAAATGGACAGTGACAGCTAGGCTGGTGTTTCACAAGTGACAAAAGAAAAGTTTGAGATGGCTCTAGGCAATCATATGTATAGGATTTGCATTCATGCCCAGTCCAGGACCTGTTGTATGTCTCAACATTTTACCTGAGATGTTCCACCAGTTCGGAGGAGTTGACAATGCTCTGTACTCTCAAACTCATTTTGCCCGGCTTGTCTACATGTATTTGGATATTATATCAATGACAGTCGTATTTATCACTAAGAGAGCAAGATTGCAACAACTGGATACATGTGTATATTTAAAGAGACAGCAAAGGATTTAGGAAACTAGCCATAGGTTCTAACAAAATAATATATAACTAACTCTGTGACCTAACTGGTGCAAGCAGCTCTTTTTTATTGTAGACAAAAAATGATTGTTTTCCCCCCAAAACATTCTGTTTTTCTGTATGTTAGCATAAAGTTGAGCTATATTATAGGTATCTGTGATCAGGTCCAATATTATAAAGATGTAAGATTACACATCTGCCCCAATTCTGCCTTTTTTATGTACAGCTTTTTTTGAGGCTTTACTGGTCCCCAAAGGCACGTGTGACTACATATTTAAAAAATATATTATAAATACAGTTGTTGTAAAGGCAACTGTTATAGATCCCAATGTGAGTCCAAGTTCCAAAAAAATTGTAATTCTGCATGAAGTTGAAATTCAGTTAACATTTGGAGTCTCCTGCCTGCCAGATAATCAACTGCAATTTTTGGCAAATTTTCACATAATTACATTTAAATAAACATCTCTATATACCCATTTATTCAAACAGTTTATTAGAAAAAGAAAAAATAAACATGATAATTAAAATGAACCTTCATGCGTGCTCCTAAGAATCGATAGTCCAGAGTTGATCATTTCTCTTGTGCCAACATATAAAAAGATATAACACCACATAAGCGTTCATGGCCTGAGAAGTCTCTTCTTCAGATGGTCTTGATAAAATCATATTACTATGTAAAAGAATGTATTTATGTATTGTTCTCATTCTACCATGGGAACAGAACCTAAACAGAATCTAATAAAACAGGTATGATAGTTGTATGGTTAAGCGCATTCATTCTGTTTACATTTCATCATATTGTCATCATTTACGTAATAATTTTCAAGCTCACAAAAAAGTAGATTTTTCGGCATAAAGTATATATCTGTGGATGTTTCTGTTATTAAACCTGTCTACATTTTTTAACTTTATTGCACTGTTTTGTTAAGAAAACAAAGAAAAGACTGAACACAACAGTACTTGCTTTTGTTGAGTCTGTAACAAACCATAGCCATCTCCAGTATTAGATTGTTTGTAGATATCCCGATGCATAAGTGACATTGTATTTCATTATGAAAATAAATGTTGATTGATGTCTTTAACTTTGGCTTACACCTTGAGGAGTTAACACTGTGACATTAAAAGCCTTACCGTACAGTAACTGAAACATATTGATTACTGTATTTGAAGGAGTGATATATATATATGTTGCATGCAGCTGCCAAATGTAGAAAAAAAAAAAAAGGATCAAGCTATCACTGTTAATAAATTTATTAACAATGAGAAGCTGTTTGTTTATTATTTATGAAATTAACTTAAAACACAGTTTAGGTATCAAACATAATGGATTTGACGCTAGATGCCGTTGGGTTTAACATGTAGGAATAGAATCCTGCTAAACGTATGCTCGGTTGCCAATATTATATGCTGTGTGTTGGTGTTAGGGTTCCTTTTAAGGTGTACTCCAGCTGTATATTCGTGTTAACCGCATATCAAAGTTAATTTAACATGGACTCCATGACTGCTTCTTTTCCTACTGAATTCAGTGGGAGTGCTACTGAGCATGTGCAAGAAATCTACATGCTAATGCATTGGAGTCCATGCAGAATTAACTCCTGCATGTCTTAAAAAATAAAAATGCATTAAATATCGAACGGAGTTATATAATAAAATTACCATATCGTCACAAGCGCAAACTGTACACGAGAAAAATACTTAAGCTATCACTGTTAACACATATATTAACAATGAGGAGTTTTTTAACCCCTTAACGACAATCCACGTACATGTACGGGGTTCCCGTACATGTACGTACATGTACTGCCGTTAAATGGCCGCCCGGCTAAAACAGCTTAGGAAGCGATCGGAATCGCTTCCTAAGCATAAACTGTGTTGCTGACATGCCTCGATATAGAGGCATGTCAGTAACACTACCTCCCCTACTCCAATCGTCTTGTGATTGCTCCGTGGAGCAACCACAAGTGCCATCCTGTAAATGACGTTGCCGTCATTCACAGGATGGCATTAACAATAGAAAATGAGTTCACAGAGGGTCTATCCAGACCCTCTTGAGAACTCTCGAGCTCCTCCTGCAGGTTAAATGCAGGTACTGCATCCAACCATGCAAGGTCAATGGAGCCCAGCTCAAATGAGAGAGAATTTTTATTTTTTTTTAAATTATTGTTCAAAAATATTTAATAAAAAAAATATGGTAACATGTAAAAAGCCCCACTGTCACCAAAAAAAAAAAAGTTTTTAATAAGCAAGTCCTAAAATTCTTTATCTTTACAAAAATTCCAGCATGGAAAGAGTTAAAATATTGGCATTACAAATGCCCATAGAGTGTCTCGTATTAAAAAAATGCATGAATTGGCCGGGTTCAAAGACGTCCCAAATATGGGACATGGGGGCAGTAGGATCAGATGTCTAAATGGCATAAAAATACACACCTCACAAAGGCGGCCTTTTACCTCCCAAATAACCCAACAAACCCATGCATCACTGCGCTCAGGAGATGTTGCTGAACACATATTGGGGTGTTGTTTGACACGGACATATACCAGGAGCGATAATTTTATACCTGAAGTACAACATGTGTGAAAAAATACAAAATAAATGTACTACCATAAAGTTTCACAAAGGCTGGTGGTAAAATTAGTGCATGGAAAGGGTTAAAATACCAGCATTTCAAATACCTTGGGGTGTCTAGTTTTTAAAAATATATGATTTGAAGGGGTGAATTGCATTGGCCGGCTTCAAAGATACCTGAAATGGCACATAGGGGGCAGAATTAACAGATTTGGAAAAAAAGGTTTTGAAATAGCAAAACAATACCTGTACTTATTGCCCCATAACGTGCAGAAAAAAGCAAAAAAACATAAAAACATTGGGTATTTCTAAACTCAGGACAAATAGTAGAATCTATTTAGCAGGTTTTTTCATTTGTTTTTGCAGATGAGTAAAAGTTTTTTGTTTAAAAAGTGAGAATTTTTTTTAACAAAAAATCCCCATATTTTATAATTTTTTTTATAGTAAATTAGATGATATGATATAATTAATGGTATCTAAAGAAAGCCCTGTTTGTCCTGAAAAAAACAATATATAATATGTGTGGGAGCACGAAATGAGAAAGAAGAAAATCACAGCAACACTGAAAAATGTTAAAAGAGCCATTGTCCCACAATATACTACGAGTAATAACCGCTATTGTCCTTAAGGGGTTAAATATATATTTATGTAAGGGGCTAATACGCATAATTCAAATACAATGGGAAAATGGTAATAGTTGTTCAAAATGGTTGTTTTCTTAAAAAAAACGAGAATACTACTAACTTTGTAGTCATAAGTGTAGATAGCAACTTTTGCTGTGCACTGGTGTCCTTTAACCCCTTGATGACAATTGCCGGTCCGGGCACGTCACGGAAAAACATGTCGTTAACGACAAATGACGTGCCAGGACCGTCATTTGTTAAAACGGGTAAAAAAAAAAATAAATCGATCCGTGATCGATTTTTTTACCCAAACGGCGTTGCTGTAATGCCTCGACCTCGAGGCATTCAGCAACGCCATGATCGGCATCAGGGGCCATGTCTTGCCCCTCCCCGGGGCGTCAACGGGACGCCCGTTTTAAAAGCGTTTAGGAGGCGATCAACGATTACCTCCTAAACTTAAATGGTGTCGCTGGAATGCCTCGATCAGGAGGCATCCAGCGACACCAAACACTTACCTCTGGATGGACTGTGACCGCTCCAGAGAGCGGTCACAGCCGCAGCTGCCGGTGATCTTCGCCACCAGCAAGATGGCGGCGGCCCGGGAAAAAAACCAATAAAGACGAAAAAGTTTGCTAGAGGGTCTCCAGACCCTCTAGAGAACTCTGGCTCCACTTGCAGGTTGAATACAGGTACTGCATTCAACCATGCAAGTCAATGGAGCCCAGCGTTCTAATCACAGTGTGATTAGTAAAAATAAAATAAAATTAATAATAATTAGAAAAAAATAGTAAAAAAAACAGTACAATGTAAAAATAATTTCCCTCTGATGTCACTATCAGGGGAACCTTCAAGTTGAAAAAAAATGTTAAAAATGTTTTAAAAAAGGCAAAAAAAAATTAAAATATATATATAAAAAATATATTTTTGTGAGCAAGTCCTAAAATTAGCACATTAGCTTAAAACAATTCTCGCATGGAAAGAGTTAAAATACTGGCATATTAAATGCCCATGGAGTGTCTACTTTTTAAAAATGTATGATTTGATGGGGTAAATTGAATTGGCCGGATTCAACAATGTCCCAAATAACATGGGGGGGGAAGGATGGCCACACATCTAATTTCCAATTAGAAAAATGCACACGTACCAAATGTGGCCTTTTAGTTCCCCCAAAAAATGACAAACCCATGCATGTGGGGTATCACTGTACTCAGGAGATGTTGCTGAACACATATTGGGGTGTCGTGTGACAGCGGCATATACCAGGAGCTGTAAATTCATACATAAAGTAGGTGTGTGTGGGAAAAATACACACAAAAGAATACTACTGCAAACTTTGAAAAAATGCTGGTGGTAAAATGTGTGCATGCAAAGAGTTAAAATACCAGCATTTAAAATACCCTATGGTGTCTAGTTTTCAAAAATATATGGTTTTGTTGGGCACACTGAAATGGCCCGGCTCAAAGATGTACCAAATAGGGCATGGGCAGTGGTTCAACATTGAAAATGCGCATGCCCCAAATGTGGCCCTTTGGCCCCAAAAAGCCAGGCAAAATCATTCATGTGAGGTATCGCTGTACTCAGGAGATGTTGCTAAACACATATTGGGGTGTTTTATGATAGTGACATATACCAGAACCTGCTTATTCATACCTAAAGTAAAATGTGTGTGAAAAAACAAATGCAAAAAAAATTACTACCATAAAGTTTGACAAAGGCTGATGGTAGAATTAGTGCTTGGAAAGGGTTAAAATACTAGCATTGGGAATACCCTGGGCTGTCTAGTTTTCAAAAACATATGACTTGATGGGGTAAATTGCATTGGCCGGCTTCAAAGATACCCGAAATGGCACATGGGGGAAGAATTACCAGATTTGGAAAAAATGGCTTTGAAATAGCAAAACGCTACCTGCACTTTTTGCCCCATAATGTGTAGAAAAAAGCAAAAAAACATTGGGTATTTCTAAACTCAGGACGAATAGTAGAATCTATTTAGCAGGTTTTTTCATTACCTTTTATAGATGAGTAAAAGATTTTTCAACTAAAAGTTAGAAACAGTCATTTTTTTCTAAATTTTTCACCATATTTTATACTTTTTTTAATAGTAAATAATATGATACAATCAAAACAATGTCATCTAAAGAAAGCCCTTCTTGTCCTGAAAAAAACAATATCTAATGTGTGTGGGTTCAGTAAACGGGAAAGAAGAAAATTACAACTAAACACGAGCAGCGCAGAAATGTTAAAACGGCCATTGTCACGAAGGGTACAAAAAGTAAAATCAGCCTTTGTCACGAAGGGGTTAAGAGTGCCAGTGATCCATTGAACCAAGTAAATTGAGTGGTCTGTCAGCAATAGATATTTAAAGGAATTATTTAATAATCTCCTTTCCAGACTTGTCTAAACGGACCAAAACTATTCGAAAAAGTGAAAAACAAATAAAAATCCTGAGCTCTCTGCTTTTTTTTTCGTTGGGTTCGTTTGGGGCCCCTCATTTTTTTCTATATTCATAAGAATTGACATATTTAACAATAAAATTAAAATTATTACCAATCCGAATGCACAAGCCTACTCCTTACTATCTCAGTGCTTTGGCAGTGTTAAAGCCAATAAAAGCATAGACTACGACATACAAAGGTTATATTAAGCAGCGAAATATAGAATTTGATTGTAGATATGAATAATTCAGTCCATTCTATTCTATTTTTTGTTGCTGTAAAAACCTCAAACCGTATTCAGTCCTTGGTCTTTCAGGGTAGCCTTATGCTTATCCCATGTTCCCTTAAATTCTTAATATTAACCCTATAGAGATTCTGTAACTAAATATTGCACGGCAGTGTAAAGTATAATGATATATAATAGTAAGCATGAGTCAAAATTAATCAATATGTTAGTCCTATGTTATTTGTCCAGTGCCTCAAACAACTTCAGTCTTTTTCATACGTGGAAACACACAGTAATAACATAAATGTCACGGAACAACTAATCCATAGCAGAACTGATGTTTACTCGTCCAGAATTATCAAGATTCAGTGCTCATTTTCAGACCACCTTCTGCTATTCTCTGCCCCCTCATGTGAAATGGAATACATAACAAGGAATGGCTGAAACATCTGTCTATAGATAGGAGAAAGAGTCTGGAGAAATATCCACCAACACTCTTGTTGTCAGACACTTGCAGGTGTCTGTATTAGCAGGGTAGAAGGAGCCCAGAATGCAGGACTACTGGAGGTAACAGGAACAGTCCAGAATAGTAGAGATAGGGCACGATAACTAAATCAGGTAAAGGCAGGACGCCAAATAGCGTAATCAGGTCACAGGCAAGGGTCAGGTCCAGGCAGCAATCAAATAGCGTAGTCAGGTCACAGGCAAGGGTCAGGTCCAGGCAGCAATCAAATAGCGTAATCAGGTCACAGGCAAGGGTCAGGTCCAGGCAGCAAATCAGGATACAAATAGGTAGAGGAGCACAGTACTGGGGACGCTGTGTAGGGCACAGAGCGTCTCAGAATATCTGAGCGCCGACATAAGGGAGCTTGAGGGTTTTATAGAGATCCCAGACGTGGCGTCTGACGTCACGTCTAGATCTCCACCCACTGTTCCGCCCCCAACCACCTCTTCCCTGTGAGATGGCACAAGAGGTGCCGCCCCCCCAGGGGAAGCCCCTACCCCCACTCCTCCCCCTCCCTCCTGTACACCGTTAGCAGGAGGAGAGAAACTAGGGGCGGCGTGCTGGAGCACCGCCCCCTCCGTGGGGACCCGAACGGCGTCGCCGGCGTGTTCCCCGGCTCCCCGCGTGGACGCGGGGAGTGAAGAACACATCGCCCGAGACGGCGGCAGGGACCGGGAACCTGCCGCGAGCAGACGCGGTCTGCCACGGGAGGTAAGTCCCGGACCTCGAACGGCACGTACCGTCCGGCGTACGGTACGTGCCTTACACTTGTATTGCAAATGATACATTTCAGACATGTAAGTACCTGACAGTGTATCTGTAAATTGCGTATTACCTTTAAACCTATCTGATTTCATTAGCATACAAAAAAGTAACTTTAAAATTAAAAACATATAAGATACCAGTGGATTGCACATAATGAGCATTGCATTCATGATTCATGATTGTGGGGTTTTTTTGGTTTTTTTTTTACTTATTTTGGAAATTTTAAAAGTATTGGAGTATTATATTGTTTGAAACTTACACCTTTGATACTTTGCACCAGGAACTCTTTTTTTAATAGATACCCCATGGCATCTGAAATCTCACCCAGAGAAGTTAGCCAAGAATGTGTATTACAGTTAAAACAACAACAGCAAAATACAGGGCCATCATAGTGCTGTACAGAAACCTCTTGTATATTTTTTTAAATGTATCAGTTCCACTAGATAATCATATTCAATAAAATACAATAAATAATAAAAAAATATAAAAAAAAAAAACAGAGTCCTCACAATCTACAGACACCCAATACATACATACAGAATGTGTAGTGCCACTCGCTGGTTATAATCAGCTCAGAAGGTACTAAAAGTCACGTATAAGGACTGACAGAATAACAGCTAGGTCATTGTTTGAATGGCCTCTTGCAAATGGATACCTGTAAAGTAAAGCTGTCTTAAGGAACAATTGATACAAAAAACGAAATACTGTCTGCGCTTCTCACCCTAATAAAGTTGGCAACAAATATATAAACATAATATAAATGAGAGGTTTTGGTTATATGAATTGGCCAAAGCATAATTAAGCTCACCCGCCACGTCAAGGTACACTCTCAATAGGGTGAGATCCTAATCTCACCTCCTACATAGTGGGCACACAAAGCAGTTTATACTGCTACCAAAACCTTATTAATGTGTTGGGGGAGGTGCAATTAAACCTCCTCCCTATTAACCCCTGGACAGCAAGCTGCAACCAGACTGATGAGGAGCCGACAACCTTTAAGGAACAATTGAAACAGAAAGCAAGGTAAACAGTGAATCCTACAATCACTGTGTAAATTAGGAGCCAAATCAAAGCATGATCTATTGATATTTCAGTAAAAGCTTTACATTAACATGTGACCCATGTATATACTTTTATTTATACATAATTATTAGTAGTAAGAATATCTTATCTAATGTAGCCCAGTTGTGGCCCACCAAAGTTTCCACTGGGTACATGCCAACATAATTAACTTGTATTAAATTATATCATTGTTTTGACCCATGAGTATTGAAGGTCTACACCCAACATGAAAAAGATTTACACGGGAGCTCTAAATGGTTATAAAGGAGGTACTATGGGGTTATCCAAGGCGTTCTGAAAGGTACTACAGAAGCCGAGCTCTGATTGGTCTCATGCACATGGATTACCTCATGAAGCCAGCTGTTTAGGTCATAACCTTAACATTAAGAAATAATAATCTGGAATATGATTTGTGGATGAAGGGTTTTACCTTTGTTCTTAAAGTGGGGATGTTTTTCATTTTTTACTTATTATTAAACTTGATCATTGGGTGCTATCTATTTTTGTTATATGTATATTTTGGGTAATTACATTTATTTATTATTTATTAATTAACTAATGTATTATTTATTAACTGCTGGAAATATCCATATGTGCTGTACAACACTACCACTAATTACACCGATATATCTAAGTACAAACTGTGATCTCTTGAAACTGACTTGAAACTCACTTTCAGTCCTAAAATTCTAAAGTCAGATATATTTTAAAAATTAATACATTCCTTAGTATTTCATTAGCACCAAATGAGAAATTATGAATTTCAACTATTGTAATTAGCTTCTGATAAAGACCCCATGTAATTGCAGTTGTCTGCATCAGAAAATCATAATTTACTTGCCATTAAGTACAATTCCTGTGAATAAACCAATAAATGTAACTTTCCAATTTATTTATTTTCTATTAAAACAGATTTTTAGAACACTTTTGAGGTACATAAAGTAATACAACACTTTCATATATGAAATATCTTTCATTGTAAGAAGGCTGTTTTTGTTGTTGGCTTTGCTGCATGTTCGTGGTGCAACAGAAAGTATATCATTAAATAATGTGGTATGGAAGGTGGTAAACATTAAGAAGATGGAGTACATTTTACAAAGCTACATGGCAGCAATATCTGAATCTCTATTTCAAAAATAAAAACAGATTCAGTCTAGGTCATCTTCTTCCAAAAAGGCTATTTTGTGTAGAAATAAAGTTTGCATTGTTGTTGCAAAAACTTGTTACATTCAGAGACATCTGTTGTCCCATGCATGACCAAGTCCAAAAAAGAAGATACCATTTTCAATCGGTGCCGATGACAAATGCTGGAATGTCCTTTTGCATGCAATCTGTTAATTAAAAACTGTAATCAAAGGATGGTTTCTCTGCAGACTCCTACTAAACTATGTGGTCTGTCCCTTTCCATGTCACGTGTTAAATGTATCCGATGTAGAAAAGCTAACGGAGAACTCAGAGCTCCGCAGCTCCGAAGATGAAGATCTTCTTGTAGTCTCTTTCTAGACAAGTTGATGTTCTGCTGAGAGCTTGTGATCACCTGCGCAAAAAAAGTTACAATAGTTAGAACCTATTTACTGCTTTTATTTAAGTTTCATAATAATGTTCCCTAATAAATATCATACCTTTACTTATTAAAACATTGCAATATGTTATATATCTATATATATACACTATACGGATATCAGTAACACTTGAACCAAAAGGAAATCCTAAAAGAACCAAGACAGTTAATGAAGGATTCAATAACCACACAATAAAACAGTTGCTATATTGAAGGGAAAGCTATACATTAGATTAAAATGCATGTATTTTGTAGAGCTCCACAGAATCTTCCATCTGTGTTATTTTAGTAGATTAAATTGTGGTAGTTTCAACAACAAAAAAAAAAAGACAACAAGCTGTCTTTAAATGCACTTCGACAAGCTGTTGCTGTTTATAGAATGAGGATAACTTCAAAAACTGTGAATTGGTTACCACTCAATCTGGCCAGGGATGGTAAACACATGATTACAAACAAAATGTTAAATGGTTTTGTAGGAAGTTATTAATAATAAAGGGATATATATGCTGTAGCAAGAAAAGGTAAGTAAACCCTTTCGAATTACCAGCATTTATGTATAATTTTTTTTCTGAAAATATGGTCTGATCTTCCTCTAAGTTACAATAATGAACAAACACAATCTGTTCTAACAAGCAATTGTTGTTATTATTATTATTATTAATTGTTTTATATGGTGTCATCAGATTCTGGGGCGCTGCATAATGGGTAGACGTAACAAGTAATACATAAAACATAACAAGGTGACTTACAGAAACAACAGGTGATGAGGGCCCTGCTCAAATGAGCTTACTATCTAGAGGGATTTAGGGTGTATTATAGAAGGGGTAAAAGTGCTGTTAGGGATGGACCAGCCACACTAGTATAAGTATTGAAGGAGAGGGAGTAGGACAGATGAGCTAAGGGAATATTTCAGAAAGAGTGTTAAGGCGTAAGTTTCTAGGAGTCGTTAAAGGCATTCCAGAGGATATGGGAAGCCCTTGAGAAGTCTTGAAAGCATGTATGAGAGCTAGAAGTCAGACAGTGAAGAGACAGAGGGGAGACGTGTTAATAAAGTGATGGAAGACGAAGGTAAGTCGGGCAGCAGCATTTATGGTGGATTGTAGAGGGACGAGACGGGTAAGATGGAGACCAGCTAAGACAGGGTTACAATAATTGAGACAAGAGATAATGAGGTCATGGACAAGAGCCTTAGTGGCATCTTGTGTTAGAGGGGGATGGGGCCAATCTTTGATGAAGGCAGGTGTGGTAAGGTGAGAAGGGATCGGATCAAGGGGACATGTGGTTGGACAAGAGTAACTTAGAAGAGCATGAACTTCATTGTCTGTGAAAGGAGATAATTGGTTAAATGTAGAGAAAGAAAATAAGTTCAGTAAATAGGAGGGTGAGGCGCCAAAGGGAGGGGAAGGGCAGGTGGGGGACAGTGCTGATCATATATGAGAGTTTCAATTGTATTATTAAAGTATGTGTCGGAGGCAGTGAGGTTAGTGGAAGGGGTAGTTGTGATAGGGCGAAGAAGGTGTTACGGAATCAGAGAAAGCATCCAAAACAAAGGGAATTAAAGGTAGTAATGAGACATTTAGGGTTACGAGACAAGGAGGAGACACGGGATGTGAATTAGGTTTCCTTGGCAGACTCAAAGGGGTAACTGGGTTGTTGAAGTCTCCAAGGATGCCTCATCAAGCATTCTGCATTGTGCCCATGGAGTCAACTTGCTTGGGTGCCCAGTTCTAGGGAAAGTAGCCACAGTTCCATTTATAAAGAATTTGTCTAACTGTGGAAAGATGAATATGTAAACTCTTTGAAATTACTTTGCAACCCTTTCCAGCTTTATGTAAATTGGCAATTCTTGATTGTACGTCTTCTGAGGTGTAGATACTGCTTGTGAATACCAAACTCAAAATGTTTGGCTGCTTTTTTTCATATGTCTAAAATATATATATACACACACATAGGTGTTACGTAAGAATGATACCATAATTTGGTAAATGCGTAAAACACATGGGGGAGTTTTATGTATATGTGTCCACTAGACACTCTTGGTTTTTAAGGAGTTGCCAGCCAAAAAGAATAACTGCTTATGGCCAGAATACATACGTTCACGATATCATAGAACCAAAAAGGAAATTGTGGTTTAGGTGCCTTGGTATAGATTAGCAACACATCTCTAAAACAAATCAAATACATTTGACAGATACTTATAGTAATAATAATGATGTCACAAAAATGTGACAAGGGAGCAACAAGGGAGAAAAAAGATGTCAGGTATTTTTTCTTAAATGGAAGCCAGCATTGAAACAATGTGATTTTATGATCTACAAAAACAGTTCTCGGTACTTACTGTATATTTGCATATTACTGAATTTTCATTAGCTATCTGTGTTACCCCCAAAATAACACCTGGCTGATGAACAAAGGGAGGCAGTGGAATTCCAGCACTAAGCAATCAGTTGTTTTTGTTGATTGGCTGTTTCTATCTCATGAATTGCTAATATACTACACAAAATATGGTTTTCGTTTAACTCTTTCAGTGCAACACAACTCTTCCACAGAGAGGGTTAGACTGTGTAATATAAGCAGTGCAATAAATAAATGCTTAAAAATCATATTTTCTTTTACTAATCACTTTTCAGCCACACTGCAAACCACCAAGAACTGACAAAGGCCGTATTCAAGTATAACTTTTTATACACAGTATACATTTGCTAGTGATCTTACTGGCACAAAAGAGACACGTTTGGATGACAGGTCCGCTTTAAAAGTCTAAAAGGACCTGTGAGGTCGATTTCTGTGACTCTGCTTCTTACTCTGTAAACCTTGGTCAACCAAACAGGTATCATAACCTTTGCACTATTGTCCATAAGTGCGTGCAGAGAGAATCTGCAGATCCAATGATGATGACATCAATGATGATGACATCATTGTTCGGGAGTAGGGATAAATAGTCTGACACCTAGACTTACCTCTAGGTAAGTATGTCTCAGAGTATGTCTCAGAGTATGTTAGTTTGAGTGTCTGGGTATGTTTGTGTTCAGTGTCCCTGTGTGCAGGTGGGTCTGTCTAGGTGTTGAATGTCTAGTTGTGTTAGAGTGATTGTTTTGGTGTGTGTGTTAATTTTGAGTGTCTGTGTTCGTGTGGGTTAGCGTGTATAAGTGTCCTCCCAAAGGCATGCTCTGGATCTACCCCTGGCTGAGTTATTTAAGTTTCCAGGCTGCATTGTTCTGTATGATTTGTTGCATACCTAATCCAGCTGGGCATTTGTTAAAATAGTTCACTATATGAGGATATGTACTAAGGTCAACCTATATAAAACAACTTTTACTCTAGGAAGAACAACTTCCCCTAGGTGCATGTTACACTCAGCTTACCAGTGCTAGCAAACTGGTATAATCGCTAGTTGTGTAACTACAACTCCAAAGAATCATACAAGAAAAGGACTGTGTCTGACTCAATGAGCATGTGAGTTGTAGTTCCTAAACAACTTTAGGTTAGCTAATGCTGCTTGTTTACTAACCTTACTATGTTACACTACATAGACACACTTTAGTAAGTAATGTTTAAACATCCATCAAAGGTTTCTGTCCCTTGTTACATCTTAACAGATCAGCCAAACTGATACTGCCATATAAAGTACATTTATAATATGCTATGTTGTTGTTTTTAAAATGATTTCAAGTAAACCATGTCCTCTCTGGAGGAAACCCTGCACAGATCATTGTAATTAAATAAATCGAGTTAATAAACAGCAATGGGGCTGTTCAGTTCCAATATAATTTCCTCCAATTGCTAAACACTTTTACTTTTTGTATACAACTGACACTCGGTATTACCTGGTCTATAATGTTGGCACTAAATATGGCTTCTTCCATATGTCTCTCATCTGACTTGATTACCGATTTAATACTATTCACAACATGTTGTACTTCTGGAGATAGGTGACAATTTGAATGTTCAAGAAACTTGGCTACTAGAATCTTTGTATCCTTGTATGTCTTAAGGTCCACCAAGGAATTTGGCCGCTCTTTGGAGATATTCCTTAGTGCCTTTGGCTTCAGTCGATGGGTGTTTTTCTTTGAATCTTTCTGTTTTCCCAAGGATAAAAAATGATTTCCTGCATCCTGGCAAGCAGCGGCAGTGGTTCGAGGATAAGAATACAGAACTAAATGGTAAGGAAAAGAAAAGCACATAAGTAAACATTGTACACATGCTCAGTAGTCTCATGGGATTAAAGGTAAAATCAAAGCTCGTACTGTAAACTACAATGAATACATTTCTGTCCAATTTTCTCTGCCTAGGAGAGTTTAGCCATTCAGTTTATATTCCATTCGAATCTCTAAAAACACATTACCACATCGCCACTCAAATCATGCATATAAATGTGTAATCCAAATGAAAGGAAACTACTAGTCTCGTTACACCATATGATTTGAAGTAGTAGAAAATGTACCCTATTTCTTATTAAATTCAAGCATATTCACTGGGTGGCCGATGATAAGTAACGTTATATTAATAAAAAATAACCTGTATTTTATTTTTCATAATAATGCCACATCAGGAAAGATGCAATGTTAAGAAATGAGATATGAAATTGTAATATGGGAGTTTCAAATTAGATTTCCCTTATTTACATAGAACCTAGAAACATAGAATTAGACAGCAGATAAGAACCATTCAGCCCATCTAGTCTGCCCATACATGTAAAGAGAATGTGCCAAAGAAAACTAATAAAAAAATAGATAAAAATAAAAGAGAAAAAAATATTTTGATGAGACAAGTCAGCTGTGCTATGTCACCAAAACAGAAATAAGTGCAGAACCACAATTCTAGAATTTTACCACGGCAATTAAATTACAGGTTTGTGGGGGGAAAACATTTAAAAGTTGAAAATACAGTACATCATAAACCAATTCAAGCAAATATTTTCTTACAAGTACTTACAGTTGGGCATACAAAATTAATACTTAAAATACTCAAAGGGTCGAGAACCAAAAAAGAGAAAAAAGTTAAATTGCATAGTATGTTTTAACCATAAAGTGGAAATATGATCAGCCACTTTTGTGTATCTCACTAACATCTTATTGATCCAAGCTCAAGATATATATATATATAGCTTCTGGATCAAATATAGAAAAAGAGTATCCTCCAGATATTGTGTAGCTATACAGCCAAGTGGAAACGGAGAGAAACTTATCAATGGAGAGAAGAGTGAAACCAGAGGTCAATAAGAACTCACTTTACTACATCTACATCTGCTTACATGTAGATTTGTTTATAAGATGTCCGGATGAATGTCTTTAAAATTCTAAGCTGTGTAGCGTATTCTCTGTGTAGTTGAAGTTGACTTCCTTCCGTCTGGCTTCTCATATATGCAGATAAAATATTCATTATGGACCATCCACATAATCATACTTCTCTTTTTATTACTATTATACATATCTAATTTTGTGTATTAAAATAATAGGAACATTAGAAGGCACTAAGGGGCTGTAATTCACAATTTCCCAAGTACGCTTGCAAACAATAAGATGTTTTAGGGGCAGTGGGGGCCAGGGCCGGCCCAAGGCAAAATGCCCCCCCCCTTATCTACCCTTCCTCTCCCTCCGTCCCTGCCGCCCCCCCATTATCTACCCTTCCTCTCCCTCCGTCCCTGCCCCCCCCCCTTGTACTTACCTTTCAGCAGTCCTGCGGCGAGTCTCCTTGTTCGGTCTCGGTGCCGGCTTGTAATGCTGAGCGCCGGAAATCTTCCGGCACTCAGCATTACAAGCCAGCACCAAGACCGAACAAGAAGACTCGCCGCAGAGGAGAGAGAGAGGGGCGCCGAGCGGGTACTGACAGCTTGGTAAGCGAAAACCACTCAGCGCCCCTTTCTCTCTCTTTCGCTTTAAAAAAAAAAAAAAAGGGCTTGGGGCGGCAAAGTGCCGCCTGGAGCGGTTGCCCCACTCGGCTCCATTGTCGGGCCGGCCCTGGTGGGGGCCATGTGCGTATAAATCTCTATGATGCTGAGGGATTTGTGCCAGATGAATCACAGCTTCAACGTTAGGGTACCAGACATATGCATCCCAAATAAACCCACACTGAAAGTATTTTACAGATTTATGAAGGGTTAAATGCTGTAATAGGTTAAACATAAGAAAAAAACAACGGGGGGGGCATGATAGTGAAGGTACATTCATCCATTATATCTGACAACCATCCTGAATTTGCCAAGATCGTGCTGGCAAACAGGCTCAATATCCAGCTATCCACTGCCAAATGTCCTGTTCTTTAGTGGAACATCAGCAGAAGGGGAGCAGATGGGGCATTCTGTGGCAAAATTCCCTATGCACTGGAAGACTTAAAAACCATTTACGTTGTAATTAGCAAAATACCTTCCACAATGACGTCAAGTGTATTTGCTTACCCAGCAGTCCGTAAAAATTCCAAATGCGGTTACTACATCCTGCTCTGTATGTAAAAGGTCAGCAAAAAACCAAAGATATTAAAGCTCTATTTTATTAAAAGGTATCTAAACTCCCAAAATAATCATTTCGTGTTTAATAGGAACATTTGTTATTTAGCAAGATTGCCATTTTCAAATCTAATCTTAAAGGACAAATCTTATATTATGTGATATCATTCAAATAGGGCTTTATTTAAAGTGACCCTGCCACTAAAAATAAACATGACATCAGTCGAGCAGAAGATCTGCAATTTTATCATTTCATAACATGATATGGAAGCTTATAAGATATTTAAAAAAAAAAAAAAGCTTTTATCATAATGGTTATGAGACACTTCCCATTCTTTGTGCACATTGCGCATGCACCTGAGCTTCTGCCTTTTCTGTACAGCCATCATACAACGCATCAAGAAGGCTTTAAAAGCGGCTAAAACGAGCTGCCAATCAGCAAATGTAAAATTCAAGCAGGATATGTAACTAAAAATTGTTTATTTCAAACATCATAGGCGGCACTTATGCAGATGGCACTTATCCTGCTTTTATTATTATAGACATCAAGGCTAGCATTATATTTCAGCTGATTACAAAAAAATGAAACAATGTTTTGGGTATGATTCTATAAAGAAAGAAAGTAGGCTGTTTCTAAACTCTGTTCATATAATAACAGCTGTTATTGAGCATGAAGAACGTTAAGTCTATTCTATTTTAATCAATCTGTTTTCATTCTACATTTAATGGTTTTTTTTCCTGTTTTAACCCCTTAACGGCCACGGCTATTTTACACTACAAGACCAGAGCATTTGTCATGTCCTTTCTTTTTTTTTTTTTGCCTTAATTTTCCTCTTTGTCAATCGGTGTACCCACGCAAATTATATATATATATATATATATATATAAAACTATTTTTCATGACAAGTAGGGCTTTCTTTTGAAACCATAATTATATATGTAATCATGTACGACATTATTTTCTATGAATAAATTTAAAAAGGTAGGAAAAAATAAAATTTTACATATATATAAATTATACATAGTGCAAATAAGAAGAAATGCCAAAAGTATATTTGTTATCTTGCCCTGATTTGGAAACCATCCTATATGCCCAAAATGTTTTTTATTTATTCATAGACTACTACGTTTTTTTTTTTTAGGTTTTTCTTCTTTTTTTTTTTGTAACCCCTACCTAACCATAAACCTAACCTTATATAACAAATTCCCCACTAACTAACCACCCACTACATCAACTAAAAACAACAAAGTATCTTAAAAAGTGAAAAAAGGGGGAAACAATGTTTTCTTATTGATCTCTGCCACTCCCCAGCTCCTGATTGCGGATAACAAGCATTGCTTTTGTCATCTCACTTTAAATGTCCATGTGATTCGCTGTAGAAGGGATCACGTTCACATAAGTTTGGGGGATTGTGGGGGTAATTTTAACACATCTTCTAGGACCAAAACTTAATCACCTCTTGGTCTCATCAGGAGAGCCACGTGTAAATCTCATGCAAGTTTAAGTTCCTTCTCTGTATTAACCTCTACTACTTCTCCTGGGAAGCAGTTCCACATATCTACAACCCACTCAGTAACAGAAAACTTACTTGCATTACCTCAAAGCCTCTGTCGCTCTAGTTTTAGATTATAACCTCTTGTTCTAACTTTTCTCCTCTTCTGAAATACACCTTCCTCCTGTATTTTGTTAAATAAAGTATTTCAATGTTTCTATTACATCCCCTTTTACTATGAATGCATTGGCATCGCTAGGGGGGCATGGTCCCACCTACAAATTATCATGCCCATGTGCCCCCCCCAACTGATCTACTGCTTATTGTGACGAAAATAAAGGGAGTGTGAGATCTGTTTATACAGACCTACTGTGTGTCTCCCTGCTCACTCTTGGAGCACCAGGTATAGCATTTTATAATTACCCCCTTCTGGAGACGCCACTGTAATAAGGGTCGACTGACACATGCAAGTAGAGCTAGATTGGCTCATTGTAATGCATTGTTAAATGCGTCAGATTTCTTCAAGGTCACCTCATTGACTGAACCATTATGAATGGGCATTGCAGCCACTCTTGCAGTGGAAGCTCACAGGGGCTGTCCATCAATGGTACAAGAAGCTGCTACGAGAAAGACCTGGAGACCTGGTGGCAGGACTTCTCTCATTTTTATAGACATAATACCATAGTCATAATAATGACATCATGCAACACACATGTACATTCAACCCATCTTTAGAGAATGCTCCTACAAATGTAAGATTACCACAGCCCTGTCTTCTGAATTAATAGGACTACTAGGAGGACTAGTAACCATACAGAGGAACCCTCTAACTAATACAAGTCTAGGGAGGAAAGGACTTCATTAGCATCAATAGGACTTGAGAGATCAGTGTGATGTTTGAGTTGGGTTTGTAACCAAAATATCACGTGCCTGCCTACAATAGCAACTTCCAGATCTGTTGCTAACTAACGTTTATTTTTTGGGACAAAAGCCACTTTTCTTCAGTGCTATGATTTATTAGTATTTAAGATAATGTATTTATTGTATGTATTTTTTTTTAAATTAAACTTCCCTTTTTTAATCATTAAGACCATTGTACAAGATAAACTTTTAAACAGACACTAATGCTATGTCATTTAACAAATAAGCAACAAAGAAAGAAATCATTGCCTCTAAGGCCAACGCTCTGCGCGGCTTCTGTCCCTCATCGGTTCATGATCTAATAAGCTGGTATTCTTTAAGCATGAAGGGTTGCAGGTTTGTTCGGTCCCAAAACCATTCACTATAGAAGAGTACATTTAAAAGTGTCAATGCCAAGCTGACAGCAGCAATATTGTACTGGCAGCCGCTTAAAGACATTTGTACTAAAATAGACGCACAAAGCAGCCGTGCATGTCATTTGCTACAGTTTTTCTTGAGTTCCACCACCATCGCAAATTAAGGCTGAGGGAAAAAAAGGTAGCAAATAAATTACCAAAGGTACGACTTCACATAAAAAATACAATACCATTTTAATGTATTTGAACAACGTTTAATGCCTGTTATAACAACGATATCAAAATACATTTCTATTAATTAATAATGCAAGTGATCACAGGGGAATTATTAGTCACACGGTAGCGATAAATAGGACATTGCTGTCAAAATATAACGGGTTGGGCATCAATTTTAGTGGCATAACAGTTAAAATGGAAGTCTGTTCTCTATAAATCAATGAATAACAAAACCTGTTAATGGCTCATATTGCTTTCATTGAGGTGGCAAAACAATGAGCACGTCTAGGAAAGAAATTCTAAAGATTGGGACTCCTAGTGAATACATGCAGCACGCATTCAAGCCATTTAATTAGGGGCTGTCAGCTCGCAGGTCATTTGCAACCCCTAGAGAGGAAAATGAGTGAGTGGGAGTACAGAGGCTGGGATAAGTGCTTACACTAAACACGTACAGCAAGTGGATAAAATAAAGGAAAAAAAGATTTAAATGATGTTCTTTTTTCTGTTTGTGTAACCAAGTGCAGTGTCTTTTGCCGTGTCTATATATATCTATATATATACAATCTCTAAATCAGCGCACACACATCAAATAGGTTATACACTCTCATGACTGTAGTTAAAGCTACTTAAAAACACCTTTCTAAGATGAAAAAATTGGAGTTTTAGTCACATTATATGGCCATATTATGCTAAGCCCACCACTACACCAAAGTACTCCAATGTAGGTGGGTCCTAACGCTAAATACTGTTGCTTATATGGAGCTAAATCTTTGCAAATACATTGCTTACCAGGAGCCAAAAGGCCTTCCTAAACACAGACACTCCGGCAATTTATAGGTTTCCCAGGACCTCACCAATGGAGCACCTGTGGTGGGGAGGGGTGCTGAACCAAAAGCCTGGTCAGACCTGTGGTGCTCCATTGGTGAGGTCCTTGGAAACCTATAAATTGCAGGAGTGTCTGTGGTTAGGAAGGCCTTTTGGCTCCTGGTAAGCAATGTATTTGAGAAAGACCACTAGGGGGCGCTCGAGTATACCGGTAGAGAAATAAAACAAAAACAAAAAAACCCACTAATAGTGTAGTAGTATATGCAGACAATAAAACTGTATATCTATTGTATGCACTCACAATGTGTGTGTTTATATTCAAGCCTCATGTACATCAACTCCTCCGGGTGACTGTATGAGGTTTTTTACGGGTTGCAGCTGGGTATCCGGTCAACGAAGGAAGGAAAGTATTGTCACTAATTCCTTTTTCTCTAAATATCCCTTGTCTTACTGGTCTTCATCATTTTCTTTGCAAGCAATGTATTTGCAAAGATTTAGCTCCATATAAGCACTAGTATTTAGCGTTAGGACCCACCTACATTGGAGTACTTTGGCGTAGTGGTGGGCTTAGCATAATATGGCCATATAATGTGACTAAAACTCCAATTTTGTAATCTTAGAAAGGTGTTTTTAAGTAGCTTTAACTACAGTCATGAGAGTTTATAACCTATTTGATGTGTGCGCGCTGATTTAGAGATTGTGTATGACTTTGGTCTTCAGCAGCACCCCCTTATAAATAATGCTAGTTCAGGTGAGTGCTTCCTTTTTGTATTTGTTTGAGTATATATATATATATATATATATATATATATATATATATATATATATATATATATATAGACTTTTCTCTTCAGATAAATAATGTCTTAATTCTGTTAGCATCTCTGATAAATGGAGTTATTCAATGGACATGCATGCTCACTAAGACACAATTAACACAGCTCTTCCTTGTAGTTATAATAAAAAAATCAATGTGAATATACCATACATTTATTACATGAATTAAGTGTACAACGTTTAATCTTTGTTAGCAACCAACCACAACTGTATAACCACAGGTGCTAACCAAAGGGAATGTGCCACCTTAATACAGTGTCTTGAAAAAACATAGGGTGATTATTGTTGACCTTATTTGCATGCGCCTACCCAGAATCCCTTGTGGTTGTGGCAGCACCATGAGATTTCTGAGGGAACAACAAGCCTTCTGGCTTGTCTGGTGTCTGTAGATGAGTGTTTAATAATGCTTCTACTACCCCTTAATTTTAAGGTGAAGGGTTTTCCATCACCTTACCCACCATAACTTATGTAATTGAAAAAACTCTTGTAGGCTAAGAGTGTATCTATCTATCATACAAATACATCACTGGATGAACATATGAGTGTCAGTTTTTATGGTGTGATGGCTTTGTGTGTATCTTTTATGGCTTTTTTTTGGTGGTGGGTGGGTTTTTATGGAAAATGCTGAGAGCACCTGAGGGTGTAAGTGCACTACATATATACTTAAACAGTCGAGTACGTACGTTGATAGTTGGGTTCCATTTGTAGGAAGTTGAGGCAAAGAGGGCCCATTGAGAGGTCTCTCATAACATCTGAGAATGACACCAGATTTAAGATATTGCACATTTATAAATAATACATTTTTCTTAGCAAACTGACTATCCTATAATGTAATGGTATTTGTAGATAACATTTTAGCCCTGTGGATATAGACTATTAAGAGTTAAAAGATGCTCAATGGGTTATTATGGCTGGATGTTGGACATCCAGCTTCTTTTGGAGTTTCAGAGGAAATTAATGACCTTGGATTAATAGGTGTGATAGCATCAGTCTCCATACTTACAGAATTATATGATATAGTTATCTGCGTAACCACGCATCTTTCTTGAATTCTTTCCTAGCAGATGGTTTCAGGATTGAACCTTGCCAACATTCAATCCTGCTAGGCAGCCATGATGTGGTGTATGAATGTAAGGACGTTTTACTATACTAAGAGGGTGGTAGGTAGATGGAACAGCCTTTTAGTAGAAGTAGTGAGGGCTAATAAAGTAAGGGAATGTAAAAATGCATGGGGTAGGCATTAAGCAATCCTGAATATAAAACATGACCAATGACTGATTAAGATCTGAGTCTTTAGATCAGGAAAAATGTGCATACTAGAAGGGCTAAATGGTTCTTATCTGCCATAAAAATTCTATGTTTCTATGAAAAGAGGGACATCATTGTTCCTCTTAGGATACCATTTGCCTTGACATATGGATAATTGATACTCCTAGTAGTAATTATTATAATAGCTATTGATTAAAAACCCTTATATTGGGGGAAAAACACTTTAAGGAGTAGGGAGGAAACACTGATACATTTTAGTTTCTCTTAATTTGCTTTGGGGTAAAGACAACCATGGAATTGATATATGTGTTCCATTTTCTACACAGCTATCCTTTATGGATGCACAGTCAGAGGAGATCTTAAATCATCTCAAAGATACGGTTACATTTTAACACAAACAAAGGCAGCCGGAGAGATTTATGACACTGCAAGCTAACAAATCTTCCCAAAGTATTGACACTCTTCCTCACTCCAAATGGACAACATCAGATATACAGCAGAGACCTAACAAATTTAATACCAAAAACCCGACAACAATTATATTCTCAAATCTACGCGTAATTCCAAATACCATCTAGCTTCATAGATCCTACTTTATAAAGGACCGAAAGCAATAGTGCTCTGACACAAATCACATTTGCGGCGTTAGTTGATGATCTGCATATATACTAAGTAAATATTAACATATAACAAGTGACATTTTGCTATTTCCAAAGTGGAAAGCGAATATATAATAAAATTTGTGAATATATATCTCTTTATATATCTGTGATAGCAAATAGGAACGCTGGACCTTCTTTATGTCATATAAATATACATCTCTTCCTGGCTAATGTTTTAGTTGCTGATTATTTATTGTAAGAACGAGTTCAAACTCTTGCCTACGTTACTGGAGTGCTAATGAGAATTATCAATAATGATATGAGCATTTTGGCTTCTTATCTAGTGATATTTGATGTCAGTGCTACTCCCCGTGCTAATCAATTTATGGCATATATGGATGATGAAACTTAATATCAGAATAATTTTTATGCAGTGCTATTTTAGTGATATATGTCATTTTAGATACAAAAGTTAGAGCTTAACGGAGCATCCTTACAGTTTAATTATATTTATAGCAGGAGAGGGTAATCCCGTACCCCAAGGAGTACCATCAGCAAATAATCTTTTGTTAAGCCCTTGGGAAAAGTTGAAATGTGAATTCGTAGTAAAACAGACCAAATTTTTTTGCCACAGCCCTGCAAGATGCGTAGGAAGTTAAGATGAGTTCAGTCCCCCCCACACACACTTTATGTACAATAAGTAAATGGATGGCAAAGTGTAAAGTCAGCAATTACAGGTCAATATCATTGTAGTTGCAGATAGGTCAACATAGACTATAGAAAATGTAAGTAGTAGTCAACACATATTATGTTACTCTTATCTACAATGATGCTGAACAGGACAGAAGACGTATAAGCTTACGGCTGTGTAAGAGTTGGGATACGTGCATCGTCTGATTTTACTGAAAGAAGCCGTATTTATTATTGGCTGAATAATAGCCTCTTTTTTGGTTATTAACCTGGTTTCCAGTCTCCTTACAGATAATTCAGATACCTTAATAAATGAGAAATTAACCCGTTCACTACCCTTTTGATGTACCTGTATGTCCAAAAGTAACCCAAACCGATTAAGCTGTAGTAGTAAAAATAACACACTATAGGATAATGTGAGGCCCCCTAGAGCATAAAAATATGTATGAGGGGTATTCCTGTAATCAAGGGATGTTGCCGAGCATAAATTGGGTCATTGTTCAGCAGCTGCGCCCACTGTGTTGAGAAATCCTAAGGGAAATTGCTTGTTTCTTTTCTTTTGTCATTTTTTTGTTATATATTAGCACTAATTGTGTATATCAGGTTATAAGTCCTAATATCACATATACTATTTAAAGGGTATGTGGACAGTGGCGTGATTAGGGACAGGGCTTTACAAAGACTTTTTATGAAACCGTGCGACCTATTGACAGCGGTTTATGTAACAGACATTTTTATTATGTGATCTTATGTATCGCTGAGAAACATTTTGATACATTTATATTAAGCAAACATTCTGAGCTACTAGGAAACAGTGATTTTAGAGAAGGAAAGATGGACACAGACACCTGGGACAGAAAGAGGGACTGTCTCTCTTAAAAGGGGTGATTGGGAGGCAAAATTTGACACTATGGTTGAGTAAAATATTTTAGAAACATTTTTGTCCATTTTCTAATGGCTTTCAATCAGCATTGAACACAATACACATCTCTTCTTGGAAGTTAAGTTTCAGACAGAACATATTGTTCTTTGTACCTGTCTATACATGTATATAGAGTGTGTGTGTATATATATATATATATATATATATATATATATATATATATATATATATACCGTATTTGCTTGATTATAAGACAAGGTTTTTTTCAGAGCAAATGCTCTGAAAAATACCCCTCGTCTTATAATCGAGGTCGTCTTCTAATCAGACCTCAAAAAAATGTCCGCTGGGGCCAGGCTGCTTACCGGTGCTTTGGTCGCGAGCAGCGTTTCTTCTGCTAGCAGCAAGAGAACAGGAAGCTAGCAGAGTGTCACATAATTCTGCCTCCCCCCTCCTTCCTCTGGGGGTGGGGCCAGAGAAGTTGCTCGCACAGCCGGGCCCCTGCAGAAGTCTTCGAGTGAGAGATCTGTAGTTCAGGTAAGGGGGTTGGGGAGGGTTTTTGACCAAGTATGTGTGATTAATGGAATGAATGAGTATTTAAATGTTTGTGAATGAGTGTGTGATAGCATGGCATAGGGAGGCTGTAATCACACTACTATCATCCCCAGGTTCCAGCATGTACTGGGTGCCTTGGCTTGATAGGAGTGTGATTGCTGTTAGCAGTTATATATATATATATATATATATATATATATAAAACTGCTATCTCCAGAAATGCCTTTTAACCCCCTATATGCCACTCTGCCCCATGATATGCCTTTTAACCCCCTATATGCCACTCTGGCATATAGGGGGTTAAAAGGCATATCATGGGGCAGAGTGGCATATAGGAGGGTATAAGACATTTCTGGAGGCAGATTGGCATATAGAGGGTTAAAAAGCACATCATGGGGCAGAGTGGCAACCCTGGGGGCAGATGTGCAAAACTGGGGCGGGGGCAGGTTGGCAAATAAAAGGAAATAAAAAATATATATATTTTTCTCAATCATAGCTTTTATTAACCCCTTCGTGACAAAGGCTGATTTTACTTTTTGTACCCTTCGTGACAATGGCCTTTTTAACATTTCTGCGCTGCTTGTGTTTAGCTGTAATTTTCTTCTTTCCCGTTTACTGAACCCACACACATTAGATATTGTTTTTTTCAGGACAAGAAGGGCTTTCTTTAGATGACATTGTTTTGATTGTATCATATTATTTACTACTAAAAAAAGTATAAAATATGGTGAAAAATTTAGAAAAAAATGACTGTTTCTAACTTTTAGTTGAAAAATCTTTTACTCATCTATAAAAGGTAATGAAAAAACCTGCTAAATAGATTCTACTATTTGTCCTGAGTTTAGAAATACCCAATGTTTTTATGTTTTTTTGCTTTTTTCTACCCATTATGGGGCAATAAGTACAGGTAGCGTTTTGCTATTTCAAAGCCATTTTTTCCAAATCTGGTAATTCTTCCCCCCATGTGCCATTTCGGGTATCTTTGAACCCGGCCAATGCAATTTACCCCATCAAATCATATATTTTAGAAAACTAGACAGCCCAGGGTATTCCAAATGCTAGTATTTTAACTATTTCCATGCACCATATCTACCACCAGTTTTTGTCAAACTTTGTGGTAGTCATTTTTTTGCATTTGTTTTGTCACACACATTTTACTTCAGGTATGAATTAAAAGGTTCTCGTTTATGTCACTATCACAAAACACCCCAATATGTGTTCAGCAACATCTCCTGAGTACAGCGATACCTCACATGAATGATTTTGCCTGGCTGTTTGGGGGCAAAAGGGCCACATTTGGGGCATGCGCATTTTTCAATGTTGAACTTTGGCATTTGGGGATCCACTGCCTATGCCCTATTTGGTACATCTTTGAGTCGGGCCATTTCAGTGTGCCCAATAAACCCATATATTTTTGAAAACTAGACACCCCAGGGTATTTCAAATGCTAGTATTTTAACTCTTTCCATGCACCATATCTACCACCAGTCTTTGTCAAACTTTGTGGTAGTCATTTTTTTGCATTTGGTTTTCCACACACATTTTACTTCAGGTATGAATTAAAAAGTTCTCGTATATGTCACTATCACAAAACACCCCAATATGTGTTCAGCAACATCTCCTGAGTACAGTGATACCTCACATGAATGATTTTGCCTGGCCGTTTGGGGGCAAAAGGGCCACATTTGGGGCATGCGCATTTTTCAATGTTGAACTTTGGCATTTGGGGATCCACTGCCCATGCCCTATTTGGTACATCTTTGAGCCGGGCCATTTCAGTGTGCCCAACAAAACCATATATTTTTCAAAACTAGACACCACAGGGTATTTTAAATGCTGGTATTTTAACTCTTTGCATGCACACATTTTACCACCAGCATGTTTTCAAAGTTTGCAGTAGTATTTTTGTGTGTGTATTTTTCCCACACACACCTACTTTATGTATGAATTTACAGCTCCTGGTATATGCCGCTGTCACACGACACCCCATAATGTGTTCAGCAACATCTCCTGAGTGCAGTGATATCCCACATGCATGGGTTTTTCATTTTTGTGGGAACTAAAAGGCCACATTTGGTACATGTGCATTTTTCTAATTGGAAATTAGGTGTGTGGCCATCCTTCCCCCGGTGTTAATTGGGACGTTGTTGAACCTGGCCAATTCAATTTACCCCATCAAATCATACCTTTTTTAAAAGTAGACACCCCACGGGCATTTAATATGCCAGTATTTTAACTCTTTCCATGCGAGAATTGTTTTAAGCTAATATGCTAATTTTAGGACTTGCTCACAAAAATATATTTTTTATATATATATATTTTTTTTGTCTTTTTAAAAAAAAAATAACATTTTTTTTCAACTTGGAGGTTCCCCTGATAGTGACATCAGTGGGAAATGATTTTTACATTTTACTAGTTTTTTACTATTTTTTTTCTAATTATTATTAATTTTATTTTATTTTTTAATTTATTTTTACTAATCACACTGTGATTAGAAAGCTGGGTTCCATTGACTTGCATGGTGAATGCAGTACCTGTATTCAACCTGCAAGTGGAGCCAAAGTTCTCTAGATGGTCTGGACCATCTAGCGAACTTTTAAAATTTGTTGGTTCCTGTTACAGGGCAGCGGCCATCTTGCTTGATGGCGAAGATCATCGGCAGCTGCGGCTGTGACCGCTCTCCGGAGCGGTCACAGCCCATCGAAAGGTAAGTGTTTGGTGTCGCTGGATGCCTCCTGATCGAGGCATTCCAGCGACACCATTTAAGTTTAGGAGGCGATCGTCGATCGCCTCCTAAACGCTTTTAAAACGGGCGTCCGCCGCCATACAAAGTATGGCGGATGTTGACGCCCCGTGGAGGGGCCTGAGATGGCCCCTTCGTTCCGATCGCGGCGTTGCTGAATGCCTCGAGGTCGAGGCATTCAGCAACGTTTTTTGGGTGCAGAAAGCGAAAACAGATCGCTTTCTGCACCCGTTTAAAGACGTGCCGGTCCTGGCACGTCAATTGTCGTAAAGCACATGCTTTTCCGTGTCGTGCCAGGACCGGCAATTGTCGTTAAGGGGTTAAATATGAAAAAATTGTTTACATGAATTAATATTTACTAGTAAAACTTTTTTTCCTATAGGGTAGTCTTATATTCAGGCTTTGTTTTTTTCCTAAATTAATATTTAGATTTTGGGGGGTCGTCTTATAATCAGGGTCATCTTATAATCGAGCAAATACGGTGTGTGTATATATATATATATATATATATATATATATATCATTGTCTGTAATACCATATTTCACATTGGTCATAATGAAAATCAAAAAGATTTAGAAAACACAATTTCTGGATAACTATACATTATTTATTTTATTATAATTTTTTAGAATTACAATGCATAGAGTAGCAAGAATGTTTTCTATGCACTAGTAAATGTATTCCAGAATTCTCGGGAACTAGAATGGTAAATGCCAGAGTGGGTTTTTAGGACATACATCATGTGGGTCTCTAGAATGATGGATGTTGCTGTCCTACTCCATTCCTGAAACTCTATTTTAAAGCTCTGAAAATCCAATTGGGTGATCTGTCAAGCTTTTACTGTGACTAATTGTAGCAAACAGACAAGTAAGAAAGGGATCTTCTTTTCAATAGCAATTCCTTGTCCTCCATAATATGAATCTCCGGATGACTAAGGTCACTTATCAAATTATTACACAAACATTGAAAGATAAAATGGGGTAGAAGCTTCACAAGCTCCTGCATATCTTCACATTGGTAAACTGAGTAAACCCAGATACTGGTTAACACGTTGGTCGCAGAGAGGGGTTACAGAGAAGCATAGTGCTAAGGGACATTCAGCCTAGTGGCCTACCAATAAAGCTACCGAAAACTCTTGAATTCACACCATTTTTAACCATATTTATTAACTGTCGTAATATAAAAGTATAGAATTAGATATTACAACCAGCTGACTGCATCTGTAAGACAAGTGGGCAAACTACACAGGACAATTTAAAGTAAAAATGTGATCTAGTTGCAGACTTTTGCAAACCACAGAATTGCTTTTGTGCAAAATGTCATTTTTACATTGAGCTTCTCATGCTGGGGCGTTGCTACGATTCAAGAATATCTGGGGCTAAAATGCACCATGCCACAATTTTTTATCAACCTATTACCATATTTGCTCAATTATAAGACGACCCCCCAAAATATGAATATTTATTTAGGGGGGAAAAATCCTAAGACTACACTATAGGAACAAAAGTTTCACTAATAAATATTAATTCACATGTAAACTATTTTGTTCATATTTAATAACAACTATGATTAAGGTAGATGACAACGAATTGTTGAAGGTAGTCTCGGAAACAGTGGTTAACGAATTCCTGAAATACTGCTGGGGCGTTACAGAGCCCAAATGGCATTACTGTGTACTCGTAATGGCCAGAGCGGGTATTAAAAGCTGTCTTCCACTCATCGTTCTGACGGATACGAATGAGGTTGTAGGCACCCCGTAAGTCCAATTTAGTGAACACCTTCGATCCCTTCAGGCGGTCGAACTCGGTAATGAGTGGCAAGGGGTATGTGTTTTTAATGGTGATTCGATTGAGGCCCCGATAGTCTATACACGGACGTAGACCGCCATCTTTTTTAGACACAAAAAAGAAGCCTGCACCGGCGGGAGAAGCGGAGCGGCGGATAAAGCCCTTTTGGAGGTTTTCTCTGACATAGGCCTCCATGGCCTCAGTCTCGGCCGGGGATAACGGATACACCCTGTCCCGTGGGGGTACGGTTCCAGGAAGCAGGTCAATAGGGCAATCATAGGGAAGGTGAGGAGGCAAGGAGTCAGCCTCCTTCTTATCAAACACGTCAGCATATTCCGGGTATTGCGGAGGTAGGGTGGTGGTATCCAAGGAGGCGATTTTCACTAAGCATGGTTGAGGGAACATGCAGGAGGAGCACCGCCAGGAAGTGATCTCGCGGGTAGACCAATCGATGTCAGGGTTATGCAGCTGCAGCCAAGGGTAGCCCAAGACAATGGGGGCAGCCGGAGAAGTTATCACATGGAGTGTTATAGTCTCTGTATGGAGAACCCCTACTCTGAGACGAAGCGGGGTAGTTTCGTGGGTCACCGCTGCAGGTTGAAGAGGTCGACCGTCGATGGCCTCCACGAAGATCGGGGAGGTTTTCTCCTGCAAGGGTATATTGTGGAGCCTGCAGAAGTCATGGTCAATAAAGTTTCCTGCAGCTCCAGAGTCTATAAGGGCTGGAGCCAGAATGGTGCTCTCCTGAACAGTGAGAGATGTAGGCACGAACATACGAGGCGCCCGGTCATGGGGAAAGGCAGCAGAAAGGCCTAGAGGAGGTACCCCAACCCTTGTTTCCCGGCTTCACAGGGCAGGAACGCACATAATGTCCTTGTTTGCTACAGTACATACAGAGGTCCTGTTGGCGCCGGAGGGATCTCTCCTCCTCGGAGAGATGTGTGGAGCCGATCTGCATGGGCTCCTGAGGCGGAAGAGGAGCAGAGTCAGAAGAAACGGACGTGGGGCAAAACGCACTGGAGCCCTGCTTTGGCGATCTCGCTGTACCTGGCGTTCCCGGAGGCGCAGATCAATGTGGCCAATGTAGGCGATGAGTTCTTCCAAGTCCGTGGGCAGGTCCCGGGCAGCCACCTCATCTTTTAGGCGGTCAGATAGGCCATTAGTGAAGGCAGCAACCAAGGCGTCGTTGTTCCATTCCACTTCTGCAGCCAGGGTACGAAATTCAATGGCATAGTCAGATAAGCTGCGTGTACCCTGACGCAGTGAGAAGAGACTTGACGAGGCAATATGGCCGCAACCTGGCCTGTCAAATACTTGACGGAAAGTGGTTACAAAGTCAGTATAATCGTTGACCACTGGAGAATTGCGTTCCCAAAGAGGAGTTGCCCAGGCCAGAGCCCTGTCAGTGAGTAGGGAGACGACATACCCCACACGGGCTCTATCGGAAGGAAACAAGTAGGGAGACATCTCGAAGTGAATGGAGCACTGATTGAGGAATCCACGACAGGTAGCAGGATCTCCCCCATATCTGGGAGGAGGCGGTAAACGGAGGGTATGAAGACCTGGGTCAGCAGGCGGTGGAACAGCAACAGGTGCAGCAGCAGGCACAGGAGGTGGACCACGTGCTGGATCAGTCCTTGCCAGGAGTGTTTGCAAAGCCTGAGCAAACTGGTCCATGCGAAGATCCAGACTTTCAATACGGGCTTCACAGGTAGACATCTTCTGGCCAATCTGTAATGGTATGGTGAGGTAGGACCCCAGATGGCGGAGTGGGCCAGGCCAAACTGGAACCAGAAAGTCAGAGAACCAACCGGGTCAGACAGGTAATCAGGATAAGCCAAATCAGAATCCAGAGACGAGGTCAACAAGCCGAATCAATACCAGACGAGCAGGAATAAGGAGCAGAATCAGGAGCCGAATCAGGAGACAGGAACGAGGTCAACAAGCCAAGTCAAACCGGAGCAGTCAGTAACAATCTAATGCGCAAGCAAATAGCAGAAATACACCAACCAAGGGTGACCCAGAAGAGGAAGTCCAGGTTTAAATAGGGACAGGTGGAGGTGTGTCCTGCATTAAGGAGGTCACCCGAGGTTATAAGAACACTTTACATCGGTAACGTGTAATATTATGTTTTGACCACACGGTGCTACCTGTTTGCCGCATGTTCAGCCACGCGGTGAAGACGCCGACCGGGTAGCGGTGGTACTCGCTGCCCGGGAAGCCGGCCGAGGAGGAAGCGGCGCGGGACCGGAGAGGCAGGTAAGTCCTTACAATACCCTTTATTAGGGCCATTATGTAGTCACATAATCTTTTAGAAACACAGGAGTGTCTTCTTCAAATGAAATGTTCTTTATTAATAAAATATTGGAATGAACACACTTTTATTACTTATATTATTTTAGCAAAGTAGTTTTCATTCACTATAAAATGAATTAAGGAGAACATATTCTCTAATGATCAATATATAAAATATCTAGAAACAAACATTTCTAAAATTTTGCCTGATAATTTTTTTTTTTACGTAGGAGGAGCTTAATTATTAAATATAAGTTCTCTTTAAATTGGTAGGTGTAACTGTAGATATATATTTGACATTTTTGTAAGATTACGTTATTCATACTTGTCCTGAGCTAGAAACCACATTTACAAAAAGTGTCCATTACTTCTCAGAATCATCATCTCTGAAGGGTTGCGGGTTTAAAAAAAATGATGCTTTCATCTTTCAGTAGAAATAAACATCTTATGATTGATGAGCTATGGAGAAGGTAGTTCTCGGTTGTATGTGGTTCATTGGACATAGTTCACAGACAGCTGTATTGGCAGCTTAGAGTATTACTTGAAAGCCTGCTGGATGTTTAGAATACTGATGGTAACTTTGAGATGACTTGGCCTCTGGCGTGCCACAGGTCTATGGCTTTTTTTGAGTGTGAATGGATATGAGAAGCTGTCTGCACACGGGTGCAATTTTTATGTGAGACCTGTTAGGGAACTGCATGCTGATTTTTCCAGCAGCAACATGAAAGGTAAAGTGGTCACACTGTGAACATCAAAAATATGTCCATTTGACTCCCAAACACTTCCTGAAGATGTAGCTTTAAGGGAGATTATTAAATAAACCCTGCATTTTCAAAGGGAACCGAGTATAACTAAGGTCCCTAAAGGACAAAAAATTAAAAATAACAAATTCTATATACGGTATATACATACATACACATTGTCTGTTGGTTCTGCTATGTGTACTTGAAAACAGGATCAGTTCCACATTTTGTAAAGACAGTGCTATTACAAATAAATTACAAGTAATTCCCTCCACCTGCATAGACACAGGTCTGTGTTGCTAATGGGACACCAATGAAAGCCGTAATCTAAGTGTGCTGGGGATGAACGCTGGGGATGCGCCCCCTCTTTAAACTCCTAATTGACTCTGACCTTGTGCTCAATTTTTTTCAGTGCCCTTGTGTTTGTTCTCATGCAGTCTGCATCTCCACACCTGACCATCTTTCTGGTTACTGACTTTTCTGACTGCTGTCTCGAACTTAGCCTTGTCTAATGCCAATATCTCAAAATTGCACTGGTCTAATGTTTGGTCAATGGAATGAAGGCCATTGCACATGAGTAAGGTGACCATACTGACCATATTGTCTAGAACATATTCACCATGTGCCATAACCCATAACATTATGACAGCTGACATGTGAAGTTAATAACGCTGATAATCTTGTTATCATGGCATCAGTGGGTGGGATACATTAGGCAGCAAGTGAACATTTCGTCCTCAAAGTTGATGTGTTGAAAAATGGGCAAGCGTAATGATCTGAGCGACAAGGGCCAAATTGTGATGGCTAGATGACTGGGTCGGAGCATCTCCAAAACTGCCGCTCAAACCAGTCAACTGTCTCCTTTGTGGCCTTATAACTTAATTCATTCCAACTTCTTTACAAAAATATTATATAAAATATTGCATTATGTGGCATTTTTATACTGTAAATGTATTTATTTTTTTGATATGTATCGAGTGCAAGGCAATAACAATGCAAGTTTAAGAGTTCAGAGCTAATAAAGCAGAGTAATTTTCATTTCTTTGCCTCCTGGGAAACAACTGACTTCACTTTCATGTAAAAAATAAACAGGGCAGATTAAGAAAAGTAATGTATTTGTGTTACATTTTTTAACAGTAGCTTAAAAGACCCTTCTCCTTAGAAACCAATTTACCAAACACCAGCCAACAAAACCTATTTGTAAACAAGACTTTCTAAAAGCCATGTAGATTTGTACTGTGAAATCACAGTGTGAAATCCAAACCATTAAACTTCTCAGATCAGTCTGTAAAATGTTAAAGTTCAGTATAATTTACACAGCTGGAGACAGAAACCATATTATTTGTGAGGTCATTCTGTAGTTAGTCCTACTAATTCTAAATACAGTTAAAGCTTTCAACTTTTCTAATTAATCAACTTCAATTTAACTGAAGGCTGACTTGAATGTTCTTTTTTGGTGTATTCAACAAACTCAATGGAGGCTAAGTATGAAATTAGAGGTTAAGTACAAATAGCTTGAAAATCAGCGGGGTGATCGTAAGGTTAGTGGTGCAGTATTAGTTTGCCCCCATAACTAAAACACATAGACTTACTAACATGCGAACATGCTCTAACACCCACTCACACGCACTCATGCTAACTCCAAATACTAACACACTCGTATACACTGGCATACACACACACCCATGCTAACATCTTACACACACACACTCAAACACCACACAGCAACACATACACTCACATGTTAAGAGCATATACTTATACATGCAAACATCACACATTAACACACACTCATTCCAAAACCACAGACTCCCACACTAACTCTGACACCATACACACACACAAACACTTATATATGCATACACACTCTCTCTCCCTTTACCCGCGCAGCTCATACAGTTCTCTACTTTGTCAAGTACTTTTAGATACAGTGTGCATTCAAAATAGGACAGAATGTACCTTCTGTGCTTGAAGAGCAGGAGACAGGGTCACTGGTGGATCGTACAATGCTTGACATTCTGTATTTCCTGGCATTATGTTGCTGGAGGGTCTTTTCTGGGCGTCCCATGTGTGATGGTGGATTTGCAGATAAAGAACTAGGTGATGGCTGGCATTGTCCAGGTGGCTGGCTA
This sequence comes from Spea hammondii, assembly GCA_029215755.1. Taxonomy (NCBI): domain Eukaryota; kingdom Metazoa; phylum Chordata; class Amphibia; order Anura; family Pelobatidae; genus Spea; species Spea hammondii. The sequence continues at coordinate 83,015,051 of JARDYJ010000004.1, forward strand.
AAAACACTACAACACATCTTTATTGGCTTCAAGGAGTGAGTCACTTTTCTTTCTTTTACTACGTCTCTCTCTGACGTTGTGAAATTCTCATTAGATGAGTTTAAGGACCTAGTTTGAGTATAGGTCTCACCATCTTGCCATTGAGATCTGTCTGTGGAAGCTCTGCTCCCATCATCGTCAGGAGAACACTGTGAATTGGTATGTAGGAAGCCGCATCTTAGGCTATGTTCTAAACTACCGCAGCTACTCTCCGTGGCTGCTGTACGTATGGTGCTGTATGGGGAAAAGTCTGCAGAACGCAGTGAACTTTGGACTTCAAGAGAACAAAGATCTTCTGATGAGCAACTATGAACCGGAACATCAGCCACTTCAGATGCCAGGATGGAGGTGCTATCTACAGACACTACAAAATGAAAAAAGAAAGATCATAAATCATTTTGTCAAAGACAGAATTACATTTGTAGAAGTATAATTTATATAAACATTTATTTTTAGTCCACATTAAACATTTTTTTTAAAAAAATATCATGATAACAAATTATGAATACTTTGGCGTGTCTAAATAGTTAACCTTAACATTTAAGGAGAAGCTGTTCTGTGAATTCACCACATTTTAGATACTATGTGTTGTGTACTAACTAAGATATTGTCACACAATAGTATTGCTTGCTGGGTCAATAAGAACCCAGGCAAGAAGACCTTTTCTTGCCATGTCTCTTTCGTATATATTTAGAATGCCAATGTAACCATAGACCTCTTGTGTGTGTCCCCTTATGCAGAGGTCCAAATAAAGCACAAAAATGACTTCTACACATTGGTGACATTTCTAAAGAGAAAAATAAGAAAATATTCCACAAATCAGAAAATAATTCACAAATCCCATTTAAAAGCATGTATTGACGAAGAATGAGAAGGCACATATGTTAATACCTTGAGTGCTGAAGCCTGCTGTTGTATTTCGGTCACCCAGACTTGATTCTGTCATCTGTTGATCTATACTGGTTCCCTGTAGGGAGCACAATATACATACATGTTCATAGACATTATACAGAACCCTTATCTGTGTAAAACACTTGTGTTACAAAATTAGCATTTTAATCTTGGCAAGTCCCAGGCTCCAGTCACTTAGTGCTCCAGGGCCCTTTCACCTATTCTAGTTCTTCTGAAAGCGATTTAATATGAGCTGAAAAATACATGTTTTTCTATCATTAAATAGCAATGACGGGCAGAATATTTTAGTATGCATTTTACTGTATTCCTTATCACAGCTTTATACTAAGATTAGGCATGTCCATTTCCGGGCCTTAGGGGGACATAAAGGCAGATACATTCAGAGTTCTTAAAGTGGATGCAGACGGCACAGCCATAGATTGCTGCTGTGCAAGCTGTTAATGGGAACTCAATAGCATTTTTCTTTATCTTCAGGAGCTCCTGTTGATGTTGTAAGAAGAAATCTGGGGAATTTTCTGCTGTGAAGTGACTTTTCTTTTGTATGTCAAGCCTCAAAGTTCTAGCTTTAAGCAAGCAAATAAAAGAGCAACTTGAAAAAAATATTTTTTTTTTGGTAGATGGTTTCCCCGAACATATTTATCGCATATTTTGTGTGTGTTCAGGGAAAGTATGTATGTACATATCTTGTTATGCATAACATACATACATAACATACATTTTACATTAATGCACAGGCGAAATAATTGCTCCCTAGTGTCCCACTGAATTTTTGAAGAATTTGTTCTTTTCAAGTTATTCTGGATGCTTATGATGAGAAAAAAAGGTGACAAAAGTGTTTAAAAAAGCCTACAGAGTACAGCAAGCAAAATAAAATACAATTATGTCAATATAGACATGTCTAAGACATTCAGACAAAAACATAAGCGGTGTCACTTTTTGATTCATTAGCCTTTCTTTGCATATGCTTGGTGTTCTGGACACAACATTTTGTGCACAGGATAGGCTTGTAAAATAGGAGTTTTTCACCTAAAGAAAGCTGTTTTGGTGTCCTGGGTGGAGAACAGGAACTGCAGTAGTTCATGCAAGTAAATTTGAGAACTAGGCCTGGCCTGGCCATTATTCCCACCGGGAACTCACATCAGGCGCTCTTTAGTTGTTACTAGTATATTTTCTTTATTTTTTTTTACCTACCTCCTTTGGCATGTCCGCATAGGCATCGCTATAGGGGGGACAATTGGCCCCCTTTGGCCTCCCCACCGAATTTGGAAACCCCCAAGCTGCAGGTCCAAATGGTCTAAACACATGGGGACACTGGGCAGTTCTCCCCTAAAACTCCTCACGACCTTCTTCACAATTAAATTCTTCGTTAAATCCGGCTACTCTTGTGACTTAAACATAAAAGTCAGGGCTGGCATCCTCTGATCTAGGCCCAAAACCAAAACTCCAGAACTGTATACCCAAGGATCCATAACAAAATATCTAGCTTATCCCCCCCCTGGTGGGGACACCCCACTTGTGCACAGAAATCACATGATTCATGCCAAACCATCCAGGAGAACTTCCTTGTTCTTCTGCAAAAGCCGGCTTACTCCTGCTCTCCCAGCTGCCACATCTAAGCGGGAAAAACACTCCCAACTGTAAATGAGAAAAGGAGTAGGACATGCTGTTACTCCTGGGACAAGGACTGCCCTAAGGACAGATCGAGAAGAGGAGGTGAGATTATGACAGATTGTCACACCAAAAACGAACCTACTGATTCACCAGCCACCCCCCCCCCCAAATTCCAACTGACACCAGAATGGGAAATAACTCCAACTGCAACCTCCCCTCCCCACGCTGACCAATAACCAACACATTAACTCCCTCGGATATAGCTCCCAAACCACACAGACCCTGAGGCATCAGTCCACAGCTCAATGTCCGCAATTGCCACTAGAGACCCTAACCACAGAGATCTCCCATTGTATTCTTGAAGGAAAAAAATCCCAGACATCCAAATCGTCCTTCAGCCAACATGTCAAGCACACAAAGTGACAAGGTACCCTGACTGCGGCCATATGGTAAAAAAAACACGGCCCATAATGAGTAGTCTGCAGGCAAAATGACTGCTGCTGCTGCTGAAGCGTCATCTTGGCCAACTGCAAGAAGCTAGCCTCCAAAAATCTTGATTTCCAAAAAGCTCCACTTCGTACAGTTTACCAAGGGTTTCATTCCACTACAAACTCTGCTGTTACTCATCCCGTACTAATCATCAGGAATTTATTTTGTCATCTCTCTTCTATTATCTACAGGTATTTCCTGGTTACCCCTATTTGTTATCTGCATCATTACTGGCTGTGCTGCTTAATTATTTATTTATGTATTCCACTTTTTTGTATTGTTGGTGGCTGTCCTGTCTATTTATTTAGTTATTCCACTTTTGCGTTTGTATCATTCCTTTTTTTGCCATTTGATTTGTCTATATTGAATTATTAGTAGCATGTTAGCTATTCTCCCCTCTCCCCATGTGTCTGTGAAATTATCGCAGGTTTATTAATCAGTTGTTAAATACCTAACAAGCAGCCATCACTTATAATTAAAATGACTAATTAATTTGGAGGAAAAGCCTCTTTGAGGCACAGGCCACTTTCCATCTGTGTTCCACTTTGCTAAGTGCCACTAATTAGGAATTTACTAATTCACTTTACCAAGGTGTTTGACAAGGAAAGACAAAGAGGAACTTGGAAGCACCACTTCAATCAATACTTCTGATCTGTTATCAACTGCTGCCATAATGGCTTATTGTGTTTGTTTCACTACCATTTCACTCCCATCATCCTCATTCTCCAAGTCTAACATGTCCATAATCATCTTGTTACTATCCTCAATTGCATCTATTGCTAATAGAAAGTTTTCCTCTTTCCAGCCACACTATATCTGTGCTGTGTCCTGATTACTTTCTTCTCTCATCTCAGGCACTTTCACCTTTACCCCCACTCGCTTCCAACAATTTCTCACAAGTCCTATTCGCTATTGTGACTCTCTCTTCTATCTCCCCAAACCATGTGCCTCCCTTATCTCTCCCCTCCCTTTCCTCTGCCACCAAATGTTCCAGAAACCTCAATAATCTCATCCATATACCTTGCTGCCCCTCTTGTCCTCTTTTTAACTTTGCTCTATGGAATGCACATTCTGTGCTTAACAAACAAACAGCCATACACGATCACTTCACCTCTAGTTCTGCATCTTCTTGCTCTAACTGAAACCTGGCTAACATCTTGTAACACGGCCTCTCCCTCTGCTCTCTCATATGATTGCCTCCACCTCACTCATACTCCTAGATTTGATGATAGACAGGGCTTCCTACTCTCAACAATATGCACTTTTTAATCTATCCCTCTGTGTCATCTCTCTCTCTTTCTCCTCATATGAGGTCTATGCTATGCGGCTATTTTATCTCATTGTTGTATTTTTCTTGTATTTTACTCTCCTCTGATGTTTCTTCAGTCCTCCTTGAAGACTTCAACATTGCAGTAGACACCCCTTTGAGTCTTGTGTCTTCAAAATTTATTTTTATTACCTCCCTCCTTTGATCTCACACAGCATAAGTCCCGTACTCATGATGATGGTCACAACCTGGAACTTTTTTAGCATTTGCTCACTAACTTATCTAATTCCACCACTTCCTATCCTGCTCTCTTACTTTGCCTCCTACTCCTTCCCTTTTCTCCCAACGACCATGCCTAACTAGAGACTAGAGCTATCTCAATTTTCAGAAATTCCCATCAAATTTACTCCCGTCTTAAAAAATGTCATGCCATAACTTTGCTACCTCTCTCTATAACTCTACCCTCACATCTGCTATTAAGAATGTAACCCCAACTATGCTCACGTTCCCCAACCCTGGCAAACAACACTAACCGACATCATCAACCTTGTTCCTGCACTGCTGGTGGAGGTCTCATTCTATGTTCGACTTCCTATACCATAAATTCATTCTATGTTCTTACCTTCTCTGACAACCACTTCCACTTCTGCATCTTCCTTCGCTTCTTCTTCTTCTACCTTCTCTATTCTATCTTCAGTTCTTAATATGCTATTTTCTTTTTTCATCTGTATCTTCGCGGACATAAGCCTGTGGCAACTTTAACGATTTTAGTGCATCGCTAAAATAAATAGAACTATTTTATTTTTACTTATCCAGAATCCTTAATTTGTAGTCACAAAACTTTCTAGGCCCAGAAATCAGTGAGAGGAAAAGTAAAGGTTTTGTGTCATTTACTTTATTTTAATCTGCATATCTTATTAAAAGCCATATTTTCTCACAGTGAAAAATGAGTGCGGCCCGCACACGTATACAATTCTGATGAAGTGGCCCATTGCAGAAAAAACTTGGACACTCCTGCCATAGAAGCTGACTTGTCACACTAGCCAGTAAAACTATACTGCTGTAGCATGGGACTCCATATGGACAACAGTCTAGGCTTCCCATCTACTCTATCTGCCTGAAGAGAAGGGTTGTAATAGATTATAACAGTGAAGTCACCCTCCCCCTTATCTCCAGACTTTACAGCTTTAGGAGTCTTAGGCACAGTGGAGAAACTACCCCTTTCCTGCTTCTTAACCTCCAGCACTTTAAGAGGTAAATTAAGTCTTTCCTCTGGAGCATTAAAGCTGAGTTTTGGCTGTTGACACACAGATACATCACATTCCATATATCCCTTGTTTTCCGTTTGAGAAAATTCAGTAACGTGAATATCCACAGACACCCCAACATCATGAATACTTTTTCCTGCACCCAGATCTAAGTACTCAGGTGCTGTAGGCACGGTTGGCCACACATCCCCAGTCCCCTTTAGTTTTCCAGGGATAATACCTTCTGGGCATACAACTTCTGAAGGCACTTTGACAGAAGTATCCCCAGCATGCCCGAATCCCTTGGCTACCTGATCACCCATAGTCACACTATGCTTTTCAGTATCAGGGGGCATTGAACCAGAAGAGCCACTACAGACTCCCTGTTCCTGAAACTCTGCCCCTCCAAAGGTCAAACCATACTTTTCCCCTAGAGCTTGCTCGCTAGGTCTGGTCCCTTGGTTCACATCCCCCTTCATCTCTTCAGGAGACAGGATCCTGGGTGCTGGTTCAGACAGGCATACCTCTACCTTCTCGGCTCCCTCCCAGCTACCCACTACTCCCAAAGTTTCAGACAGTACCTTAGGTTGGACAGGGCCCTCTTCCAGCCCTCCAGGTTTGCAGGTTACCTCAACTGGTGCATACTGGCAAACAAGTCGACCCAGATCCTTGCCCAGCAAAACATTAACAGGAATATCCTCGGATATCCCCACCTCCCGCAAACCCTTGTCCACACCACACACGTGCCACTGGCACTGCAGGGTGCACCCCGCCAATTCCTTGGATGGACATGGTCTTCCCAGGGATACGCTCCTCCAATTTTACCATCTCGGGTCTCACCAGAGTGCAGAAAGCTCCAGTGTTCAGAAGTCCCATAGTCACATGGTCCCCAACTGTTACACACTGCAAGTTATCTCCTTGTGCCTCCTTTGGTCTAGCCGCAAACAAAACAGGTGCAGCTCCCCCAGCTGTACCTCCATTTCCATTTGGCCATGGATATGTCCTCTTAGAAGGGCAGGTGACACTGAAGTGCCCAATCTGGTTACACCTATAACACCGGCGGGTATCCCCCTGGCCCGATGTGGCCCCTGCTCCCTTGGCTATGAAAGGTATGGGTGATGGTCTCCATGCTGGCATATGAGTTGGTGGCTGGTAGGCTGCTCTTGGTCCCTCTGGTGCTTGTATCCGCTTGGTTGTTGGAGTACGGTTGTTGGCATAATCCTTAGCCATCTCTACCGCCTCTGTTTCTCTTTCCCAAGCTTTGTACTGCAGAATCTGTTTGAGCCTTAGCTGGGGATCCACATCCTGCACATCTTTTAGTGCCAATTGTAACGCATAGTCCATTTCACTCAAGGAGTTAACTTTATCAACCAACAGTCCTTGATCCACAGGCTCCTCCAAAACCACATCCGCTCCAATGGTCTGCTCTGCACAGAGTTTATCATGTTCCAGGAGATCCAAAATCAGCTCCTCTTTGCTTTTGCCAAAAATTGGTATATTTCTTTCTTGGCAAACCAGCTCCAGAGATTCTTTGGGCTGTCGTCGATATGCCTCCATAATGCAGTATGGTAGAGGGGGTATGTATGTTTGTTTGTTGATGTATGTATGTATGTGAGCATGGATGTGTAATTGTGTGAGTGAGCATGGATGTGTAATTGTGTGTGTGTGAGCATGGATTTGTAATTGTGTGTGTGTGTGTGTGAGCATGGATTTGTAATTATGTGTGTGTGTGTGTGTGTGTGTGTGTGTGTGTGTGAGAGAGCTTCTATGCATAGATGTGTGTGTGCTTGTATGTGTAAGTGGGGTGAGATAGAGTGTATGTTAGAAATAATGTGTACGTGTGTGTTAGCGAGTATGAGTAAGTGTGTTTACATATGTGTTTCAGATTGTATGTTGTAATGGGGCAAGGGGCAATAATAGCACAGACCAGCTGTTGAATTTGAGGGGCCCCAGGGCAACTGTCGTACCAGGGTTTCTAGCTACACCCCTGCTTGCAGTCCTGTAGTAAAACCTCCACACTGGGGCCAGACATAAGAGGTGAACTCTCCTACTACCGCTGGTCAACTTGTTCTCTGTCCCATCCTTATATAGCTGTCCTCTCAACCTACCAAAACCCCCTTGCCCTTTGCCTGGCAAGGCAGGAAGGGAGAAAGCAGAAGATTAGGAAGGGGTGCCTGCCCCTTGGTCATGTTGCCCCTTTGTCCGAATCTTCTATCTCCGGGGTTTTTCTGGAACGGGAAGAAGAAGAAGCCTCAGACAAGAGACCAGAGTGAACAGCTAGCATGATGAAATCTTTTATTTATAAAGCATCATTAGAAAACATTCATACAAGCATGCATTTTTTATGATCTTTTTCCCAGGCTTTATTTTAGATGACAGAACCACTGTACATTTCTAAAACAATCAAGATGACACAGGTGCACTGGAGAGATAATGAGATCATTACATACCAGAACTTGCACATTACCTAGTCTTAAAAAATATACCTGGCTATTACCATCAAGTATTGCTCGACAACAGCCTCCATTCCCAAATGTCCTCTTTGATCACTGATGATGCATTGACAAAAAAATACAGGGAATACACATGTCCACACGTTATGTTGCTACACTCTTATAGCATTGTTTCGCATGTATCCAGCATGAGGTCACACACACAGACATACCACAGCTAGAGCTACAGCAAGGGTAAGTACGATGCACTATTGGCCAGTGGCCTAACAACAACACAAAACCTCTAGGAAACATTTTGAGTTTATATAGCAACACCATTGCCTGCTTTTGTATCATATGATATTAAGCGTTATGCATACGATAGCTGAGAGGTCACTTTAAGTTTCCATTGTGTCCCTTTTGCAAATGCATGAGGGGAAATGTATTCATTTTTCTTAACGTAAAAAAAAATCCAGTCTGAATAAACTGATTTTATGCAAGAATACCACAGTGACTTTCTGCAGTAGTAAAGATTAACACCAGGGGTGGTCTGATAGCTGGGAATGGATCACCCGCTGAGTAGTTTTAATCTGACTACATCTGCTATTCTGTTGACGAGAATATCCATTAAAAAGTTAGAATTCTTTTAAGTGTACACAAGCTATTAAGAAATGCACTGTAGTTTCTTGTTTATGTGAGTGGCAGATGAAACCTGTTCCAAGTATATAAATGGGCCAAATAAATTGTCTTTGCTTGGTGCCTTGAGATCAAGATCTTTAGGTGATATTATTACTCAGAAAGAAACGATAGGTAGTCAATTCTATACTATCCCATTTAAGCATTTCCTGGTGAGTTGGATGTTCCAGAGGTTTCATACTGACCACAATAAACTTGTGCTTTTGGATTCGTACAAATCTCTGATAACAAGGAGGGCCCACAAAAAACAAACAAAAACAAATGGCAACCCCCCCCCCCCGTAAATTCCTTTACTCATTTCCCTCTCACACATTTTCTGGGACTTAATTTTTCTAGGGTCAGACAGGCTTAAACAAGCTATGATTAGTATTTATGGCAGTGTTCCCAGAAAATGTGGTTAAGGTTCAAATGGGTACCCAAGCATTGAGGAGTCCAATAAATCTAACTGGTGCTGCTTATCAAGTATTAGCAAATGCAAACTCTCCAGGGAACATTCAAGCACAGGGTGCAAGAGGTTACATACAGCAAAAGAAAAAAAGTATATGAATAACCATTGCAATCCAAGAGATATCTACAGTGAAAAAACCTACCTCCTATCACTGTAAAACTAAAGTTAATATTATCTTTAAAAACCTCAACCAATACAACAACTCATAATATAGAGGTGCAAAGATAAGGGGAAAAAAAGCAAAACAGGGGGTCTGTAGACCTCAAGCTACTTCTGCTAGGTGGCTGTTCCACAATCTATCACCCTCTCAGTAAAGTAAACCTTCCTTACATGAAGTAAAACTTTCTTTCAGGGACGGGTGCAGCGGCATCATATTTTTATATATATGGGATGAAGCATCCTAATAAAATATTTTTTTTTTACATTATACGTTTATTTGATTACATGTGTCTTCATGGAGTGCCGGTGTTTCTTTTTCGAAAGGCTAACCCTACCCCTCCATAAAGAAACTTACCAAGAAGAGAGCGCTCAAAGTAGCCTACTAATCTGTTACACTTTGTTGCACATTCTTCAGTAAATGTTCACATTAGTACAGCAAAGTACTATTACTTCTGATTATCTCTGAATTTTGTGTACTGTAGTTTAATGCAAACAAAATGAACAAACTCAGGAAGTAGAACTCACAGTGTAAACCCCTGCTTCTTAATTTAGGATTACTTCTTTACACTTAAAAACATACAAGGTCATTGAGGGCTGAAAAAAATTATTTAACTAAATTCAAAACACTGGAGCCGTGAAAATGGGATTACTCCAATCTCTCCATAATTACATATTTCCTATTATTTTAAATGTTAGCATCTGTTAGGGTAAAAGAGTTAGGAATGAGTAGCTAAGGACCCCTGTGCAGCCAGAGGTGAATCAACCAACATAGTGTGTTTCTTTAAAAGGTCATTTAAAGCTACATTGATCAATTCAAGAAAACAAAAATATACTGAATATATAACATCAAGACATAAACCACTCTGGATTATTCTTTGCAAATAGTAAATACAACTCATCCAGCCTTTCAGTTAGGCGGTGATTCAGGTTAAGTGCGAGATCATTCCACGTGTGATAGGCAATCCTATTTAAATTTCGCAGACTGAGCATATGAAATGGCTCCTTTGCTCTCAATCAAGGGAACAGCATCGAGCTGAATACATCAGAGGAAATCAGCAGATGTGGAATATGTATTCTTGAAATTCAAGAAGTGCTTCTAAAAATACATAAAAAGACAAAGAAGGGAGAAGACTAAAATGAAAGAAAATGAGAATTGCAGTGGAGCTAGAATTATAGGCAATCAGCCCATTTATAGTGTATGGAAATGGACTCCTCATTTTTACTGTCTATAACATGAGAGACTGGACTCCAGCCAATTCAAACAGCTTTTTACAGACAGTATCCTTAAACTGCAACTAGGGAATAATACACACTTGCAAAAAATCCTGTTATACATATATATATATATATATATATATATATATATATATATATATATATAGTCTATTTCCTCTTATTACAGCACAATGGAAAGTAAGTGTTTTGAAGCACCTTGAGAAAAAAATAGAATGCTGGAATACAGTCTGGGTTTTATTTTTCTTGTATAGAATTAGAGAGATTTTAAAACTACATTATTAAAACAGAAAGGGTATAAAAGATATAACAAACTGTAAAATAATAAAAGATAGCCAGATGTCTATTTACATGAAAATAGGCCTTAAAGAAAACTTCAAAGGCCAGTCATACAAGCTCCTACAACCTACTTGCTAAGTAATGTTAACTGAGATAATATTTGAAGACACCAAATGCTTGTTGGCCCTTCCAAATAGACAGTGAATGTATGGAAATGAACCCCTCATTTCTTCAGTGAAAGGAATAAAACCCCAAGCCTACCACTGCCCCCCTCCCATGTGCAAGGGCAAATTAGCTTTTTCTAATGACACTAGTTTAAAGTACATTTGTATCAACTGGCAATTAAACAAAATATGAAAACATTTTGTTATTCTTAGGTATTATCCCTTAGCTATTTCCCTAAATCTTTTTGCTCAGGTAAACATTTCAAACACATGTACATGTATTGGGGGTATGTTCATGAGCACCCAATGCATTATTCTCTAGAAGCAAGGTTCAGGATTGTACTCTGAAATGACTTGCCAACTAGACTGGCTAATGTATGAAATACTAGCCAACTAGACTGGCAAATGTATGATCAAGTTGAGAGTTTCTGCATCCTCACAAAGAAACGCTCTCAAGAACATGGGGACAAACTTTGGGTGTCCTTTCACAGGACATGAGACAACACACGACACCTTGTCATGAGTTCACAAGGCATTCTGCTCATGAACCATCAAATACTGGCATAGAGTGAAAGCTTTTAGAGCATTGGACATCCAGAGAGTTACAAGTCCCAACAGGGATGTTTACAGTAAACGGCAATCATATTAGTTCGGACTGCGATAGCAAATCTGGGACTATTGAAAAGATGGTGTAACGGATATGTTTTTTTTAATGTGATCTATATCATACAGACAACACCACAATGAGGATTGTCCTGAGAATCATGAGAGTTAGTTACTTGTTAATAATGTCTGACCAAACCCGATTGGCAATAATAGGCCACATGGTCTATGGAGAACTACAAAAGCCTACCTCATGGTCAGCAGGGGGCATTTTCATTAAAAAGCACCTCCCATATGACCAGGTTTTATCTGGTGTTACGACAGGTATACTCTGAGTCTATAAAAAAGGTAGAATTAGCCAGGGCTAGTGTGACGTCCATCATGGGTTGATCATTCAACAGGAAAGAGATTGCCTGACAAAAAAGATCCAGAGCTTGCACAGATGCCAAGGGCCAAGATGGCCTCTGGGTCTCTTGGGGCAAGATGGTTTATTTCTGGTAATTGTATGTTTGGTAAGGCCATGAGTAATTGCTAATGTAACTAAACATATGTCTTTGTGTTCATTTTGTGTCAACTCTCATTTTAAATTACCCTTTTAGATATATTGCTTTAACGTTTAGATGTTTAAGTAAAGAACATCACTTTATGTTACAACTGTCTGTGTATTTTATTATCCATATATTCAGCCAATATACCTTTAAAATAAACAATCCTAGTTGGCACATTTAGTTCTGCTGCAATTAGAACAAAATGGCGTGGTCGGCAGGTTTAGTTAGTCTGCGATTTAAAACAAAAGATGGAAATACCTAAGTTATTAGCTTAATTTAAAAAAATTGACTTTTCCTTTACATTTCTACCCAGGTCTACAGGTACTCAGTCACATCTTAGTTAGTTACATCATTTTATGGTGCAGGCAATAATCACTACCCAGGATCAAACCTTGTGACCTGCAACCTCCACCACCTGAAAAAAAACCCAGGTTGAAATCCACAGAGCAATAAAATAAAATAAAATGTAGGTTCAAACTGTATCCATGCTATATATAGGAACCATAAATAAAGCACAAAGTGTTCAGTGACAAGGTCAGGAGAACACGCAGAGGATGTCATGTTTGGCAAGAAGCATCATCACGGCTCAGTCTGAGGACACTTAAGCGTCCGGCATCTCATAAAACCGGTGGCAGGTCCCATGAAAACTCATCAATCACTTTCAGCCAGCACTTGCATCCAAGACTTAATTTAAATTTGGCCTTTCATAAAACTAAATGTGACACGCTATTTTAAAGCTATTAGGGGAAAAAAGCTTTCAGTTCATGTGGAATTTTACATCAATATGTGTCGTTCGACAAAGTCAAAAGGGGAATAGGAAAATGTTTTGCCACAGATTTGAAATCAGCAAAAGACAATTTTTACAAAGGGATCGTCAGTAGCTGTCTGCATGTGAAATTTAGCTCAGTAATGTGTCGTACAAATCTGAGGTTTAATAAGATGTCTGATATGTTAAGATGCATGACTAAATTCTATTACACAGACATTGTGCTACACATTTAGACAGAACGCCAAGCTGAAAATTGAATATTCTGCAACAGTGGGATAATCAATCACAAGCTTTGTTGTAGCTAAAATGATTTGCAAGAAAATAGTTTCTGTATACATCTCAAAATATTCTTAATCACACCTAAAAGCATAAAAATAATAAATTAAGCATGGCACACACTCTCTTATTAGTTAAAGTTGGTTAATTTAAGTTAATGTCTTTAAGAAAAAATGTTGATACATGACTAAAGAGATCTTACACAATTTGACCTCAAACCTCATCTGGTCTTTGGTTTCTCTTATATTCAGGATAGTCACCTACCTATCTCATGTATGTTTATGCCATCACTGCATTAACATTGTGTAAGGATTTGCCTGGACAGTAACTTCCACTAATTTCTTTTTTTTAAATAAAGTTGTTGTGGTATGTGCCTCCAGGATTAGGTAACCGGAGGTTGTCCAGCTGTTGATGACAGCAGCCCCACAAGTGATGTTTTTTCACATACCGTAATATGCAAAACAGAAAATATACACACTTGGTTTTGCTGAGAATGATTCCATCCAGCATTCTAAAATAATAAAATAGCCAGAATGATACCCATTAAATACAGTTTTTTTGCACCCACTTCCTTTTATTTCTGTAAAGGTTCCCCCACCCCATTTCTAAGCCATTGCGATGATGATGACCTAACTCATGAGACTCATGGCTGCTTACATTAGTCTTACATACGTAATGCTCAGAAACAATTCAGCATTCTTTATTTTCTTTAGTTTTTTTGTAATACTGTACATATGTAACCGAGCAGAACAATGCATCACTGCTTGCTGGGCTAATTACTTTGGCTGCGTTCATCAGACTACCAAAAAGAAGATCACAGCACAGTTTGTTGGGTAGGAGCCCACAGTATGACAAGGTGCTGGCACACTGATTTACTAGGACTTAGTCTGCATATTGCTTGGGTAATTATGCCCTCAGGGGAAGCTCCCTTCTATAATGTATTTGGCACTTGATGTCAATCACTATAAGGCGATTTCTTGGGGAACGTGGTCTCTTCACTGTAGGAAAGGCCTAGAGCAGATTGCATGAATTCCATCATTTTTCATACCCAGTTGTGAATTCCCTCTCCCCTCAGGGTTAGATAATATACAAAGTCCAGAACTTGCGAGTCAGCTTTGATTCCTTACTCGTCTTTATAACGCACAATTAGTCTGGCAGAAAGCCTGCCGTACACTCCCACACAATTACGCCATGTTTTTTTTTTCTTCATAAAATAATGCAGCCTTCCAGGAGATTTTCAAACTCTCAAACATATAATTTTCTCCAAAAGCTTCTTTTTTTTTCTCCCAAGGTAAAACAGCATTAAAAGAAACACAGGCTGACATTTACAGCTCTTCAAAACAATATGTAGAATTTGAGAATTGAAAATGACAATACAGTGTGAAAATTCAGACGTTTATATGCAGTACATAATAGATATGTTAATTACTGCCCTGGCTTCTGATCTCTCTCCTTATTAACATAAGGTTCATATATATATATATATATATATATAGTAGAGGCAAGAGTACTTTATCCTTCCGCCTGTCATGTAACGGTGCATGTAGGGTGGTGTCACATTAAGAAGGAAAGCACATTATACACCATAAGATCTACAAAACGGACCCAGAACTATAGTCTTGTTCAGTTGCACAGAAGCAACAATAGACTACAATTTTCATGAGCCTCAAATGTCGTCCATGGCAAATATTCAACAAAAAGTCACAGAGCAAACTCAGTGTATTTCATTTTAATAGCACCTGTCCCACTTTACGCACTCTGTTGATGGGTGGATTATGATGCAAAGGATGTATCTAGAACAATTTTCAGTACTGTACCTTTCCCCCCTTTCACACTACAGAATATTTAGGACTACTGTCTTAGCAAGTTTAAATGTAGGACTCATGAAGCAAGGAGGCACTGAGTGAGACATCAAACCTCAACATACTATAAGGCTAAAAATATATGAATGTGGCCAGGGATTGGAACTGGACATATTTTTATTGCTGTGCAATGAATGCTATGGAATTGAGGAAGATTACTCACTTATGTTATAATGTGTTACAATCATTCTTACCTGGCTGGCAGGCGTTTGCCCAACAACTGCTTCATATGGTGGCGGAAGCTCAGACGGGTATAAAATTCCAGGACTGTTTATGGAGACATCATATAAAGCACTGAATGGTGAGTGTGGGAAATCCAGGTGAAGTCCCCTGAGGAGGAAAATACTATTAATTCTAATGTTTTAAGTTAATATTTGACTTCTGTGAGTAATCCATACAAAATAAACTGTAACTTATCACTGCCCTAACCCACACTGAGTGCTGGGGGGGGGGTCAAAACACATTTTGTATTTATATATATATATATAAATACACACATTTTTACAAGCATACCACTGGTGCATGCAGTACTGTAACTTACCTTTGCACTTCCATGACCGGGGTACAGGTGTACTCAGGTGGATAATATGGTGGAGGTGGAATAGGTGGAATAAACTCATCAAAATCTAGGGTCTGGTGAAGAATAGCTCCATGTGGCATCATACAATCCATGTTTGATGGGTGCCCTCTGTGTGGCAAAAACTTGAAAGAAGACAGAGACAATCAGTATGTGCATAATAACTATAATTTGGGTCTTAAACTATATTAGTTAACTAAACTTCAGTGCTATTGAACAATACAACAGGCCAAAGGTTAGATTTCAGTTACTTCATTAAATATTCTGGACAAAATGCTGATACAGACCCACTGTGGATAACATCACACTAACGATATTACAATTAAGGGCCATATCAAAGTGAATTCCAGTGATAAAGTAATAAACCACAACAGGTATCATTGGCAGTTTTCAAATAGGGACACCAAATATAAACACTACTAAGACTTTAATGTATTTTGGCTAGAGGTTCTCCTACCACACATATGATAAAGTTATCATTTTGAAAATATATGGTATTTTATTCTTTTTTTATATCAACTGTTAAGGGATTTTCAAAAACATATAGCAACCACACAGTACACAGTCAACAAGATTGGAGATATATAGATATTTACTTTGTATATTGCTAGACTTTACTTGTTTTGATCTTCACTTTAAGCCTTTAAGTTTTCACTTATTTTTTTCTTTTCTCATAAATTGTTTCTGCATTTTTAACTTTTTCAGTTGATCTTTATTCTTTTAAGTTTCATTACAGATAAGAACTCTTTAACTTCTTCCACTATGGACAATTCATCTCCAGTTCTCCACTGTATGCATTCCAAAATAATTAATATATTTATATTTATATATAAACGCACTACATAATAAATTAAGTATGTCACACTGGCCCTATTGAACTATGTTTAGTACACCCTTTTGACGTTAATCATCACGCAACGTGAAGTATGTTTCCCTGAGTTACATGCTAATGGTCACCACATGCCATCATTTTATCAGTATATAACTAGATGTTATTTCTGCATCACTAACAAATAAAGGTTAGTACTCCCATTCTTAGAAATATGTTTAATAAAAATAAGACCATGTTTGGTAAATGCAGTGTCCATTTATTGTTAACCAGATCTAAAAGCCATTAAACCTACTCAATTCAAAAATTTACATAAATGCACCAAAGACTCATTGTATTCGTTGCTGACAATATTGAGGAATCCAATCGGTGCTCATTTGCAGACGTAACTAATCTTATCAACCTAACTGGTAATATTTTTAAATTAGCATACTTTCCATTAGCCAGTATCTATGTAACGTAATTATCTATGCTTCACCGGCCACGACGATACTTCTCCATCCATCTATTTATTTTGCATTAGGCTTCAGAACATGAGTGTGTCAGCGGAGTGCTGAGATCGAAGTCATACTCACAAACGACTTCAATTACAGGGGAAAAACAGATGTAATCAGCCTGATGTAAAGTTAAACTACAGCATAGTACAGCAGGGGCTTTTCATGAGATTAAATTGAGTGTGGATCCCCTGACCCTAGTGCCTGACATCTTTCTATGATGAAACACAATTCGTGGCTGAGAACACTGCTTTCTGCTTCTCCCACAGGCAAGGTCCTGATGTCATGTCACTTTTGCTGGATCACTAGCAGATTGGCTGTTAAAGCAAGTCTCTTTAGGAACAAGTGAGCTAATATTATTTGCTTACGGCATTTTTATATTGCGTTTGAACAAGTCAGTTCACGTTTGTGCTGCTATCTGTTGACTTCACTTTGATTTATAGCCAATATGACAATGTAGTAAGCATTTTCTGATCTTTGCTCGTTTTCGCTATAATTTTGGAATATTTCAGACACCTTTCTTCCGATTATTAAATACCAGGGCACTTTTTAATTTACTGTATAAGCATATTTTCAAAAATTAATGAGCAACAATTATCTTAAAAGAAGACGTTGACACAAAAAATAAACAAAACACGCAAAACGCTAAATGTTATGTTCTTGTGGTCATTACAGATATTGCTTTATCAGCAAAGTATTAATTAGTTAATATTAACAAAGAAGAAGACATTAAGATTCATACAAGGCATATCCATTTTTAACCATTACTTCCATTATGTAATGACATTATACCATTAAGTCAAGTCAACATACTTTTTTGCCACCTACCTTTGATTGTGCTTTTAAACATTACTACACATTAATGCTTAAATGTAAAAAAAAAATATAAAGGCTTGAGCATGTTCTAAAAGTCAGATTTACATGACGCCCGACTACAGTTTTCTTAATAAAATAATTCTCAATCAAATTCATCTAGCCTTAGTGTATAATAATCAGTATTTGTTCTTATCCTCTCCCTACAATGAAACACTGATTGTAATGTTCTACTTTTCCCATTGTTCACTTAAATGTAAAGTATTGTACATGGTTTTTAGTTAGATAAGATGTTATATCTAAAGTATTTGGCAGACCTTTGGGTCATCTTAAGTAAGACAGACCTAACTGAATGTGGAGGGGATAATCACGCTTGTATACACATAACACACATTTGCAAAAATAGTTCATGTCCTACTCTAGACTGGTGGGCATGGTTTTTTATGTAATCCACACATTCCAGAATGGCAAAGATTTATATTGTTATCACCAGTAAATGGCTACATACCTCCATCCCCTTTATCAGTCAAGTCAAAAGTTCATTTTGTAGATTTTGAATGAAAAGAGATGACTTTGAACAGAAGAATAATCTTACTAAGGGCCTTAAACAGCTTTAGCAGATTTATCCTACCACTGAGGGTTTGTGCCGGAGACATTAATGCTAAAGATGCTTTTAATCTTGGTGATAAAGTATCTTGCATATGTTCTCTATGCAGATGTCTGTGGGATGTATTTACATATTCCAAAAGTTCAACTTCATTTTAAGGAATATGAATATGAAACAATGCCATTTCAAACTCTTCATCTGTGACTTATAAAGTGTAAATTTCCAGTAATATCTAAAAGTCCTACTGTGCCGTTTTATATTTCAGGATCATGTAAAACATTTTATAAAACCACAGTGCTAATAGAGTGGGAGTGATTCATCAAACTCCTTATAGTGCTCCTTAAAGGACTATTTTGCCCTTTAAAACAAATTACAGTTGAGCAGCCATTTTAACCCCTACAGAGATTTGCATCTTTGTTTTGTGTATTGGTAGCTTTTTTACTTTTAAGTTTTAGTTCCTTCTTTTTATGGCCCTTCATAATGCAGGTAGCTCTGTGAGATTACATTTTTTTGGCTCACTTGCCACTCACAATTTAGCAAATATACACCTATACCTATGTCAAATAGAGATCTGCACAAATTCTGATTTTTATTTTATAGTATGTAAAGGTGGCAGAGGTGTTTAATAGAAGGAATATTTCCATTATAAACACATAACCACAAAGACAAAGCTAATACACCCAGAAGACAGTTATTATGGACCACTGGACTGTACATTTGGATTAATGACACACCGGTGTTTTCAAATTTAATTTATTCATTTATTTTAATGTTACATTATGAGGTTGTGTTATACAGTTTGCTTATGTCCTCCGAGGATCAGTGAGACAAAGTTCTCAATGGAACTCTATATTTCTGTGTGCCAAAGCTGTTTTGGTAAATATAGTGGCCGTAGCAATGTGTATCCTCTAAAGATGCTCAGGGAGCATCTTTGTAACTTGGAGGTCTCTTCTCCTTTCTATCTGTTCAGGAGAGATACAGTTAAATGTTTGTACAAAACATTTTCCAAGTGAAGCAATATTCATTTATTTTTATTGCTAATATCAATCAAGTTTGTGGTACTGCTTGTGATCTGTTTTAGCTAAAAGGTAAAATAAGAATATAGTATCCACAACAGATTGGCAGACATGTTCACTTTAGGTAACAAATGTATTGATGTGATAAGATGGACAGTGGCTCTTTACCACTGCTGAAAAATGCGTATGTCAGAGACAAGTGTCTACTATTGAACTCAATGCCTTTAATCTTATAATGGGGACATTCTATTTTCACTGAAACAAAAAAAATAAAAAATCAAACAGAACCAGAACATTATTTATTCCATCTATAACATTCAGACAACATCAGCTTTGCTACAGGATGTACTTGCTTATTCTGTTAAATTGTTATTCACTGCAAATAAAAGTAGTGTGACCAAATGAAAAACTCTTTTGGGATTGTTGTGTCTCAACTGACAATAACAAACCATGCGATTGGGGTTCAGTTTGCGGTCTATTCAATAGACAAATTGACAACCCCTGGATAACCTCACACTAAAAATGTCCCATCCAGTCACTCTAACCACTCTACCCAGCAGCAACCCACATACACAATGGCACACATTTTTTACGTACATATTCTCTCTAACTCACATACACATTCACGCTTACATACTACTACTTACATCTTACTAAGACATAGAAACATAAAATGTCAGGTCAGATAAGATTTGGCCCATCTAGTCTGCCCATGTTTCCTGATCTTGAAATCCTCCCCGATATTCCAATTGAGAGAGGGGACGTCACCGCAAGTGCTGTCATTTTGCCCTCATGTGGTTTGAGGGCAATATGGCCGTGCTTGCAGTTAACTCCTTTCCCCCAATTGGCCCTCAGTTGGCTCTTTCTGTGACATCTTCCTCCCCCAATTTGATTGGCCATAAAATTAGCTTTTTAATCTGTCTAAAATCAGTGAAAGCCAGACTGTTGACCACCATCACTACCAAAACAACCACAATGCTCAGTCTAAGGTATATATAGACATATATATATATATATATATATATATATATATTCATATCTTATAATATTGAGTAGACAGCATGTGTCAGCAATGACAATACATTTCACTTTCATTAACAGTATAGGATAACTCCACTGATAATTTGTTAAACTGTCAACCCTGCATGTGTATTTATGTAATGAAGTGAATAAATGTTCTCTGATTTGCTGAAATAAGCTGGACCTGCCGGGAACAATGTGTCTATGGGTATATGATGGATCAGCTAAAAATAAGACCGTCACTTTGGGCTCTGGTAAACAGTATTTGTGGATTAGAAAGAAATTTCCATAATTGTGGAAGGAATAAAGGCAGATGCTGGTCAATAAGATTTCGTAGACAAGCTACTAAACAAACATTGCATATGCAAATGGATCTTTGGTGCTTAAAATTATCATGGGCAGAAGGAACTTCAATGTATTTGAGTGTGCATCAACCAACTGCTGCCTCATTACACAATTTAGGGGATGTAATTAGCTCATAAGCACATGCACAGCAAGAATCTTGAATTAATTTTCTCTTGATATAATATGCCTTCCTCCAGTTTCTTTACTTTGTTACAGTAATTAACTTTGTTTAATTTTGACTGACATTCACTTCACTGCTTGAAGTTCCTTAATGGCACACTATTTTATAGGGTATACTGGTCACTTGCACTATTACTTTTTAAATATATCACAAAGAATTAGGTGATACTAAAAAAGTTAAATGGTCGTTCAGTTTTAGTTATGCCACTTACGAAAACATTTATAAAACATAAGAATCAATCCCCATTTTTTTGCTTGGACTTTGTTTGACTGAAATATTTAGGGGACCTTGCATTATAATTTGTGCAGCACCTAGTGGAGAATTCTGTCCTAGACCTACGGCACAGGTCCTGGAGGGTGCACAGCTACTCTGCTGTATAACAGGGAGGCAATCTATCTATTGAAGCCCATGGTGCCGCGCAGCTTAGTGGAGTGGGCCTTGACAGAGCTAGTGGGTGTGCATGAAGGAGTGATTTTCATTTAATTGGTCCAATGTTGTTATGGGTGTGGCTAACATTAAGGGTGTATAAGTGGGAGCCATTTTGTAAGAGCCTCACTTAACTGTTTTTCTAAATCTGGCTCATCCCACCCTCCCTCCCTTTAATTAGTGGGGTTGTGGTGGTGTCTACCCCGTTATTTCACAGCGGCGGGGATAGTTGGGGATAATTGTTTTTGTACAGTGGGTTTTGATTTGGTTTTACTTATTTGACTTGGTTCAATTAGTTTGTTTCGAGCTGGCCTGTGGCTCAGAACCTGGAGTGGTGTAGGGGTATCTTGGTATGCCCCTGCATCGGTTATTTGGTTAATTTGGCTAGTGTAAGGGTGTCTCGGTATTGGTGTATAAAACAGTTTCAGCTATGAAAGCACTTTATATAAAAGTATATATTTATTATTAACATCTTTGAATCCTCTATCATCCCATTGTATTATAATAACTTTTACCCAGCATGCAGATGATGTATCTTTTTCAGTTGGCTTTTGCTGTATATTTGTTTAATTCCAATCTGCTAGACAATGCATAACTGATAAAACTACAATACATCAGGGTCTTATCTCCTTATAATCAGACAGGGTTGACAGTGGTGCTGTCATGCATCATGTTATTATAAAGATGAATCTTCTAGATTAATAAAGCTTTTGATCAATGGTTGTCCTAACACGACTATAACACGACAAAAATAATATATAACATAAACTAAACACCAACTTATTATTATGCAACAATTTATATTCTACTCTTATATTTTCTAATAAAAAAAACATTCTACCAGAGGACAATTGGACACTAGTACACTACGAATGGTATAAAATAATTCCACAGTACTATATATAATTATCCATAATTAAAACCAAATCATAGTAAAGTATATATGGCAATTAATACGGGATAGATCACCATTAACAATGGGGCAGAGATAAGAAAATGCGAGGAATAGTCATACGAATCTTCAGAAACCGATGCTAAGATACCTTTCTCCACGGCATTCAACCAGTATATTCACTTGGGAATTCAATTCACCTAGATATCAATGTTTACTGTATCTGTGCAGAGCTATAGGCCCTAAAAACCTGTGTGTTAACTTCTCATCTGCAATGAATAATATAAATCTTGATTAGGACATGTTAGTCCTGTTCTATGGCATTAACACTCTGTTACTCACCAGATGCAGAACATCTGTAGAAACCATCTGCATGCAGCACATCGCAGTAGCCAAGGCACAGACAATTGTCGAGATGATATTCAGAGCACACACGCTGAACAACAGGTCCTGTGAAAAGATGCACAGACAACCATCAGGTTTTTTTTATCGTAGAAGAGCATGTGACAGGACTGCAAACATCTTTAATTGGTTTGATAATAACGGCTGTCACTTGCTATCTATTCAATGTGGGATTAATTAGTCTGTGTGGTATCATTTACTCTGGCCTTAACCCTTTAGCTCTTTCAATCTACTACTAAACTTTAGGCGTTAAAAGGGACTGCTGTTTCATTAAAAGGCTGTTCAACTGCAGGCTTACACATAGGATGTGTCACACATGGGGTATTTGCATGATCCACAGTTAATGTCAAATCCATAGCCTTTATAATTGTACATAGCACAGGTGCATGGATACACTATATGGACAAAAGTATTAGGACACCTGACCATTACACCAACAGGGACTTTTATGACATTTAAAATGATTTTTATGACTTTTATAGACATTAATATGCAGTTGCCCCCCCCCCTCCTTGCAGCTATAACACCTCCTACTCTTCTTGGAAGACTTTCTACAAGATTTTGGAGTGTTCCTGTGGGAATTTTTGCCCATTCATCCAGTAGAGCATTTGTGACACTGATGTTGGACGAGAAGGCCTGGCTCGCAATCTCCAAATGTTTGATTGGGTTAAGGTCAGGGCTCTGTGTGGGCCAGTCAAGTTCTTCCTCACCAAACTCCAACCATGTCTTTCTGGACCAGCTGGGTGCACTGGGGCACAATTATCCTTGAATAGAATAGGGCCTTCGCCAAATCGTTCCCACAAAGTTGGATGCATAGCATTGCCCAAAATGTCTTGCTATGCTGAACAGGGACATACCTAGATATTTTGGACAACGCTATGCTTTCAACATATGCAAATTATGTCATGGAAGCCATTTTTACCTATCCCTACTTCCTGGTAACCTCAACTGAACCTGGAAGCAAAGTATTTAAGGGTCCTTTCTTCAGTTCTGCATTGCCCCTTGGTTACATAGGTAACTGTTTGACCAGCCTGGCAGAAGTCATACAGGATCCGCTATCCTCTTCACTCTGCAGTAGGGGTTCAGTTTCCACTCAGGCTGTCTCAATCTTCACAAGAGGAACCAATGCATATTGGTACTACCTGTCTGAGGAGGAGAAGCTTTTCCGATGTCAAGAGGGGTTTTATCTTTATTGTGTCAAGAAAGGTCACTTTGCTCGGAAACTCCAGCACATGGATAGGGCTCATTTACCTGGGACAGTTCCTCCCCGTGGAAAGGTTTACTGTATTTCTGGGGCAGAGGCAACTGCCATGGAACTATACATCAAAGAAAACCTTGAGAAAGGGTTTATCCACTGTTCCACGTTCGAGAGCTGGATTCTTCTTTGTTACCGAGAAAGATGGTACATTGCTACCTTGCACAGATTATCAAGGTCTAAATTGTATTACTATTAAAAAAAATATCCATCCAAATACAGCTGATTCCTGAGTTATTTGACAGACTAAAAAGTTCTCACATATTTACTATTTTTTTTTTTACCTTTACCTGCGAGGTGCCTACAATCTATCAAGAGGATAGATTCAATACTCTCTCAGGCTATTATGAGTATACCGTTATTCCCTCCTTGGTCTGTGCAATGTCGGTGCTGTGTTTCAAGAATGTGTTAATGACATTTGTTTCAGGGACATTCTACTGCAATTTGTCATTGTAAATTTTAACAATATTTCTATAATAAAAAAATATAATATATAATATAAATAATATAGTTTGAGGTGCCTAAAGTTACCTTTCTTGGGTATAAATGCCACCAATTCTGAAATAGACTGGAAGAAACTAAAGTCGATATTACAATGGCTCCAACCCCAGGAACTAAAGTGCTTGCAGATTTACTTGTGATTGACTAACTGCAATGACCAAGAAGGGAGCCAATCCATGCAATTGGACTCCTAAAGCCATTGAAGCATTCCATACTCTCATTCTGTTTGCTTCTGCTCCTGTGCTCATCCATTAGGATATTAATGAACCCTTTGTACTGGAGGATGGATGCTTCTGAGATAGAAGCAGGAGCAGTGATCTCTCAGTGCTAAAGTTATGACTGCAGAACAGAACTATGACATGAGAAATCAAGAATTACAGAGGGCACGTGACAGACAAAACTGCAGGTCACCTTGGAATCTCTTGAACCTTCTTTCTTATTCCCAGACAATTTAGTTGCCTAACTGGAGGAAAAAATTATTAGAGTTTGTTTCTGCCTGTGCCTCTCCTGGTCCCAGCATGCCCATGGTCCCATTTAGCCATGGATTCCATAGCAGATCTACCACCCTCTAATTATTATTCCACCATATCTATCATATCTTGACTTTCTACTCGTCTGGGTTGCCTGCTTTGCTGTCATTCGTCTGGTCACCGAGGAGGAGCTCATCGTGGTCCCGCAAACAATGCAACGTCACGTGCATCAGAGACGATACCCTCATGAATCAAGTCATGGCAGCTATTTTCTTGTACCTGCGTCCTGATTCGGCTTTCACGCTTCTGCTTCTTGGTTCTGACTCGGCTTGTCCAGTGACCCTGCTCCAGCTTTCCATTTTGGCTACCGACAGCTTGATTCCTGGTTCTGACCTGGCTTGTTCAGTGACCCTGCTCTAGTTGGTCCTGGTATTGCCCAGCTTGGTTTTCAAGGCTCCCATTCCTTCAGGCTGATCCTTGACTCCTTGTTACAGGGCAGAAGAGCTGCTGTCCCCCCTGGACAGTCAACCTAGGGCAGAATATGCCACTGAGCCCAAGTATATTCTACGTAGCAACACTTCCTAGTAAGTGATAGCTTTAAAGTCATACCACAAATAACTTTTCTGTAGTGTAGCTTCCTCTGTAGTGCAATCTTTGGGAAAAAAGCCTGCTAATTAATTTAGGAAAGATCAGAAGCTACTCAGTGAAACTACTGATTACCCCAGCCTCCCATATATACATAACCTGGGTAGATGTTAATATTATTGAATGTTCTCTTCCCCATTCAAAGTCCACTATCTTGAAAGACACACGCACCAAAAATGCTGGCACTGACATTGACCACTTTGCGACATTTGTAAACAAGGATGTTATATAATTTGCTGAACCTGAATTAATTAAAGTGACACAAAATTATTCATAGTTTATAGCAAGATATAAAAATATAGCAAGATATAAAAATATAGCATTTGCTTTAATACTTAGTAACCTTTCATTGGATTTAGGCATATAATTTAATTTGATTAATGCTTACCTTGTACTGTAATAGAGAAATGCCTATGAAAATACTTCACTGCACGTGAAAAGTACTGGAGTAAAATATTATCCTCATAGAATAGGAAATACGTAGAAATGGGTGCCACCTATTCTGACAGTAATTATTAAAGCCTAGAAATTAGATTGCAAAGGAGCACTCCACTCAAACTCCTAAAGCAGTTCTAACGGTAAGACTGTCCCCTGTATATTGGGGACAATAGTAACTTATCTAAAGGCATATGGCGTATGTGAAGAATACAAAAGGTCATCAAATAGGTACAGCTTTTATAAAATCAACGCATGTTTATGAGTTCTAGACCCTATCAATGCTTCTCTGTATCCTGCAAACACATGTTATTGTACTCTTTAGTAAAATGCTAAAACACCACAGGCATTAAATATTGAGGGGATGGTTATCCCCCCTCATTTGGCTTTTCCACTGTTCCCCGTGTGCCAGGTAAAGCGGGACTGTTGTGTTGTTTGTGGTGAACACCTGTTTCTCCAGCAGTGAAATTTTATCACAGCTTGGTAGTACAAAAAAAAATAGAATTTCACTTATGTTTACAGTTTCCATGGCAATTTTTTCATGTTACAGTTTTGTGGGAGCTGTATATTTGTTTTGTGCTACATTTTTATTAAGATTTGCCAGCTTTACCTAAAAAAGAACAACAGGTCAGTTTTGCAGAAATGATACTATTTTGATAAATAGAACTTTATTCTGTTTTAGCTTAAATATATAAATGTATTTCATTACAGGCATATGTAACCTTAAATATGCTGATGTACACATAACGTTAAAACACATTGACCGTTAAAAGCACAAGACAGAGGCTGTTTTGATGTATGCATTTAAAGATGATGTAAATAATAACATGGTCAACAAAGCCACTCTAACTTGGCATATAAATCTGATCGGACCTTTACAGGTCATTGAATATATATTTTTTTACATTTTGCTGAGCTTTCTACTTAAGCGGTAGGGGCTATTACAGTGAGGGAATTTAAACATGCACGGGAAAGGGCAAAAAGCTTTCCTGAATCTAAGATAAAACCAAGGATTTATTAAAGTTTGAGTCTGTAAAATCTGGAAAAATGGGTAGATTAGATGGGCTGAATGGTTCTTATCTGCTGTCAAGGTTTATGTTTCTATAAGATTCTAACCTTTAGCTATTAATCAATTATTTTTACATAGTGATCAATCAACAGAATGCTTATACATTACATGTATGTTATAATTGTAAACTGGAATTAGGCATCTATTTTTAGTCCTGTATAGATCACTGCTAAACATCATTGCCAAATCACAAATCCATCTTCCCTATGTATTCATAATACAATTTAAGTTAGTGAATATGACTGCATAAGCTATATGGGTGTACATACACATATTAAATTATTACCAAGGAAAAGCTATAGTTATAGTTTACATTTATTAATTGGTGTTATTATGCAACAGGAGCAGCAACAGATGTCCCTGCCCGCTTGCCTTACCCTTTACTCCACTGCTGCTGCTGGTGGTGGCTCTGGTGGGTTTGCTGTTTGCCAGTTCCCCCTGAAGTAAAGCTGCACTGTGGTTTGTATGTATTTGTTGCTTCATACCAGAATTGGTGAGAGCACCTTACCCCTTACTCACTATTTTACGACACTAGTACACCTTCAAGCGGCTCCCCAGTGGCTGACCGATGACCTGGGAGAAGGCGCAGCTGGTCTATCTCCCCAGCAGCAGCAGGAGCACCAGGGAGGGGATGCAGGCGGCATCACTCCCCAGCGGCTGAGTGAGTACCTGGGAGATGGCACAGCCGGCCAGTCTCCCCAGCAGCAGCTCGCAAGTCCGGGAGCGGAGGAACCTGTCCTCCCTCCCCAGCGGCAGATCCCAACTGAGGGAGTTGAGGATATCGTCCTCCCTCCCCAGTGGCTGACAGATGGCCTGGGAGATGATGCGGGCGGCCAGTCTCACCAGCGGCAGCTCACAAGTCCGGGAGCGGAGAAACCTGTCCTTCCTCCCCAGTGGCAACAGGAGTACCAGGGAGGGAACGCAGGCACCGTCACTCCTCAACAGCTGAGCAAGTGCCTGAGAACATGTGCAACCGGCCCATCCCTCCAGCAGGATCAACAGGGAGGGGATGCGGGTGGCTCCAGGGAGAAGGGGCAGTCGGCACTTCTCTCCAGCGGCTAGTATGTTCATCGGGAGAGGCACAGTTTGACCTGGTGAGCACTGCACTTGTAGGTGCAATTGGGCTAGGAGGACCAGTTGGGACGGGATGGAATGACAAACTTCAGAGTCAACCTGTCTGGGGTCTCCTCCTGTGTTAGTCTATTTGTGAAGGGGGAGAAATGTCATAGAAGCCTCCGTGCCATGGGCTCCTGGAGGGGACTGAGTGCCAGCCTCCTTCCTACAGACTATAGGCCCTGGTAAGGAGTGCCACATTATCCAAATCATAAGAGGCTCTAAAGACTGTGGAGCTCGGAAACAGATTTGGGGTTCCTGCATTTTGGGACTGTGACGGTTCCTAGAGTTACCCTACCCCTCAGTTAATGTTATCCTGTGACATGAAGCCCTTTTGTGGGTTATTAATAAAAATGTATTTTATTATTGCCTTATTTCCTAACTGTTTACACAGCACACTAAAGTCTGGGAGATAATCTAATCAAGACAATGTGTATTCCTTATTTTAGTGATGTCTGTGTCCTTTTGTATTGTTAATCCCTTTACTGCTCCTGTTGTCTCTGGGAGGCAGATTAAGGGCGCGGTTTGTATCCCAGTATCTTGTTTTATGTTAATGTGTGTTTTGCTATATATATACAGCCGTCTGTGTCTCCTCTTGTTGTTCCTAAAGACTAGTCTTGACGGGTTATTTGGGTACTGGATAGCGATATCCCTTTACTTTGCTTTTGGATATTGCCGACACATTGCGGTGGTTTGTCGTCCTAGTGGGAGAAGTCGTCTCTTGGCGGAGAGGGACAACCTGAGGTCCCTGGTTGGTCCGTCACAACACCCATCTCCTGCCCTCTCAAAATGCTCCTACAACAGCCTTGTCCACCAGAAGAGGTAGCAGGGGTACTAGAGTTTTTTTGGTGTGGTGGTGATAGTGCTGCCAGTGCATATAGGGGAACCCATGGTATGTTTTCAGCAGTAAACTATTGAATTGCCTTGCAGTATGGTAGATGAGCAATAATTGAGCATCAATCTCAGCCTCTACTAACTGTCAATGACTGTCTCCATCTCCAACTCTCATCAGTCTAACTGCTGCTGCAAAAAGTAAGGAAAAATGCCCACATGTTGTTAGACACATCAATCACACTCACCTGAGACCATCAATGAGATCACCCTCCTCAGATTTTTGGCCGCTTCTCCCTATAAGTAATTTATATGTACCCTCCAAGACACAGTTCAACTTTACCTCATCAAAGAGCACCAAAATTGGTTGAAATGGCAAACGAATGGAATAACATTTCCACGTACAAAGACACAAAATTGGCAAATTTAGGTAAAAATCTGAATCCAAATTCATAAGTCCAGCTTAGAACTCTTCATAAAGGGTTGACTTCAATTGTATTGACCAAGAATGCTTGTATCAACTTATTTGTATAGTGATAACACATCTAGTCACCCAAGTTTTGTTTGGTTGTTGTTTCTTCTAAAATAGTCATTTTTGAATACCATGGACTTAGATTACCTAACAGTCACTACTATGACTTTAATGATTCATAATTAGGAATGGGCAAAATGTTCAACGAAAAGCATTTCCCGCTCCCAACGGGAATTCTTGGGAGGTATTTTTAATTGCACGTATTGTAGGTTTTCCTAAATAGAGAATATTTAGGAAAAGTAGCACCACTTGGTTTTAATTACTGATGTAGATTTGCCTTTAGCAATTTGAGAAACATACAAAAAAATGTCACCTTCCTTGAAATATGGATAAGAATAGCATTTAGTTGACCCTAATTTTGTTTAGTGGATTTTGTAACCATTTCTTTACCTTTTTGTTTTTTGCAACATGGTGCAAACATTCCCATAAAGTCAACATAGTGGTTCATGCCTATCTCTTGTGGAATTAAGTGTGTTAAATAATGACCTAATAATGTACATGTCCCTGTAAAAATATAGATCTGAGCTGGAGTACTAAAACAAACATATTACAGTTGCATTTTGGCCCAGACAAAATATGTGCATAAATCCTAGTGTCCAGTATTCTACATTATAAGGGGAATTTCCAAGAAAGATCTGGCGGATGAGCAATTAAACAGGGCCGAGGGGAAATAAAGAGACAGCAATTTAACAATTGTCTAAATGTTCTACGCAATTATATCCTGTGTGTGGCCATGATGACATCTTTATTGAAAGACAATAAAAAAAAACAGGATAATGGCATAACAGTGGATTTTTAAACCATTTTTTTCCAATTTTTGTATATAAGTACTTAGTTGACTGGTTTAATTAGAAGGTCTTTGGACATATTTACAATAAAACGCATTTTAAACAATATACATTTAATCAGTCTTTAGAGATTTGCAACAAATACACATTGGGTATTGAGTATTTAATACGGGCAATTTGTGCTACTTTGTTAAGTAAGCAGCAGAATTAAAAATGTACAATTTCCTTGCATTACTAATATCACATGGAGCTCTAAAAGTATTTTACCAGACTGAAAATACTAACATTTATTCTGTTACTTTATATACCATTTGATTTCACCTCTTTATAAACAATCATGGAAAGAAAATGGTTAGCACCCACATAGCATTTTCCTTGAGTGTTATAGAAACAGTGCCTCATTTCTGGGTTTAATTGTCAATGAAAGGTCACTATGTTATAGAAACTGACAATGAGCATTTCTTTCTTAGTTATGATCTCATATCAGTTCATATTGAAGAAGCAGACAAGTTCACTGAAAATAAATGATATTTATGAGTTTAACTGTTTGCAGGCTGTGAAAAGGGATAGATGTGTCTTCCTGCTGGTATGAAATGTAAAGTTTTTCGATTCCATAGGCAGATTAGATATAATGCTATTGATTCTTACAGTGATGGAGATAATTTAATTAAAAAAAATATATACCCACGTTTCACTGGAATGGGGAAAAGCCTTATACCTGATCTCAGACGAGACACAGTTTAGTTAGACTGAGTGAGCCATCACTAATAGAGACTTTACCAAGAGGATGGTAGGTAAGTGGCATGGTCTTTCAGCAGAAGTAAGGGAATTTAAACATACACAGGATAATCCTATCGTAAATATGCCAACACAATCAGGGACTGAATAAGGTTTGGGGTTTATACAACAGAAAACAAAATGGGCCAAGGTAGTTTGTCCATCAAATTCTATCAGTCGTGTGAGGTATGCACATAACTTATGTTGCACATAACATATATGTTCTGATGCTTGTGACGCATATATTAGTGGAAGGTCGATGAGTGGAAGGTGTTTTTTTCTTATCATTATTAATCTATCTGCTCCATTCCTAGGGTGCTTAATTGTAATGCATTGTTGTGAATTTGATAGTAAGCCCATAACATTTTTTGCAGACAAAAGTACCGTATTTGCTCGATTATAAGACGACCCTGATTATAAGACGACCCCCCAAAATCTGAATATTAACTTAGGAAAAAAGAAAAAGCCTGAATATAAGACGACCCTAAAGGAAAAAAGTTTTACCATTAAATGTTAATTCATGTAAACTATTTTTTTTAATAAAAGCTATGATTGAGAAAAATATTTTTTTTGTTTTTATTTCTTGTATTTTCCAGCCTGTCCCCCAGTTACGCACATCTGCCCCCAGGCTTGCCACACCAATATGGCACTGTGGCCCATGATATGCCTTTTAACCCTCTATATGCCACTGTGCCCCATGGTATGCCTTTTGACCCCCTATATGCCACTCTGCCTCCAGAAATGCCTTATACCCCTATATCCCATTCTGGCATTTAGGGGGTTAAAATGCATATTATGGGGCAGAGTGGCATATAGGGAGGTATAAGGCATTTCAGGAGGCAGAGTGGCATTAAGGGAGTTAAAAGGCATTGTATAGAGCACTCTGCCTCCAGAAATGCCTTATACCCCTATATGCCACTCTGGCATTTAGGGGGTTAAAAGGCATATTATGGGGCAGAGTGGCATATAGGGAGGTATAAGGCATTTCAGGAGGCAGAGTGCTCTATTAAATGCCCCCTTAACGCCACTCCAGAAATGCCCTATGCCCCCATTTAACTAACACACACACACACACTCTCTCCCCCCCTCCCCTCCCCTCTCCTCTCTCCTCTCTCCCCTCTCAGCCCTCTCTTACCGGTGCTTCCAGCCGGGGCAGCGGGTTGACGTCGCCTTCTGCTGCAGCCGGAAGGAGGTGGAGTTGGCAGCGGGGGTTTGTATGCGTCCGTCGCGTATACTTTCCCCGGCTGTCAGAGATCAGAGATCTCTGACAGTCGGGGAAGGTCTACGCGACGGACGCAGACAACCCCCGCTGCTAGCCACACCTCCTTCCGGCTGCAGCGGACGTTGTCTACGCGGATCGCGTAGACGTCAACCCGCTGCCCCGGCAATACAGCAGGAAGCACCGGTAAGTGTGTATGATGGGGGGGGGGGGTGAGACAGGAGGATCCAGGTCCCCTGCAGCGGTGCGGGGGATCTGGATCTTAGTCTCCTAATCAGACTCTATTTGAGGTCTGATTAGAAGACGACCCCGATTAGAAGACGAGGGGTATTTTTCAGAGCATTTGCTCTGAAAAAAACCTCGTCTTATAATCGAGCAAATACGGTACAAGTAGCATCGCAGCCTGTGATAAATGTTGTAGGCTTAAATAATAGCAACATGAACGTAGCTTGGCTTCTTTGTGAATATCTTTAACTGAAGCCTTAGGGGCTTACTTAGTTCATTCCAGGATATCATGAAACAATTTGCTGTGCAAGGAATTATACAACTCTCCGAAGGGTTAGAGGCTGTAACTGCACTGTTCAGTAGATATACTTTGCAGATGATAAATCCATGCTTCATTGCACAGTACAATGTCCCTTTGAGCTGCATACAGGGAAGCTTTAGTAACAACAATTTTACTCTCAAAGAGGTGGTCCGCATAAGAATGCAAATTGGCTGTTTAACCTCATTTTGACTGGTGAGCTCTTAAAAAAAAAATGCATTAAACTGGTAAGGTACGTAGTTGACTATATTACTTAAAATGTGTGTTACATCAGTTAATGTGGTATTAAACTTAATAACCATATAAGCATGATGTAGGATTACATTGCCGATATCCTCAAGCACAAATAATACATTAACAAAATAAGACGAACAAGGTAATGTCAAAAAACACAGTTGATTAGGAAAAATTATGGGTGTTACTATGCAAACCGAGGGATAAACTAGAAAGGGCAGGGGGGTTTTACAGATAGCCTGTAACTATACATTATATCTGGCTAGCTCTCTCTGGTTCTTCTAAGCAAAAAAGTGACTTACTTCATAAGAAAGGACCTAGTGTGGTTATTGGACATCCAGGTCTGCATAATCACACAGTGAAACCAACACATAGCACTGCAGATGTTGGTGAACTAGTCTATTATTCATGTTCTGTATGATGCTTCCGAATTTGAGTAGAGAGTGAGATCCGGGCTACTCTGGTAGGTAAAGAAGATCATGATACAACAGTTGCTAGACACTTCCAAGAAGTAGGACGCCAAGTCCATTAAATTAATGTTTCGTGTAATTGACCACATTACAATATGGGTGCACCAGGGAGCATCTCATTAAACAAAGAAAACATTATGATTTGAATGCCTAGATGCTTTTAAAACAAGGGGACTTAATGAAGATTATCAGTTCCTCTAAGCAGTTGCACTAAACATACCAAACCTACTTCTCTGCTGTTTGGTTAAGATCAAGTGAAGTATCTGTGAGAGAGGGAAAGCTTTGTCCTCTGGCCTAAGGCTGGGATAGCATGGAGCCCCAAGGTTTTCATAAGGCCCTGTAATATGGTCCAGGCAAGACGTGTGTTCGTGGGCGTAGGAACCGGGGGGGACGGGGGGATAGATCCCCCCAGTAACTCATGTGGGGGGGACTGATAATGAAGAAATCCCCCCCAGGGCCGTTGGAACCCCCCCAATAGAAACCCCGCAGGAGGAGAGGGGTGCCAAGCGGTCGTTTTCTGCAACCGCTCGGTAGCTAGTGAGAAGGGAGGGTAGGGAGAAGGTAGATAGTGTGAGAAGGGAGGGTAGGGAGGGGGTAGATAGTGTGAGGAGGAGAGGGCTTAGATAGTGTGAGAAGGGGGAGAGGGGGTAGATAGTGTGAGAGATGGGGAGAAAGTGGGGCTCTGATGGGGAAAAATGCTGTCCCCCCCAGATTTTTAGGGGTTCCTACGCCCATGCGTAATTGGGAGTGTGAGGTTAGCACATCACCTTTTATTTTGAGCACGGCTGGCAACCGCACTGAGCACCTTTGGACCCACTTTTTATTTTTGTATACACTAGCCTCAGCCTTCTAGGCTCGGTGTGCGGTATATATATTTAATTTTTAACACACCAGCCTAAAGGGCTGGGGCTTTGTAATGGAACACTTTTTAGATATAGTTTTAACACAATTTGCACCATTATTTGCACCGTGCACAGGTTTTTTTTTTATATTTATATTGCAATATAGCACAGGGCACAGATTAAGGATCAGACTATCGGATTAGATGTGCACTAGAAATGCCAGGGTAGAGCTGGGTCCCCTAGAAAGGTCCCGGCTTTTCTGTTTGGGGGGGGTTAGGTAGCTCTTAGAGGTCCACTGGACATTGGGTGAATATACTGTGCCAGTTTTTTGTTTGCCCTTTGGCTCTAACATCTATTCCATTTACCACCTAGGTAGAACCTTGGAGACTACCATTACCCTTGCTGTTTTCGTAAACATTTATAAAGTGCACCCTCATGCTTTGGTTATTCATGATACTCCATAGATATACAGAAAAAAAATAATATGCAAGTAAAGCAAACTGAATGAGAGATTGCTCAATATGGCAGGGTTTCTGCCAGGGTATGCCCCCATTAAATGACCATGCCTTGTATACCATATTCTGCAAGAGTACATCTAGATAGGTGAAATCCTCACTCCATTAGTTATGAGAGATATTAAAATATGTAAATTGAGGCGTTAGCTTTGTACCTTTGGCTCATATATTGATAAATATTTGTCAGAATTGTCAGTTACATTTCAGGTCCCTATGGTAGGGAAGCCAAGAGGTGACATCACACCAGTTGTAAATTATGTATATGACTACTGTAGCTGTGCCTGCTAAGAAATTCCCAAATGATCCTCAATCATGGAAGCTAAAGTGCTAAAAAAAATACAGATGACTATCTGGCATGCTATTATCATTTATTTATACAGTTTCAACAATTTAGCCATCATTTTAAATACACATGGGGTGCTTTTCAGTTAAATTGGCATAGATAGACCGATACATAAGATGAAGCGGGTCCTGCTCACAAGCTTACTGTGAGTATGAAATGGAATACATGAGTCGACTAAATTCATGCAGGTGACACAGGAGCCCACTCCCACAGTTAAACAATAAAAAAAAATCAAAATAACAAAAAAAAAAAAATATATGAAACAGGGTTCTTCTGGATTACTACCCCCTCCACCTTGTGTTTGCTGGGGTGGGGGTATAAAGACAACTGATTGTTAAAAAATAAAAATGGTTTATTTCAATAAGAGCAAGAAAATGAATGCAAAACATAAGCAGATCATCTGTATTGAAACCGTGACTCATTTTATCCTCTGCTGGATTGAAAAGCCCACAGAATTTGTAATGTTCATTGAAACCTGGCTGTGGTACTTGGCAAGTCCTCCTCAGCATCAGTACTTTTTTTTTCTCTTTTATTCCCCTTCTTTTATGATCTTTTAGATAATTAAAAACATCCATCCTTTGCCCAGTTACTGAAGATATTTGCTCTAAAATTAATTAAAAAACAGAACGCCGACACAATCTTCTGAACAATAAAACAACTTTAAACATGTAAACCCCCAATGCAAAATTGTAAATGGTGTGATTAAAGTAAAGAAATGCGCAAGACTTTTGTTTATCAAATAGCATGATATGTAGATTTGTACGATTATTCTAATATAGCATTTTGGGGTTTGTAATAAAACCGTCAGCTCCATACACAAGTAATTTCATGGTTTGATTTAAATTTAGAATAGCTTCAGTCTGCGCAATGCTTTAATTGGACAATTAAGAAGCAATGATTTTTGTTTTCGGTATAACAGTTAACGACTGATGGAATTTGCCCTGAATTAGAATTTTTTTTTCCCATTGTATTTTATTTCAAACAGTTTAGGATCATTTCAATAAAAAAAATGTTTATGGTTTTTAGACAACTCTGACATCAGAACTGTATTTTACATTTTGTATGAGGCAAAGGGGACAGTTCTATTACCACAATGATTGTTCAGTGGTTGTTCTGGGTATATGGAGGAGCTAGAAAAAAAGAAATGCTGTAGTCTACAGTAAACAAGTAGTCACTAGTCTCCAAGGTTATCAGAAGCTAAAAACCAAGGTAACTCATGATAACCTACAAAAGGAGAGGGTTTGCTGGATTAAACCTAAATTTGCAGCACTTGATTAAACGAAAATGAGTTTGAGCGTTCCATTGGTACTGGGGGTCTGAGCTGATCGAACTCATTATTTGCCCTGCAAGATTTAACATAAGTTATATTTAATGGATTTGTTTCATTAAAAATCAAACTTATAAAAACCTAGACATTTTGTGACTGCACCCTCAAAACCACGATTTAAACAATCAGTTCAATCTGCTCAGGACCTCAACTGCATTAAAAAAAATCATACCTAGAATAGTTTAATCTACGCTTAGATTTTATGTCTACAACAGATATTTCAGTAAGAGGTGGAGGGCCTGACAAAAATAGGGATAAACTAATCCAGATCAGTTCCAGGATCTGGACCTGCTTCCCCAAGTCTTGACAAAGAAGTTCATTCTTACCAGCCCTATATCAGTGGCATAATATTTTATTTTAGAGAAACATATTTTACAATCTTGGTCTGATTTACTTAGAGAAACACTACAGCCATATGCACTTACATGCATATGATAGTTGAGTGATCCCTTAAAATTTTCATGGTGTCCCCCTTGCAAATGTAAGGGGGGATTCTGCAGAATCCCTTGTATTCATTTACCCATTTCTGCACACTTTAGCTATTTGTCTTGTAGAAGATGTGTTCAGCCAAACATCTCCTGCCACATGATATACTTACCGACAGTCATCTCCAGTGCTAGCACGTTGGGCGTTTGGGGTAGGTGTTAAGCAGGGCCGGCCCGACAATGGAGCCAAGTGGGGCAACCGCTCCAGGCGGCACTTTTGAAGGGGTGGCACTTTGCCGCCCCAAGCCCTTTTTTTTTTTTTTTTAAAAAGCGAAAGAGAGAAAGGGGCGCCGAGTGGTTTTCGCTTACCAAGCTGTCAGTACCCGCTCGGCGCCCCTCTCTCTCCTCTGCGGCGAGTCTTCCTGTTCGGTCTCGGTGCCGGCTTGTAATGCTGAGTGCCGGAAGATTTCCGGCGCTCAGCATTACAAGCCGGCACCGAGACTGAACAGGGAGACTCGCCGCAGGATTGCTGAAAGGTAAGTACAGAGGGGGGGGGGACGGAAGGAGAGGAAGGGTAGATAATGGGGGGGGCAGGGACGGAGGGAGAGGAAGGGTAGATAAGGGGGGGGCGGCATTTTAAAATTCGACCCAGGCGGCATTTTGCCTTGGGCCGGCCCTGGTGTTAAGGAGATCTCCCATGCTAATACACAGGCTACAGTAGAGGCATTCCACTGCAGCCCTGGAAAAGGGACATTATAATTTACATTAAATGGATTTATATAAATGTTACAAAATACATCTAACAAGTCATATGAAGGCAAGAAGATTGGTCATTGAATTGAAACTGTACAGTCCTTTAGAAAAAAAGAAAAATAGGGATTCTGAGATATAATAAGTAGGGGAAAAAGGCAATGTTAAAGAAAAAGTTGTATAACTATGCCGATCCTATATTATGAGCTGTTCTGTGTTACAGTAACACCAAAATTCTTGATAGAGATATTGATCATAATTTCTAGACAGGGTACCATTTTAAATTGAATTGACCTTTTCTTTGAAAAAAATACAATCCTTTCATTATTATTTGTGCCCTTTCTTCACAAACCTCAGTTTCAAGCTTGTTAAAAAGTACATCAGTAGCGAATATCTCACAAAGGAAAACCCAGGATGCCCTAAAAATCCAGGAAGAACAATTGCTTGATTCTGATAAATGGCTGAAAAGTACACTTTATATAGGAAAGTGTATGTATAGACATATTAAAACAAGCTGATTGTGAAAGCTTGAACCTGTGAAATATGAGATGACACATTTCAACTACAATGACAGATAAGAACAATGACCCCAAATATAAACCTTAAATTGTATGGACCAGTGTCATGGGCAAGTTTGCTGCTGCTCCAAGAAAGATCTCCCCCAACTAGCCCATTGACACTATGGATCACTGTGCCATGCTTGTACATCTGTCTTATCACACTGTGCCTGGCACCACATATTATGGAGCCCTGTAGTAAGGTAGGTGGCCACAATTACATTATGAATTCACTTAGTAAACCAAACTCACATCCATTTTACTAAAATTACTAACTTCACTGCAAATCCATCAAGAACTCTGGCTTTTTGGTCCGTTCTATGTTGGTAATCACTAGAAGGTAAAGGGATATTGGACAGCTCTGTAATTCCCTGTTATGCAATACAGGGGGTTTTACAAGATATAACTATGATCAGCATATTTAAAAGTAAACAAAAACAGTATAATGACAGTGTATAAAAATACACCTTACCTTGTATGAACCGTACAAAAAAGGTATATGTTCTAACTGAGAATAACGGCCCATTGCAGGTTTCAACTGAGCATAGCAAAGAAGGTCATGGAAATAAATTATATTTGATATGCAGTTACATGAAGCAGTTCTCACCAAATAAAGGTTTATATTTGGGTTGAGAAGCATTGTTTTATTTAATTCCTCCTTTTCTCACTTCTGACCTCAAACTAGAACTGCTAAGGCTACAATCCAGTAATATTTATTTTTTACACCAATTTCTTAGCAAACCCCTAAATTTGCTTCTGAGGCACAGGATCACACATCGTTACATGTTTCGACCCAGTCCCTTGCCCATGATTTTTTTTTTATATCAGAGAGTGTACTATGAATAAAAATCAACTTTTATAACACTGCAGGAAAGGCTTGAATCACAATAATGGGTATGTGCCAAAAAGTACAGAAAACAAATATGAAGTGATTGTAATAACTGGCATCATTTGGTGTTGTGTCTATGTCCTTGGTTTATGCAGTGGTACCCTTGTTATTTTATTAGTCTGTTTTTCAATAAACAATAGCTATTTTTTCCTAAATAGATTTTTTTCACACTTTTACATTTTAAACATTCTGTAAATAAATAAGAAATATTACTCTTTATGGCTAACTGTTAAAGGGATTACTGAACAGTGCAATCACATGTTCCTATTTTATATCATCCTGAAAACAACAATAGTCCTTAGTGGTCCTTTAGGTGTTGTGATTTAGGAGCGGGTCACATCACCTTTGGAAATGTGCAAATAATTCCTGCCTCAGCGGTTCATTGAATATAATGTGCTGTTTCATTTATAGGTGGTGGGTACATGTACAATAGAGGATGAGAAAGCCAATACCCATTCTTTCTAGAAATAGAGCGATTTATAAATAGGACCATTTATTGACTGATGTTGAAGACATATATAAATAACCAAACTGAAAGGCTATATGACCCTTAACAATTGTGGCTAAATATGAACTAGATGATACGCCTCTACTAATTGCTCCGCATGACCCCAAGCAACTATCAAGACAAATAAAATGTACAGTATAATGCGAATGATATACAAATGTCAAATGACAATCAGTGCTTTTCTCTCAGATTAATCATGATCACCGTGTCTGATTTTAAAGAGGCCGTTGTATCTCACCTGCAAATAATGGTTTGCCTTGATGGAATACCTCCTATGGGACTGGAGAGAGGCAGAATGTGTTGTGATGTGAGATGGATGAATCTGTCTTGACAGGGTTTAAAGCTTGCACTGCTGGAAATTTTAAAAGTCCCTTTGCTCTCGCATCTCACCTAGTGGGAAAACAACTTGGCCTACACATAAAATAATGAGTGGAACAGAGGCTTTGTGCTCCACAGCCTCTCACAGACTCTTATTGTCACTCTGCTAAGCAAAACATGTTCAATTTCAAACACTTAGAACAATTTAGTGCATTGCTTTCTGCTTGAAAACTCCTATTAAGTAAGAGCGCTTTTAAAATTTGAATTATAAGCATGCAGGCAAGTTTGTATTACACCAACAGCCATTTAGAAAAGGGAGAAAAAACACATACAGTTTTACTAAAGACTGTGCATTTAGATAATTAAATTGAAATGTCAAATGCGGAGCTTTGCTAATGACTGACCTTACTGGGAACAGTAATCAATACAGTCATTATGAAAAATTATGCTTCAGTGTCAGTGCTATCAGTGAGAAGAAAACTGCTGGCTATGACATTATTTACATGCCTCAAGCAGACTGGTATATAATAAAATATAGCAATGTCAGCAAGTGGGTTTTTTGTGTTTTTTTTGCAAATCTTCCTAATTTTTGTTATTGATTGTTAAGTTGTTATTAAATGAGAATTAAAAAAAAAATAAATGTTGCCACTTTAGTATTTCCATCTAAATAATTTGCACATGTACTACTGGAGTAATGTGTGCTGTGTGTGGTAGACCGATTTGTCGATCATATGCCCCACTGTGTTTAATTGCTTTAATTGTTTAATGCTTTTCAGGTATTTGGTATGTGCAAGTAACCTCCATAGGAGGTATGTATCCCTGTTTTTATAGTATTTAAAACACATACTGTATATCAAGCTATACAATGTAAACTGTAAGTCTATGGAGAGCTAAAGATAGATGATCTAAATAGAAAACTCATTCTATGAGGCACCAAATGGAAAATTGCTACTTCAGTGGAAAAAAAATAATTTGCATATGGTACCACATGGTGATGTCACAAATTTCTTGTTACTATTTGTATCTACTTATACGCTTACATTTTTGAGGAGATAAATGCATGTACACAGGGCTGACCCTTACATGGGTCCTGGTGGCTTCTTACACTTTGCATCAAGGATTAATCGGAGCGTTTCTGCACCTCTCTTTTTCCACAAATCTATCTGCATTATTCTGGCCTCTCGTGTACTTCCGCAAAAGGCAGGGCCACAGTGACAGCCTCTCCCCTGTTCCTCCAACTGAGGAAAAGCTCTGCCCTTTTGCAGAAGTGCACCAGGAGCACAGGTATACTGCATGAAACCAAGGAAGCAGGAACATAGCTGGGTCACATAATGAGGTTATGTGACCCTGCAATTAAATGCAAGGCTGCATAGATGTGTATTGGTAAGTGTTTCAGCATGGATGTGTATGTGTAAGTTTTTTGTGTGTGAGCATGAGTATGAGCATGTGTGAGTGTGTGCAAGTGTGTGTGCATGGATGTTTATGTATTTGTGTGTGAGTATGAATGTGTATGTGTGAGCACGGATGTGTATGTGTGAGCACGGATGTGTATGTGTGAGCACGGATGTGTATGTATGTGGGTTTGAGCATGCATGGGTGTATGTGAGCATGAATGTATATGTGTGAGCATGGATGTGGATGTGTGTGTGAGGAGTATGTGTTTTGGCCTATGCATGCCAGTGTGTATGTGAGTTAAGGGGGGCAAAGGGTCGATGAGGGGGTGCCAAATATAGGATCCAGGAGGCCAGGGTCAGAGAAAAATGGATGAAGAAAGAAGACACGTGAGAAGAAAAAAGAACAAG
This sequence comes from Spea hammondii, assembly GCA_029215755.1. Taxonomy (NCBI): domain Eukaryota; kingdom Metazoa; phylum Chordata; class Amphibia; order Anura; family Pelobatidae; genus Spea; species Spea hammondii. The sequence continues at coordinate 83,056,846 of JARDYJ010000004.1, forward strand.
AAGCAGCAAGAGAAGGAAGGAGCTGCAGGAAAGGAGACAGGCACACAAAAGCAGTTGGTGAAGGTAGGAAGATATTGTGAGAGAGCATGAGTGAGTGTGAATGAGAATGTGAGTGAGATTAGTTAATCGTGATATAACATAATGGGTGTGGCCGTGGTTTTGGTGGTGGGGGCAGTTTGTTATGATCAGGCCCTGTATGTACTTTTCCAGTATATAGATTATAAACATTGTTTATGTGAATCCCTTTAGTTGTTCTATTATGCATAACTATATAACATATCAAAGATAGCTCAATGGGTTTATTTGAATATTTACTTTTGCCCCTAGTTAATTTACTTTAATACTTGTTGCAAACTGAAACATGGTAGGATTCTAAATATATACAAGCATACTATAATTAATGCACAAATCCACCATGCAAGTAATGTTTTTAAGTATATTTCAATTTGCTTCAGTACTGTAAGTAAAATACCAATCTTCCTAAATGTGATGCTGTTACAATTGACATGTTGTTGAGACATCGCGTACATGCTACTCATTTGCTAATGGGTACAGATGCAGCTTAAGAGCTAAATCTACAGAATGCACAGTCCATTATCAGAGAGATACTGCATGAAATATCTCGAAAAACAGTTACCATTAGTAAAATGACCATGTTTAAATTATATAAGGCCTTTGTGTGGTAGAAAACTCTTCATAACCATTTACTGTATCTGAATAACACTGAGCAACAATGGCTGCAATTGTTAAATGTGGAGGAAATTGTGGATGCTTTGAAGTGAAAATAAAGCATGTCAATAAATATATTACTATATATATAGCAATAGATTTTAAAATGCAGAATTGTCATAACATGTAGTAATCATACATTAATCATACAAATTACTTTTATTATATTAGAATTTTGTCAGTTTGTGTACTGAGAAAAAACTGATGAAAAATCAAAACAAAAACAAACAAAAAAACACTTTCCAGCTTTCAGCTTAACCGAGAAAGACATTTAGATGAACAGTCAATAAATTGAATGCAATTAACAAATACTAAATGCTTGAATGATTTGCAGAAAAAAAATAAAAAATCAAGACTAAGGAATCTCAATATTTATAGAGAGAGAGGAGGGAAGTTTATTTCAAAGATCAAGAAACGTTAGAACATGAGGTCATACCGTATTGGCTCGGATATAGGCCGCACTCGAATATAGGCCGCACCCTAAAAGTTTGGTGCTTTTTTAAAGAAAAAGTTTTTTTAATAGATATGCTGCAACTCTGTCCCTCCCCAAGATATGCTGCCACTCTGTCCTCCCCCCCGAGATATGCTCCCACTGTCCTCCTCCTCCCCCCCGAGATATGCTGCCACTGTCCTCCTCCCCCCCCCGAGATTTGCTGCCACTCTGCCCCCCCCGAGATATGCTGCCACTGCCCCCCCCCGATTTACCAGAGCAGACTCCCGGGTGTCTTGCGGGGCCGGCGGGGGACATGTACGCAATACAACTTCCGGCCAACCAAGACACCCGGGAGTCTGCTCTGGTAAGTCTTGGGGGCAGAGGTAAAACGCATCGTGCAGACGTTCACCGGCAGTGGAGGCTGTTTACACGAGCATCGCTGCAGCCGGTGAGCGTCTGCGCGATGCGCTTAGACAATCTCCCGTGCCGGCACTCCCCCCGTGGAATGTGCCGGCAGGGGAGGCTGTCTGAGCACATCCGAGAGTAGTATACAGGTCCCCTACACCGCTGCGGGGGATCTGTATCCTAACCCTAACTGCATGTCCCGGGCGTCGGGCGCTAGACCCCGAATATAGGCCGCACCCTAAAAAAAGTGCGGCCTATATTCGAGCCAATACGGTAAATGGAGGATTTATGGAGGAAGTGATGGAGGATAATACAGTGAGGGAATTAAAACATGCATGGAGTAGACATATAGCTATCCTAATTAAGGAGTGTTTACACCAGGAAAAAACGGGCAGATTAGATGGGATGAATGGTCCTGCCATCAGATTCTACGATACTCTCATACCCAGCAAACATTCTGAGCTCTTAGAAAATAGGAATATCGTGGAGGAAAGAGGGATAGATTTGAATCCTTAACAAGGCCTGGCATCTAAACAGGGACAGTGCAATAACCAGGCTTCTGAAAATGGAAAATCTGATTAGCTAGAGTTTAACAGAACCAAACCTTATTAATCATCACCATATGGAGGATATGGAAGTACGGGGTATATATTACAGTCATCGGTTTATTTTTAAAGTGCCAGCATAATGTAGTGTGCCCCTTACTGGGACCCTTTTAGACTGCAAGCTCTGTAAACATGATATTTGCATACTGAGTCTGATTTTATTATGTTAGCCTGAAGAAGAGGTGGATTCTTTAGAAATAAATCATGCGAAATGACTTCTTAATAAGGTTTGTACGCTCACAAAAGAGTAATAAACATATATTTACATTTACAGTTTTCCTGGATAATTTGTATCTTTGTCATATTTAAAAAGGTCTTTTAGCCTTGGGTAACTGTGAAATTTTTTTTTTAATCAAACCAAATGGGCTTCTTTGCTATAGATTTTTCAGAAGCAATGACACTATTTGCATAATATGTATATCTACGTTATTAAATTAGCAAAATGTATTTTCCGAAAATGTATTTTCCAGTGCTCGCAGGATCTTGTGAATGTGACAATATACAGCAGCATTATAGTTTAGATTTGGCTCTGTTTATTATTGTTGGGGGACTATATCCTAGACTAGGGTAGGGTTTCTTAAATCTGTAGTACATGTACCCCACGGGGAGCTATTGACAAGGCTAAAGGGTAATATCACTTAATTTAAAATGAATAGGTAATTGTTGAGAAACAGTTGCCATTAGGGATATTTGCTGTATACACCACTTGACACTAGGAACTTAGTAGGGAAAAAAAGAAGATTTACCTAGGAGCAGAAAGGTGGCGCATGGTGTCTCTAGAAAATCTAAAGAAGTCAGGGCATTCTCTCTCATTTACAGAAGCAAAAGAAACTGATGCAAGTTGAGTCCCCATTTAAAAAAGTAGGAATTCATTTCAAGTCAATGCAGGGTACCATCCGATTTATTATAATTCATATCCACAGTGATAGCCTAAATCGAGACACACATTTTAGCATGACATTAAAAAAAGATAACACCAGGTCAGGGGACGCCTACAACACAGAAAGTTAAAAATCAATATTATTATTATATGATTAATATTATTTTTAAAAGCTACATTCATTATTCTTATATCTAAAAGTACAAGCACAAACTTAACATGAAAAGTATTTTAGTATAAATATTGAATAAATAGAAATAGGCAAATAGGGCAAATTCCCAATCTTGCAATTGCTCTTGTAGTGTACTACTTTCCCATAAAAAACAATAATGAAACAGGGAACGTGCTTTTACCCAAATCCACAACAAAAACTTATCCCGACACATTTTCCATAACGTTGAAGTTTGACCACTACTATTCAGGATACAATGTGTCTATTGACACTGTTGCAGATGCCATTCCCAAAGGACCCATGAAGGGACCACCACTAGAATTTTTGTGCCAGGGTCTCACACCATCCATGGTTCTTCTTGGGTCACAAATCCCACCTAATTCTGCGAAGAAAACCATCATAAAAAAATCTCGAATATAACATATGGCTGATCCTAAAACTTTCATGTCTAATTTTCTTTTCTCTGGCAGGGAATGATAATTTTACATTTTTGCTTCAGTTACATGTTAAAATGCAGTCAGCGCACTCCGCAAATTAACTTTACTGAGTAGCTGAGAGGCCACGGCTCAGTGTAGTCAGTAGCTAATAACATGCATTAAGCATCTCTTTCCACAGTGTTCTGAAGTCAACACTAATATCATCCATACACACGGAACTGAGACGACACACATAATAGGAACCATTTTACTACAAAACACATTATTCGGATTTTGTAAGGCTCCTGTACAAATAAGATAAGTCTTCTGCATTCTCTAGGGTTGTTAATTAAGTAATTATACTGATCAGATGATTATGAAATTGCACTTGTGAATATTTTTTTTAGAAAAAAAAAAAAACACGCTTTTGCCAATGATCAATAACAATGGATTGCTTAAAAAACTACTATTGATTGTTCACATTTTTTAAAATGACTTCAAAACAACTTTTCTAATTTGCTGACTTCAATTGAAGAGTTTCTTTTTCAGCAGGACGATAATCTGAATAAAGATAATGAGCTGTAAAGCTTCTCCACCCATGAAATTACTACGTACACCTTTCACTCCGAATTCAAGGACAGATGTGTTTCAACTTAAATGTTCCTTAAAGAATTATAATTGCCATAGTTTGGGCCTTTCAACTGTTGTTAATTAGCGCAAGACAAGAGAGTGCTGCTAGGCCACTGACTTGAGAAGTTTGAAATAATTCGCTAATTATGCAGTACAACTTGATAACATTTAAATTACGTCTTGTACGGCGGTGGACTGTTCTGTTTTAATATACAAAAATGTTCATTTTGCTTGCTTTTAAATAATAAAAAAAACAAACATTATCGTTATATCACTAGCGTATGTTTTAGGAGAAGCAGCCAGATATTAAAAGGCTTTAGTGTAGGATACCTTATATAGTTAATAATATAATATTAATATTGTAATATTTTTACAAATATTAAACAATTAGTGGGCAAAGTAGTGACAATGGAGCAATCGCCAGGAATACCAATTTGGTTGCTATGGCAACTGCACTATTGTGCAGTTCACTTTAAATAGCTCTTTAGCTCTTAAATTATAATCACTGTTTTTAGAACCTGGATTAATTTCCTATTTCTAGCATGGATTTTGACTGCAGATAACAACCATTGATCTCATCTAGTTTTTCAGATGTAAAAAGCTTAAACCTTAATCGGCCCTTAGTTTCTTTAGGTTCTGGATAGCCATATGCCTATGCAATGTATGTATATATTCACACACATAGTACGCATTTGTTCTGATGTATGTACGATGGCCCTGGCCTTGTACGCATTAAAATTCACTACTCAGTAAATAGTGCATATTTTGCATTCAGCTTTACGCAGGATAGAAGTTCAGTTGCCCAACATCATTTATTCTAGTCATGTGATTACCTAAATCGTACAAGTGTTAGCCATTTATCGATTACTGATCAGGATTACCTATGGTTTAACCAACTGAAACACAATAGTTAGTAAGTTATAAAGGTAGTTTTGGGAGAAGTAAAGACTGTCCCAAACACATCGGTCCTGTTGGTGCTTTAGGGCTGCTGTGAAGGTGGCTATCACCAAGCAGAGAAGCAGTGATTAGGTTTATTGGAAATGATGTATACGGCAGCTGTCCAAGGTGCTGATATTTCCGTATACTTTCCAAATCTACATATTAAGTTTCTAGATTTTTTTCGGCGAAGAATAGTTTTAAAATACTTACTGTTGCCGGTACTTACTTTAGTGTAGGTAGCTATATAGATATAGCTATTGCAGTTTATTAATAATTAGACGTTACCTTAAAAGTATTATTCTAGTCTAGGCTTTTGTAACTAAATGCACTGTTAAGAGAAAAAAAAACTTTCAGGGAGTAAACTAATGTCCAAACTTTGCCTCAAAATATTTATTTTATCACAAAAATGTTTAGCCCCTTTATAATTACTCAGGGAATGCTTGATTTTAGCCTGTATACATGTGACACACAAAAAGAGCTGGAGAGGCTAAATATCTTCGCCTTAGGACTCTGACAACATTTTTATTAGATGACATATATGCTTGAGTTTCTTTACAGGCCATAACACAATACGCTGTCTATGTGGAACAGTGTTTGTTCTATCCATTCAATAAATTTGCAGGTTTCTGCTATGCGACCGTGCATTACTTTCTAAAGTTACAAAAAAACTAAATGTTCCAGTCTTAAAACATATGAATCCAAGTGCCCTGAAGTGGGAATACGGCAATCCGTGATGATTACATGTTTCTGCTCCACTGGAGTCTTTTCTTACAAAGCCTGGTGGGTCGCAAACTCCTGAGAGTAAAGGAATGATTAATTTGGTTCTCTGTGCATTGTTCATAGAAGTTCATTTTGCTAATTGGCCCTTTCCCTCTAAACTTTAAACACCAATATGCTTAGATGTTCAACACCTCTTGCCACCGTTATTATTCTTAGTTGGAAAGCGCAGCAAGAACATTTGGAACCTTAGGCTGAGGAACTGTCGGATAATTCAACAAGAACTAAGCGCTGTGTTCTCTATTATTTTAGAGAAATGCACTAATTTGCTTCCAACAGGCACCAAATTTGCATGCAGACTGTCTCTCCAATGTTATTTCACTTTTTATTTAAAAAAAGATGGTTTGCACTTCTGGCAAAATGATAAAATGACAAATTTACATCTTTCCGCACAGCTTGTAGTAAGATACTTATAACCTTATGGTCAATTTAGTCTGATCTCAGGGCATACTTAAAACTGATAAAGAATCTTAAATTAAAAGTTTTCAAGTACAGAACACGCTGCCTTATAACATCTTCTAGTGCCTTTTAATTACCGACTGCTTAAGAGGAGATCTTTTGGGTCATCATTCTGTCGCCACCAATTTAGATTCTAGGTGGCTTAAATGAGTGGGAAAAGGGTTTATTGTCAGTATTACCAAATTATGACTAAATTAGCAATTAATGGGTATTTTCTCTAAAGTTCATGTGATGCTCATGTTGCCCCAGCCAGTGGAACTAATGATGAACTATCATTCATTTAATAACCAGTGAGGTATAAGGCTGCTTTAAACTGGTCATTGGTAGATCCATCACACACACACATATACACCAGAACAATGGGGGCTACACTTTTTCTACAAAAAGTGATGCAAGTTTGGTTGCTGATGGAACCATAGCATGCAATGATAAGATCGTTTTTCACCCTTGGCAAAGGAATGATTTACACGTAACGCCCATTGTTTCATGTGCAGTAGTCAAAAATATTTGGAAAATAGCCATAAAATCTAAAATAGTTGGCCTTGACTTTAACAAAAGGATAAAGGAATAGCACATTTTGTTCAACTGTGCCGTTAAGTATCATTATAAGCTCAGGATATTGGGATATATAAGGAGAGATAATCACCAAAAACTAACAAACTACCAATGATGGTAGAGGTACGTGCACTGTACATATATAAACACCAAAACCTATTGCAATAGGTTTTGGTTTATATATAAGGAGAGCCTGAGTTATATTATATATATTGTGTGTCTCTTTTTCATAATAGCAGTGACAATGAAGGAATATGTTTTGAGGAAATGTGGTGTTCCCCGAGTACACACGAGTACACAATTTGTTAATTAAATTTGCCATGCTGTTTTATTTAGTGAATCTCCACTGGAAGCAGATTACACACACTGACTTCCTTATCTAAAGAACCTTACCGATCCCTGCTAGAAAAGGAAAACCGTGCAGGCACGGTAAATAGAAATGAAAACAAATCGGTTGAATTCTTATGAACACAGAAATTATGTAAACTAACCCCAAGGCTGACGCACAGATATTTAAATCTCTGGAAAATTGTGTTGTTCTCTTTCAATCGGCATATAACATAACTCTGGTATGAAATGAAGGCTATTATTTACATTGTAATTTTAATGAAAAGCACTTATTGCCACTAGCTTAGAGTTTGTCCTTTTCGATATTCAACACCTCATTAGTTTTTAATAAGATATGTAAGCCCCTCACATATGATGGGGGCACTGATCTACATGTGATGTGGTGGGGGTCTATTAAAAAAGACAGGGCTAGAATTATATCTTATATAGGGATAATGACAAAAACTAATCAAAACCTTCTTAAGGATAACATATTTAAGACAGGATATTGGCCAAAACTAGCACGAGCAATAACGTTGGGGGACTCTGCACTTGCTGGTAAAAAACAGACTAGGTTAAGACTTGTATTAATAATAAATTACTATTAATATATAATAAATACACAATATAATATGTGTGGAGGAACATACATTAAAGAGACTGCTAAATGTTAATCACAAGGGCTCTTCTGTGCAGCACAAACTAGGAACTCTCTGCCTTCTACTGCAGATGACCAATAACTTTGGAGCATATATTTTATTAAATGTCACAAAATAATCTTTCATATACATTATAATTTGCATCCATAATATAGGTCTACCTTGTATTATGTGTGTATATTAAAAACAGCTTTAGAATATCTGCAGGTTAGCATAAGAAATCAAGAACTTAACTTTTCTAGCCACAAATCTCCTTAAGGCTCCTTGCCAGGCCATGGTAACATAGTAACATAGTAACATAGTTCATAAGGTTGAAAAAAGACCAAAGTCCATCAAGTTCAACCTATATACATATTGTGTCCCTACTGTGTTGATCCAGAGGAAGGCAAAAAACCCTTATGAAGCAGATGCCAATTGCCCCATACCAGGGGGAAAATTCCTTCCCGACTCCAAATATGGCAATCAGAATAAATCCCTGGATCAACGTTCTGTCCCTATTAATCTAATATCCATAACTTGTAATATTATTGCTTTCAAGAAACACGTCCAGGCTCCTTTTGAACTCTTTTATTGAGTTTACCATCACCACTTCCTCTGGCAGAGAGTTCCATAATCTCACCGCTCTTACTGTAAAGAACCCCCGTCTGTGCTGGTGTAGAAACCTTCTTTCCTCCAGCCGTAGAGGATGTCCCCTTGTTATAGATACAGTCCTGGGTATAAATAGGTCCTGGGAGTGATCTCTGTACTGTCCCCTTATATATTTATACATAGTTATTAAGTCCCCCCTAAGCCGTCTTTTTTCCAAACTAAATAACCCCAATTCTGATAATCTTTCTGGGTACTGTAGTCCTCCCATTCCCCTTATTACTCTGGTTGCCCGTCTTTGAACCCTCTCCAGCTCCACTATATCTTTCTTGTACACTGGTGCCCAGTACTGTACACAGTATTCCATGTGTGGTCTGACTAGTGACTTGTACAGGGGTAGAATTATTTCCTTGTCGTGGGCATCTATGCCCCTTTTGATGCACCCCATGATTTTATTTGCCTTAGCAGCAGCTGCCTGACACTGGTCGCTACAGGTAAATTTACTGTTAACTAAAACTCCTAAGTCCTTTTCCATGTCAGTCGTCCCCAGTGTTTTCCCATTTAATACATATTCCCAGCCTGGATTTTTCTTCCCCATGTGCATAACCTTACATTTATCTGTGTTGAACCTCATCTGCCACATCCCAGCCCAAGCCTCCAACCTATGCAGATCCATTTGTAATCGTGCGCTGTCCTCTATTGTGTTAACCACGTTACAGAGCTTAGTATCGTCTGCAAAGATTGATACTTTACTATGCAATCCCTCTACAAGGTCATTAATAAATATATTAAAAAGAATAGGACCCAAAACTGACCCCTGTGGTACCCCACTAGCAACAGTCACCCACTCAGAGTATGTACCATTAATAACCACCCTCTGTTTCCTATCACTGAGCCAGTTACTTACCCACATACACACATTCTCCCCCAGCCCAAGCATTCTCATTTTATGTACGAGCCTTTTATGTGGCACCGTATCAAATGCTTTGGAAAAATCAAGATATACGACATCCAGCGATTCACCCCGATCCAGTCTTGAGCTCACCTCCTCATAAAAGCTGATCAGGTTAGTTTGACAGGACCGATCCCTTGTAAACCCATGCTGATATGGAGTCATACACTTATTTTCATTGAGATACTCCAAAATAGCATCTCTTAGGAAACCCTCAAACAGTTTACACACAACAGAAGTTAAACTAACAGGCCTATAATTCCCCGGGTCACTTTTTGTCCCCTTTTTAAATATTGGCACAACATTTGCTATGCGCCAGTCCTGGGGAACAGACCCTGTCACTATAGAGTCCTTGAATATTAGAAATAGGGGTCTGTCTATTACATTACTTAACTCCCTTAGAACGCGGGGGTGAATGCCATCTGGACCTGGTGATTTGTCTATTTTGATTTTTTTTAGGCGGCACTGCACTTCTTCCTGGGTTAGACAGGCGACATGTACTGGGGCATTTATCTCATCCTGCTGTATATTACCTGGCATTTCATTTTCCTCTGTGAATACAGCAGAGAAGAATATATTTAATAGATTAGCTTTTTCCTGATCCCCGTCTATAACTTCTCCCTCATTACTTTTTAAGGGGCCAACGCTTTCATTGTTAACCTTTTTACTATTTATATAGTTAAAGAACATTTTGGGGTTTGTTTTACTCTCTTTGGCAATGAGTCTTTCTGTCTCCAATTTTGCTGCTTTTATCTGATTTTTACATATTTTATTTTTTTCCCGATAGCTTTTTAGTGCTTCCTCACTGCCTTCCTGTTTTAGTAGCTTAAATGCCTTTTTTTTGCCATTTATTGCCCCCTTTACATTTTTATTTATCCACATTGGTTTTCTCTTGTTCCTGACTCTTTTATTCCCATACGGTATGTACCTTTCACAGTGAGAATTTAAGATATTCTTAAAAATCTCCCATTGAGCGTCTGTACTCTTGTTTTTGAGGACATTTTCCCAATTTACAGTGTTAAGGGCTTCTCTTAGTTGATCAAACTTTGCCCTCCTAAAGTGCATAGTTCTTGTGGCTCCTCTAAGAGTTCCCTTATTGAAGGACAAGTTATAATGCATCATATTGTGATCACTATTTCCTAGATGTCCCCTGACCTGCACATTAGTTACTCTGTCAGGTCTGTTGGTTAATATTAAGTCCAGTAGGGCGCCCCCTCTGGTCGGGTCCTGTACCATTTGGGACAGATAATTATCCTTACTTATAGTCAGAAACCGGTTTCCTTTATGAGATTCACAGGTCTCGGTTTCCCAGTTTATGTCGGGATAGTTAAAGTCCCCCATAATAACCACCTCATTGTGATTAGCTGCCTTGTTTATTTGCTTTAATAATTGATCTTCTGCTGCTTCCATTATATTTGGTGGCTTATAGCAAACCCCGATCAGTATTTTATTATTTTTCTTTCCATATATTTCTACCCATAATGACTCCACATTATCATTTCCCTCACATATATTCTCCCGCAGTGTGGCCTTTAGGCTGGACTTTACATAAAGGCAAACTCCTCCCCCTTTTCGTTTTTTCCGATCCTTCCTGAATAGACTATACCCCTGTATGTTAACCGCCCAGTCATAGCTATCATCCAACCATGTCTCTGTTATACCCACTATGTGAAGTGGTCTAGCCAGGTTGTCATTGGCTATAGCAGAACTGATTGTGAAGGAGCAGTTCTAGGTAAGGATTCAGGTGCTACAGCTCCCATGAGCCTCCAAAACTACACAATAGCTCATACAAAAGCAGAGTTAACTTTTTTTTGGCAAAGAGTTCATTCCAAAACTTGTTATGGATTCTATATCGTAGTGACCATTTCTGCTAAGGTCAGAAGGCAATTTAATAATGCACATTTGAGACATTTTGGCTGAGGAGATAGCTATTATTGTTCAGAAAGAACACAATGCCTCTGGCATAGACAAATAAAGCATCAGTTTTTATTTTTATTTTCTTAATAATTGGCTCTTTTTTATTTCTATATCCTTATGTGATGATAATGAATGGACCTTTGCGGTAAACCAAAATCTCTAGATACCATTATTTTTGTATCAAAAGTAATTTTCATGTTGTTTTATGACATAAGTTTGAAAATGTGTTATGACTTCCCTTCTGCTTTAGCAAAAGATGAATTCTTTATAGAAGTCTTTGAGAAATACCAATATGTAGAGAGGATTGTAAATATCAGACCTGTGCACATGGACCAAAACTGATTCGGACAAATTTTTCATTTTGTTTTTGGTTCATTTCTCACCTTCACTTATGCTCTCTCACACTCTTATTCACTCTCTCAATGTCTCTCTACCTTCTCTGCTGACCTCTTCTGTGTCCCTGTCTATTTTTCCACAGCCCCACTTCTTTTCTTCTCTCCTTCTTCTCTCTTCTTACATCGCCCACTTCTTCCCACTATCTGCTCTGTTAACTAGGCCTCTAGGACCGCTTCTCCGTGTATACCCTCTCCCCCGATTGGAGGAACAGGGGAGAGCCTGTCCCCGTTGTGCGTGCCATGGCTCCGCCATATTCTGGCCTCTTGGAGTACTTCCACAAGAGAGCGGAACCAAAGCATGCCACACGGGGACAGCCTCTTCCCCCTGGGCAGGCAGGCAGACACTGGCACATCATAGGCAGCCTTGTGGAGCATGCCTGGATTTCCCCAAAATTATAGAAACATTTAAAAAAGGTTCCCCCAGAGTAAGCACAGTCAAAGAAGTGCAGCAGCAGTAGTAGTAGAGCACTGGGCCTGGGCAGGCAGATACTGGCAGATGATAGGCACATGCAGGACTGGATTTCCCCAATATTATATATTATAATGCCAGGTTTTGTCATCAATATTTATTTATCAATGAAGAATAATAGATGATATTATAGAAAGATAAAAAATTGACTTGTCCACAAATTACAGGTTTGGCTAGTAGCATAAATGGGCAACTGTCTTAATAAACTAAACTCTGCTCAGGAACAGGGGAAAAATATCTGCTGCAGTCCCTGTAATAGACTACAATAGTCACTACAGCTTCTCCAATCCACCCTACAACAGTACATTTTCTGCACTAAAATAAACTATTAATTAACTTACAGTATTATATATGAGTAATGAGCATTAATCTCAGCCTCTGCTAAGCTGTCACCGTTTCACACTCCAACTCCCATCAGTCTGTAACTGCTGCTACTGACAAGTTAAAATTGGGTCAGCACACTTATAGAGAAAAATGTAACAAAAAACAAAGATAACTCCAGCTCACCATTTAGATGTTTTGCAGAGACGCTTCAAATTGCAGGGAGCACGGGATAGAAGGCCGAGCCATATCCTCGGTTAATCCAAATGACAGTTTAGATAGAAGATCCAGCTCCACAAATAAGGGTTAAAAATTCAAAATTTAATTAGACCAGTTAAAACATGATAGACAAAAAAAGAGAAAAAAGAGAGATGTGCTCAAGTGATTGAGAAAAAATACGCCAACGCGTTTCAAACCTTACGGTTCTTAATCATGGCCATGATTAAGAACCGTAAGGTTTGAAACGCGTTGGCGTATTTTTTCTCAATCACTTGAGCACATCTCTCTTTTTTCTCTTTTTTTGTCTATCATGTTTTAACTGGTCTAATTAAATTTTGAATTTTTAACCCTTATTTGTGGAGCTGGATCTTCTATCTAAACTGTCATCAGCACACTTATATATCTAATGCTTGGCCCTTTTCTCTTGTAAATGCTAATTGGCCAGAGTGAAAAAAGGAACAACTCCCATAAGTTGTTGGCCCCATTAAAAACATTGATATATAGCGTCCCACACACAGTCCCTCCCACTTTACCTCAGCAAGGTAAAGGCCAAAATTGCTTGTAATGGTGCCAAAATGGCTTTTAACCCCTTAATGACAATTGCCGGTCCTGGCACGGCACGGAAAAGCATGTGCTTTACGACAATTGACGTGCCAGGACCGGCACGTCTTTAAACGGGTGCAGAAAGCGATCTACTATCGCTTTCTGCACCCAAAAAGCGTTGCTGAATGCCTCGACCTCGAGGCATTCAGCAACGCCGCGATCGGCACGAAGGGGCCATCTCTGGCCCCTCCACGGGGCGTCAACATCCGCCATACTTTGTATGGCGGCGGACGCCCGTTTTAAAAGCGTTTAGGAGGCGATCGACGATCGCCTCCTAAACTTAAATGGTGTCGCTGGAATGCCTCGATCAGGAGGCATCCAGCGACACCAAACACTAACCTTTTGATGGGCTGTGACCGCTCCGGAGAGCGGTCACAGCCGCAGCTGCCGGCAATCTTCGCCATCAAGGAAGATGGCCGCCGTCCTGTAACAGGAACCACAAATTTTAAAAGTTCGCTAGATGGTCCAGACCATCTAGAGAACTTTGGCTCCACTTGCAGGTTGAATACAGGTACTGCATTCACCATGCAAGTCAATGGAGCCCAGCTTTCTAATCACAGTGTGATTAGTAAAAATAAATTAAAAAATAAAATAAAATTAATAATAATTAGAAAAAAATAGTAAAAAAACAGTAAAATGTAAAAATCATTTCCCACTGATGTCACTATCAGGGGAACCTCCAAGTTGAAAAAAAATGTTAAATTTTTTTTTAAAAAAAAATAAAAAAAAAATATATATATATATAAAAAATATATTTTTGTGAGCAAGTCCTAAAATTAGCACATTAGCTTAAAACAATTCTCGCATGGAAAGAGTTAAAATACTGGCATATTAAATGCCCGTGGGGTGTCTACTTTTAAAAAATGTATGATTTGATGGGGTAAATTGAATGGGCCAGGTTCAACAACGTCCCAATTAACACGGGGGGAAGGATGGCCACACATCTAATTTCCAATTAGAAAAATGCACACGTACCAAATGTGGCCTTTTAGTTCCCCCAAAAAATGACACACCCATGCATGTGGGGTATCACTGCACTCAGGAGATGTTGCTGAACACATTATGGGGTGTCGTGTGACAGCGGCATATACCAGGAGCTGTAAATTCATACATAAAGTAGGTGTGTGTGGGAAAAATACACACACAAAAATATTACTGCAAACTTTGAAAAAATGCTGGTGGTAAAATATGTGCATGCAAAGAGTTAAAATACCAGCATTTAAAATACCCTGTGGTGTCTAGTTTTGAAAAATATATGGTTTTGTTGGGCACACTGAAATGGCCTGGCTCAAAGATGTACCAAATAGGGCATGGGCAGTGGATCCCAAATGCCAAAGTTCAACATTGAAAAAAGCGCATGCCCCAAATGTGGCCCTTTTGCCCCAAAACAGCCAGGCAAAATCATTCATGTGAGGTATCGCTGTACTCAGGAGATGTTGCTGAACACATATTGGGGTGTTTTGTGATAGTGACATATACGAGAACATTTTAATTCATACCTGAATTAAAATGTGTGTGGAAAACCAAATGCAAAAAAATGACTACCACAAAGTTTGACAAAGACTGGTGGTAGATATGGTGCATGGAAAGAGTTAAAATACTAGCATTTGAAATACCCTGGGGTGTCTAGTTTTCAAAAATATATGGGTTTATTGGGCACACTGAAATGGCCCGGCTCAAAGATGTACCAAATAGGGCATGGGCAGTGGATCCCCAAATGCCAAAGTTCAACATTGAAAAATGCGCATGCCCCAAATGTGGCCCTTTTGCCCCCAAACAGCCAGGCAAAATCATTCATGTGGGGTATCGCTGCGCTCAGGAGATGTTGCTGAACACATATTGGGGTGTTTTGTGATAGTGACATAAACTAGAACATTTTAATTCATACCTGAAGTAAAATGTGTATGACAAAACAAATGCAAAAAAATGACTACCATAAAGTTTGACAAAGACTGGTGGTAGATATGGTGCATGGAAAGAGTTAAAATACTAGCATTTGGAATACCCTGGGCTGTCTAGTTTTCAAAAATATATGACTTGATGGGGTAAATTGCATTGGCCGGGTTCAAAGATACCCGAAATGGCACATGGGGGGAAGAATTACCAGATTTGGAAAAAATGGCTTTGAAATAGCAAAACGCTACCTGTACTTATTGCCCCATAATGGGTAGAAAAAAGCAAAAAAACATAAAAACATTGGGTATTTCTAAACTCAGGACAAATAGTAGAATCTATTTAGCAGGTTTTTTCATTACTTTTTATAGATGAGTAAAAGATTTTTCAACTAAAAGTTAGAAACAGTCATTTTTTTCTAAATTTTTCACCATATTTTATAATTTTTTTAATAGTAAATAATATGATACAATCAAAACAATGTCATCTAAAGAAAGCCCTTCTTGTCCTGAAAAAAACAATATCTAATGTGTGTGGGTTCAGTAAACGGGAAAGAAGAAAATTACAGCTAAACACAAGCAGCGCAGAAATGTTAAAAAGGCCATTGTCACAAAGGGTACAAAAAGTAAAATCAGCCTTTGTCTCGAAGGGGTTAATAGCCATTTTCGTTG
Source organism: Spea hammondii (assembly GCA_029215755.1). NCBI lineage: Eukaryota > Metazoa > Chordata > Amphibia > Anura > Pelobatidae > Spea > Spea hammondii. The sequence continues at coordinate 83,072,857 of JARDYJ010000004.1, forward strand.
GAGGTGGCCCCCATTTCCGCTGATTTGTACAAACGCGCAAAACAAGGCGTTTTCGTTGAAAATAAAGTTAGTACTAAAACAAATGTACAAGTCTACTAGTTATGCATAAATATGTATATTTGCATATAGTATATGCGTATAAGCATGACAATATCTTCCCATTACGGATCCATATACCCATAGTTTCCTCTGGCTCAGAGAATTAGAAGACAGATGGAGGAGATGGGACACAGAGTGAACATTTGCTAAAGACTGCCAGACATGGCACACAAAAAAAGAGAAATAGCCTTTGTGGTGGCCATAAAGAAACTGAGGGGGTGGTAGAACAGGCAGAAAGAGTGTACCCTGCATCACAAAGAAGAAATTCAATCAAAAGCAATTTTCCCAGTTGTCAGTTAAAGACCATATCCACGCCTAGAGCAGTTTGATATACATTTTGGGCCTGTCGGTACAAGAGTCATTTCAATGACTTACTGTACAAATCCAGAATAATATGTCTTGCAAATCCATTTATGTAATGGAATCACAAAAGCCACTTTTCATTTTTTCTTTTTTTTTTTAATTCAAGCTAGTTTTGACAACTGAAGTATTTACAGAGAGGTAGAATTTTGTAGAAAACTTCTCGCAAAATGCATTTACTATAATATTTCAATAAAAACTAAAATATCCTGTCCTATACAAACAAGAAGATGGCGAATATTTAAATGAATACTGTTAAAGAGACTATAACCTATCCTACGTCTGGCAAATCATCATGAGGAGGTCAAGGGTTTGTGGTCATAAGAGCTGGAGAACTGGGAAGCATCCCCAGCTAATGTCATCATCTTAAACCTAAAACCAGACCTAGCAACATATGCCTGAATCTTAAAAACTAGGAAGAGATTTCAAAAAATGTCAGAGTTTCATGGAAGCTCATTTACTTATTTTTTCACTGATCGCTTAGGCTCAGTTTCATGTATGTAGGCTAATGTCTGTATTCTCTAGGCAGCCTTAAAATAAGACAGAGCGATTGAAAAGCAAAAGTCTTCTTGTTTCAGATGGTTTGATGCATAAATATATAGAGTATGCGTTACTGAGGATCTGAGATTGAGCCAAGATCTCATTGGACTGTGTCATTTATTCTCGCTTCAAGCTGGCTTCCCAAGGGATCTTAAAACTCATGAGACGTGGGAACCAAGGAGAATATAACAATTCCACATTACAAGATCTATTGCATCTGAAGCCGACTAAGCATGTTGCTAGGGACTGGATAAATGGAGATTTAACTAAGTTCCCTGGGGTCCACTAATATAAAGTCCCATTTTTTGGCAGAAATGAGATGAGAAATTTAAAGTAACAAAGAGATAGTGACTTACTAGATGAAGGTAATGTAGCTTTAAGCAGTTATCTGTAGTTGTTTCTAAAGCAACTGGACCTGTGCAGAAATACAGTCTGTTTAAATTACTGTTTTACTTTCAAAGAATCATACTGCTCAGGAGTACTAGACTTACCAAAAGACCTGGTACAACTGTTCCATCTTATGATCACTAAACCAGTACTGTTTAACCCCTCTTCTTAAAGTAATAGCAATGTTTCTTAATTAATCACAGCATCATACACTAACACCCAAGAAAACCCAAGCTCTGAGCTGCACAGTGATGGCTCTTAAGGCCACTTGATAAAGTGTTGGTTGTATGTCCTGGCACAAATGTGTTACACATTGGTGCCAGGACATACAACCAACACTTTTTCCATGTACCTGCTGTTTCTAAACGAGCTCCATGATCAGATTTAGACATAATGCTGCCGTAAAGCGAGAGAAAAAGGTGTATGTCATACCTACCTGTCCGGCCGGGGTCCCGCGGTGTTCCTCGCGCACGTCCCCCTCGTGTACTGACGTGCGCTCGACACGCACACGAGGGGCATGCGTATCGAACAGGCACGCCTCCCAGCCACTGACAGCCCTGATCGGGCTGCCGCAGCATAGCAGCAGCAATCGGAGAGACGATCCGCCGCTACATGCTCGCAGCGCCCGACCAGTGCCTCTTCTGCCTGTGTGGCGCTTCCGCGTCGCTCGCGGCGGCAACACAAGCAGAGAGGACTTGGTGGTTGAGCTGCCGCAGGCATGTCGAACACTCGATCGCCACTGCATGTCCACGGAGGCTGTTTACATTACCTCCCCTGCCTGTGTGGCGCTTCCGCATCATTCGCGGAAGTAACACAGGCAGGAGGTTTTGTTTGGTTGCCATCGCGACGACGCTATTATTGCGCCGGTCGCGATGATGTCATCTTACCTGCTCTCCCGCCATTGGCTCTATTTTAACTTCCTGGTCCTATGTTTCCTTGCCCGTTCAACGAGTCCATATTATTGTTCTCCATCACTGGGGCCACTGGAGAAGCCTGACTGCCAGCCTCCTCCCTATTGACTATGGGCCCTGGGTTTGTAGAGACTTCTGTGGCTACCCCCAGCAGTATCATCTCATCACTGGCTGAGGGGATTATCTCCAGCAGACAGCCAGGATCTGCCACCAGGGAGTGACCACCATTCTTTGATGTTTAATGTTGTATAAATCAGTCTCCCCCCCCCCACACACACCTATTGTATTGTTAATCCCGTTACTGCCCCTGTTGTCTCTGAGAGGCAGATTAAGGGGGCGGTTTGTGTCCCAATATCTTGTTTTATGTTAATGTGTGTTTTGCTGGATATATCCAGTCCTGTGTGTCCAAAATAAATCAGTCTTCGTTTGGTTTTACCCTACACTGAGTCTCGGCTAGTGACTGGGGAACCGGGGAAAGTGTGTTGTCCCAGGCTAAGGGAGCAGAAGACAGCGGAGGCAGTCGGTCGGACTAGCCAGCTCCGTGACAAATCCCGTTTTCAATCAGTTCATTCCTAACTACTTCATGTGTACCTTTACCATTATCAATTTCAGTTACCCTTCATATATAAAGATAACTTTGGAGGGGGAGGTTACCTTCCTTTGGATCAAAAGCAGGAATGATAGGTAGAAGGGTCTAACTTGATGGTCTTATTTTTTTGAACCTAAGTTGCTATGTTACTTTATTAGTAAGAAAAGGCAACCACCTTCTTTAGTTATTTCCTGCTACTTTTCCACGATTTATAACAATGTACCGATGACAAATACATTGATTTCTAAATACTATATCTAAGTACCTCTCTCTAATGGTGGCTTTGAGTCATTGATTAAATTGTCAGCACGTGGACATGACAGGGTATCATCAAAAATATTAATAACTTAGGTTATATAACCTAATGAAATACTGCAACATACTGCTTTAGATGAGTATTTATGTTGCCTTTGTTGCCAATTACTCCCAAGACCTTCCAAGGCAGTCCTCAGACTCAAACAATGAGCATCAGTATATGTTCTTGGGGTACAAACAATGTTTGTGCATGCAGAAGTAAGCAACAACTTCCTATGTGAAAAACATTTTACCGTGTCCTTTACGGACTACATGCCTCCACAGCCATTGTCGTGGACACTACACTCAACATACAGACACAGTTGTGTTTATTCACTAAAGTGTGAGATGGCAGCACTAGTGACGTGACTCTCACCGATATAAGTATGTATTATCTATTCCGGGAGCAAAAGCTTGCTGGGATTGGACTTTTATAATTATGTATATTAAAGTCAGTCGGATAAAAGTGCAGACTCTCTTGCCAACCCCTTATTCAATGAATAAACCGTTGTATAATTATTTGTAATAATTTGAAAAAAGACACAATCCTACCAGCACTAAATCAAGACATGTTTTATATTTTGTATAAAATTATTCAAAATGCTGCATTGGTATATAAATTGTTATAAAATAATTTCGGTATAAATCTTTTTTTTAGACATTTTTTAATTTCCTTTACTCCCTCTTTAGGTGTTCTACTGGAAACAAGGTTTTATGAAGAATTATCTACAATTACTGAACCTTACAATACAGACTCTCCACTAACCTTTACAATATTCTATACAATGTATAAATTGATATCTGAAAACTAATTGTGTGTTTGGTAGCCACTGCTTGAGATTTTTGTGTCATACATTCTAGTAGAAGACAAGCTGAAATAGAGCAATAGATATTCACTATAAATAAAATAAAAAAAAGGAAGCTGACATTAATAAAGGTAATTGAACTTTACCCTACAGTAGGGTGTTTTGGGAAAATTAGCATATGGTGTTAATGGTAAAAATCTATATGTAAACGCATCCTGGCTTCATAGAAATGAAGACTAGGATGCCTTTGATTTGTAGCCAAGAAAAAGGCATTACTAGTGTAATCTGCCAAAACGTCTGCCAAAAACTGACACTTCCTTTAGAGACGGATAATATTAATCTCCCTATATTAGCCTAACCATTAAATTAAGGTATTGTAATCATCTTAAATTGGATCAGCACAACAAAGTTGCATAAATGACATGCCAACTGGGGATGTGCGAAAAGCCATTAATGCCCCCAAAAATTTCCTTGGCTGGGGGGTTGTCCATTAAATATTTTCATGCTGCACCTCCTTAATTCCTAAATGCCATTCCTTTCACATAATTGCCCAGACTCCTTGAATGTCCATCATCGTTCAGGTGGGAAAAATGACGTGGGCAGTGGAATGAGCGAGCTTCATCTTGCGGATAGTCTTTGATCCATCTTCTCCTTCAGCATTAGAGAATTTAGGAGATATGACATTGTGGGTGATTTCCATTTTGCGTCATAGATAAGTGTATAATCTTATACCAGTCCCCTATGGTTTCACTTATCCTGTTTTCTCTCTGTGTTTTCTTTTTACTGTTTGTCAAGGAAGAACACAACCTGTAAATTCTGTAGCATACTTAATAGGAATAATCCTTTTATAAAAGGCATGAGCTGTTTTTTTTGGCAAATACTGGATTAGCAGAAGACTGAAGAAAATCAGAAGCCCCTTATAATTGAGAGGGTGTTAAATATGTATATGTTTGTATAACCTTTGTTATCACAGGTTTCACATCATAACATAAATTATAAGCTCAGCAGTTAATTCATTAACTGTATCGAATGCAAATGTCAAAAGCTTCTAAAATGTTGGAAACAACAAACACTACAGTGATTATTTTTCTTGGTGGGATCCTCTTATTTTTGTATCATTTTTGTTGGTTGATGGATAAGATCAGCTTTTGAGGAATTCCCACTTAACCTACATTGGTTGTATTTTACAATGCAATGATTTGTCACAAAGCTGAAGTGAGCCTGGCTTGAGCTGAATGTCTGTCCGATTTCCCATTTTATGTGGCTTTTGCAGAAAAAGACTGTTGTGCAGTAATGATGGGCTATCATACCAACTTACTGCCTTGCACTAACAAAGAAACTGCCTATATACAAGACAAGGTGACCGTCAGTGGACACTCGTCATGAAAGTAGTAAATGGGTGCGACAATATTGATAGCTCACTCTTCCACACAGATAAAACATTTAAAAACTACCTATGTACTTACCTGTTCTTTATAAGTAACTAAACATTTCTAACAATTGTTTGCAACCCACCCCCCTAAATAATAAGCACTTTAACACCATGGTTTCAGCCTGGGCCTGCCTAAGATATACCTATATATACAAAAATGTATTAATTCATTTTATTCCAATGATTCTCATTTCATATATATACATATACACATACACACACAAACTCCTTAGAAATAATAATAGTTGACAATTTTCAAGACAAATACTCCATAGGGTCTCTGCAGACACATGTTTTTAAAATTGGCATTGAGATTTTTTCTGTTCACGTACTACCACTGCCATTGTAAAGTTTGGAATAGGCACTGAAGTTTGCACATGGATTTTCCCTTGGTTTATTATAGGCCATTACATCATTGTTATAGTGCTGTACTGTCTCATTTATCACAGCTGCATTGCATGCAGGTGCAGATAATCACTTCCCAGTTAGAAAGAAATTTGGCAAAAAAAAAAAAAAAGAGAAATTGGTACATATTGTCTTATTTGGTATTAATAGATGCTGCTGATAGTTTGCAGCAACTATTGATATATTATTTTAATATAATGGTTATACAAGTTCAGAAATGTTCCTATTGATATACAAAGTAGTTAGTAAAGCTAGTAAACTTTAATCTTCGACAGAAGAGGACAAAACTATTTTTAAATGAGCATATTATATGGAATGCAAATATAAATTTTTATAATATTGTACTTTACGCTGGTTGGGGTTTTTAATGTATGCATTAAGCTGACATTGCAAACATACAGCAATAAAATAATGTCAGTGTGAGATTGTAGCAGAATATACACATTTTTGGATTCAGATTCGGTCCGTATTCTGTACCAGGATTAGATGTGACCTACCTTGAGGGTCAGTCTTACAGCACTGCATTCTTGCAAAGGGTTCAGCTTCAGAGTTTCGCCAGGGTTACTGCAACCAGATGTGTGATGTTGCATATCACAGCAAACGCATACCCCATCACTGTTTATATTTATCTAGAAGAGAGAACACAATTAAAAGCTATACCAAAATGGACTTATTGGCTTCCCAAAGTTCAATATTTAACAACTAATTGTGCTCTGGGCCAGATTAAAGTGAACGGCAAGGGTGTGTTTGTGGTGTATTCTTGAGGATGTTGTAATCTTTAAGCAGGGCAGTAAGCTAATCATGGAAACTTGTATGGTCCCTATTTGCCTAGCATTGGGTCAATCCTCCTGGAGATGTATGAATTTCTCAGGATAAAAACCATATTTAACCATTTTGAAGAAACTTAATATCTACTACTGATGGACCAGCCAATAACAAACATCAACAAGCCCACATGTAGACATCCCTGTCCCGTACTGCTGTGTCTCCTGATGGTTTGAGAAAGAGAACAAAAATATTTTTGACAACTACTACTGTTCAGTTGGAGGTGAGTTACCATGTCCAGAAAGGTGATGATGTGTTATTGTATGTTGCTAGGATCCATGTATTTGATATCAGAACTGCAGCTCTGCCTTCAAATCTCCCATATGAGATTTAATAACCTGCCAATCGAAAAGCAAGTGTCTGTCTTTACCCTTCTAGATGGAACGACTGCTTAGTAAGCAGCCTCAATGGACACATACTTCTTTTTATGTTATATGATACTACAGCATTCCAGTAGTTTTAGGAGATCAAACAATCTCAAATTGTTCAATCTGCAGTGAATGTAAAAGTTCTGGGTCTTGCCTCTGGCCCATTTGTGGGACTGAGAAAAATAATGCCAGGTGTTAAAAAGCAATGCCATAGAGGCTACAGATTCACACTTTGAAATGCTTGTTCTATTTTTTTTTATGTCGGAGCACCTTAGCCAAAGAATAAGTCATGTACTAGTAAATTGTACACCATGAAAATCAATACATTCTTCAGAAGAGGAAAAAAGCTTTCCTAAGCAGCACATTATATTGCACTTAAAGCAACATTTGATGTTCAGAGAAAAGCAAAATCCTACAGTAGAGGAAAGTATTAACCGTTGCTCTCTATTATGTCAAGAGCATGTCTCCTCCTGAGACTCCTGGTTTGCATTTGTTATATGAGCCTGGCTGTATTTAAAGCCTCCATGATTGCTTCTAGTTTGAAAAACTGAAAAACATAGTGACTTATCAGCATGCCTGTCTGCGAAAAAGATTCGAAAAATAATTTCTTTTACCTTGACAAATGTTCTTCTTGATAATAATAATCGAACATTTTGCAATACGCTTGTAGAAACGTTAGCTAATGTTGTGCTTCGTGCAGCATTTCTTGAAACGTGACTGCAAAAATAGATTTTTTTTTTATGCGTTGATTTCATCTAGGTGAAAAGGACTATGTTTTAGCTATTTTCAGAAACAGCTGAATTTAGCAATCTAGTAGGGGTGGGTGGAACATGTCAAAGCCTTGGCCCCAGATACCCAGGAACCAGGAGTGTCCCCCAAGTATGCTAATGGCAGGTCCAATTTGTGGCCAATTCATGCCTCAAATGAGGCTATAATTTGGATATCAATGGGCTTCAACAATATTAAAAGAATATCATGCTCTGAGTATTATTTAGAGACAATCATAAAAAAAGAGAATCAATTAAACACTTTTCTTCCACAACAAACTCATTATCAACCTCACAAGTATCTTTCTATCTATAGTAACACAGTCATCCAAAAATAAGTGCCTGGAATGTTTCCAAGTGATATGAGATCTGCAGAATATGCAATATAACTTCAACAGACCAGGAATGTGTTACCTGAACAAACCTGGACCAGTCTTAATGTCAGGCAGCTTAGGCAGCTGCTTGGGGCACCTGGACTGGGAGAGCACTGACTGTCACCCCTGAAAACATCCTCAGTAGACCTTGCGTACATACGGGGGGGGGGTGCAGGGGCCAGGAGGCACTTGGCTTTCCTTATTTCCCCAGTTTTATTGCTTTTAAAAATGTTATGTTTGAGCATTTAAATGAGAAAGAACATATAACAGCTGTATATTGGGACCCATTAGAAATAGTTTGTGGTCTAATTTTCTTGCGGTAAGCTATGCAGATCATACAGCCATACATTGAAGTTGTTACTTATCACAAACACTAGAACACATGAGACAACTCATCCATTATCTCAGAAATTCTAATAATAATATTGACAGGGAGTACATTAGTGCCTAGCATCTAGTGAATTAGAACCCTTTTTTAATATTGTCCAGGAGTCAGACCCTACATCTTTGTGTCTGAAAAGCATTTATTATCCTTCAGGTAAACAATACTGGTATAACCAATAAGGATTTGAGAAGATGCAGCACAATTCTAACATAACCAGTATGTCAAGAGGGCTAGTATTTGATGGCACTACACACTTGCCCTTACTGCTGCTCATGCAGCAGATCTGGTCCTTCAGTGTGTGGCAGCCATCTGGAAATACACATCCATATGCTGCCAGATCGTAAGAGCGTAGTTTGTGGCTACATGTGTCCAGCAGGAGGCTGCACAAAAGTCATTCAAATTTCAGGGTCACTTTTATCCCCAGTCCGGCTCTGTAGCCCAGTAGAGTGTAAGGACAGATCCAGAATCTCTCAACCATGGAATAACAAGCAAAAGGGAGACTGGTTGGAGAAGGCTTGGTCAGGGGAGTTATGAGCTTCTTTCTAATCATGAAGGCACTAAAACGATTTATTGGGATAAATAATAATAATAATCAGGAAAAAAACACAGTCCTTCACAATTAGCCACCAGTATGCAAGTATTCTTGGCCACATATTGCAACCAACAGGAGGAAGATCATGAACAATAAACATTCAGCTTCCATTCAACAGAACTCTGAATGTGCTACAGATTTTAAGTGACATAATTTACTGAAGGGTTGTATATTTAATCATGACTGACAGTTTTCATTAGCAGCTGGGGTTTAAAAATAATCTGGCATTCTGTTCATGCACAGAGTTTTTGACTATAGTCCTTTTAAACATGATTTCTGCCTGCACAAATGAATACCCGTCAGCATTAGAAAGCATAGACAGTATACCCATGATTGTCATTTTCCATTTTGATTAGATTTTTTTTGTACCTGATTAGCTGCTATAAATCATACCGGAATCTGGTAGCTCCTTGGAATACTGTGTATTGATCGGCATACCCTCAATATTTCAGTTGAGTACAAGCAGGGATACTTTTGTTGTGGGGGGTTGTTATTGGTGGGTGGCTATACATGGGGCTAGGGGCACGTACCTTACCCCTCACCACATCCAGGTACACAGCTTCACTACTTTGACATAGGCCATTGATTATGTCTGATATATTAAGTCACACAGGTGCAATTTTTACTTTTGGCTAAAACCAACTAGTAAATGAGGAGTTAATAGTTCAGATAAGGACAGTAACCCCATAAAATTAATGCTTCAGTATGCTGTAAATTCTCCCCGATAATAGAATTGCACAGCATGAGAATATCTCCCTACCAAAGGCAACCATGATTTTTTTTAATTGCACATGGTGCTGCAGTACTTCTAAATATGTATGCTGCATATTTGTAAATGTATAAATGATTTATATGCAATTAAGATTTTTTTCATAATGCTATGCCTTTTACTTCCAGATGGTAGCTAACTAAACCCAACATTAATAAAATACCACAGATGAGAGCAACATGCATGATGCCTAAAGGGTTAATACAGTTTAGGATAAGTGGGAATATATATATTTCTTATGTCATTTTATATATAAATTGGCTGGTTAGCAGCCCAGATAGCAAAGATGCACCAGGGAGACTTCTCATTCATGGTGTTCTGTTCCAAGTAATGCAGCACAGGGGTCGCTGCCCCTCTAGACTTTTCACCCTAGGTCGATTAGAATACACCTCTACATTTACGTTTTATACATTTCTGGCTTTAAAAAAATAAAAAAAAATTATAATAATAATAATGTGCTATATGCATTCAAAGAGCAGGCAGGGATTATGGCTCTGTTGATACACCGAGTCATTGCCTATTAGCCTTGGGGCAACTATGCTACTGGCAGAATCTCTGTAAAGCTTTCTTTCAAATTACCGTATTTGCTCGATTATAAGACGAGGTTTTTTTCAGAGCAAATGCTCTGAAAAATACCCCTCGTCTTCTAATCGGGGTCGTCTTCTAATCAGACCTCAAATAGAGTCTGATTAGGAGACTAAGATCCAGATCCCCCGCACCGCTGCAGGGGACCTGGATCCTCCTGTCTCACCCCCCACCCCCCATCATACACACACTTACCGGTGCTTCCTGCTGTATTGCCGGGGCAGCGGGTTGACGTCTACGCGATCCGCGTAGACAACGTCCGCTGCAGCCGGAAGGAGGTGTGGCTAGCAGCGGGGGTTGTCTGCGTCCGTCGCGCAAACCTTCCCCGACTGTCAGAGATCAGAGTTCCCCGCACCGGTGCGGGGAACTCTGATCTCTGACAGCCGGGGAAAGTATACGCGATGGACGGATACAAACCCCCGCTGCCAACTCCACCTCCTTCCGGCTGCAGCAGAAGGCGACGTCAACCCGCTGCCCCGGCTGGAAGCACCGGTAAGAGAGGGCTGAGAGGGGAGGGGAGGGGAGAGTGTGTGTGTGTGTGTGTGTGTGTGTGTTAAATGGGGGCATAGGGCATTTCTGGAGTGGCGTTAAGGGGGCATTTAATAGAGCACTCTGCCTCCTGAAATGCCTTATACACCTATATGCCACTCTGCCCCATAATATGCATTTTAACCCCCTAAATGCCAGAGTGGCATATAGGGGTATAAGGCATTTCTGGAGGCAGAGTGCTCTATAAAATGCCTTTTAACTCCCTTAATGCCACTCTGCCTCCTGAAATGCCTTATACCTCCCTATATGCCAAAAAGGCATATCATGGGCCACAGTGCCATATTGGAGTGGCAAGCCTGGGGGCAGATGTGCGTAACTGGGGGACAGGTTGGAAAATACAAGAAATAAAAACAAAAAAAATATTTTTCTCAATCATAGCTTTTATTAAAAAAAATAGTTTACATGAATTAACATTTACTGGTAAAACTTTTTTCCTTTAGGGTCGTCTTATATTCAGGCTTTTTCTTTTTTTCCTAAGTTAATATTCAGATTTTGGGGGGTCGTCTTATAATCAGGGTCGTCTTATAATCGAGCAAATACGGTATGTCTTTGTTGATTTTCTCGGTTCCATTATAACAAATACATAGGCCTTATTCTTTATTATGAGGTATGTAGTTCAAATGGTTATTTGCTTTTAAAGCAAAAGTCTTACCTACTTGTCTCTCTGGAAATTAGGCTGCTGTCCCATCTATTAACACTAAACAACTCTCGTGTCCTTGTGCAAACCATTCATTCTAATGACATCAATAACAAAGCTCTCTGAAATTGCATCTTGGGTGGCATCTCACTACCCGAAGCTCAACATCTCCAAGAGCTTCTGGTTATTTCCCAACCTCCTGTATTCACAACGCCTTATGTTTCCATCAACAATTGACCCACCAGCCTTTGTTCACTGCCTTTGTGTTACCCTTGATTATGCTCTCTGCTCTACACCTCACATCAAATGGCTCACCAAGTCTTGCCACATTCACTTGAAAATATCTCTCAAATTTGTCTTTTCTCAAACAAGAGACTACTAAAATACTAATTCCCCCTTGCTATCCCATCTGGATTACTGCAACTCCTTACTAACTGGCCTCCCCTTCTCCCACTCCAATTCCATCCCGAAAACCTCTCTCAGATTAATTTTCATGTTCTGCTCATCTGCTGGCCCACTGTGCCCAGGGCCGGCCTTTGGGGTGTGCGACCTGTGCGACCGCACAGGGCGCCACACTCCAGGGGGCGCCGCCGCCACCGTAGCGTACCGCTGCCGCCAGCAGCTTACCCAGCGGCGGGGGCAAGCGGCACCCGGTGCCGCTCATCAGGCTCGCAAGGGAGCGGTATCGGAGGTCTTTAACAGACCTCCGGCTCCCTTGAGTGATTTTAAGCCGGTTCAAGGATCTCCCTTGAACCCGGCTTAACATCACTCAAGGGAGCCGGAGGTCTGTTAAAGACCTCCGATACCGCTCCCTTGTGATCCGCGCGGCAACAGCTGCTGTGCGCCGGGGTTTGTTGTCAGATCCCGGCGCACAACACTGAAGCCGCGCCCACCGCTGTCCGTGCCCTCTGACCCGGAAGAAGACAGAAGACAGAAGAACTGAAGAAGAAGAACGAAGAGGAGGAAAAGGAGCTGTAAGGAGAAAAGAGGAAAGGTAGGAAAGCATTCAGTGAGAGTGGATTGGTATGTGTGTGGATTAGTGTATATATGTGTGGATTGGTATATATGTGTGGATTGGTATATATGTGTGGATTGGTATATATGTGTGGATTGGTATACGTGTGGATTGGTATACGTGTGGATTGGTATACGTGTGGATTGGTATGTGTGTGTGGATTGGTATGTGTGTGTGGATTGGTAAGTGTGGATTGGTAAGTGTGGATTGGTATATATGTGTGGATGAGTGTATACGTGTGGATTGGTATATACGTGTGGATTGGAATGCGTGTGGATTGGTATGCGTGTGGATTGGTATGCGTGTGGATTGGTATGCGTGTGGACTGGTAAGTGTGTGAGAGTGATGGGTGTTATGCTGTACCATTTCCAATGTCTTTTTCATGATCTAATTATGCTTTAAAAGTACATCATAACTCCCATCATTCTATACTGTTCCATACAGTGGCAGAGCTGGGAGACAGAGGCCTTGCACCCCCACCGCAGGACTCCTGAAAGGTAAGTGAACTTCAAAGAGGGAAAGGGTAGATAGTTAAGAGGGCGTATATAGGGAGAAGGGAGTGAGAAAGGGGAAAGGGGGTAGATAGGGAGAAGGGAGTGAGAAGGGGTAGATACGGCAGTAGAGAGTGAGAAGGGGTAGATAGGGCAATCATACTCCTATCATGCCAAGTCTGCGAGTAAATCCTGGAATCTGGGTATGCCTGGGCATGATAGGAATGTGATTGCTGTTAATCATATATATATATGATATATATAGACTTGAAAAACGAAGTTGTTTGTGTGGTTATTTGGAAAGTCCCTGGAGTGCCGGTAACTATTTTTGGACTTATATATATATATATATATATATATAATATTATTTAATTGTTTTCTCCTATTTTGGTGTGTTACTTACTTTAAATAAAAGTGTTAGATTTTTTATGGTGTTGGGGGGGTCATATTCGGTTTTGGCCAGGTAAATGCTGCACTTTCGGTTTCAGTCCAGAATTCGTTTCGGTGCATCCCTACTACTAAGCCAGACAATTAAGTGGTAGGCCTAGACCACATCAATGTTTGGCGTAGTATATAGTGAGTGGGGTTTTGTTACAAGTTTTTATTCCTTTCTTTTTTTGGGATGGGGGGGCGCCAGAGGAGTAGTCCGCACAGGGCGCCAGAACACCTAAGGCCGGCTCTGACTGTGCCATTCCCTCCACGGCCTCCCCATATACCCAGAATAAGTCGTAAACTGCTGGCCCTACCTGCAAAGCCAACAACAACAGTACACTCTCTACACCTCTTATCTGTTCTATCACAAAAAGATCTGTCTAGCACACATTCTATACTCCGAATGAGCTGATCTAAGGACATTAATGTTCTTCTGATCCACTGTAATGCATATATAATGTCAAGCTGTGTAGCCAACGGCCTATTCAATTGTGTGCCTCCCACATAAGCAAGATTTAACCATTTAGACTACATGTCTTCGTCACGCCTTTTATAAACAGTTTTATCTCAGTGTTTAGATTACAGTTTTTCCAACGATGTTGCTTTCCAAGAACATAAACTTGTATTATGCAAATCTCTACATCGTACAGAGGTCACTTAAACGGTGCATGGTTACAAACCATTCAAGTTCAAAAACAAGTCACTTGAGCTTCTGAATCATTAAAATGTCATCCCAGGAGTTAAACTGTTGCCTTAAATAGCTTGTATGGCAATCAAGTGAGTCTTAAATCAGTCCCAAAGGAACCCTCTTGGCTTATGAAATAGTTGTTGGTCATGTGCCAGTTTTAAACCAGCGTATAAACAGAAAAGCAGGTTGCCTGTGTTTTACTGAAACATCGTTCCATGTAAAATCTGTTTGACTTTCCAATGTGTGAACCCAAGCTAATTGTTTAACCGCATTTTCCAACGTTCGAGAATTCATTTTATTACATATACATTGAGTACATTACCTTGAGGTCAGCATATGTTAATCATGGATGCTGGCAGGAAGACTCTGTGCAAGCTTTGCTCTGCTTTACATTAGAGAAGGGTGCCACACTCTTAAACAAGCTTCTGGGACATTGATCTTAAACTGACGCTTAAGGAGGCAACTAGGTCACTGGCAGAGTATGAGGTCAATCGTCGGCATGCAAAACCCAATGACAGCCTCGGGCAGGGCTTGAAACAAGGGCCTTCTTGTCCCAGTATTTAGAGTTACCTGCAATTATACAGGTAGAAAACATTTGCTTTTTTTCTTCCTGTAAATGAAGGTAATTAACCATACTCCATCACTGTCTCTCATGACACTGGAGGATGATTTATCTGGAAATCCCCCCCTGCGTTTTCCTGCTACATTGATTGTTAGAACAGTAGAACTGTTCTGCTTGTTAGCACAGCAGGTTTTGTGTTGTGAGCCAAGTCAGACAGCCTCAGATCAAGTTGTATAAAAAAAATCACTCAGAAATGAGGCCATAATGGTCAAGTGGCATTTGTGAAGGCAATGTGACACACAACAATGTCAATATAAGTATTCATTTATATTGAGGTGAATATGACAACCTTCAGCTGTTGTAGGATTAACAGTTTGTTTGGATAAAATTATTCTAATGATGTTTAAAATGCGCACTCCATACATATCACTATATTAAACTCACTACACAAACCTTTTAATGGAATTATTATATGCAATTCATATAACATTTTGTTCAGTTCAATACTGAAAGGATATATATATATATATATATATATTTATTTATTTATTTTTTAAGAGATCACATGGGTGGTCTTAGTTGCCTGAATCAGGGGGGCGACGGACAGTAGTCTATTCTTTCTATGGAGACAGGTCCAAAGTGGGACCTAAATCTCTCTGCCACTGTTTCCTATCCTGATGTTCCACCTTTTTCTAAAAGCTTAGAATGTTTGATGTGTGAGTGCATCACATCTTTATAAAGGTCACAATAATCGTAACCTGGGAACTCTCAGGGTTTGGCCCTGGCTCTCAGAGTTTTTTCCCCAATCTCAAGGACTCAGGATCACACAGCCCGGAACTGACTCCTTCCTATTCTACACTGCTGTAAACATAACATATTTGCTCTATTATAAGACAAGGTTTTTTTCAGAGCAAATGCTCGTCTTATATTCAAATATAGGTCTGATTACAAGACTAAGATCCAGATCCTCCGCAGAGCTGCAGGGGGCCCGTATCCTCCTCTCTGCCAGCTGGGGAAAATTCTGCACTATGCACGCAGACAACTTCCGCTGCTGGCACTTCTGCCGGGGCTTCTATGACGGAGCGCATGTGTGACACGACCTTCCGGTGGCTCCACCATACAAGCACTGGCGGAAGTACTGGCCAGCAGCAGCGGATGTTATCTAGGCACATCGCGCAAATGTTCACCGGCTGCCAGAGTGTAGGATCCCCCGCGGCGCTGCAGGAGACCTGGATCCTCCTCCCTGGTAGTTGTAGAACATCTGTGCAATGCGCACAGAAAACCTCCGCTGCTACACTTCGGCTGGGGCTTCTAAGATGGAGCACCGGAGTGACGTGACCTTCCGGTGGTCAGTCATAGAAACCCCTGGCAGAAGTTCCGGGTCTCTGTGGAGGTTGTCTGCGTGCATTGCACAGAAGTCCACCGGCTGCCCCCACTTGACACAGGGAGTCTGGAGCACAGGAGACAAGTCTAGGAAAAGCACCAGCAAGTTGGGGGGGCATATAGGGGGTCATAAGGCATATCAGGGGGGTAGATTGGCAAATAGGGGGCAAAGTGGCATATTAGGGAGGCTGAGTTGCATATAAGGGGGTATAAGGCATATCTAGGGGGCAGAGCAGCAAGCCGTGGGGCAGATGTGCATAACTGGGGGGCGGGTTGGCAAATAAAAGGAAATAAAAACAAAAAATGTTTTTATTAAATATGAAAAAAGTGGTTTTTTTCTTTTTATAGGGTTGTCTTATATTCAGATTTTTTAAAATTAATATTCAAATTTTGGGGGGTCGTCTTATAATCAAGGTCATCTTATAATCGAGTAAATACAGTATAATATATATATATAATTCCTCCCAATTGGTATTTTTGCCACCAGTATGTTATGATTGATATGCCTGCTTGAATGCAAGGGTATCTTGGGTATCTTGAAATAAAGATAAATCAAGGTTTCCTTCCGTATTAGAGCCATTTGGGTAACGCATTTGGTGACTTACAACATAGAATCTTCATAATAGGCTATTAAGTGCCTCAAAATCTCAAAATGCTCATTTAGAATAGTCCCAGGTATTCTAATAATGATTAATTTAAACAGCACGATAGACAGCATAATGCTATATAAAATACAGAAAACAAGTGGGTGCCAAAGGGTATTCTTACCTGGGGTGCCATTATTAACTCTCTACAGGCTGATCCCTGCTTCAATGCAGTAAATTGCTGACTTTGCCATACACAGCCTAGGTATAAACATTTATTCTCAACCCTTTCAGTGTAGGGGGGTTGGTCAACTGTTTAGATGATCGTCAACAAAATGTTTATACAGAAAAATCACACCAAGTTTTTTTAAGATGTGATATAACAAAATATGTTTTTTTTAAAAAAACTTGAATTATAGACAGACACATGCTATGAAAAATCATCATTTCTGGTTTGAAGTGCTTCATTTTCCCATTCTTTGTAATATTGTTCACAGGGAACTAAGGCATATTGGCTTACCATTGATCCCAGTCAGTAATGATTATTCTGTTTTTGAACAAGTAACTTAGACACATTTGTCCTTGTAGTACCATTAAAGTTTCTATTAACCCTTTGTGTGCCAAGTGGGTGCCTTCTGCTGTTCCCATACTTACATTAAGAGAACTCATGCTCTCAAGTATCTACATTTATGTTGAAATTCAACAAATGATTCCAATTTGTTGTCACATACAGTATGATCTTTTTTTACATTTCCATATCAATCGTAATTGTATCTGTTTTAAAGAGCAACGGAGGACTATTACATTAGTTAATGTGATTTTTTTTTTTAAATCATCACTATTATGTATTGATTTATTTACGGTGTATCTTAATGATCAGTTTCCAATTAAGCTGCATGTTTTTCTTCTATTAAAAAAGCATTTTCTTCTGTTCACAAATGTACATGTAAAAGTAATTCTTCCTCGGTGGTAAAGCCTAATATATGAATATTTCTGGTTTATCAGACTTGGGTAAAGCATTTTTTCCTTAGCATGCTGAAGATCACTGACTTCCCAAGCAGTAGAGGCATTTGTGAGATGTAGGAAAAGATACTGTGCATATTTTAACCTTTTAATGGTATGAAAACATTTACATCTACAATTCCAGTTTACTACAATAGTAGTGATAATGGCCATTTCAAACAAGGTATTAACAAGATGTTGTCAATTTATTAATGAATGTTAGGTTAGTGACACAAGTGCTGTATCAGCTCAGTGGGTATGTCTAATGTAATTACTGAATGTCTTTTAACCTACCTATTGCCCAGATCCTAAACTTTACAGTTTTATACATTAAATAAATATGTTTAATATTTCTAAGGGACAAAAATATACAATAGCTACTGGTCACGTTCCCTATGTTTGAATGAATGCTTTTGCAGGTGAATAAAAAGACAACTTTCAGCAGCTCTGCCTCAGCCTTAGCAATGGCACACTTTACATTTGCTTTGGGCTTTAAGTAATATCCTATTTTGTGTAGTAGAAGATTCTTACCTTAACACAGAAATGCACTACCTGCTTCAAATTTCAACAGCCAGACTGGCCAATAATGATACATCAACAAATTACTGATGTTCTGCACATCACGTTCCCCTTCCTTTATTCTAATATACCCTATTTACATTATTTATGCCATCACACAACACAGTCATGACAAAATAAAAAATAAAAAAAATATAAACACAATATCCCTATCCACTTTGTCCTTATTTCTGTATTCAATTTGCTCCTATTCAATTTCAAACCTATGCATACAAGAGCAGATTCTATTCTCGAATGACTGCTTTTCATCAATATATTACTTGCATGACTTTTTAAATTATACAAAGAACCCTTAGGGTAGAGGCAGAATGACATTTTATTTACACACAATTTTATTATTTTCTTACATTTCCTATCCTGGAGAAAATACTTCTGAAGTCGTGAAAGCCTATGTGTTTATACATCTTTTTCCATGGTTTCCACTTTGACTAGAGGCTCTCCCTACTTGACCTGTACTACTACTACTAATTTATAGATATGTGTTGAAATGTTAGTTCAAAACACCTAAACAATGCTAGTATAAACATTTCACTTAATTTAATAATCTAATTTTGATGCATTATATTTTCCATTGTTTGTTCTATGGTTGCCAACAATAAGATATGGAAAGATAAGTGTAATCAGAATAGAAGAGCAAAGCCACCTAGCCATCGTAGAAGTAGTTAAACAATTGGCTTTCTGTACATAGTGTTTTATGTGGGGAAACAGAAGGATACCACATGACCTGCATGACAGAAGAAGAGGTAGTATGACTCAACTAGTCCAGTATTGCGAGCTCTTACACCCAAGTCAAGTTGAGCCAACCAATTTTCTCAAGCCCAGCCCAATCATGTGCTGGTCAATCAACCCTGACATTAGATCTGACAACTGAGTGGTTTCTGAACATTATTGAAAATGTGTTTGCTTGGAAATGTAGCTGCAGTGGCCTCACCCCAAGTGAATTATACTGGGTTATCCGGACATCCATCCCTGGTCTTCATGACTTCCTCCAACCACTCACCTGGCCACCTGTATGAATCTCCACCATATCTCCCTCTCTTACAGGTATGATATCATTGAAACTGGCTACACTATGCCCATGGGCAACACTTACGTGGTTACGGAGAGGGAGCTAATTTGGAAAACCCTGGTTTTACTATCTTTAGGACAGGGGTTTACCCAGCCGCACCTATGGAACTCTGGCCCGGCTACCACACATACTATTCCAGGGAGACGATTTCTACACTGTTGGTCAAGGTCCTGACTTGCAGGGACTGCAATAACATCCTCCCATGCAACCTGCAGCCATCATCCAAATCAAACCATCTGAATGAACAACAACCTCTACAGATCTTCCAGACCATATCAACTAATCCCCATCCAAGCAGTTCTCTCCTACTGTTTCACTTCCCCCTCAACCACCGACTAGATTGTAAGTGCACAAGAGCAGGGCGCAGTTCCCCTTCTCTACTAGTTTGATATTGTGGGTGATTTCAAATTATTTTACTGATTGTAACAGTGCTACAGAATTTGCTGGGGTCATATAAATAAATGTAATGTGTTTAGATGTAATACATTACATTACATTTACTTGTATAGCGCCAGCAATTCCATAGTGCTGTTACAATAAGAGGCAGTAAAAAAAAATACAAAAAAATCACACATTAACACATACTGGTACTAAAAAAAAAGATCTTACAAACTAGTCAGTGGTTGAGGGAGAAGGGAGACACCTCAGACATCATATTCCCTTTAAAGTCTTTGTCCCCCCTGAAAATTCATAAAGGGATTCTGCAGACCCCTCTACAAGGCAACGATGAAAGGAGTACATCACACTGAATATATATATATATATATATATATATATATACACACATACACATATTTACATACTGTATGTATATTGATTCATGTTCATCTATCTGTTCATATACAAAGGTAACTGTAGTAATTTTCCTACCGAAGTCCAACGTAATTATTTTTTGTTCTAGATCCTCTATAAGCAGAGATATTAACCAAATCTTGTGGTGCGTCTTGCTGGTTGTAAGGAAAAGTGTACACATTTCTTTCACTTTGATACAAACTGTTTGTAGTGTAAAATATCTTTGAGTTTGTATAATCACTACAATCCTCTACAAGACATCAGCGAGTAAAAATGTCAGCCATTTTCAATGAAAATGTGTGTGATATAAAATTATCTCAAAGGAATTTAAAAAAAGATTCAATAGAAAATTCCAGAAGTTAATCATTCTGATAGATATTATACATTTTACAACAGCACACAGAGAAATTCTCCAATAACACATGCTAATTAGTAACGTGGACCAGGGCCGGCCCAAGACAAAATGCTGCCTGGGGCGAAGTTTAAAATGCGGCCCCCCCCCATTATCTACCCTTCCTCTCCCTCCCTGCCGCCCCCTCCATTATCTACCCTCCCCCCCTTGTACTTACCTTTCAGCAGTCCTGCGGCGAGTCTCCCTGCTCGGTCTTGGTGCCGGCTTGTAATGCTGAGCACCGGAAATGACGTCATCTTCTGGCGCTCAGCATTACAAGCCAGCACGAGACCGAGCTAGAGGGCTCGCAGAGGAGAGAGGGGCGCCGAGCAGGTACTGACAACTTGGTAAGGGAAAACCACTCGGCGCCCCTCTCTCTCTCTCTCTCTCTTCCGCTTTATAAAAAGGGGCTTGGGGCGGCAAAGTGCCGCCTGGAGCAGTTGCCCCAACTGGCTCCATTGTCGGGCCGGCCCTGGCATGGACAATACTTTCTGGAACATGCAGATTCATGCATATTAACGTGCTATTTATTGCATACATACCGGTACATTTATTTAATAAAACATTCTGTAGTTGTTGGGGTTAGAAAATGAGACTTCTTTCTCTTCCTTCCAATGCAGGATTTGCACTTAAGTACTTATGTGTCCTTAAGATGTCCTTAGGGCAGACCCTCTAAGATGAGAACTAAAACTCCTACGGAGACGGCTATTTTCCTACCAGAGTTTGCAGTAGCAAGTATTTTGTTTTCGTCTTTGTAATAGTCATTTAATTTCAATGGTAGCTATTTCAGATACCACATCAGAGAATTTAAACTGGTAGCCATTAGGTCCTAAGGCTCTAGTGGCCGTTCCACTACACTTTTATGTTTGTAGCAATCATTTTGGTTGGGTACAGTAAGGCTGAGAGGCAGTTCAATGATATTCAGAGAGCTACTTGTTGGCAGGACATCCCAGTCCCATCCTGACCCATGCATGTTTAAATTCTCTGACAGTATTATCTTCTACCACCTCTGCTGGAAGACTGTTCTACCTATTTATGCTATAAATAGCCTGAAAGGTTCTTTCAAAATAAGATGTACAAAACCTCTATGCAATAAATAAAGCTGTCACTGTGAGTAACGTTGCAGACTGTATTATTAGTACTTCTATAGGAGATTGACTATAAAGCTTTACTCACACGGACAAACCCTAAAATATATATCAGTCTGTCTGTTTTGGCAGTCTATATGTTTTATATGACTTTATTATCCCTACATTATTACATTTGGAAAACTCCTAAGAGATAACATGTACACAGTGCGTACATAAAATATATGTATGACCAATGTATCACAAAAATGGGATTAGTAGCAATTCATAATATCAATAAAGTTACATTAATAAAGAAAATAATGAATGTGATTTACCCTCTAAAGTTATTATGTTAGGGTTTCTTAATTACAAAAAATTCAATTTCTTTGGTTGCACCAGAATCAATTTTTTACAAAACTAGGAGATCTGTTTTTTGTAATTGAAAGTTAAAATTTTTTCCATATGCTGAATGTTATTTTACTTTACTAAAGTGTCTCAAATTGTGCACATAACGAGATGGAGAGCCTGGTGACAGGGGCATAACCAGAAATAGTGTTTCTAGTGAAAATTGCCCTCGGGCCACCCAACTTCACCAAGCAACATGTCCCACAGTGCCCTAAACAGGCCACCTTTGTCTCAAACAGCTTGTGAGTGACTTTGCCCCAGGGAGCTTATCAGTGCCATCCTAAGCCCCAAACAGCCTATTTGTGCCATCTTTGCCCCCAGCTTGTCAGTACCCCAACCAGCTTATTTATGCCATCTTTGCCCCACACAGCTGTTTGGGGGCTGTTGACGCTCCAGGGAGGGGCCAGACATGGCCCCCGATGCTGATCTCGGCGTTACTGAATGCCTCGACATCGAGGCATTACAGTTACGCCGTTTAAGCGAAGAAAGTGATCGTTGATCACTTTCTAAGCTTATTTAATTTTTTGACGGTTCAGGACCGTCAAAGGTCATTAAGTGACTGTTTTTCCATGACGGTCCTGAACCGGCCAAGGTCATTAAGGGGTTAATGTGAGAGTCATGATATTCACAGTGAGGGAAGAAAGAAAACAGAGAGCCTCACTGAAGCAAATTTAAAGTCTCATTTTATAGTGTTAGATTAAAAAGGGTCTCAGGCAACTCTCACAAATTATACTGAAAGAGTCAATAACCAAGAATTAAGTTATTTCACTGATATGGTAGACATCTTGAAAATACCACCTCCTTTTTTTTTTATACTGCAAACTATAAAGCACTAAGAAATACAAATATACACACATATACATGCGAGTCTCTAGCTGGACTATAGAGAAAGACACCAATGTCCTTCAACTGCAACCCTTGCCAGATAGTCAACCTGACGTGACCTTACTAAAATTGGCCATAAGTTTATTCGAGCAAGCCTGCTGTTAATAGACAGAAGGGAGTATAGGGAACAATGCTCTCAAATATATCATACCAACATGAAAAATGGATTTAATCACAGAGCTGACATTTACCACTGTACATAGGGAAAGACATTTGGAAAACTTATAATGCTGAAAGCAAAAGAGAAAAAATCAAAAAAGCTTGAAAATAGACAGTTGTAAAAATAAAGGTTTTGATTTAATATCCTTTTCTGAAGCCATTGTCTTTTTTCCCCAAAAGGTTTCAGCTCCATTTAATAGAAATAACAGGCATTATTTCCAAGTAAGAAAAAAGACAGTACTCTGGCATTGCATATTAAAGTAGAGATACCAAAGGTTATCAAATCAGAAAGCATAATAGTGTAGCATTAAATATAGAATATATAATTGCATAATAAGTATATAATAAATATTATAGGGTCTATTAAAGAGATAGAATTCCTCTTTCTTGTGAAAAGTTGAGTTAGTGCATCTGAAAGTCTTGTAAGTTTGGCGAAATTACTTATGCATGACAGTAATCCATATAACAGCTTGCCATCCAGCTTCACTTGTAATGGATATTTGATTGTGCACACATATTGCGTTATGCAAGCTGAGATTAAAGTTGATGTTCCATCTACTCTGCTAAATTTTTCATATTTGTGACTGCACATAACATTAGAAACATTATTCATTGTCCATTGAAAACTCATACCCTTCCTGGTAATGATTTTTTAATCATGATACATTTGGCCCATTTATCATACTGCCGAGAACATTTGTCATGTGACACAAATGTTGACACTCATAGGTTGTTGCCATATCAACTGAAAAATAGCCTTAAAAATGCTGGTGTTTTAAGGGATTAAACCGTAGGGAAAAGAATAAAGATTCAGACCTGCTAAAGTTTGGGGGGGGGGGGGGCGGGGTTAGCTGAGATGGCAATTAATGTTTCATCTAAATGCATCAGAACCTTTAACGTAAACTCATGGATTGGGCTACTACAATATTTTATCACATGATAAATTAAAATTTTTGAGGCTGCCTTCCTCTCAGTAAAACTGTTGAAATTTCTTGTACTAGATGTTATTGTATTTTACTTATAAGAGCTAAGCTAACCTATTTTTTTCAGATCATTTTGTTTCCAGTTGACATCACTTAGTGTTTTTTATTTGTAATTTTTCTGAGTCTGTTTTCCCTTTTACTGCATTTCTTTTTCATGTGTTACGGTTTATGACATAAAAAACTATCTAAAGGTAAGTCACAGAGGCATAGAAAGCTTCATCTTGTGTATGAACATGACAGCATTCTACTTTATGTCAAAATCATATACTACCTTGCATAACTGTATTGTTTAGCAATGACAATAACAATATGGGGATTTGTCAGCTTTAACCACTAAACCTAATCCCTGCCCTGAAGGGTATATAATATAAGTTTTGCTCAGGAAGCACACGATGATACAGTGACTTACACAAGGTTACAGAGTATAACCAGCATTTGGATTCTTACCAGGCTCATCTATTTTAAAAGCAATATCTCTGCTTCTAAGCTAGAGTCAAGGATGTTGCATCAACATCATAGCATATAGGCACTGGGGATGGACAAACCATTAGGAACTGACAATTTCAGGCTCAAATGGAAAATACAAATATTCTTTCATAGCCTGACAAGAAATGATTATAGAAGGCAAAGAACAAAACTAACAATACCGAAAGACCCCCAAAAACCTCCCCTGAAATGCTTAACCCCTTAAGGACCGGGCTCAATTTTCGTTTTGTACCCTGTGGGACCGAGGCTGTTTTGACACTTTTGTGGTGCTTGTGTTCAGCTGTAATTTTCTCCTCACCCATTTAGTGTACCCACATAAGTTATATATTGTTTTTTTCAGGACAAGATGGGCTTTCTTCAGATACCATTATGATCGTATCATCTTATTTACTATAAAAAAATAAAAAAAACATGGTGAAAAATTGAAAAAAAAAACACATTTTATGACTTATTTGAAAAATCTTTTACTCACCTAAAAAAGCAAGTAAAAAAACTAGCTAAATAGATTCTACTACTTGTCCTGAGTTTAGAAATACCCAATGTTTTTATGTTTTTTTGCTGTTTTTTGTAAGTTATAGGGCAATAAGTACAAGCAGCGTTTTATGATTTCCAAATCTTTTTTAACAAATCTGGTCCGTCTGCCTCCATCTCCTCTTTGGAATATCTTTGAAGCGGGTTAACTCAATTTAACCCATTTAAACCATATATTTTTGAAAACTAGACACCCCAGGGTATTCCAAATGCTGTTATTTTAACCCTTTCCATGCACCAATTATAGAACTACACTTTGTCAAACTTTGTAATAGTAATTTTTTTTATTTTTTTTTTCACACAAATTGTACTTTAGTTATAGATATACAGGTTCTGGTATATGTCACTGTCAAACAACACCCCAATGTGTGTTCAGGAACATCTCCTGAATGCAGTGATACCCGACATGCATGGGTTTGTCGGGTTGTTTGAGATTTAAAATGCCACATTTGGGAAGTGCGCTTTTTTTCTCCATTTTGGTCAGTCTGTACCTATGCCCTATCTTTGAGCTCGGCCACTCCAATTTACCCCATCAGCCATTTTTTTTTTATATATTAGACACCCCTTGGGTATTTGAAGTGCTTTTATTTTAACTCTTTGTTGAGATTTTTGAGAAATTTTAGCACTTGCTCAAAATAATAAACTTTATTTTTTTATTTTATTTTTTTAATACTTTTTTTATATATTTTTTTTTACACATTTTGCTGGTACTGGATGGTTCATCAAGTGACATCACTGCATAATTATTTTTAAATGTTAGCACATTTTTTTTTTATTTTTTTTTTATATTTTACTAATCACAGTGATTAGAAAGCTGGGTTCCATTGACTTGCTTGGTTGAATGCAGTACCTGTATTCAACCTGCAAGTGGAGCCAGAGTTCTCTAGAGGGTCTGGAGACCATCTAGCGAACTCTCTTCTTTATTGTTTTTTTTCCCGGGCCGCCGCCATCTTGCTGATGGCGAAGATCACCGGCAGCTGCGGCTGTCCATCAAGAGGTAAGTGTTTGGTGTCGCTGGATGCCTCCTGATCGAGGCATTCCAGTGACACCATTTAAGTTTAGGAGGCAATCGTTGATCGCCTCCTAAACGCTTTTAAAACGGGTGTACGCCCCGGGGAGGGGCCAGACATGGCCCCCGATGCAGATCTCGGTGTTACTGAATGCCTCGACATCGAGGCATTACAGTAACGCCGTTTAAGCGAAGAAAGTGATCGTTGATCACTTTCTAAGCTTATTTAATTTTTTGACGGTTCAGGACCGTCAAAGGTCATTTAGTGACCTTCTTGTCATGACGGTCCTGAACCGGCAAAGGTCGCGAAGGGGTTAATGCATTAGATAAATATTGAGTCATGAGAATAGATATCATTTTTCACTTTGGATACATTATAGTAGACCAATTTGTAGTAGTAAATTTGAAATGGAAAAAAATGGAAGGTCATTAAACTATATTTTGATTACAGAGCACAGCAGGCTCTGTAGAGCTAGTAAATAAAACCCCCCAAAAACATTCAATTAAAAATCATACTAAGAGGCTTTAAGACATACTGGTACAGAAGGAGAAGACGACCTGCTCTTGGAAGCTTATGAGGGAGAGGGATTGAATGGGCAAGTCAAGGGTGTGGACATGTCGAAGAAGGGCTGAAGGCTTCTGCAGGTTATTAGAGTAGGTTGGATGCTTTTCTGGATTTAGTTATTTTGTTCAGTGTGCCCTGGATTTTATTTAATGTTACTTGTGTAGCTATTTCGGCAAAACAACACACCTTTTATGTTTACTGATGATAAAATACGGTGTATTCTCCCTCCCCCTATACAGCAGATACAGATTATGGTAGTAATAGTACACAGTCCATTATGATGAGTGGGTTGGGGGATGATTTTCTTAAAACAGGCACCATAAAGAATGTCTCCTGATGCAGATAATGTATTCTTTTCCTCGAATATAGAGACTAAACTGTACGCAGTCATGCTACAATACAAAAAGCACAACTGTATTTTATATACAATGTGAAAAACATTACATAATTTTGTTTTTTAAACATTAAAATTGGCATTAACATGATTGTTAAATCTCCCCTCCCACCAGTGTATGCCCTTTTACACTGCAGCGACCTACATCAAGGTCTCAGAATAGAAGCTAATGTGACAAACGAACGAGGGTTCTTTGATATGCAAAGAAAATGGTTTGAGTTAATAAAACATTCTACATGCAGAAAAAAAAAGCGTACATATTTTATGACTGTGACAAAATGATTTGAACAGAGCTTGTTATTTAATTCTGCTCCCTAATGTGCCGTCAGTCATTCCTTTTAGTATTCTTGTGTTCTTGGCTTCATGTTTACATTATGATTGATAACTACAGAATGGTGTTTATCAGAAGATTTTAATACAAAGAACCCCAGTTTATGGAAGTTTTATATCAGCAGTTACTGTTTTGTTTAAAACACCAATTACTGCATAACTCGGCTTGCTTTGTTCTTGTACATTTAATTAGGAAACTAACATTTGATAGATGCACATCCAGACAACAGATATAGAACTTGCCCATGAAACACCCTGAAGCTTGTTAATCCTATCTAATCATATAACTCCAACAATGTTTTCCTTTTGCAAGATCCCAGTAAATTAACAGAAAACAATTCCGAAAGTGATATTACAAAAGGTCTTAATTGTAAGGTTTGTATTTTGCATTTGAGACAAAGGTCTGCAACAGTGTAAATATTCCTGGTGGAACAAGCAAAATGGCGTGTGATTTTGGTAAATTAGAAGAATGGTCGACAGTGTGACAGCTGCAGTTTAATGCTGTAAAATAATACACTTGTAACAATCCCAATGCAGAATATAGCAGCGGGGGCCACTGCTCTGTGACGATAGAAGAGTAGGGCTTTGATGACATTCAAAAGACAATGCAGTAAAGCATCAAACAAAGTAAGCAGGGTGGTGCGTTGTATGGCTAGAGGCATTGGTAGCAGAAAAAGAGAGATGGTTCTGCCACTTTACAGATCTCTGGTCAGACCTAACCTGAGTATTGTGTACAGTTCTGGAGATCTCATTACCAGAAGGATACTGTCATACTGGAGAGAGTTCAGAGGTAGGCTACAACAAATGGCAAGTGGTTTGCAGGAAAGGTAAAAGGATCGTAATATGTATAGCTTGGAGGAAAGAAGAGGGGGGAGTGTAATATAAACATTTAAATACTTAAACCAATTTAAAAAGTGCAGGATGGGAGTTTATTTCAAATGAAGAGAAATGTTAGAAGGAGAGAACAGTCTAAAACTGGAGGGCCAGAGGTATAGATGCAATATTAGGAAGTTTTATTTTACTGAGAGGGTGGTAGATTTTTGAATAAAAAACAGAGTAATTTTGATTACTTTACTGATGTGTTAACATTATTTTGAAGATGTAGGATATTCTCCTATAAGAGAATAGGTTAGAAAATAATTGATAATAATACGTTTCTTAAATACCTGGGACCAGAAAGGTAGAAAATATATTTGTGTGAGGGGCAAACGAATAGGATTAGTGGAACAGAGAACCAAAGACCCAGAGAGGGTCCATTCGGTCTGAGTTGTGCCATGACCGACGTACCAGGTAGGCCTATAGAGGGCAAAAAGAAGAAGACACAATGTTAGTCGTACCATAACATGACAATATGAATGACCAAGCTTATTAAGCGAGTGACGTGAAGGCATTACGCATTCCCGAGATTGGTTGTGAGATATAAAGAAGGAAACACGAGGAGTTCCATCTGCCTAGCTTTTAATCACCTGGGCTGGAACTTATTCTTAGACGCTGCCCCGATTATGCGAGCGGGTTAAGGCCAATCCTGGTACGTAATAACCTAACATATCTGATAAACATGACTGACGACAACGGCTCCCTGGGGAAGGGCAAAAGAAGAATGGCTTTCGGTTTCCCAGTCAAAAAACAACAACAAGGCTCCCAGGACTGCAACTGGGCACCAAACTGAGTCGGTAAGAAAAAACTTAATTTGTGTACTTGGCCGGACCAATTCGTTTTCGTATGAACGAGGGACAGAAGGAAATGATCTGCAACAGAACACAAGTCCGAGACTTCAGAGATCAGAGACGAAGAATAAAGCGTAATGGCCAGTACCCTCGGTCCCATGAACCAACGAAGGCTGACTTACCGTCCCAGTAAAATAAGGACTGCAACTGGGCACCCGGGGACATTGGTAGGAAGAAACAGTGTACTCGGACCGGATTGATTCGTTCCGTATGACCGAGTGACAGCTCGTAATGATCAGAAGAACCGAAGCTGAATTAAGTACAGTAGCCAGCTCACCAAGCTGCCTGCATCCGAAAAAATTACATGGAAGCTTAAGCACTATACATGTACCAGGACTAAACAGGATGTACATTAACATTAGCAAAGCTCTTACTCGCCATCCATTGGTAAATTACTGGGGGACTTCACTGGCGTGACCTTGCAGACCTCTAATACGTTATATCCGGGTGAGAAGAAACCAGAGAGGTTCTTTAGAACTACAATATTGATCTTAGACTTCTGTTAGGAAAAGCTTCATCGCTAAATGAAAAGGCTTAACTGTGCTCACCATGAACTAATAGCGGATACGGTCAGATTGTCAGCTCTGAGGGACAGTTTGCGTATAATCGTCAACGTGTGAATATGAGTGGATGATGACAGTCGCTGAGCGAGACCAGAAGGCTCACACTGGATCCTTTCTCTAAACGTCCCACTTACTGGAGCTAGAGCCTGAGAAGCAGACATGTAGCGGACACACGGATGCAGAGCCTGAGAAGCAGACACGTAACGGACTCACGGACGCGGAGAAGCAGACACGTAACGGACTCACGGACGCGAAGAAGCAGACACGTAACAGACTGTGACGGAAGCCTCCATCACTGGGACCACTGGAGAAGCCTGACTGCCAGCCTCCTCCCTATTGACTATGGGCCCTGGGTTTGTAAAGACTTCTGTGGCTACCCCCAGCACTATCATCTCATCACTGGCTGAGGGGATTATCTCCAGCAGACAGCCAGGATCTGCCACCGGGGAGTGACCACCATTCTTTGATGTTTAATGTTGTATAAATCAGTCTCCCCCCTATTGTATTGTTAATCCCGTTACTGCCCCTGTTGTCTCTGAGAGGCAGATTAAGGGGGCGGTTTGTGTCCCAATATCTTGTTTTATGTTAATGTGTGTTTTGCTGGATATATCCAGCTCTGTGTGTCTAAAATAAATCAGTCTTCGTTTGGTTTTACCCTACACTGAGTCTCGGCTAGTGACTGGGGAACCGGGGAAAGTGTGGTGTCCCAGGCTAAGGGAGCACAAGACAGCGGAGGTAGTCGGTCGGACTAGCCAGCTCCGTGACATTGGTGGCAAGCGGCGGGATTTCTTCTTAGTCTGAGGGACACTTACTTTCTACCGGGATTGACCGACAGGACAGCAGACTTCGGTCGCCTTGACAAGGACATGGATGTGGTATCAGAATTCCAGGGGCTGCTGCGGGTCATCCTCTCCTGCTACACCACTGCTTTGCCTACAGAACAATACCAGAACCTGAGGCAAGTGGTTCGACGGTCAGTATGGCAGAGGGCTGTTATACGCCGGGGTCGGTGTCTTCCAAGCTCCGAACAAAAGATTAGAGACCAGCTGGAACTACGGATGTCATTCCTGGGACAGCAACCCCAGGAGCAATGGGTATCCGAATTGGACAAGCTGGTCCAACACGAGGTAGAGCTGGAAGATCACTATAGGGCTCTGCAGTGGTATACAGAGCAAGCATATTGGGGAACTGCGAAAGATTGTTCTCCAGAGGGCTATGACTTTGGTGGCCCGGGATTATTATGGGATAGTCTTCAAGAGGATCCGGACTTCGGAAGTACAGCGGAGTGGCGGATTGAGGACATCCGGGATTTCAGGGAGTGGGACCTCCCAGATGCTAGGATTTAAAGGTGATTTAGACTTTTTAATTACGCAGGAGTGGGAACTGGAAAAGGCGTATAAAAAACTGTTTGATCGCGTTCAACAGAATGCCCCGGTGTCCAGGGATTGTGTGGATTTTGTGGATGTTATTGAGTGGTCACCTGAGGATGTTGACTCAGGCGGGGTGGATGGGACTGCGGTCTCCACCCCTGAGTCAGAGGGATACTGGGCAGCTAATCCAGATCCGATACTGGAGCTGTGCGACTGTGCTCCACAACCAGATCCAGAGATTGTGGATCTAACTGATTTTACATCTGAGGATGTTAACCCAAGAGGGGTGGATAACACTGCGGTCTCCACACCGGGGGCCTCAGAATGCTGGGCAGTCTGCCCAGATCTCTTAGTCCCAGATGAAGAGCTGGCAACAGGGCAGAGCGCTGCTGGCTACTGCCCCACACCTGTAATGACTACAGGGATCCAGGGAGATGTGGCAGCCGGCCCTTCTCCCCAGCGGCAGCTCACATGTCCGGGAGCGGAGGAACTTGTTTTTCCTCCCCAGCGGCAGTGGGAGGAACCGAGAGATGTGACAGCCGGTCCATCTTCCCAGCGGCAGCTCACATGTCCGGGAGCAGAGGAACCGGCCCTCCCTCCCCAGCGGCAGGCCAACCCACAAGATTCCCTAACCCCAGCTGAAGTGCTGGCAACCAGGCAGAGCATCGCTGGCCTCTGCCCAGCACCTACCAAAGCTGCAGGAATTCAGGGAGATACAGCGGCCGACCCGCCCCCCCAGCAGCCGATCCTAATTCCAGGACCGGATCAACCGGAACTCCCTCCTCAACGGCAACAGGAGCACCAGGGAGGGGATGCAGGCGGCATCACTCCCCAGCGGTACCCGGGAGATGGCGCAGCCGGCCCATCTCCCCAGCAGCAGCAGGAGCACTAATTTTGGGAGGGCATTAATGGGCCAAATAAACTGACTGACTACGGAGTCAACCCGTTTGGGGTCTCATCCTATGTCAGTCCAATTCGGACGCGGAGAAGCAGACACGTAAAGGACTCACGGACGCGGAGAAGCAGACACGTAACGGACTCACGGACGTGGAGAAGCAGACCTGAAAAACGGACTCACGGACGTGGAGAAGCAGACCTGAAAAACGGACTCACAGACGTGGAGAAGCAGACAAGTAACGGACTCACGGACGTGGAGAAGCAGAAAAGTAACCGACTCACGGACGCGGAGAAGCAGACACGTAAAGGACTCAAGGACGCAGAGAAGCAGACACGTAAAGGACTCACGGACGCGGAGAGGCAGACACGTAACGGACTCACGGACGTGGAGAAGCAGACCTGAAAAACGGACTCACGGACGTGGAGAAGCAGACCTGAAAAACGGACTCACGGACGTGGAGAAGCAGACAAGTAACGGACTCACGGACGTGGAGAAGCAGAAAAGTAACGGACTCACGGACGTGGAGAAGCAGAAAAGTAACAGACTCACGGACGCGGAGAAGCAGACACGTAAAGGACTCAAGGACGCAGAGAAGCAGACACGTAAAGGACTCACGGACGCGGAGAAGCAGACCTGAAAAACTGACTCACGGACGTGGAGAAGCAGACATGTAACGGACTCACGGACGTGGAGAAGCAGACACGTAAAGGACTCATGGACGCGGAGAAGCAGACCTGAAAAAC
Source organism: Spea hammondii (assembly GCA_029215755.1). Classification (NCBI taxonomy): domain Eukaryota; kingdom Metazoa; phylum Chordata; class Amphibia; order Anura; family Pelobatidae; genus Spea; species Spea hammondii. Next base: position 83,105,637 of record JARDYJ010000004.1, read on the forward strand.
TGACTCACGGACGTGGAGAAGCAGACATGTAACGGACTCACGGACGTGGAGAAGCAGACATGTAACGGACTCACGGACGTGGAGAAGCAGACATGTAACGGACTCACGGATGTGGAGAAGCAGACATGTAACGGACTCACGGACGCGGAGAAGCAGACATGTAACGGACTCACGGACGCGGAGAAGCAGACACGTAAAGGACTCACGGACGCGGAGAAGCAGACACGTAACGGACTCACGGACGCGGAGAAGCAGACACGTAACAGACTCACGGACGCAGAGAAGCAGACACGTAACAGACTCACGGACGCGGAGAAGCAGACACGTAAAGGACTCATGGACGCGGAGAAGCAGACCTGAAAAACGGACTCACGGACGTGGAGAAGCAGACATGTAACGGACTCACGGACGCGGAGAAGCAGACACGTAACAGACTCACGGACGCAGAGAAGCAGACACGTAACAGACTCACGGACGCGGAGAAGCAGACACGTAACAGACTCACGGACGCAGAGAAGCAGACACGTAACAGACTCACGGACGCAGAGAAGCAGACACGTAAAGGACTCATGGACGCGGAGAAGCAGACCTGAAAAACGGACTCACGGACGTGGAGAAGCAGACATGTAACGGACTCACGGACGTGGAGAAGCAGACATGTAATGGACTTACGGACGCGGAGAAGCAGACATGTAACCGACTCACGGACGCGGAGAAGCAGACACGTAACAGACTCACGGACGCGGAGAAGCAGACACGTAAAGGACTCACGGACGCAGAGAAGCAGACACGTAAAGGACTCACGGACGCGGAGAAGCAGACACGTAAAGGACTCACGGACGCAGAGAAGCAGACACGTAAAGGACTCACGGACGCGGAGAAGCAGACACGTAAAGGACTCATGGACGCGGAGAAGCAGACACGTAAAGGACTCACGGACGCGGAGAAGCAGACATGTAACGGACTCACGGACGTGGAGAAGCAGACACGTAACGGACTCACGGACGTGGAGCCTGAGAAGCAGCCATGTAACGGACTAACAGACGTGGAGCCTGAGAAGCAGCCATGTAACAGATTCACGGACATGGAGCGACAACCATGAGCTTACCCCTCCCCCCCACATTGACTCTGGCCTGAATACCCACAGAGGCGCATTTAAAGGAAAAATCAGCCAGAATGAGGGAAACTATGCTGAAGCTTGTATTGGAAATAAGGGTCAGGGAGCTTCTTGAGGTACAGCCATAATACCTGTAAAGGAACCACATGCTAAACCCTAATCTGGAATTACGGGGAGGGATGAAAAACAGCAGCTTCTCTTAAAACCGGATTCCACACTTAATAGGAGATAGACATTGCTTGAGAAACAATGCCCCAGGGCATATCGCTTTGGTAGGGCCTAATGGCATCCGTGCAAATATGACGTAGCATGAATAGACTAACATGGCAACCAGTGGTGGCAGGGCCTGCAGGAGCGGTGCAAGATGGGCTTCCAAAATTGGCTAATCTCTCGTGAATTAAGGAGACCGATGCCACCCACTAGGGAGGTGAGCATGTCCCTCATTGCGCCCTGTCCACAAAACTAGATTGTGGCGGGCTGGATCTATGAGGAGGAGACAGGGGACTAACAAACGGTGGGTAGAAAAATTCCGCTATGCTGGCCGAGGCAGAGAAAGGAATGTATCACCTTGTTAATACAGCCGTCGATTTAACAACAGACCGAGCACGGAAGGAAGGTGAGGCGGCAAAGTCTAACCCAGGAGCGTGTGAACAGGGAATGGAGGACCTCTCTTCTTGATCGGATAGGAATGACAAGTCTATGCGACGGAACCTGGACATATACCCCGGACCTAAATCTGAACTAACAATATCTAACCGAGCTCCGCGCTGGAGCGGGATGAAACGTAGAGGGAGGCCTAATTAACTAACAGTGAGGCATGAAAACTAGCTCGTGGGGCGTAACCTCCAAGCGAGGAGGGGAGATTGCCTCGGGGTGGGGCGGGGGGCCAACTGCCTAGTTCAAGGAGGCCGTCTATCTAAGCGGGGACGTAACGAGGTCTCGAGAATATTGCCTCCTATCTGACTCACTAAACCTGACACTCTAAGGTTAGCAACCCCATGGAACATCTGTTTCTTCCAATTATTGGACGGGCCCGGTTGTAATGACGGGAACCGACCTGCCAGCAATCTAATTATAGGAATGGGAAACCAGACAGTGAGATAAAACAGAGTACCTCAATAATAACGTGAGCTGGACACTTATCCTAAATAACACGCAGCACAGTGAAAACATAAAAAACCTACACGACTTATCACACGGCCAAGCTGTAATCGTGTAAAGCAACGTGAAGAAAAAATTTTGAGCGGGACGGTTGATACGTGGAACCGCCTCCCAGCAGAAGACAACCATGAATACCTGAATTAGCAACAAGAGGCAAATAGCAGTACCTAAGGTGGCAGTCCGCTCGGGAACTGCTTAAGCGGCGACTAGGTAGAGAAGACCTATAGCAGAAAGTACTGGAAGACCAATAACAACAAACCACTTGACCTGGACACTTATCCTAAATACCACGCCGCACAGTGAAAACAAACAACCTACATGACTTATCACACGGCCAAGCTGTAATCGTGTACAGTAACGTGAAGAAAAATCCGAGCGGGACGGTTGATACGTGGAACCGCCTCCCCACAGAAGCGGTAGAGGCCAACAATGAGTATCTGAATAAGCAACAAAAGGAAATAACCGTACATGACTAGACGACTAGTTAAGACGTGTAACAAAGTACTTGAAGACCAAACAACAAATATACATAAACAGACCACGTGACCTGGGCACTTGTCCTAAATAACAAGCACCAATAATGAATAAAAGAGGGGGGCCAGCGAGAGTTCGGGGGGCCAGCGAGAGTTCGGGGGGCCAGCCCTACTACCAGAAATACACAACAAATGTAACCTGTACATACAAGAACCAGCACAGAGAATACATAAGAACAAACTAGACTTATCCCATGGCCAAGCTGCAGGGCCGGCCCAAGACATTGTGCTGCCTGGGGCGAAGTGTGAAGTGCTGCCCCCCCCCCATGTGTGGTTTATAGTCCCCTTTATAGTCCCCCCCTGTATGCGTGGTGTACAGCCCCCTCTATAATGAAATCAGCAATTGTGTTTCACAAACTCCGAAGAACCAATTTAAGTTTCCTTTTTCATAATATATTCAGATTGAAATAGAGTAAATAAGACAATACCTTCACTTTTCCTCACACTGATTTCTGGAGTTTTGTCCTTTGAAGTGACTAGAAATTCAGGAAGGCGTTTTATCTCTGGATAAATAAAAATTACAAAGTTCTATTTATCCCTACAGTAAGTAAAGTGCCAGGAAACAGATAACCAAACACACACCAGGACAGGCTCTGCCACACCGACACCCAAACACACAAACCAGGACATGCTCTGCCACCGACACACAAACACACACACCAGGACAGGCTCTGCCACACTGACACCCAAACACACACACCAGGACAGGCTCTGCCTCACCGACACCCAAACACACACACACACACACCAGGACAGGCTCTGCCTCACCGACAGCCAAACACACACCAGGACAGGCTCTGCCACACTGACACCCAGAAAAACACACCAGGACAGGTTCTGCCACACTGACACCCAAACACACAAACTAGGACAGGCTCTGACACCCAAACACACCAGGACAGACTCTGCCATACTGACACCCACACACACACCAGGACAGGCTCTGCCACACCGACCCCCAAACACACACACCAGGAAAGGCTCAGCCACATGTGGGATGGGATAAGCTACTAAGAGCATAAAAAATGCTTTCCACATTGCTGCTTGTTGTGTGTTTGCCACCCTTGTGTATCTGTGCCCCCAGCCAGGCCCCTTTGTGCATTTTGCCCCAACACACCCCTGTCTATTGATTTATTTGATGCCCCCAGCCAGCCCCCCACCCTTGTGTTTTGACCCCCCCTTTTGTACTGGTTAATTGTAATGCCCCCCATACCCATGTGTATTACCCCCCCCTCCCCTTTGTGTATAGATTGTCCTAATCACCCTGTTGTGTACTTATGTCCCCAGCCACCCTCTAGGGCAGGGGCGTCCAAGTTTTTTCTGCAGTGGGCCACTTCATCAGAATTGTATACGTGCGAGGGCCGCACTCATTTTTCACTGTGAGAAAATATGGCCTTTAATAAAATATGCAGATTAAAATAAAGTAAATAACACAAAACCTTTACTTTTCCTCTCACTGATTTCTGGGCCTAGAAAGTTTTGTGACTACAAATTCAGGATCCAGGATAATTAAAAATTAAATAGTTCTATTTATTATAGGGATCCACCAAAATTCTGGACCAAAACATTCACGGTTCACTTAGCCAAAACCGAAAATGACCCCCCACCTTTAAAAAAAATAATAAAATAATAATAAAAACAAAAAAAATTAGCAATATGACTTGGCATGATAGGACTGTGCTTGCTGTTAGCAATCACATTCCTATCATGCCAAGTCAGCCAGTACATGCTGGTACAGGGTGGCTGTAAGTGATGTAAAGACCCCATACTGCTGGCAGCATCAATACACAAGGGGGACAGTTAGCTAGGTTTCAGCATGTACTGGCTGACTTGGCATGATAGGAGTGTGATTGCTAACAGCAGTCACAGTCCCATCATGCCTAGGTTACAGCATTTACTGGTTGGATGTGTAAGTGCTGGAACCTAGGCATGATGGGACTGTGACTGCTGTTAGCAATCACACTCCTATCATGCCAAGTCAGCCAGTACATGCTGGTACAGGGTGGCTGTAAGTGATGTGCAGACCCCATACTGCTGGCAGCATCAATACAGGGGGGCAGCTAGCTAGGTTTCAGCATGTACTGGCTGACTTGGCATGATAGGAGTGTGATTGCTAACAGCAATCACAGTCCCATCATGCCTAGGTTCCAGCACTTACACATCCATGCTATCACACACACACTCACTCATTCATTTATATACTCATTCATTCAGATTCATTCCCTCAATCACGCATACTCATTCAAACACCCTCCCCACCCCCTTACCTGCACTCGAGGTGCGGCCCGCGTAAGATCGGTTGCCCTGGCTGCCGATCTTACGCAAGCCGCACCGCCAGGTCTCGCGGGCCGCATGTTGGAGGAGAAGATCTCGAGGGAGAAGAGCACGTCAGTGTAAGAAAGCCAGCAGAAAAAGTAAGTATTTTTTTAAAAATAAATAATTTAGGTGATAGACAGAGGGATGGAGTCATGGAGAGACATATTCATGCCCCTAGAGCAGGGGCGCTCTAGGGGCATGAATATGTCTCTCCATGACTCCATCCCTCTGTCTATCACCTCAATTATTTATTTTTAAAAAAATACTTACTTTTTCTGCTGGCTTTCTTACACTGACGTGCTCTTCTCCCTCGAGATCTTCTCCTTCGAGATCTTCTCCTTGTCACGCAGTGACAAGCAACTGTTCTGCGTGAGCCCGCCCCCTTGAGCATGTTCAAGGGGGCGGGACGAAGAACTGAACTGATCGGCAGGCAGGCAAGCCGACCGCTTTCAAATAATTAAACGGAGGCGGTTTTACAGCTGTTTTCAAACCGATAGCCGCATAGGACGCGAAAAAAAAACGGCGCTTGGGGCGGCAAAGTGCCGCCTCTTCAAAAGTGCCGCCTGGGCCTGCTCCATGGTAGGGCCGGCCCTGCCAAGCTGGATAGTGTAGAGTAACGTGAAGAAAATTCGAGGAGGACCGGTTGATACATGGAGCAGCCTGCCAGCAGAAGCGGCCGAGGGCAATTAGCAATAACAGTGACAGAGGAAATAACAGAACATGAGGTGGCTGTCCCATCTGTAACTGCTTTGGAGGCGACCAAAGCAACAAATATATATATATATATATATATATATATATACATACACACATACAAATCATGTGACCAGCCTAAAGAACTCGCACTAATAGTGAACAAAGGGTTAATGAAAAAAGTGGTTAACTGGCAACCCTTATCTGACTCTAGCAACAGAAATTCCTCAAGCAGGGCCAGTTGATACATGGAACAGTCTCCCAGCAGAAGCGGTAGGAGACCAACAGAGTAAACTAGTGAATGTAGCTTGTATGCAGATTGTTACCACAAATTGTGTGTACATGAATTAATTGGAGTTAAGTATAATTTGAAAGTACTCTAACAACCAATGTAATTGACCAGCTGTAGCATACAACGAGTAACTCCAAGAACAATATAGCGAGCGACTGAAAATACGCTTGGATAAGGAAATGAACCTCCATAAAAGTTCAGACATAGTAACATGAGCTGAACAGTATAAAAGCATGAAGGAAAGAGAGCGTGCTTAATGATGTGTAGTACAGTACTAGAGGTATCAACAGGTATTGGTAGTAAAAGGGTTAACAGACTTAGTAATGATTGAGTATGAGAAGTGCACCTGAGTGGCCATGCATACACATAAACAATCCGAATCAAGAGAAGTACCCAGCATAGCTCCACTGAACTGCTACCTTTAACACAGATGTTGTAATTAGGTACTGTTGGTAAAAGAAACATATAGAGATTACGAAGAAAGTGAAAACAGGCTTGGGAAGGTTTAGGATTGATTAACAGCACCTGTGCAGGGCCCTGCATACACAAAGCAGTCTGTAAACAACAACAACAACAACACCACCACCCCCCCACGTAGACCCCGTAAATGAGTTAATAAACGACCAAGCAAGCAACGAGAAAATAAGTATAACCGGAAGGGGGGTGCCCCCTCTCGGATAAACCCGAAAAAACCTGATTTGCAGGAGTCGTTTGGCTCCTGAAACGCAGACATGCCACACTGCCAATACTAGCCGAAAACTGCAATGTTCCTTCCTGAAGTTCCATGACATCACTTCCTGTATAGCATCAGCCAACGTTAGGAGCTGTAACGTAGCTGTGGAAGGGAGAGGCGTTGGTTAAATAACCATAGTCCCTACCACAACTACAGGCTAATATACATCAGCCTTCACATGTAGCTTCACCATACATGAAGAAATCTACCCGTAGCATTACACCCTCTGCAGCATGGGGAAAGATATAGTTAGTTTGCTGACACCAAGCACTATCTATGTAAAACCTTGCCATGCGGCTTACAGCGAGAAGTGTACCTTGTGGTCCATCGTGTTCCTCAGAGAAAGCTGCCAAACATCAGAGATACCAACTTAAAGCCACTTTCCCGGAACTTAATGAAAGCAGGTTTAGAACTATATGTAGCACGTGGGAGAAAATCAAAACAGCAAGAGACAATACATCTCAAGTATATAAATATGGCATGCTTGGTCATTCTTTTTATCCCCTTTTACCGCATTACAACCCATTACATTCTCATAGTGTGGTGCATAGTATATGTCTAAAGTACTACAGATGTATTTCAGCTATAGCAGTGCCTTCTTTACATGTATTAATTACATGAGTCTTTGATCTACCACGACGTAAAGAGTCTCTCCTTCATCCACATCGATGGGCACAGAACGCGTTTAATGCTCTTTTTGTATTCCATTAAAAGGAATTTAATGCATTGTGGCGTCATTAGGGTAACAATGATAGTGTTCACATATTCATGACCTTTTTAGATGTATGTATTGCAGCAAATTACATTCCATTTCTCTTGTTTCATTACTGTATCATTTACTTTGCTTTTCTCTGATTTTTAGCCAACTGAAAATATTCTCAATTGTTATAATTCAGATGTCTTTCATCCTGAATCTCTTTTTTTATTCATTTGTGTGATTAGCTTTATATTCTCCTCTTCTAACCTTCAAACCATTATAGTCGTAGAATTGCTTAGTTATCAAGATACATAATAGCAGGGCAAGCCAGTGTGGGCTCCAGCCAAATACATGGCTCTGCCTGGTTTCAAAAGAGGAGTGTGAGCGGAGTCATCTCAAAGTCCTCTTCTTTTTAAGATTTTGGTCCTTATGAGCATCTGTAAAATGATTTTTAGGACTTTTTGTGTGGCACGTAAATCTAATTGAGCTCCAGCAAGGCTTGTGGTGTGCCATTCATGTGTTATCACCCATGTGTTATACTTAAGACGGATTACATTAAATGTAGGGTGTTCAGTGGCTGTACTTTCCAGAAACAGAGCATAACAGTACTCTTCGTCTCTAAATACACTGTGCATTAAAAATAAACCATTTTGTTTTGAAATCACTCTATTTGTCATGTACTTTGTTTGATGGCTGTTATTTTGATGGCCGTTAAGCTGCCCTAGACAAGCATATCTAGTGAGATGAATCTGTTGTGTTTAGTGTTGTTCGTTATTGAGCTAATTGCAAATGATTCCTAATCTTGACAGCTGCAAAACAGGCAGTCATATTGAAATGCATATTTTACACTGAGATTAAGTTGAGGTCAAGACCTGGATTAAATTGGCAGGGTTTAAACAGCTCCCTCCCTGACAATAAAGAATACTACGGTACAGACTTAACTCACATTGCAATTCAGGCATTATTGAATATTGCAAATTTAAATGAACTATTTTATGCATGATATAGAATGACTGCTAATGTTAGATGAAATTGGATTCATCAGCTATAATAAAAGAAATACCAAGAGATGTGGAATTGAAAATGCCGAAATTGAAAACAGCATGCAACTGATTAAGTGGAAACAAAGAAATAATGAAAAATGTGAAGGGCCACACGCAAAGATATGTTAAATTACATTTGGTTTTTTCTCATCAGATTGGCAAAAAATGAGATGTCTGCTTTACCAATAGTTACACTGAGTAGATAACTATAACATAGACATATTATTTCCCCGGGATTATAGGTACTTCATAAGAGGCTCTTGACTGCTTTAAAGATACCGTGTCCTTTAAAGACGGTGTAACAATTTGTACCGCAGCGCACTTGGATGATTGGACTGTTATGATGGCAGAATGGCTAGAAGATATACAGATTTAGATAACACAGTGTATTGAATGTATCTGGAGTATATCTGCTTTGTTTTATGATCATCCAACTTCTATAATGGCAATTGTTACTTTGCAAGTTGGATTCATTGCAATGTGAGAAAGACCATGTCGTCAAAAGACGTTTTTATCTATGTAATTGCTTGCAGCCAGTGCTAAAATATTTACTCGGCAGGTTTTAGTTTAAGAATCAAAGTCTAATATATAAGATGTACCTCTAGCAAGCATTATAGATCAGATAATTAATTACTAGGGGTTGCTGTTGCATTAGATTACATTGATATATCAGAATACTCCTGAAAGCTATTTTTGCTTCATTAAATCATCATTTTTTGGATTATGACAGACGTAACAAGGTGGTAAGATATGTTATTACAGTTGCCTTCTGAAAAAATAGAGCCGTGTGTGTGAGAGCAGAGCTAAATATCGCTGATCAGCCCTGCAGCTACCGTACAGTATATAATACTAGTCATTTTCACAAGTTGAAGTCACACACACTGAGTAATTCATTCTAAATTAATCTATTTGGTCCCACATTTAGGAGAATTTACCTGGAAAAATGTTCATAATCACCTTATTTTAAATTCTACCCCTGTTTCTGTTAGAAACACTGATGATTCCTCAGTCCTATGGCCCATGTGGAAAATGTGCTCACGCTCTCCTCTCAAGATCATTAATAGACCTAACAGCTGAAGCATATTCAGAGTTTAAAGAACTTCATCAAGTAGAAACTATACATTTACCAAAAAGCACTGGACAGGTTTACCAAAGATGAGAAACCTAATAAGCCAACTATCTGGTCTAGACAAGCCCTGGATAATAAGAGAAAGGGCTGCATGACTGGGCCTATATTAACAGTAAGCTGCTGTCAGGATGTAGATGGGGGTCATCTGTAGGACATCCTATAGGGTTCCTTGTCATGCTTGGGTGGGGTTTCTGGCTGTCTATTTATGGGACCCCCTTTTCCCGCCTTTGGTCAGATAATATTTGCCAGCTTATTAAACAGAGAATCCGTTAAAGCAGTGAATCCCTGCCCTCCCTCCCCAATATTTTCACTTCTACTTATCTTAACGGAGTCTATGGCTGAATTCTGAGCGTTAAGGTGATATGTTTACAATTGGCTGTTATGCCGACGTGTATGTTTCATGTTAATTTCTCCACGGGTTCAGTCCCTGGGGGAACTTTGGAAGGGTAGGGTGTTCCGACCCAACGGTTCCCTACAAATGTTATTTTAACAATGTTTATGTTTTACTAATTTTCTACATTTTTGTCACAGTAATAAAGCGCTGTGGCCTTACACTTTCCAACGACCTCATGTCTCTTGTGTTTTTATTTATGTGTTTCAACTGTATGTTAATATATAGTGCCCGAGTCATGTTTAACCCCTTAATGACAATTGCCGGTCCTGGCACGGCACGGAAAAGCATGTGCTTTACGACAATTGACGTGCCAGGACCGGCACGTCTTTAAACGGGTGCAGAAAGCGATCTACTATCGCTTTCTGCACCCAAAAAGCGTTGCTGAATGCCTCGACCTCGAGGCATTCAGCAACGCCGCGATCGGCATGAAGGGGCCATCTCTGGCCCCTCCACGGGGCGTCAACATCCGCCATACTTTGTATGGCGGCGGACGCCCGTTTTAAAAGCGTTTAGGAGGCGATCGACGATCGCCTCCTAAACTTAAATGGTGTCGCTGGAATGCCTCGATCAGGAGGCATCCAGCGACACCAAACACTAACCTTTTGATGGGCTGTGACCGCTCCGGAGAGCGGTCACAGCCGCAGCTGCCGGCAATCTTCGCCATCAAGGAAGATGGCCGCCGTCCTGTAACAGGAACCACAAATTTTAAAAGTTCGCTAGATGGTCCAGACCATCTAGAGAACTTTGGCTCCACTTGCAGGTTGAATACAGGTACTGCATTCACCATGCAAGTCAATGGAGCCCAGCTTTCTAATCACAGTGTGATTAGTAAAAATAAATTAAAAAATAAAATAAAAATAATAGTAATTAGAAAAAAATAGTAAAAAAACAGTAAAATGTAAAAATCATTTCCCACTAATGTCACTATCAGGGGAACCTCCAAGTTGAAAAAAAATGTTAAATTTTTTTTTTTAAAAAATAATAAAATAAAAATATATATATATATAAAAAATATATTTTTGTGAGGAGTCCTCACATTAGCATATTAGCTTAAAACAATTCTCGCATGGAAAGAGTTAAAATACTGGCATATTAAATGCCCGTGGGGTGTCTACTTTTAAAAAATGTATGATTTGATGGGGTAAATTGAATGGGCCAGGTTCAACAACGTCCCAATTAACACGGGGGGGAAGGATGGCCACACATCTAATTTCCAATTAGAAAAATGCACACGTACCAAATGTGGCCTTTTAGTTCCCCCAAAAAATGACACACCCATGCATGTGGGGTATCACTGCACTCAGGAGATGTTGCTGAACACATTATGGGGTGTCGTGTGACAGCGGCATATACCAGGAGCTGTAAATTCATACATAAAGTAGGTGTGTGGGGGAAAAATACACACACAAAAATATTACTGCAAACTTTGAAAAAATGCTGGTGGTAAAATATGTGCATGCAAAGAGTTAAAATACCAGCATTTAAAATACCCTGTGGTGTCTAGTTTTGAAAAATATATGGTTTTGTTGGGCACACTGAAATGGCCTGGCTCAAAGATGTACCAAATAGGGCATGGGCAGTGGATCCCAAATGCCAAAGTTCAACATTGAAAAAAGCGCATGCCCCAAATGTGGCCCTTTTGCCCCAAAACAGCCAGGCAAAATCATTCATGTGAGGTATCGCTGTACTCAGGAGATGTTGCTGAACACATATTGGGGTGTTTTGTGATAGTGACATATACGAGAACATTTTAATTCATACCTGAATTAAAATGTGTGTGGAAAACCAAATGCAAAAAAATGACTACCACAAAGTTTGACAAAGACTGGTGGTAGATATGGTGCATGGAAAGAGTTAAAATACTAGCATTTGAAATACCCTGGGGTGTCTAGTTTTCAAAAATATATGGGTTTATTGGGCACACTGAAATGGCCCGGCTCAAAGATGTACCAAATAGGGCATGGGCAGTGGATCCCCAAATGCCAAAGTTCAACATTGAAAAATGCGCATGCCCCAAATGTGGCCCTTTTGCCCCCAAACAGCCAGGCAAAATCATTCATGTGGGGTATCGCTGCGCTCAGGAGATGTTGCTGAACACATATTGGGGTGTTTTGTGATAGTGACATAAACTAGAACATTTTAATTCATACCTGAAGTAAAATGTGTATGACAAAACAAATGCAAAAAAATGACTACCATAAAGTTTGACAAAGACTGGTGGTAGATATGGTGCATGGAAAGAGTTAAAATACTAGCATTTGGAATACCCTGGGCTGTCTAGTTTTCAAAAATATATGACTTGATGGGGTAAATTGCATTGGCCGGGTTCAAAGATACCCGAAATGGCACATGGGGGGAAGAATTACCAGATTTGGAAAAAATGGCTTTGAAATAGCAAAACGCTACCTGTACTTATTGCCCCATAATGGGTAGAAAAAAGCAAAAAAACATAAAAACATTGGGTATTTCTAAACTCAGGACAATTAGTAGAATCTATTTAGCAGGTTTTTTCATTACCTTTTATAGATGAGTAAAAGATTTTTCAACTAAAAGTTAGAAACAGTCATTTTTTTCTAAATTTTTCACCATATTTTATAATTTTTTTAATAGTAAATAATATGATACAATCAAAACAATGTCATCTAAAGAAAGCCCTTCTTGTCCTGAAAAAAACAATATCTAATGTGTGTGGGTTCAGTAAACGGGAAAGAAGAAAATTACAGCTAAACACAAGCAGCGCAGAAATGTTAAAAAGGCCATTGTCACAAAGGGTACAAAAAGTAAAATCAGCCTTTGTCTCGAAGGGGTTAAGCTTCATTCCTAGGAAATGACATAATACACTAGGGCTGCAACTAACGATTATTTTCATAATCGATTAGTTGGCCGATTATTTTTTTGATTAATCGATTAATCGGATAAAAAAATGAATGTACATTTTTCATTTATTTAAAATAATTTAATAAACAAATGATGTTAAATACAAACAGAATAAAAAAAACTTTGATAAAATGCATTTCTTTTCTTTTTTCCCAACCAGCCCCCCCAATTTATGCACGTTTGAGCCCAGACATGCCACGCTGCCTCCCACATATGCCACTCCATGCTGCCTCCCACATATTCCACTCCACTCTACCCCCACATATGCCACTGTGCCTGATACGCCTTATACCCCCTGATACACCACTCCATCCTCCCCAGACACGCCACACTGCCTCCCAGACACGCCACGCTGCCCTCCCCACATATGCCTTATATACCGTATATGCCTTATACCCCCAGATATGTTACTCCATCCTCCCCAGATATGCCTTATACCCCCCAGATACCTCATAGTCCCCTCAGAGTCACAGACCTGTTCACAGCACACTGACACCATACTTTTATAAATAAGTACTGGATTAATCTTCACTGCCCCCAGGATTTAGATTCCCCTCAGTTTGCCCCCCTTTACCTCTAACTGCACCTTAAGTTAACTTTATTAAATTAATTAAATTAACCCTCAGTCCTCATCATTACATTAACCCTAAACACCCCATTAACCATAACTACCCCTAAATTAACTCTAAATACCCCATCAAACACAACTACCCTAAATTAACCCTAAACACACCATTAACCACAGCATCCCCTAAATTAACCCTAAAGACCCCCATCAACCACAACAGCCCCTAAATTAACCCTAAACACCCCATTAACCACAGCTGCTCCTATATTAACCCTAAACACCCCATTAACCATAGCTGCCCCTAAATTAACCCTAAACACCCTATTAACCATAACTGCCCCTAAATTAACCCTAAACACCCCATTAACCATAGCTGCCCCTAAATTAACCCTAAACGCCCCATTAACCATAGCTGCCCCTAAACACCCCATTAACCATAACTCCCCCTAAATTAACCCTAAACACCCCATTAACCATAACTGCCCCTAAATTAACCCTCACCTCCCCTAACTTTCAGCAGCCCAAATATTAATGTTATACTTACAGTTAGATGAGTGTCACAGCCATGTGGTTCTGGCCTTCTGGGAGAAGGAAGGGGGCGGGGCCAGTTGTCACAGTGATTACAGGGAGGGCCTGGTAAGTAGGAGCTGCTGCTGTGAGTCAGACTAAAAGGATTATATAATGAGGGGTATTTTTCAGAGCTCTGAAAAAACCCTCATTTTATAATCGATAAAAATCGATTCAACTAATCGGTAATGAAATTAGTTGGCAACGATTTTCATTATCGATTATTATCGATTTTATCGATTAGTTGTTGCAGCCCTATAATACACACTTGGAAGCTAATGCTAAAGTGTGTACCTAATAAAGGTAATCGTTGCAGATAACTTTGGGGTTTATAGACTAAAGGGAGAGTTGTTTTAACTCCCTCATTTACTATTCATTATGAAGGGCCAAATCTGGCAGGTTTCTCCAAGATAAGAGCTGGCCTTGCATAATGTTTAGTTCAATGTGTAAAGAGACTTTAAATACATCTGGCTGACTTACTACACAGTGCCAACAGAATCACTTCTTGTAGCAGAAGCTCACTGTGGTTGCTCCTTCATAATGTAGAGTGATTAATTTTTTGACTACCTTTGCCCTTTCCTATTTAATTTCAATAAAATGAATCAAATAGCATGCCTAAAATAAATATGTGACTAGAGTGAAGATTTGTTCAGAGTTTTGTTCAATATTGAGTTACGTAAAATATGTACCGGAGGAAAATAGATATTTTTCAGAGCATTATACAATACAAATTCTGCGCCACATGGTAGTGATTTGGAGGTGTCTGAACTCTCAACTTGTGGGTCCCAAAATGTTCTTGTTCAAATTTACAAGCAAGTTCTTTATTTAAATTGCTGATTACTTTATTAACTACACCTGTGCCTAATCAATCAAGCTTATTTAAACTGACGTCCGGACTTTGTTAGTACAAAGTGATCAGACTTGTTCCTGCTGCTGGTTTTCTGCATGCCGCACTCTTTTGACGATGCTTTTGCATACCAGATCCTAGTCTGTATACTAGCTAATGGTATTTGCAATAAAACTAACCGATTGTCATTGGACTAGGTCTTCTTCTGGCCCTGACATTTGGTGGTATCCAAATGCTTGACTTCAGCAAACCACATATGTACTTTTCCTCTTTAACATTGTGGTTCTTAAAAATGATAAAAATTGCAAATTTATATTATACACCATAAAAATGCTGTACTAAGGATTTGATGCATTCTTGCACCAAGGCAAAGAGACAAAATTAAGCAATGCATCCCAAATACCAGTATGACATCTGTATGTATGAAGGTTATACAATATTGATTCCACTTGCAATGGGAATTCCCAGAAAGACACATATTATGTTCTTCTTAAGAAAAAAAAATTATCTTTTAGAAAATGCTGTATTTTTAAATGCCTACAAAATAGTGTGATCACTTCATATGATTAATTATAACCAAATATCAAAGAACACTCTCAGACATATACAGGATATGCTGGATTTTGTTTCTAAACCTAATAACAAAATAGCATGTATACTACCAAGAAAACAAAACGTTCCCATTATGGTTGATAGTAGGTACCAATCAGCAAAAGTTATCTGATACTGATTTGGACGTTTTAATAATTTTACATTTTTCATAATAGAGGAGATGAGAGCTTGCTGTCTACGGGTTTTCAGAATATAATTGGGACTGGATTTCTTAGAGGATTTTAGAGGAATTCACCCAACTTTGGGCTTAACCAATTAGTTTTTCTTAATGCACTACACGGGGACTGCTACATATGTTTTTTTAAAAAAGCAAACAAATATTTACCATAAGTGTGAATGGGAGAAAAAAGCAAGTTATATTGGAAATGATCCAGAACATCATAAATTGTGAGGCTCTTTGGTCAGAAACAATTCTTCCAACCAGGTCTGATACAAAGGGTGTAATTATGCAAACACTCAAGATATTTATTGTACTTAAAAAAAAAACCAAACATAACTGCAAAAAGTGTAAGCAGAGGGACTTTATTGCCAGATGGGGTCTTATATACTTATAGCCATGAGTCCAACACCCTTCTGATGTCTTCAACTGATGTGCAATAAAAGGAATTTTCTCCCAATGAAACATGGTTTATACCCTTCTATAAGTAATAGGGAAATCCAGTTAGTGTTCAGTATCATTATGACCAGGGCAAGTATCCTTGAATTCTTGTCAGGTTATGCCCTTGGCTTGAGGTAAGCATGATAAAGCATCCTAAACATAGAGTTGTAGTCTTTATAAAGACACTAGTAGAAAAGTCTGTCTCAAAGTCATTAGAGGAAGAATAGAGGGTGGTAATAGACAAAATACAATCCATTTTCAAAGTCCAGAAGCCAGAACGTTAAATAATAAATTGAGTCAATGAGTTTTGAACAAAGACACTATGTATAGATTGGTTAGATGGAAAAGCAGTTATCCATCTCAGCTTTTAAGTTAGGGAAAGATGGAATATGGTAACCATAAGACACACACATGCATCCTTGAGTCATGACATCTTATAAATTGAAATTTATACCACCTAAGAATTCATATGCCCTGTTTGCTTTATTAGGACTTGACATATTGGTCAGATCATATTGACAACCTGGGCACTTAACCGGTAAGGGGCGTTGCCCTGAGGTTATTTCCAGGAGTAAGGGATGTTGTAAAAGCATTTTGCCTAGGGTACTATTTAAATCTAGTAATCCCAGCGCAGGCCCTGTGGGCATGCTTGTAAGCAAGAGTCTGTGCAGTGTAAAGCTGTGGACAAATTATCATCAATACTATTTTACTACCTTATATTGCTTGGACTCAGTTGTTTCCTGGAGTGCAATCCCGTGTATAATTACAGTTTAATTACAACTCATTACCCTGCTCACTGGACCAAGTAAAAAAAAAATCACTCCTATTATTCAAGAATAAAATGATGGTAATAACTGTAAAGTACTTGCATACAGAAAAGTAAAAACACAGAATCTGTCAACAAATAAGGCCACCTGGTCAACCTCAAATGCTATCTGTCATTAGAAGTTTCTTTTGTTTAGTATAGCATTGTTCCTATCCCATGCCTGCTTAAACTCCCTCAGTGGATATGATGTGAACCCACTCCTGAAGCAGAGGAACACCAGGAAGCCTGATCTGCCTCTCCTTGTGGACATATAGCATTAGGCCTTTGGGCTCCCTGCATAGGGTTTCTATGGGATGAGGAGGCTGGGAGGATTAGATTTTTCAGTAATGTCAAAAAATGATGTCATACTGGTACTTGTATGTATTAGCCAACTTTATTGATTACTTAGGTCCAAAATAGAGCAAGCTCAATGCAAATTAGTGCATGGATCCCAGTGCATTTTACAGTATGCAAATTGGTGCTTTCATTTGTTATGGGAGCCAGAAATGGGACACCTGTCCCAGTATCCTCCTCTCCTCCCTAGCTCCGCTGAAGCAGGCAATATAATGAAGTTATATGCACAGTAGTAAATATCAGCTCCATTTACAATTTGTGTTTCCAATTTAACATAGAAGTTCCAGTTGCTAACTTGAATTTAAATGCATGTATGCATCAGCATTGCTTTTGACAACTTTTATATTACTGTGAAAAGAAATTACCAGTCGTACAAATAACTAAGAATGCCTTTAGTTGTAAACCCAACAAGGCACAAGCAAAAGTATGTATTAAAGAAACACAAGAAATAGATGTAATAGAGATGAGTGCCCAACATTTTAAATGGCTTCAAATATAATAAATGCTGGTATTTTGGCAATGTGTTATAAATATATTTTGAGAGAGACAGCGAAGTCCCAAGGTCTCTTCTCTCATTTGTCTGGTGGACACAATTTTCTGACCACATTGTGAAACGTAACAACTTTGTACCCAAAGGATGTTCTCTTGAGCTGCAGTTAACCGATTCTCTTCTGGATACTGATAGAGAGTGTTTTACTATTAAAACCAATAAGCTACCCATGAAACACACTAAGTTATACATTATAAACACAGACTTAATTCAATGGCACATGACATTTGTGAAAAAAAGTAAATGTTTATGTTCCAAGACATGCGCGCACACACACACACACACACACACACACACACCTAATTCTAAAACACATACTTGTGTCTTCTTAAGAATCACAGTAACATTCTAAACATGAAAAAAAACTTAAACATATTAGAATAAAAAATACATCTATAATGTAAGAACATTCATTTAATTATGTTAGACATTAAAAAATCTTTGTAAATCCCCTTCTATTGCCTTTAATTATCTAATCCAGCTTGATCAATTTGCTGCATTTCCGACAGATTGCATCCTTCTCTCCAAGGTTTCTATCATACCTTTCCCACCTATCTTTCTCTGTGTCATCTGCTAACACCTCATCAATTGGATTTTCACCTTCAGCAGGTGTACCTAAGGGCGCTGTACTGCTCTTTTTTCTTTGTATAGTCTCTAACTGTTGCAACCTATGCCTTCAACTACCACCTATATACATAAAATCTACAGCTGCCTCTACCTGGATGGATCATCCACAATCAAACTTAATATGTCAAAGACTGAACTACTTACCATCACGCCTTAACCTCTTAACTGCTCACTTTAATTTGTGGATGGTTCCACTATTTACCAATGGCAACTGCATGTCGACTAGCGATAACTCTGGATTCATCTCTTGCTTCATTACCCACATTAAGGATGTAACTAAAATGTGCTGCTTCTTTCTTTAAAACATTGCATGAATGTGTACATTTCTCTTGCGATCTACAACCAAAAACACGTATGTTTGGACTAAACATTTTCCACCTAGACTACTGTAACGCCATACTTACTGGTCTTCTTGTTTCCCTTGACTCTCCCCTTTTTATAAAACACATCACCTTCAAAATCCTGTTTCAAGATTCCAATTCTCATTCCCAACCTTTATCACATTTCTGATATCCTGGCATATAGCTGCATACCCTTGGCACCCCATCCATGGTGGGTGTCTCTCTGTTACTTAAACAGTTGCTTTGCCATCTCAACTAAAGGCATTCTCACATGCTGCTAAATATTTCTAGAATTCCCCAGACACTGGACAAGCGTCAACTCTCCACAACTTCAAAAGCAAACTAAAAAAACACCATTGTATTGTAGAACTACAGTAACTAACTAAACCCTAATTTAACATTGATCAGAAATGAAAAATACCTCCTCCTGCTCATTGTAATCATATGTTCACCAACTATGACTTAGAATGCAAGCTCTTTGGGGGCTGGTACATCCCTTCCTAATATATTCATACCTATTGTCTGACCGCTGTGCTTATTATTCAGCTGTATTTATTGTGTATCCTCTTTGTTATGCTGTAAAGCTTTAAGTAGAAAAATATATAGACATTTATGCAGAAATGAACATAAATATGGATATGGAAATATTACTTTTAGGATCATAGGTGAGTTTATCACTGGAAGAAAACACAGATGGTGCAGCATTGGTGGAATTCTGTATCTGTACAAGTACTGATACTATTGCAGCTGTCCTCTGCTTCTAATTTACTCTGCAGGATAAACCGATGCTTCTGCTAAAATTTGTGTCCAGATCCTCTAAGTGTGCCTCCAGTCTTAGTCTTATAATTACAATACATGGCATATTTGATCAAGAAGGCTTATAGTATATATATATACTCCAAGGCTACATTCATTGCTGTCCTGAATTCTGCATTGTCTCATAAGCCTCCCCAGTTAAGAATAACTCTATTGAAACAGGACCACCTTTTATATCTTTGTACCTATGGTATGAATCAAAATCTCATTGTGACTATTATACTATAAAACAGCATTAATTGTACCTCACCTTCATTATCTTGTAACCTGTAAACCACTATTTACATCTGATAGTGCTGAATAAATAAAAATATACAATTATGCATACATACAATCAAAATGGTGAACTAGAAAACTGCTTATACACGTCCACTTGATGTTTCAGAGATCCTTTTGGAGGATAACATTTTTAGCCGGCTTTTAGACCGACTACGTCAAACTTTACATTTTTATATAAATTAAGAGAAATTGGAAATAGATGTGCTAACCTTTTTACAAATTCTAGTGGTAGTAAGCCAAATTAAGGAATATAGTACCTAATCAAGATTTGCATATACACCAGCTACGCAGTTTAAAAAAAGGTTAATATGATTCATTTTAGTATTTAAAGACTATGGAGAAGATGCATTGATGGGGTGAGTGTACCAATGCCATTGCCAGATGATATTATACTTTATGAACAAGAATGGCTTATTATACTGAGTTATCATAATTTTCTCATCCTTTGTGACCTTTAACGTTATTTCAGAAAGCTGGTGAAATTTTTAAATATTTGAGCTACCTTCCTTGAATATGCAAACTAATTATGGGTCGGGTCACAGTTATGGTGATAGAGTTTGGAAATGAGATACGGCCATACTTCTTTAATGTGTTACTTATAGAATTCCAAGTTGCTGGAAAATGAGTAGATCAAATACATTGTGTTTGGTGGTGGTGGTGGGGGGGAGATTGCATGCATAATAAAGCAATTGTAATCACAAATAAATGTGTTTTGTTTGAGACCAGGGCAGAGCCTAGGGTCACTGACACTGGGTGACATTTTTTTTGGAGCCCCCAGGTGGGTGTGGCAATATTGTTAACTCCTCCCTTTAACAAACCACACACATTATATTGGAAATGCAGAGTAAAATAAATTTTCCCAAACCCAGTGATTTATTCACATTTTACATGATATTTTGAGCCTAAAAGTGGTATACCACAATTTCCATCACAACCACAATAGTATAACTCCTATTATTATATAGTAATCCCAACACTGAGAGTGGTAAGGTGTATCTCTTATCATTATAGCAAGATAGACATTAGCATTCATTGACCCACATATTCCCAGCACCCAGGTTGCACTCACAGGACTTGCCCAGCACCCAGGTTGCACTCACAGGACTTGACCAGCACCCAGGTTGCACTCACAGGACTTGACCAGCACCCAGGTTGCACTCACAGGATTTTTCCAGCACCCAGGTTGCACTCAGGTTGCACTTTTGAAAAAGTTTTCAGCGACTCTCTCTTCTGTTCCTTTCCTCCTGGGCGCAATGCACCCCGTGCCTTGACGCGACCCTATCTGAGACGTATCTTAAATAATTTGTATCACATTTAATAGCATTGATGTTCTTTTAAAGGGATAGACTGAGGTCCCATATAGCCCCACCAACGAAGAACGGATACTAAAAAAATGTACTTTTTAAAAAAAAATTATTACCTGGTAAAAGAGATGAAGTGGAATGCCCTCTTTGCTGTTGAGGTTTGGCTGCTTTAAGCAGCCCCTTACTGGCAACAAAAGCAAAAACACTAAAAACAATGGGAGCACTTTCTTCATAAGCGTGAAAGAGGAACTCTTGTGATAGCCAGCCTTGGAGCTAGCTGGTGGTAAGTATGCAGGCATGTGCAACTCCTGCAAGGCGCACATGTAGCTGGGGGGGGGGGTCAGTCAATATAATATTGATGGCAATAATGACAGTAAGTGTGGTAATTGCATTTAACAGCATCCAAAGCAAAAATATAAGCTTTTACAATTAAGACGGTTTCGGGGGAGAATTCCTGGGAGAAGTAAAAAAGGGGACAGATGTTTTAATCAACGTATTTTACCCTAAAACAGAGACATATAGTCATCATGGTCACATTGCCAGTAGAGATGTTAAGAAAGCAGAATTGAGTTGCTTGAGTTACAGCGGGTATTCAAATGGAGTGTAATAAATTACCTCATATATATTTTTTGATGAGTAGTTTACCTTAGAATTAAATTTAATTTAATTTGACTCAGATATACAGGGAGAGGGTGGAATATAAAAGGGCTAAGGTAATGATCTCCTCTCTAGATGACACATTAGGCATTCAGTCCATTGAATCAAAGTCAGAACCAGGCACTGGTCACTAATTTATGTACTGGGGCATCATAAACTAAAAAATTATCTCTATAATGATAGCAATAAGATACAATTTTAAAACGGCATCTCTCTCATAATGTATTTTCAAGGATGAAAAACAGATTCCTTATGATTGGTGTAGTTTTCCAAAAGCAAGACTTAGACTGCTAAACATAGTTTATACAATAATAACTGATAATTATTTTATACCTAATGATTTTTTTTTATCAATCCTTTGTCATTTTTGGGTCTTTGTTTCTTTATCTATGCTGCTGTCGCATCAGATAGATTTCATGTTACTCAGATGTAATATAAAGAAGTGAGGGAATTTAAACATGCATGGGATAGACATTAAGCTATTCTAAATCTAAGACAAGACTAAAGACTAAGATTATGGTCTGCGTCTTTACATCAGGAAAAATAGGCAGACTAGATCGACCGAATAGTTTTTATCTGCCATTAAATTCTGTGTATTTTTGTGCATATGTTTCTTACAGCCAGTAACAAGGTTTCAAATGTATTCAACCCTTGGTTGTTGGAGGATGAGTCTACATGCAGCATAGAACATGTTTCGCACGCACCAGGCTTCTCATACTCTAAACAAGCCCCACATTACTGTAGTACACATTTCCCACCTTAAGGATAAGCTAACATTAATAATTTCCAATATTATGACCGATATGGGTGTACATTGCAGGTACTTACCAGCTGACAGCCTTCAAGGGAACTGACTAGCTGGGCATTTTGGCAAGAAAGAATTGAGCCAGCCAAGTTGAGCATGACGCATACAGCAGAGAGCAGCATAAAGAAGGTTATCTGTAAATAAAAAGGCACATTGAAAAAATAGGAATAAATGCAGCAAACAACCTATCAATCATATTACAGTACTTCTCACACAACAATCAAAAAGAGAAAAGAAATCTTTAATACCCATATGAATTATGTTATAGACAATATTGAGTCGGTACCTAGTTTTTATTAGTTTATTTTGAAGCATAGGTGCTTTGGAAACGTAAATCAGTCCCTGGTTAAGGTGCTTTGTAGAGGTCTCTATGAAACTTGCACAGATATGTGGAACATGGGATTAACCAAATGACACCACAAATATTAATGACCTTGTGTTTGATTAAATACAATAAAAGAAAAGAATGCAATTCATCAAGCATTAATCATGACAGTGTGGTTATAGAAAGTGAACTCTCTAAAATATATGTTACAGATAGATTTTTGTGGGGTTTTTTTACTTTTATCTCACTTTAGGTGTAATGAAAATATCAGGTAGACTGCATTGAACCCACAATACCAACCAGGCTGTATTATATTCTGTGGTAAATTTATAATCTTTTTGCATTTGTATCTTAGACTTCTAAATGCATTTAAAAACTAGATAGAACACCAAATCCAGAATAAGAGCTTTTCTATGTCTAGTAGACTACACATTCTTACAAAAACCTTTTAAACTGAAATACATTACTTTAATGGATCAAAACTCCTAAATTACCATTCAGTATAAGGCTTCAGATGTGACCTGAGCGGTGTCTGCTAGAGTATCACACTATTTGGGATTTAGAAAGTATTAATGTGCTTTGCATCTGGTTTTGATCAACTTAATGGCAATATTCTGTAAAATATTTTAGAAATAAAAGAATTACAATATTTCATGTGGTACCAGTTTGCATATATGTTCTCTAACAGTACAGTACAAAATGTCATAATGTTTTTCTCTCAAATAGCGAGATGGCCAAAAATGGTTTCTATTAGTCTGGTATAGTATTACTTTAGGATTTCTTTTTTTATTACAAGGAAACTTAAAGTACACAATGTCTGTACATTTTCCCTACAGAGTCTGAGCATTGAAAACCCTGAGACTTTGCATAGGTCATATGGTAATGTATAACATAAGGTCAAATACAAAGTACAAAATGCATCCAATGTAATTTGTAAAAAAATTATTTTAATTATTGTTTACATGTTTACAATATCTAGACAAAAAAAGTAAATGTTCAAGCTTTGTGGTTGTCAGTCGCCAGTATAACATTTTCTTAATAGAGTTCCAAGTGTGTTACAGTAATACTACTTACCTCTATTGTGCTGCTTGGTTTAATTCACTATCACAAATATGTTTCGCTATTTAAATGTTGTGCGATCGTTTTGTGATGTATATATTACTAAGAAAAATAAATCTGTGATATGGAACCTTGAGCATGTTTGGTGATAATTAACAGCGGATTCCATAATGGTCGTGTGTGCCAAGAAGCCTTGGTGACCTCCAAAGACTTCCAAAGCCAAGTTCTGCGGTGGGAAAAGGTGTTTCAAATGTCTGCAGACTCAACTAATGCACATACCTTTAAGAAACTGCTTCAATGCCTTGCAGACGCTGTTTATGATGTTCAATGTTAATACTGGGTAATGTTAAATATTTAATGCCTTACAAACGATTCATGTCTTTTTGTACCCTGACTACAAGTAGTGATGCCATTCAACATAACATTATTTATATACTAAAACTCAACTGCATCCAGAGGTGTAAATATGCTTTTGTTTTTATGTTACCCATTGGCCCTTTAAAGTAAGTTAACTTTAGTTTTTCTCTTGCAGTAGCAAACTTTACCATCCTAGCTTCTGATAAAATAACACACTACTATCAAAAGTCTTCTTCTTACCTTCAAATACTCTGTAATGCAACCCAACAGCTTTTCCCTCAGCCCTCGTAGAAGAAAATAATCAACCTCCAGAACCAAGCCTTAGCCTGCTTTGTATTCCTGCCCACAGGTATCCACAATTACTTTCCAAAACAACAGGGAGCCAGCCCTGGGGAAAATCTGGATTCTTGAATGAATGCAGGTGGTGGGATGTTTACCCTCTTCCAGATAGTCTACCCCAAAAGTACAAAGTGATTGGATTTACAGCTGCAACAAGCATTCCCTGGGAAATCTAAGGATCTCCTCTACTCTTCTACCACCATATTAATATCTTTTTACAGATAGGGCTCTCTAAATGAAAATAAGGAAGTTGGACCACGGAAGGCATTTAGTCTTGTCCCTAAAAACAATCCACATATCCAATCAGCCTAGATACTTCTAAACTTCACTTGAGACTATATGAAAAAACATATTTTCTCATAAAAATGATTTGCTCCTCCTTTATGACATTTATGAAGAAGAACCTTTTTTCCTCTTTTACAGAATTTTATCTTTATATTTTTACAGCCTGATATTAACCATGTGGCAGTCAGCCAATCATACCCATGCTCAACAATTCATTTGTAACTACCAAATCTTATCACTTTTGAAGTGTAATAAAAGAGTGCAGTGTCAAAGGTTTCATCTATACTGAACGAATTATAAAAAGCGCCTCTTGCTAATGTATCAAGTTCATTTGTGTAGTCATCTTTGCAAAGAAAAGTTATAAATGAAGTATAATTTGCTTCATGCCACCTTTTGCAGTAACCTAGAGTACAGATGTATTTCATTTGTGTAGGAGGTTTCAATGGAAGAATGGGGGGAGTTGTGTAACCATCATGGTTAGTAAAAATGCATTACACAGGCCAGTAAATCTACTGTAATGAACAAAAATGACGCTTAAAACCTAACCTTTTTTTGTCTTTCACAGTTTTTTTTTCAATTTGCATACCTTGTTATATGTACTTTATAAAGCATTACAGAAATTGTTGGCATTATATAAAAAATGAAAATAGTACCCATAATAATCTAATTGGAATAGAAAATCAGGGGGGGTACAACTAGTGCTGGTTTACTGGCCCTTGCCAAGCACAGGGGCCTGGCCAAGCAGAGGGGCCCAGCCAAGCCAAGGGCTCGGCCTCTTTGCTCTTTCAAGGGCCCTTAATTGGCTGAAAACACCATCTATCATCTGTTCTCGTCCTGACATTAATGAAGTAGAAGGCTTACAGCCTATATAGAACCACAAGTACAGAGGAAATGCATCCACATGGCCATAAGAAGCATGAACGAGCAGCCAGCAGATATGTTAATGTATTTCTTCTTTTCGCCATCATTGTCTGTCTTTTTCTTCTTTTTTGTTTCGTACAGGGCCCATGTAGCTCAAATGATGGCTCAAGCTGCATTTGCTATGCCTCCACCCATCATCTCTCCCCACCAGTTAACGATGCCTGGTTGTATACTGCACCACGTTAAGCTCCCAGACAGATGATTATTGATGCAGTCTACTTCCTTCAAGCACTGTCAAATGTTACAAAACACCCAATGCCACATTCCAGACAGAACGGCAATACTGCAAAATATGATGGCAGCAGTGCATCTGGCCCCAAAGTTTCCATATTTAAAAGTTTCCATACGTCACAGTTCCAGTAACAAATTCTTAACGTGAAACTCAATAATGAGAAAGACATAAATATATATGTAGAGAAGGCCTCCTTACTTTTTTATGAGCTTGTACAATGTAATTTTTTATGAGCTTATACAATGTAATTACTGCACCAACGGAAATGCAGTTCAATGACACACAGTATTCTATGCCACTAATTTTCGACAACAGGTAATTGGTTTATGTAGGCCTTTTAAAATGTGTCTAACAGTCCCATTCATTGTGAATAATAAATCATTATCTGACTTTATCTGCCAGTCAAAATCCAGAAACCATATGGATATTGTGTTGCTACCGTATACACTTGCGTTGCCAGATTTTTAATCATGCGGATCTTTAGCTTTTTGGCTATAACATTGGAATACTTTTTTTATTTAATCTGTGGTGCACAAAGACTCAGTCAGATGGATTATTACACGTTCATGTAGTAATGGTTTAAATTAGGGTCACAATGAACATGTCAAAGACTGGAGCTTAACTACAAAGCCCTTTTATTTCACTTTGGTAGTAAAATAAACTCCTGCAACTGGCAAACTATAAAAGCACAGAAATAAAGGCAAAAGAGAAAGAGCCATCTGGTCAGTCAAACATATTTTTATTATTATTTGGAACTAAACAGGGACATATCCTGCAAGAAGCCTCAGAGACAAAAACTAGAGGTCTTTCTGCCAGCTGAGTTAAAGCATGGCTCACTATTTTGCCTGCCAAGCTATTGCTACCCAACGTCCTTCAATGTTCTAAGTGGGACCATTGGCAGTGTTGATTGTGCACATCTGTTTCTATGCCAATCTAACACTTGGCATTTTGTTTATCTGACATAAAATGGTATTGTTGCTTCTTTGTTGTAGACACCTGGATGTAAAGATCTCAAGTGGCTCTGCCAACTCGTATTCCAGTTTATCAGTCAGTCGTATACTATGATGATTTCTACTGTAAATAATTTGTTTTAGTCATTAAAAGGTAGTTCCTTCAATGGTTGTACGTGGCCCCTATACTTCTCAGTTTTAAATGCATTGATGATCAACTTTACCTATGACAGCCCCCTTTCCCTCTTTTGTTGAGGCTCTGGGTACTCTGTCTTGGCTGAGAATCCACAAACACAGACAGGACACCTAGCAGGTAAGAGGTTCTTGAACACCAAGTGTAACATCAGTAGAACATTCATCAACAAAGGAAAGCTAAGGTCATACATAAGGAATCAAACATCAAAAAATGGGATTATTAGAAGAGTTTCATTACATAACACAGAGTCTCAGTGAGAGTGCAGTACTAATCAGCAAAATGACACTAGCCAGATCATATTAATTTGATACAGCTTAGTGATAGGCTGTGAGCAGAGGGAGGCAGACCCTTTTCACATTTCACAGGACCGCAGAAAGGAATCAGTGATCGTGGAAATTCCACTTATGAACTCTACCAGTGCCCTCTATACTATGTATCAGCCAGGGTGAGCACATCGCCATGTTTTCTGAAACACATAAGTTTTTCATACTTATGACCAGCACAGATAAAGTGCTGCCCTGCAGTATGTGGGATGTATAGACTCATGGAAGCGGAAGTCAGTTATACATTCCCAATACTATGTAATAATATGTGGGCTGGTCAGAAAAATGTAAACACTATATGTGTCCTGCAAAATATGGCTGACGTGGTCACCCCAGTACCAGCATTACAGAATTTTAAGGAAAATGTGCAGCATCAAAGTTTTAAAACTATATGAACCTGAAGAGAAAATCCTCCTCAAACATACAAATATCTCCTTGAGGCAAATAAACCGGGATTACTTTTTACAAAATCAGTGAACTTTACATATTCAAAGCAATAACCACGCTTTATTCAATGGTACATTAAATATAGTTCTTTGAATTTCCATGTAAAATGTGTCATTTCTGTAATAACCTCAATGTCTTCAATGTCACTTGACAGAAAATTTACATTTCTAGTGAAAGCTAATGATGGGTTTATTTTCAAATTCACAGTGCATTGTTATAGGGTCTGCAACGTACAGATATCCATATAGCATTTGTTTATATGATATAACCTTTACTAGAGCTTTGAAAGGACTTTCCATGTGATGTAAGTGTGGCAAAGGATTACAATTCAGATGTTTGCTTTGTGGATTGCAGGCTAATATTTTACAGTTATGAATTACTTGAGTAGCAAGTTGGACACATTTAGAATTTCCATAGGCCATAATAGTTAGATACATACTGTAGGTCTGAGGGTAGTAAGGATTTACCTATGGGTAGCCACGGGAGCAATGTTCAGGACAATGGCAAAGAGCCACAAACAACAAAATCTTAGGGTATTAAAAGTGACAAACAAGAGTGGGCACACAAGCCAGAAGGTCTATAATCCATGAGACAAGCAAAGAGAAACGGGGACAGGGGATCCCAGTAACTCTTCATAGTAAGTAAATCCAGTGAACACTGACTTGCAGTACTCAGATGTGTTATATAGGTCTTAGGTAGCTAATTTGTGGTTGACCAACTGAGGTGCTGTGCTTTTTTTTTCTTCCTGGCGCAAACTTCTACCACCAGGCATATACAGGGCAAAGGATAGTGATGACTGAAATCTGTGAAAGAGGAGTACTTCATTCCACTACACATGGTACCATTTGGGTGGCCCACTATAGCACTCAAGAGCTCTGACCTAGGCCAAAATACCCAGATACACTATGAAGAGATAGTGTAGTGATAAACAATGTCCTGAATACCAAGGTGGAGGCATATTTCACCTTCGTAATCATTGTACGGTGTTAAACCCCTTAGTTTTTCTGGCCACAGAAAGTTGTATGGATTCCTTTTTAAGTAAACAAGGTCAGGATGGAGCAAAAAGCCTAGAGTTCCAAGAATGCCAAGGTTGATAGACAGAACTTCAGGATTCTAAACCAGGAGACTAGTTGCCGTTGACAACATAGATTACTGAATAATAAATACAGTGAGTAGAAGAAGTGAATGCTAATCTTCCACTAGTAAACAAACACATTAAAATACACAAAGTAAGTAGCAAGACACAAAAGAACACTGAATATATCCAAAAATGTTAAACTGCAAAGTAAGACATTGAGCTAAAGGAAATACCAACAGATAGCTGAAAAAATAGCAATTTAAAAACCACCAGGGGGAAAAAAATGCAGTCCGGACAGATCTGTATCTAATTGGATTTTTTCTTTTTCGCTTCTTTTTAATATATCTAATTTAAGTCCACAATGCTTTAAATTAAATCTGATACTGATATCTTTTTATTTGACTGAATTTGCTGAATACATATTGGTTTACTTTTGAAATAGATTAAAAATCTAAAAAAATGAGGGCATACGCCATTGTTAAGAAGGCTCTGTAATCAATGGAGTAAACTTGGAATTATGGATACCACATAAATTAAACAAAGTATTGATCAAAATGAAATAAAAGCCTTGATTGTGTATAATGGAAATGGGATACCTACAGCACCACATAATTCTCAAAAACATAGAGCCGTTTTAACCAGATTTAAAGTTATATATAAACAGAGTACCAAGTGCAGTAGCAATTACTACCAATAAGGTCGCAGGTCATCTATGTGCACTTGTTACAAGAAAGATACAATTTCTCTTATTACAGAACTAGAAAATATTTTTTTAATTGTGATGTATTGTTTTTCTAAACCTCACAATACTGATTTCTTGAGAAAAGCATGTGCTGCACTCTAAATATTCTAATTTAGTGCCCCTAAAAACCTAGAACCACCCGACACTGCCTTCTCCATTTTTCGCTTGCCTTAAATGATCTGTTTTCGGCTATAACTGGGACTTTGGATCTGCATTTTCTGTGCTGTAACCAGGAAGCAATTTGTTCAGGAGACTGAGTCGATTTCTTGCGTCCTCTAAAATTGAACAGTAACTGGTCATCAATAGGCAGTACATCACCAAAACAGCACTGTGTCTGTTAATCACTGCGGCATCCTAGTGAGCACAGCATGTGGATGAGCTTCGAGGTCCATAATAACGATCAAAACGACTCTCAAAACTGTGCTGTGCAGGTCTCAATACAAACATCTACTGAAACAGTGGAGTATTTTCATTTCATTTTATTTATTTTTGCTTATATCATAAAGCCTTCTTAAATTGCTCTTAAAGTTAATCTACATGTATATGCTCTAACATATGTGTAATTTTTCTGAAAAATTAGTTTCAATTAAGTGCGTTTCGCAAATCATGCCTTTGATCGCCACATTTCTTTTTCTTATTCAGGCAGTGATTGGCTTAAATTGATGTCATTTTAAATTAAAAGATGAGAGTTTTTTTTTAAATTAAAGTCATCTTTACATTTTGGAGCTGGGCGCAAGTTAGCAAAATGAACCCACAGGATCAAACATGGACCAAAAGGCTCTGGGTGAAGCCCTGCTTCTCTGGGTCTTTGTTAGTTTCTTCTTTCTCCAGGCCCACTATTCTTCCCACTCCCTACCCACTTAAGGCTGTCTGGAGCTAGCCAATCCACAAAGCACAGCTAGCACCACTTCTTTAAAAGAGCCATCGCTCAAAAATAGGGAAGCTCCATATGGTTTACCAGTTATGCTTACCACAAGAAATGCCTTTTTGTCTGCTTCCACAGTAACTCCTGTGGGAGAACAGACTAGTGAAAAAGTATGGGTAGAAATGTGTGGTTGCCATTGTCACAATGCATGCAGTGTTTTCTGAAATATCACATGCATAGTGATGTCACGTGCCATTGTGTCTCATAAACATCACAATACTTGTGAAGAACCACAGAATCATTATTTTTGGCAGTGGAAAAGAGATAGCTTAAACTGAATTATTGGCTTTTGTCTTTAAAACATACCACACTGTGAAACTTGGTAAAATGCCTACTTTAAGTATATGAATAGGGATAGTTTTGTTGTCACGCATCAACTGCCTATAAAACAGACTCATCATGAAAAGAAAGTAACAAAAATACTAAAACACTACTATGCTGTTTTAACAAATACCTCTGTAAAGGTTTATACTATTACTCACATTTTGTGTAGGTTTATTTTTGAGTCCTTTTATTTAACTAACATCAGAAGGGAGACATGGTCTACCCATGGATTGAAAACAAAGATATAATTAATACACATTACGACAATTCCCTTATGTTGGCTGCTTTCCTTATAAATTACACGTTTGTTGTAAATCTGCTGTCAAATAAAGAGAGATGTCTTCAAAGGGAGACAAGCTCTCTCGCTGGTGTACTACTTCAAGCACGAACATTCATATCATGAGCCCTTTGAACAGCACATAAAAAACCATGGACTTGTTGGATGTGACAGGCTCATTGAAAAACTCAATATCCTTCTTGCCAATCAATCACGCTTTTCAATCCACACTTCAATCAATCACATAAAAGTGTCGTGTTCCATGATAAGCGCACAAAAGCAAGCACAATGCTCTGACAGGTGTGCCATCCTTTACTCTAAAACTATTTAATGAACACGCTCATGTCTCCCCAATAAATTATGTGCGAACTACACATTTACTTTGATGTGATATACGTCAATGATGTGTTGTTCTAATATTGGCCGAACATACAAAGTATAAGAAAAAAAGTGCACAAGCATTTGTGGTTCCTTTTATCCCTATGATGTACAACTCTGTAATATAATTAATTTAAAACGTAATACAAATAAAATATCAAATAATCATATATTTAAAATTGATTGCAAAAGTAAGCATTGTTTAAAGCAAAAGCAATTGTGGGTTGCATGTGAGGCAACTTAAGGTGGGCAAGCTGGCCTCAGGCTCACCTCATCAAACCATGCAAGAGCCAAGCTGTCAGACGAAGACTGACCATCTGCACACTGTGCAAATGGCTAGTGGCCCTCTTGCTCACAGGGCTCCATATTTGACTAACTAGCTGCTCCAGAGGCAGACTAGGTCCTGCAGTGTGCGGCCACCTTTAGGACAAATGCAGCAAGAGTTTAAAAATGTAACATGTGAATGCATATATCTAGCCAAAGGGAGAAATATGTCATTTAGTGGCCACCGGCTCAAGGTACCAGGGCCACTTTTCATCTCAAGTGTAACTGTGCAAGGCATAATATAAAACTCTTGTCAATATGGACCAAGCCAGGCATTGGGCTTCAGCCTAGCAGAGTCTTATGGGTTTTTGTTCCAATCACACAGTACTACTCCTATTTAAAGATATCGGTGCATTCCAGCTGGTGTTTTTCCCTACCACATCACAGTTGAAATCCTTATTTGAGTACTGGCGCATCATGGTTTTCATAAGCAGTGCTATTAGCTGGCATCATTAGTGTGTCATTGCAATAAAAGCTACTGATGGGCTATTAATCTTTAAAGAGTCTTAGGGTCAGCTCACTTAGACAGTTTCCAGGTATGCCTACAAACCAATTTAATTAAACCTTTATTTATATTTAAATGCATCCATTTGACAATCTAAAAAAGTACTAGTGAATTCCAAATGTATGACAATTTTTTAATTATATTATGGGATGCCTTTTTAGTTTGTCAAATACGCAAATATGCACTTAAATAAGATAAATCTTTATTTAATTGGTTTATAGGTACACCTGGAAACTTTTGAAATTAGCTTACCCCGAGACTCTTCAAAGATACACACGCAACAACCAAGAACATTGTTTTCCATGACCCAACATGAGTCAAAAGTGAGCAGGTCATGCTATAAAGACCAGAAAGGTACTGCAGGAGCCAGGAATGAATTCTGAAATCTCAGGAATTATGTCTTTGTCTCCGAGGTCTTACAGGACATTTGGTTGGGCAGTGTAGAGAAACAGATAGCAGAGCCATAGCAGCTACAGTCATCACATCACTGCTGGTTATATTATCTGCGAGCACAGGTGAAGGCTATTCACAATCGCAGGTATGGATTAAAGATAGACAGGATAGTTTTTGACAGTTCATTAAAGAATCAAGTACATCAATTCATTCGTCTGTTGACATCTAGAACATCAAGGTCCAACATAATAAACTTTCTGTGGAATTTATTTTTTGTCCTGTAAAGTGTGTTTTTTCACATTCTTCTCCTTTCCTCTACCGTGCTATACTAGAGAATTTAGAAAGCAGTTTGGAAAGTACTATCAATAAAATGTAATATTTTATTGGACTTGATAAAAAATAAAGAAATACTGGCAATGATAAGTGATGTGTAATTGCCTATACAATTTGTCATCTTAACATTTTTTACTATATGCAGTTGTAACTTTAATATGAAAATAAGACATCTTCCAGCATTTCAAAAAACCAAAGAGGGAAACTTGCTTTAGGGGATGTTGTTATTAGTGTGGCTTTGATGAGCCTTTACATTTTATGTGACTTTCTTCTGACCTATTTATAGCTCTGTATGTAATTCAATAAGACATGTAGAACAAACACATTTCTGTTATATTTACATTACTGTGGCATTTTAGGGCTGCAGCATACTGTGACACCCATGTATCCACCAACATCTTGAGCCAAACAGACATTTGGGTCTAAAGGAGGATAACTTTATACTATGAAAACATAATATATGAAGCAGGCTGGTTAAAGCACTAAATGTCATATCAGAAGTAATATTATTGATTATTGACACCAAATATAAACTTTAATAAACAGAGAATATAAACTTTCTTAATGTAGTTAACATTTCTAAAACCCCAGATGGTCGTTTTAAATATATTTTCAATAAACTATATTTTCTTGCCTGTCCTATTTGTTTTGAAGAGAATATTGAATGCACCAGCATGGAGCCCCTTTATTAATTTAACTTTCTTTTTAAAAAAAGTATCTACTGATCAATCCCAGGATTTTTTTTGTGACAAAGTCACTTTAAATTACACGCCCCCCAACCTCACCAAGCAACATATGGCAAGTTCTCCCACTTACAAAGATGAGGCCTGTAATTTTCACCATAGGTACACTTCAACTATGAGAGACAGAATGAGACAACAAAGTCCATAAATCACATTGATTTTTTAAGAATTTATTTGCAAATTATGGTGGAAAATAAGTGTTTGGTCAATAACAAAAGGTCATCTCAATACTTTGTTATATACCCTGTGTTGGCAATTACAGAGGTCAAACGTTTTCTGTAAGTCTTCACAAGGTTTTCACACACTGTTGCTGGTATTTTGGACCATTCCTCCATGCAGATCTCCTCTAGAGCAGTGATGTTTTGGGGCTGTCGCTGGGCAACACGGACTTTCAACTCCCTCCAAAGGTTTTCTATGGGGTTGAGATCTGGAGACTGGCTAGGCCACTCCAGGACCTTGAAATGCTTCTTACATGCTTAAGCAGGGCGACACGTCTGGCACTGCATGATTTGAGTCCCTGGCGGCTTAGTGTGTTACTGATGGTAGCCTTTGTTACTTTGGTCCCAGCTCTCTGCAAGTCATTCACTAGGTCCCCCAGTGTGGTTCTGGGATTTTGCTCACCGTTCTTGTGATCATTTTGACACCACGGGGTGAGATCTTGCGTGAAGCCCCAGATCGAGGGAGATTATCAGTGCTCCTGTATGTCATCCATTTTCGAATAATTGCTCCCACAGTTGATTTCTTCACACCAAGAAGCTTGCCTATTGCAGATTCAGTCTTCCCAGCCTGGTGCAAGTCTATAAATTTGTTTCTGGTGTCCTTCGACAGCTCTTTGGTCTTGGCCATAGTGGGGTTTGGAGTGCAACTGTTTGAGGTTGTGGACAGGTGTCTTTTATACTGATACGTTCAAACAGGTGCCATTAATACAGGTAACGAGTGGAGGACAGAGGAGACTCTTAAAGAAGATGTTACAGGTCTGTGAGAGCCAGATATCTTGCTTGTTTGTAGGTGACCAAATACTTATTTTACCGAGGAATTTACCAATGAATTCATTAGAAATCCTACAATGTGATTTCCTGTATTCTTTTCCCCCATTCTGTCTCTCATAGTTGAAGTGTACCTATGGTGAAAATTACAGGCCTCTCTCATCTTTTTAAGTGGGAGAACTTGCACAATTGGTGGCTGACTAAATACTTTTTTGCCCCACTGTATGTAAACACACACTTACTCATACTCACTGACTCACACACATTAATTATAACACACACTCTATCTCATCCCACTTACATATCCATGCTCACACACTATTACGGAGCACTCCAGGTTGGAAGGGCCCTTTCTAAACAATTTTGAACTGGCACAAGGAGACAGGAACAAGATGTCGCAGGGGTCACCCAGGGCCCCCTAGATGCATGGGCCCAATCGCAGCTGCGACCGCTGCAACACCTGTAGTTACACCACTGTCAATCTTGTTATCTTTGTTAATAAGGAAGGCCCATGGGAAAAATATTTTCCTCTTGAGTATAAAATATGCAGTGCTGTATAATAATGCATATTGACATTGACAAAAAAATGGTTTTATCCCCTTTCTTGATCTGCATTCCTGGAGGCTACCATTGTAGTCAGTGGAGTTATGTTTTGGGTGTCCAACAGTAAGATATGGAGTAAGCTTAGTATAACAGAGCAATAACACATAGAAATGGCTAATACGCAGTTGCCTGAATATATCAAAGCAAAAAGTAGAAATGATCTAAAAAAGAAAACAGCACAACATTTTTTTTTATAAAATTGGTGGGGTTCCCCTTTAAACCATTAAGAAAGACAATGATAGCTCCAGGAAAGTTTGTTTTCACTGTGCAGTAATACATGGTGAAATATGAATAAAGACATAATTAAATGCCTGTGTACTATACATCTGCAGCTCTAATAATACTTAATTTGATGAAACTGGAGTATAAACATTATGTGGCTTAGATCCCTAACAATTCAAAAAACCTTTGCTCAGCTATAATGTAATAGGCGGCTTTGATCCATAAATGTTATTACAGCTTAATAAGAATATCTTATCCCTTTGACCAGTGCTATTGGTAAAAATGTCTTTCTTCACAAAGATAAAGATAACATGTTTTTAGATAAGACAATTTTTTTTTTCTTGCAAAAAGATTACAGAACTAGACTTTCTGTCTTAAAAGAAATACTAGCTTAAAATAGAAAGAACATAGATCCTTGTAGTGGTGTGATGTGAAAATTATTTCTGTCTGTAAATCGGTACTGCTCTATTCCATGGCCTAATTAGTCTGTGGCATTTCCATTCAAGAGTAAGGTATTTTAAAAAAAAGAATTAGCTGGCCAAATAAGCTACTTCATGAATTTGTGATATTTGCAAAATTGTGTACTTTTTAGAATAGCCCTTCTAAAAATGGTAATATTAATATTGTGTATCCCTTTTGTTTTCATGAGGACTAAGCATTTGCTTAGGTAGCGTATATCTAGTTGTCACCATATACCGGTAATTTTTGTAAAGGAAGGCAGAAGGTTTTTTTGAGATCCTGAACACAAGCAGGGATCCAACATTTTTTATTTTGTACATTTAAATGTCCTGAAGACTAAGGAGGTTAATGCCCCTCACATATTTCCCCTCCAGTTGATCTATTGAGTCAAGTCCTGGTTAAAGTCAGAGGACACAGACACAGTCGTAAAATGTTTCCCAGTGCCCCAGGGAGTGTGTTGGGGTGGCAAGCTGCATGTTTTATTCTGAGAAAATGGATTTCCTATTAGTCTCATCAAGCAGATGTAGTTCTCAAACCAGTTCACAGGAAAATATTTATGCGTTAAATAGGTGCTTTTAAATACTACTTGCTGGTTGTACACTAATACTTTGCTTTGTAGTAGTTCACAGGGACCAGGAGAGGCCCATGATTTAAAAATCACCTAGATGTGTCCAAAAACACAGCCCACTCATTTTGAATATTGAGGTTTCTTGAGGACTATTTTGAGAATCAATGGTCTAGAGCACATTTTTAAAAGTTGTATAGGGTGATTTAGGGCCTCTATACTTAACACATGCTTCAATTTACCTAACTTTGTCTAATGGTTTCTCTTCTTTTTACAGGGACAGCCTTCCTATATGGAATTTGTGAATCGGAAATCATCCCCTAGTTGCATTTGCTTTTATACATGTGTAAGGAGGACAATAGGCATTAATATGTCCCCCTTATTGTGTAAAAAGTTCTGTTTGGAGGATGACATCAGATAGAATATTGTGTGGTTTTCAGGAGCAGATTATTAAACACGTCACAGGGATGATTGATTTTCTTGAGCTACTTTTATTGCAGTTGTGTGAAAACAGTTGAGGTGTACAGGCCATTTATTTGATTTCAACAACTTAGAATAGCAGTTTATTGGCTGAGACAGCCAATCACTTGGCTGTCTATTAGCAAGGACAGTCATCCGGCAAAAGTCATTACAGGAGCTGAAGACCTGTTAATGGTAGTAACAGTCCCATATGACAATCTACATAAAAAAAAAACGTAATTTACAGAGTTTTCCCAAAACAAACCAGGATTATTTTGGTTTTACAAAAACATAGCTGACTATGACTTTTTTGGGGTAAAAAAAAACAATACTCTGGGAAAAAAAACTGCCACACTACTAAGAGATTAAATTAACCGCTTTAGGGTTTTGTTTTTCTAGATCTGTGACATTATTTCAATAGTGGTGACAAGTAGCACAAAAGGAAAAAGTTACACAAATTGTCTGCATTAGAGTTTAACACTATATGCAGTCATTAACAGAACTAGGAAAACCCTGCTATTATAAATATATTTCCCATGATGATTTTCATATATGTATATATATATACATACATACATACACACATCCTCTTGTCTATATGATTTGAATGCAATAATTATTCTTAGGCATTGAAATAATATGCAGGTTGGAGTTTCTGTGCATAGTTGTAGCAATAAATCTGATTTTGAAATATGTTATGAATAGCAGTATTATAGAGTTAAATGATGCCTTGCTGCTAAATCACTTGGGTTGAACTCTGCCTTTCCACTTTTATGCCCTATGTTCCAACTGAGTGACCCTCAGTAGTGTCAGCTGCTTTGAATATCGCCCTAGACTGGCTGTAATGTTATGAGTTCAAAAATACTTTAAACTAAACCTCTTTTCAACAATCACTCTGGCTTTTTATCCATGATCCTGCATCACTAGCAGTCACTGATTTTTGACTGATATATCCTCTAATTCACTATGACCTGTATGCCACTAATTCAATTCCTGCAAGACAATCTTTTCTTTTCCATTTGGCCATTTATCAAGTCAGCCTTGGCCTCTCTTGTTACAAAGTCATGTATACATAGAACTGACCCAGGAAAGTGTAACCCTTTATGAGCCAGATGGGTGTTTCCCTGAGAGCAGAGATGGACAAATACGGTATTGGCCGCAATATAGGCCAATATAGGGCACTCCCCCCCCCACACTTTAGGTCTTTAAAGTGGGGGTGCGGCCTATATTTGGGGTTTAGCGTAGGGATGCGCAGTTCGTATCACCCGATGCCCGGGACATGCAGTTCCGGGCGCCGGGCGTTTTTTTTTTGTTTTCTTTTTCATTTATCCCTGCTGCGGGTAAGCAGCAGGATTAGGATCCATATCCCCGCAGCGCTGCAGGGGAACTGGATCCTCCTCTCCGGCAGCCGTGGACATCTGTACGATGCGCACAGAGTGACATATCATGGGGCAGAGTGGCACTTCTAGGGGGCATAAAGCATATATGGTGGGGCAGGTGGGCATATCTGGGCAGATAGGACACAGATGTGAAAAAAGAAGTGATGAAAACCAGTGTGGAATGGGTGTATAGAGAAAAGACAATAAAAAATACTTCCCTTTGTGTTGTGTAATTTTCCCGGATACTCAGCTGCAGCCCGTACAGAAAACACTCTCCAGGTGTTTCAAGATAAAACAAAGAACGCTAGGGGGCGCTCGTGTATACCGGTTTCAAAGAATGAAAAAAAAAGAGAAAAAATATATAATTGTGCAATATTAAACACAGGTGCTGTCGCTGTAAGTCTATATACTGCACTCACAGTGTTTACTTGTATTCAGGCTTCAATAGACCATCCTGTCTTCCAGATGAATATATGGTGAATATATGTAAAAAAAGCAGAGAGACAGGTAGGGACCCCAATGGTGTATTATCATGCAATATTTGTAGCACGCAAATACCAAAATGCACTTACACTTTTGAGGGGGTTTTTTAAAACCCTTACACGTCAAATGCCTTTTCCTCTGTTCCTCTTGCAACGCCTTCAAATGATCTGTATACGTGGGACTATGTCCCGAAATGGAATCAGGCTAAATCCACTCTCTAGTATAATGTAAAGGCTATTTATTCAAGGCTAACATGCCAAAATAAAAAATGTTTACATACATCCACCAAGGGATGCTTAAAAAGTTAATACAAAATCAAAGTAAAAGAATAAGAAGAGCTCTTATAAAATCCTCGACGCGTTTCGCCAGTTCCGTGGCTTCATCAGGAGTAATCTTCATTGTTGGTGCGAGGTCCTTTTAAATTGTGTGCGGCGCCATCTTTTTTTGCCGGGGTCTGACGTCGGTGCGTTCCTCGTCATCATCCCGTCCGTTGCGTTGCCTTCCCGTCTGTCTTCTCCTCCTCCGACGCTCCATGGAATCCAGAAGCAATCGGTAAGTAAAAAACACATATAAATTATTTCGTTTGAAAACGATCGGATCTACCGATCAATGTCTCTGTTCAGTGATCATCTAATGTGCGTAATGGATGCCTAAAGATGCCGTCCATACCATTCATTTAATGATCCAAAAACGGGCCTTATGTGGAGAGAGAGAGAAGGGAAAAGGGAGGTAACTAATGAGGTATAATGTACGATGTTATTCATTGTATTAAAAAACCGCCCTCGAGGGTAGCAATATAGACAAATAAATAGAGAAAAACTCCATGTGGACAGACTAAAAAGAAAAGACTAAAGTCCTACTATGTGTTCAATAAAACGTGGTCTGTATTGCTATTATGGTCTATTCGTTTGCAGGGGCAATGGACGCGAGATATGGGAGACCAGGGACAACATGCAGAAGTGCCACTCGTCCATGAAGAACAGATCAATCGGTCCCCATATTATTAATGATGTTACAAATGATATTAATCAAAAAATATGTAGGTATAAACAAATAAATTTGTGTATCTTCATTAATGACATGTATGTATTCATATAAAAGATTAATAAACAAGAATAAAAAATAAATAAAAAATATTAAATAAAAAATAAAGCATATATATAAAAAACTGTGTCCTGTGTGAACTTTATCTAAACACACAAGGTCCAGATTTGTACCCCCTTCACCGGTGAGACGTACACCTTCACCCACAAGACTAGTTTTTCCACCTAATAGACAAGGCACAAATAGTGACACCATTCACACAAACACAGTTTTTTCTCAGGAACAGGCTTTTTTAGACAGGGAGCCATCCCGAAAAGGTGGCACAAAAAGAAAGGAAACCCCCCCGAGGAGGGAAGCCATAGAACTAAGGAACAGGTACATACCCCTGGAACAGAGCCCATGGAAAAAAAGAAAGTATACAAAAGAACAAGAGGCCAGAGGGGGGGAGGAAAGAAGTCATCAGACGAACAGGTACTAATCCCGGAGAAAGAGGGCATTGTGAACATATCTTCCATTTCCCTCACACAAAATGAAATAAGTTTGCTCAGAAAAGGCTTAAAATTTGCACCGGCCAGAGGCCCGAATCAGTTCCAATTGTTTTTGGACACCCAGAAGTATCTTAGGAAACTCACAGTCAAAAGGTTTTTTTGTAAATCAGAAAAACTAGATACAAACGGAGACACAACAGTAGAACCATTTT
This sequence comes from Spea hammondii, assembly GCA_029215755.1. Taxonomy (NCBI): domain Eukaryota; kingdom Metazoa; phylum Chordata; class Amphibia; order Anura; family Pelobatidae; genus Spea; species Spea hammondii. The sequence continues at coordinate 83,146,708 of JARDYJ010000004.1, forward strand.
CACACACAAATCTTAAACCCAAATCCAAATTTTTTCCACAAAATGAAAAAAGCCAACACATTGAAGTCTTTACAGACCTTATACAAAAGGACTTAGAAAAACTGGGGAATAAAACTAGGACATACAACCTAAACAAGAATGAACAAACGGCACTAAAAATATTAAAAGAAAAACATGACATAGTGGTCAAGCAGGCGGATAAAGGAGGAGCTACGGTCGTGATGGACCGCCTCTACTATATAAAAGAATCTATAAGGATTTTAGGTGACACTATCACATACAGGAGACTAAATAAGGATCCCACAAAGGAATTTAGCATAGTGCTATATAGTATCTTAAAGGAGGGTTTAGAACAAGGTATCCTCAATAAGAAGGAATTTAACTATTTAAAAATGGAACATCCAAAATTACCTGTGTTCTATTTTCTTCCGAAAATTCACAAAAACCTGAAAGAGCCACCTGGTAGACCCATAATTAGCGGTATCGATTCACTCACATGTAACACATCTGAGTATGTGGACTTCTTCCTCCAAAAATACGTTTCAAAAATTCCAGCATATCTCAAAGATACGACCCACCTTCTTAATACACTAAAAGATATAACATGGTCCCCAGGTTGGTTGTGGGCCACAATGGATGTTTCCTCGCTATATACCATCATTGACCATAAACAAGGATTGGAAGCCATAGACAGGACACTATCAAGGGATTTCGACATGAAACCATTACAAAAATCATTCATTATAAAATGCATCAATTATATATTGACACATAACTATTTTTGGTTCGAGGAAGAATTCTTCCTCCAACTTTGTGGTACAGCTATGGGCACCAGGTTTGCACCGAGCTACGCCAATCTATTCGTAGCTGAATGGGAAAATCAATATATATGGAATAACAACCCATTCGGTGCAAACCTGGTGCTCTGGAAACGATACATAGATGATATCCTTATAATTTGGAATGGGTCAGAGGATAGTCTAAAGGAATTTATAAAATACACGAACAACAACAAATGTAACCTGAAGTTTACCTCAAACATCCAAAATGAACAAATTGAATTTCTAGATGTGGAGTTGTTCCACGTAAATAATCAAATATGCTCAAGGAACTATAGCAAGCCTACCGATAAAAACGGGTACATAAATTACAATAGTTGTCATCATCCCCAATGGTTGGACAATATCCCCAAGGGTCAATTCCTGAGGGTAAGAAGGAACTGTACGAGGAAAGAGGATTTTATAATTAAAACAAATGAAATGAAACAGAAATTTAAAGAGAAAAACTATCCGGAAGAAATACTAAATAAGAGTCTTCTAGAAGTAGGAGCAATGGACAGACAACTACTTCTGGACAACAAGAAAAGGCCAACAAAACATCTTCAAGAAAGGGATTTCAGTTTTTCTTTTTGTACCCAGTATAATACCCAAGCAAACAAAATTAAAAAAATTATAAACAATCATTGGCATATCCTAAAAAATGATGAGGTCCTAGGCACACAATTACCTGATAGACCGCAGATCATTTTCAAAAAAACAGGGTCATTAAAAACAATACTAGCCCCGAGTGTCCTACCAAAACATATAACAATGAAAAAACCTGGAACACTCATAGGTAGCAAACCAAATGGATTTTATAAATGTGGCCACTGCAAAATGTGTGCTTTTTTACCCAAAAAAACTAATGAATTTAAAGGTACAGCAACAGGTCAAACGTATACCATAAAGCATTTTATAAATTGTCTAACAAAAAACATAGTCTACCTATTGGAATGTGGCTGCGGCCTTCAATATGTGGGCAGGACAATAAGACCTATGAAGGAGAGGGTGTTAGAACACCTTGGGAATATAAGAAAAAATGATATAAAACATAGTGTCCCCAGACACTGCAATACATGTCCAAGATATTCAGTAGAGTCCTTAAAAATTATGGGGATAGACTGGGTACCCCCGAATTGGAGAGGAGGCAATACTGTAGAGAATTTGTCCAAACGGGAGACAGAGTGGATTTTTAAATTGAAACCTTTAAAAAAGGTGGCCTCAATATGGAATTGGACATACTCACGTATATGTGAGAATACGTAATGGGTCACATATGGTTTTATGAAAGTATCAAAGTGGGAATATCCAACGCTCAACACAACTTTTTTTTTTTTTTTTTTTTCCCATTATTTTTTAGCATTGTACATTTTTATTCACCGTGCCAATTGTTAGGTACTTGTTCATAATTGTTAGTACAGACACACCTATCTATTGGGTTATTTTTCCTATAAAAAAACAGGACACAGTTTTTTATATATATGTTTTATTTTTTATTTAATATTTTTTATTTATTTTTTATTCTTGTTTATTAATCTTTTATATGAATACATACATGTCATTAATGAAGATACACAAATTTATTTGTTTATACCTACATATTTTTTGATTAATATCATTTGTAACATCATTAATAATATGGGGACCGATTGATCTGTTCTTCATGGACGAGTGGCACTTCTGCATGTTGTCCCTGGTCTCCCATATCTCGCGTCCATTGCCCCTGCAAACGAATAGACCATAATAGCAATACAGACCACGTTTTATTGAACACATAGTAGGACTTTAGTCTTTTCTTTTTAGTCTGTCCACATGGAGTTTTTCTCTATTTATTTGTCTATATTGCTACCCTCGAGGGCGGTTTTTTAATACAATGAATAACATCGTACATTATACCTCATTAGTTACCTCCCTTTTCCCTTCTCTCTCTCTCCACATAAGGCCCGTTTTTGGATCATTAAATGAATGGTATGGACGGCATCTTTAGGCATCCATTACGCACATTAGATGATCACTGAACAGAGACATTGATCGGTAGATCCGATCGTTTTCAAACGAAATAATTTATATGTGTTTTTTACTTACCGATTGCTTCTGGATTCCATGGAGCGTCGGAGGAGGAGAAGACAGACGGGAAGGCAACGCAACGGACGGGATGATGACGAGGAACGCACCGACGTCAGACGCCGGCAAAAAAAGATGGCGCCGCACACAATTTAAAAGGACCTTGCACCAACAATGAAGATTACTCCTGATGAAGCCACGGAACTGGCGAAACGCGTCGAGGATTTTATAAGAGCTCTTCTTATTCTTTTACTTTGATTTTGTATTAACTTTTTAAGCATCCCTTGGTGGATGTATGTAAACATTTTTTATTTTGGCATGTTAGCCTTGAATAAATAGCCTTTACATTATACTAGAGAGTGGATTTAGCCTGATTCCATTTCGGGACATAGTCCCACGTATACAGATCATTTGAAGGCGTTGCAAGAGGAACAGAGGAAAAGGCATTTGACGTGTAAGGGTTTTAAAAAACCCCCTCAAAAGTGTAAGTGCATTTTGGTATTTGCGTGCTACAAATATTGCATGATAATACACCATTGGGGTCCCTACCTGTCTCTCTGCTTTTTTTACATATATTCACCATATATTCATCTGGAAGACAGGATGGTCTATTGAAGCCTGAATACAAGTAAACACTGTGAGTGCAGTATATAGACTTACAGCGACAGCACCTGTGTTTAATATTGCACAATTATATATTTTTTCTCTTTTTTTTTCATTCTTTGAAACCGGTATACACGAGCGCCCCCTAGCGTTCTTTGTTTCAGATAGGACACAGAGCCAGGAATGGCAAGCGGAGACAAACATCTAGTAAGTGTATTATCATCATCAGCATCACATTCTTATCACTGCCAGTGTGAACCACATTACCACAAGTAATAGATAAGTCAGCCTGACTCATGAAGTCAGTGGCTGGCTAAAATGACTATAGAATAGTGTCCTTTCAGCTGTAGTATGGAGATGCTTTCAATCAGTTTCCAAAGATTTTTTGTCTTTAGCAAGGCTGACTGGGTGAGGGCAGGAGAGATGGCTCCTCTACTGTCTCATTCAAATTTACTACAATTTCTTAGACTTCACAATGTGAGAAAGGAAAGCAACACCTTAAATTTTATTTTTATTTAGAAAAAAATGATAAAAAAATAGGCTTCATATTGTGACAACCCCATAAACCACAGAAAATGGCAAAAACACTTTGTCTTGTATAGAAAGTGTGTAGTTTGGTAGATAATTACTCTGGCTTTCCAGTCAAATGTACTGTATGTTCCTTCACTAGAGTTAAGAGAAGTTGGGTTTCCACTGCAGTTACTGAAGCTGGGACAAAAATGTCACTTTTAGTTCAGCTCTACCCGCAAGTAGCAAAAATTGTTGGAACTACACATTAAAGTGTGAAATGTTAGCGGCTATCTGTGCCCCATTTTGTTGCTTATACCAGATGCTTTATAATTTCAATTTGCACCTGCTGGCATTTTAAGTGCTATATATCAGTATATTGCTTAATATTGAATAAATAGAGAACTCTTTAGGGGGTGTCAATGGTACAAAAATGTTAAATTGCTAAAATTAAATATGAATATGTTGCTTTACCGCCCCCTCTAGCAAATGTTAATGGTATAATTAAGCTGCATAATGCTAATGCATGCACTAAACATCTGTAATTAATTTTGAAGGTCCTGAGTGCATTGGATGGAACAATTTGAAGCACTAAGACATTAACTAATTTATTTAATGTAACAAATTGTCATCTCTCATCCAAGACAAAAGCACGAGTGTTCAGATGGATACAAATATCTGACCATATTGTACAGGATCACTTTATTAAGCCATTGCTCATATTGGGGATTACTACTGCCAACCACTTATACTCAAGGTAGTCTTTAGCATGGGGCAAAATGAGCATATTTTGGATATGATTGAGAATCTAAACCACTCTGATCAACTTTACAGAGTCAAAATCTTAAGAGGTTTCAAAAAAATGGTTTGATAACAAATGGCAGTACTGACCATAAAAATGCTATTTTCTGAACACATCAGCTATTCTCTCTCTATTATCTGGAAACACAAAGTTCAGTCCAGTTATAAACAAATCTAAATTTGAAAAATTGAATCCCTGACAGAAAAAAGACATATTAGATGATTCATATAAGATTCACAACACTTCCAGCCTCATGGGCAAGGACAGTTTTGCTACAGAATAACTGTGCTTACTTTCAGTTTAAGTGGTTTATACTTTCAATTCATACGGGTTCTTTTTCAATGACCCCTTTAGGAACCCAATGTGAATGATTACATAGCTGTAAAAGGCTTCTAAAATCCAAAGTTTCTTTTCAGTCTGTAAATTCATGCAAAAACTATGTGGATGGTTTAGATAAAAGTAACACAAGTCACTATAGACTTTATTAAAGGTACAAACACCTGCAAAAAATGCTATTGTATTCTTTCCCAGGAATGTTGAACTCATGAGATTTGTATATATGTATGCATGGATGTATGCGTACTTGTGTGTGTCTGAGCATGCAATTGCACTTGTGTGCGTGTATTGTGTGTGTAAGCATGCATGTGTACTTGTGTGTGTGCATGTGATTACCCATGTCTACTTGTGTGGGGGGCATGCATGTGTACTTGTGTATGTGTGTATGTATGTGTAAGTTGGGTGAGCTGCAATGTGTGTTACTCACTCCCCATTAATGGATCGTCATGTTCAGACTGAAGGCTTCCACTCAAAGGATTCTACTTCAGGCATGGGTAGGGGGAATGACAGTTCCTGAGGATTGCCTTGTAGGTGTGAAGCAGTCCTCGGCACCAACGAGTAGCAGTGCGTGCGTGCGTGCAGATGCGTTCACTGCTACTTTAATCATGGCATTCCATGCTGTCACGATAGGTTTTCTGACATGTTTTCATGACGTCATGAAAATTTTAACAAGTTTGCTTGTTCTGATATAGATAAGGCTAAGTTACACCTTTACTTGGTTTAGGGGTATTTTAGTTATTTACAGATAAATACAACTAAGCATTTCTGTTTCCTGAGAATATTCCAAACATTATAGATATTATAGTGACAACACCAAGTAGGGAATGTATCAATCACTCTACAAATAAAGCATGTTAACTTCTCTTATAAAGTAAACTGCCATCACTCTTCTGCATGTGAGACTGACACATCCCAGGAAGCTGTCACAGAAAGCTTCAGCTGCCAACAATTCACACAAGATAGGTAGAGGCTTCAGATAGGGGAGACTTGAGATAGGGAGGTTGATTCTACTTTCCTCGGTTTAACCTAACTCTTTAAGCAATGTCTATGACTAATCACAGACTGCTCTGTTGTGGTCTCTATGGATCCACAATGTGACCTGCTTGGGTTGGAATATTTCTTGAAGATTGGACAAAAGCCTCCCTCATACATCGACAACTAAATGCTGGCACTATAGTCCAGTAATCACTAGATTAGCTGTTACCCAGCAACAAAATAGGCCTTTGTTCAAGAATCAGGCATCTATTCACTAAGACCAATGCATACAGGTCTGCATCCCTAATACCGTTTGAAACGTAACTTTTATTTAATCCTCAAATAGAATGTTAACTCTATATGAAATGTAAGTATATAGCAAGAATGCGTGTGGTCATTTCTAAATGATTTACTACAATACCAAAAATTATTCTCAAGGTATATACTTACCTTATATACTCAAGGTACCTAATTTTCACTACTCTAGCTAATCAGAAATTACCACAGATACACTGTTTAGTATATAATCTATTTAATATATGGTTAATGTTCTTCTAAGTGGTTAATTAACAGTTACAGTTTAAATGGTTGTTGGAAGGTACATACCTCTTTATACTTCTCTGTATTAGCAGTTTATTAGCCTGGTGGTCGCTCTAAGGTTGATTGTACTCCATACTTCTAATAATTATTTCCTATGTAAGTTTTAATTTCATGACATTTGCTGTATCACTTGAAAAACCCATTGGCCTGATGGGGCAAACTCATCTTTAAAACACACACCCTGGCAATTTCCACCTGTGATGTGTGTTTAACTTGCAGAAAACTTACAACTCATCTTGGGACAGCTATAGAAACTTAAACCCCACTCAAAGATGAATCCCTCAAGTTCCTTGCTATTACATCACTGACTATGGTATTAGAAGTAGACTTGTGCATTCGTCTTCGGGCGAACATGAAAACGAATACGAAGAGTGCATTTTTGTGTTCGTTCCGAAGACACGCCGAAGAGAAGACGGCGGCGGTAAAACGTAGGCGAAGACGAAGACACACCACGAAGATCTTCGTGATCGTCTTCGTCTACCATTCTCCCCCCCCTTCTAACTTACCTTGTCTTCGCGGCATCGCGGCAGTTCCCAGAAGTGGAAATCCGCAGGTTCGCCGTCACGGGTTACAGGGCAGTGCGAATGAGCCTATTGGTCGCCTACAGGGACCTCCTCTGGCATCAACCAATTGGTTGATGCCAGAGGAAGACCCTGCAGGTGACCAATAGGCTCAATCGCACGGTCTTTGTAAGTTGTAACCCCTAACAGCGAACCTATGGATTTTCAGTGGCATCTGCAGGGTAAGTTGCAGCATTGGGGTTTTAAAAGTCTTTTAAAACCCCAATGCTGCAACTTACCTGGCACATCCCACTGGTCTCCCTGTTCTATCAGTTAAATGTCCGTACGAACGACTTTATTGGTCGCTCGTACGGACATTTAACTGATAGAACAGGGAGACCAGTGGGATGTGCCGGGTAAGTTACAGCACCAGGAGCCTCAAAGTCTGTACGAGCGACCAACAGAGTCGCTCGTACAGACTTTTAAAATCCCAATGCTGCAACTTACCCGGCAGATCCCACTGGTCTCCCTGTTCTATCAGTTAATAAATGCTAGAACAGGGAGACCAGTGGGATCTGCCGGACAAGTTACGGCACCAGGAGTTTAGCAGTCTGTATGAGCGACCCTATTGGTCGCCAGCAGGGGGCTCGTCTGCCATCAACCAATAGCAGACGAGCCCCCTGCTGACGACCAATAGAGTTGCTCATACGGACATTTAAACTCCTGGCGCCAGAGCGGCTTTAACCCCGTATTAACCCCTTAACCGGGGAAAACGAAGAAAAAACGAACACGAAGAATGTCCACGAATATTCGCCCTAAGAGAAGACAGGACCAGGCGAATATTCGCGGAATACGAAGTTTTTTTTTCCCCCCGAAGACGAGCACGAAGACGAACACGAAGAGCCCCCTGGTGCCCAAGTATAATTAGAAGGCATACAGGACGTACCTACTGTAATAGTATTTGAAATCTTGATTTTCTTAGTAAAAACTATGCTTGGTGAGATTCGAATTGCAGAATGTGGATTTGGCTTGAAACTGTCCAATGGGTCTCTGGTACTTTATAATTTGTAGGCATCTTCACAGCTTTAAGATATCTGAATTTCTATCTGAATCATGGTCTCTCAGACTTTCCTTTTACGCTATTCCATGAAGCTAGCTTTCTTGTGCAGGAAAAAAAAAGTCATAACTTCCTTTCATTTACATTTTTTTTACATTTATTTGGCTATAAAAGCTGCTGAGCCAAGCCTCAACAAACCCTAGGGAACAATCCGTGCTCAGAATGACTAATGTGAAGGTTCATCTAAATAACATGCTTTTTTTTTTTAACCAGGCACACTGCTCAGCAGTGAATGAATGTGTGGATTTTAGATTTTACTCACTTCAAAGGAACTCTTAAAAACATATATTGTTGGCTGCTATGTGTATTCTGTAACCATATTTTTTTGTTTGGGATCTTTAAAGCAAAACTGTTTAAAAAGTTAGGAATAATTACCATTATAAAATATGTCTTGTATACTGCCACCAGCTCTTTTTAAATCGCAGCAGTTATTTTCAATACTTTATAAATGGGTGAGAAACAAATACAATGAATTTACTAGTTACCCTAGTAAACATATTGCTGTTTACCCAATAAATTGATTCATGATAGACATACCCAGGGATTTTTTGAGTCATGACTGTATACAGGACCCCTAAGTCAGTATGTTTAATTTAAAGCCAAGAAATCAGCTGATCCTTTCCACTCTCTATCCTTTATATTGTAGATTGGCCTCTAACTTTCACATCGCCCTATCTACCTTTGCTTAGTTCCCAAGTACGATAGCATTCCAAGTAACTATAATAACAATGAGTCTTTAGGAATACCACCACCACTAAACCATAGTGTAAACAGATATTCAACAAATTAAAATCTAAATAATAATTGCACTTGTACGGGTAATATAAACACAAAAACGACCAACACATAATTAATAATTAATATAATTTCCTGATGCCATTGCTCCTTCTCCTCATACCTCCATTGCAAAGGTTGCCTAGACAAATCAACTGCCACCAAAGAAGAACAATATCCAAAGAATCCCATGAGCAGATGGCTGATTTATGTGATGTACACATAATGTGTGTTTCTAATACATAGTTGTTTTTTTTAAACTGTAAACATCATTAAACAGGATTTTTTAGCATATCGAACTCTAAAATGTAAGATTTGAGAACGTGACAGGTCTGCCTTAAATTGGACAGTTCTTCTCAGTGGAATACTTTATTGCAAGACAGAGTAATTCACTGCAGCAGCGGTGCAGGTAGAACATATGAAATGGGTTAGGGTTATCTATAACACTGCTAACAGAATTGGTCTCCTGGGTGACATACTATTTAATTTGCAGCCTGTTAAGGTGACATCTGGATTCACACATAGTGTCAAAGTGTGAAAATAAATACAATCTATCCGAATTGTCTTTCGTATGACAACTGTTATGCTATAGGAATGGAACGTAATGTGTGCTTTTTCATTTCTGACCTGATTTGTAGGATTAAATTAGAATGGTTGATGGGGTAATCATCCTCAGGTAAAATGACAGGATACAGTGTATATTTTAATATTCACATTTGCTATAATTGCATATAATAAAATGGACTTATGGACTTATGATACAGCAGGGGACGAAACAGAAAGACAACGCTATCACAAAAAAAAAGATGTGCAAGATGGGATAAATTTTTTTTTTTTTTTAGAAAATCTAAATTAAATTAGTCAAAATTCAACTTGGAGGCACATTTTTGATAAAACATGCATGTTCCTTAATTACCTTACAAAATACTTACTCCTACCAGTTAAGTCTCAGATACTAATATTAGGTAAAATACAAAAGTAAGAACATAGTAAAGACAGCTTTGTCAGTAAATACAGTATAACCATCCAGCTTTGGTCAAAGTAAAGGTTACATATAAAGAGCAAGTAATGCTTTGTACATGGTCAGCCAAGCTAGAAGCTCAGTGGGGTTGATCCTTCAAAATGTATAGTAAGTTCAATGTGTTAAAATTGAAACTGTCCTGGACAGTCACCTTCTATGATTTGCTTTTAAAAAAATAAGGTTAACCCTCAATGAATAAAACAGGGTCTTATTTTGATCCGTAATCATGAAAATTTGTTGGTGTTCATTTAAAAAAAAAAATGGAAGATTGTCGGATCAAGAAAGGCATTGTTGGAGCCATGTTGGGTTCACTTATTCTGATATTTTTAAAGACCATGACTTCCAGTTAAATTTTCAAGGGCCCTAACCTAAAGATTGGCTATGGAATAGCATGTTTATTTTGCTTAATATACCAGTTTATATGGAGTAGATCAACCATAATTTCTGGATATTTAGTAATAAAAACAACACATTCAAAACATCGTATGCCCTCCCTTTTCTTTTTATAGTACCATCCAGTGTTAAAGTACAAGTTTAATAATGCTTTGACCTCTGCCTAGGCCAGATAAGTTTATCTAGAAGAGGAATTTGATAGCAAAAATCAAGACTGTGTGTAATGCTGCTCATTCATATCTTGTAGAAGTCATTCTACCTGGTTTTTAGACATAACCTGTATTACCTGCGAGTGATATGAGAAAATAGGCTTAGGAAGGAACTGTTACTATCCACCACACAGATAGATACTAGCAGGGCCGGCCGAAGACTTAACGCCGCCTGGGGCGAAGTTTAAAACGCCGCCCCCCCCCCCGCCGACGCCGGGGGGGGGGGGGGGGCGGCATTTTAAACTTCGCCGACGGCATAATCTACGACCCCCCCCCGGTACTTACCTTTAAACAGTCCTGCGGCGAGTCTCCCTGCTCTGCCACGGTGCCGGCTTGTAATGCTGAGCGCCGGAAATTGACGTCACTTCCGGCGCTCTGCATTACAAGCCGGCACCGGGACCGAACAGGGAGACTCGCCGCAGAGGAGAGAGAGAGAGGGGCGCCGAGCGGGTAAGCTAAAACCACTCGGTGCCCCTCTCTCTCTCCTCCGCTTCAAAAAAAAAAAAGCGCTTGGGGCGGCAAAGTGCCGCCCCTTCTAAAGTGCCGCCTGGGGCAATTGCCCCAGTCTGCCCCATTATAGGGCCGGCCCTGGATACTAGACTTATTGTATAGCCTTTAACAGGCAATTTAATAATCACAGTGTCCTTGTATTGTATCACAGTATGTATGACACAATCAACGTTTTTTTACACCACACTGTGTTTTACAAACAGTGAATGTGAAAGGCTAGAGCGGATGTAGGTTCTGCACCCATAACAGCCTCATTCCCTTGGAGTACTCAGCTGCCACAGGGACTTTGCTGCCTATCATACAAGGCATCTAAAATTTCAGGATGCTTGAAGTTATCTTAAAACTACAGATAACTGGCATCAAGGGTTAGCCAAAGGTAATACATATTTTCATGAATATTTCAGAAATATGGGTCCGTATTGCACAGAAAGGCAGGGGATAAGTTAATGGTTTGTTATATACAAATATTCAGTACACAAGTATCAAAAGCAGGATATGGTATCACACTCAGAGAACATGTAACTGACATATTTAGTAGGTGGAAGCTAGCAGAATCTGGGACTATTTAAGATGCAGGCATGTTAAATGGTAACACAGTGACTAATAAGGATGTAGCAGATTTCAGTAGAGACTGCCTTATAAGCTGGGCAATGCCACAGGGGCGTACCTAGAGTATTTGGCACCTGGGGCGGATCCTGTATGCGGCACCCCCCCTGACACACACTTTAAAACTGCATAACTGCATCGTTATATACTGAGGCACATATTGACGGGGGTACAGCATAACTTATCATAATACGCTGAGGAAGACATTGACAGGGGTAAAGCATAACTGTTATTATATACTGAGGCAAACATTGACCGTAGTACAGCATAACTGTTATCAATATATACTGAGGCAGACATTGACGGGGGTACAGCATAACTTATTATATACTGTGGAAAAAATTGACGGTAGTACAGCATAACTGTTATCGTTATATGCTGAGGCAAAAATTGACAGTAGTACAGGATAACTGTTATCATTATATACTGAGGCACGCACTGACGGTGGTACAGCATAACACCTATCACTATATACCGAGACAAACACTGACGGGGATACAGCATAACACCTATCACTATATACTGAGGCAAACATTGACGGGGTTACAGCGTAGTACAGCACAACTGTTATCGTTATATGCTGAGGCAAAAATTGACGGTGGTACAGGATAACTTATCATTATATACTGAGGCACGCACTGACGGTGGTACAGCATAACACCTATCACTACACATTGAGCCAAACATTGACAATAATGCAGCATAACCCCTAATCACTATATATTAAGCCAAAATTTGATGTGGTGTAGGCCTACCACTTAAGTGTCTGGCTTAGTATATAGTAGGGATGCACCAAAATGAAAATTCGGGACCGAAAATTCAGCATTCACTTGGCCGAAACCGAAAATGACCCCCCACCTAAAACAAAACAAAAAAACACGCTTTTATTAAAAGTAAGTAACACACCAAAATTAGACAAAAAATTTCAATAATATTATATATATATATATATATATATATATATGATTGTTAACAGCAATCACAATCCTATCATGCCCAGGCATACCCAGATTCCAGCATGTACTGGCTGACTTAGCATGATAAGAGTGTGATTGCTAACAGCAATCACACTCCTATCATGCCCAGGTTCTAGCATGTACTCCCATGATAGGAGTGTGATTGCTGTTAGCAATCATATATATATATTTTAATGTGTTACTTACTTTTATTAAAAGTGTGGTAATGTCAGGAACCACTTTTTCACTGCCTGAACCATTGCTTTTTCATACCTGTTGTATAGAACTCTGCTACCACTAGTGGCCACCCTCCGCCCTCTGGAGCACTCAGAACTCAATTACTGGGATCAGGTGTGCCTTGTTACCTGGGTTGAGCCCTAGTCCATACATCCAGCTGGGCCTTGTTATCTGGATTACCCTGCCTTTATGAACCTGCCCTGCCGTTCAGTCAGGGCCTTTGTATTGAAGTCTATGGACCTTCCTGCTGTGGCTCTGCACCTGTACTGTTCCTGGTTCCCTGCTTTGTGTCCCTCCAAGTGGACTCCCTGCTTTGTGTCCTTCCAAGTGGACTCCCTGCTTTGTGTCCTTCCAAGTGGACTCCCTGCTTTGGGTCCTTCCAAGTGGACTCCCTGCTTTGGGTCCTTTCAAGTGGACTCCCTGCTTTGGGTCCTTTCAAGTGGACTCCCTGCTTTGGGTCCTTCCAAGTGGACTCCCTGCTTTGGGTCCTTCCAAGTGGACTCCCTACTTTGGGTCCTTCCAAGTGGACTCCCTACTTTGGGTCCTTCCAAGTGGACTCCCTGCTTTGGGTCCTTCCAAGCGGGCTGTGTGCCTTTCCGTGCCCTTCCAAGCGGGCTCCCTGCCAAAAGACTTATTACCGGTATTTATTTTGCCATACGTCTGGTTTCTTGCTTAGACTGTATTACCCTTATTTGCTGGTCCTGTTATACATAAAATACACTGCATTACCTGGATTTCTGCTTGTGGTGTCTTTGTTTACATAATCATGCACCGTGGGTTACAGACTGAACCCCAAGTATCCCCTGCGCATGGGCTCCTACCCGACCTGATCACCCGAGTCCTGACAGGTAAACACCAAAATTGGACAAAACAAAAACATATATATATATATATATATATATATATATATATATATACCGTATTTGCTCGATTATAAGTGTAACGGGTTCACCACGAGAGCTGTAGTAACTCGCAGAGATCACCCACAGGTATCCTCCTGTTGTCCCCGGAATCACTTCCAGCACCAGTCAGCATGCGCACCTTGGAACCCTGCTATGTGTACCCAATAAGTAGACACACAACTACCTTGAATTGAGTACAGCAGGAATGAACAGTTTATTGTTGTAAAACATATACTGATATAGCCACAGAACTTAATTAACATAAATTAACATTGATAAACAGGTAGACAACCCAACCTTTAGCTACTGAATATCCTCCTGGTAGCCATCCTATTAATGGGATTAGTTTAACAATGGAGTTCCTGCCTGTTTGGCAGCCAGGCTGGAGTCATCTCTGAGTACTTGGGCTCCTGTATGACAGGTCATTCTGTCACAATAAGACAAGGTTTTTTCCAGAGCAAATGCTCTGAAAAATACCCCTCGTCTTATAATCGGAGTCGTCGTATAATCAGACCTCAACTAGGTCTGACTATGAGACTAAGATCCAGCGATGCAGGGGACCTGGATCCTCCTGTCTCTCCGCCCCCCCCCCAACTTACCGGTACTTCTGAGTCCCTGGTGCTTGGTCCGGGCAGCGTGTAGAGCTCTAGGCGAATCGCGTAGAGCTCTACACGCTGCCTGGACTAAGCACCGGGCAGCGTGTTGAGCTCTACGTGATTCGCGTAGACAACTTCTGCTGCAGCCGGGAGGAGGTGCGACTAGCAGCGGGGATTGTCTGCGTCCATTGCGCAGACCTTCCCCGGCTGTCAGAGATCACGGGGAACTCTGATCTCTGACAGCCAGGGAAGGTCTGCGCAATGGACGCAGACAACCCCTGCTGCTAACTGCACCTCCTCCTCCCGGCTGCAGCGGAAGTTGTGTACGCGAATCGCGTAGAGCTCTACACGCTTCCTGGACTACGCACCGGGGACTCAGAATCTCCGGTAAGTTTGGAGGAGGGAGGAGGAGGGAGTGTTAAATGGGGGGCATAAGGCATTTCTGGAGGCAGAGTGCTCTGTGAAATGCCTTTTAATCCCCTTAATGCCACTCTGCCTCCAGAAATGCCTTTTAACCCTCTATACGCCACTCAGCCTCCTGAAATGCCTTATACCTCCCTATATGCCACTCTGCCCCATAATATGCTTTTTAACCCCCTAAATTAGAGGGTTAAAAGGCATATCATGGGGCACAGTGGCATATAGGGGGTATAAGGCATTTCTGGGGCAGAGTGGCAAGCCAGGGGGCAGATGTGCATAACTGGGGGGGGGGCAGGTTGGGAAAAAAAAAAGGAAACAAAAATAAAATTTTTCTCAAGCATAGCTTTTATTAAAAAAAAATTGTTCACAGTTTACATGAATTAACATTTACTGGTAAAACTTTTTTCCTATAGGGTCGTCTTATATTCAGGCTTTTTCTTTTTTTCATAAATTAACATTCAGATTTTGGGGGGTCGTCTTATAATCAGGGTCGTCTTATAATTGAGCAAATACGGTGTGTGTATATATATATATATATATATATATATATATATATATATATATATATATATATATATATATATATATATATATATATATATATATATATATATATATATATATATATAGAATTGCTAACAGCAATCACACTCCTATCATGCCCAGGCATCCAGTACATGCTGGAACCTAGGCATGATAGGAATGTGATTACAGCCTCCCTATGCCACGCTGCCCCCCCCACACACTTACAAATCCATGCTATCATACACAGTCATTCACAAACAAACACTCATTCACAAACATTCAGCATAAACTACAGCATAACACCCATCACTCTCACACACTTACTAATCCACTCTCACTGAATGTTTTCCTACCTTTCCATTGTCACTTTTGTCGCTAAAGCTCCTTTTCTTCCTCCTCTTCGTTCTTCCTCTTGGCTCTTCTTCTGTGCCTTTCTGGTGCAGGGAGCGCGGAAGGCGATGGGCCCCGCGATATGACAGCAAATCCCGCCATACTAAAACATATGCACACTTTCACACACACTAACACACAGACACTCATACTAAATACCCAAACACACACCAATGCACAAAAGACAATCACATCAAAACACACACCCAGAAATCCACACACAAACACACTCATGCAACTAACTTACCTTCAGTGACGCATTTAGCCTGTCTTCAATGCAGCTTGTGATCATAGCTGTGATATTACTGCAATGACCTCACTGAATTACGCCTCTGCCACCAGACCAAACCTTTTCATTTAAAGGATATTCGAGAAAAGAAACTAGGGCACTGCCCTGGGTCTCTCTCTTCACATATAAATATGGCCTTTAGTGATAAAAGCACATCGTTTGGGCATAAACCATTAAGCCATTAAGGTGTTTACACTGCAGATGATAGAAGGGAACAGATTATGAACCCATAGAGGCACATAATGGAAAAACAATGCTATAACAGTAATATGGAAACCATATTTCATAATCAAATAAAATAAACCTTGCTCCCTGCACCATTGTAATAATATTATAATAATGCAAAAAGTAATGAACCAGTACACCAAGCCTCAGCCTAAATTACTCTGCCTTGAAAACGCAATATAAACCATATCCAACACTTCAATACAGTCATTAGGGAAAATGGATTTACTTTGTATCATTATGATTTCATTATGTTAATATACAGCAGCTTAGCATGCCAGCTCTTTGCATGGCTTTAGGACTAACATGATCGGTATATACATTGAAAAGCCAAGGAAATAAATATATAAAGAAATTAGAAATTGTAGATTATGATGGAAATAAATAGTGTGTCCACAAGCAAGGGATGTATAGTGGCCAATTTACTACCCTAGATACCACTAAATAAATATCAATTATATGTAACTGTTGGCAGGTAACCTCGATTTTGGAATTACTGCTATTACCAGGGTTAGACTCCCATACGGCAATCTATAGTCGTGTGAAAAGGAAAGTATACCCTCTTTGAATTCTATGGTTTTACATAGCGGCACATAATAATCATCTCTTCCTTAGCAGGTCTAAAAATTAGGTAAATACAACCTTAGATGAACAACAACACATGACATTTTATACCGTGTCATGATTTATAAAAAAAAAGCCTTTTTCTGCTGTTTGATCCTCCTGCCAATAACTATTAACATTTTATTTAAATAGTGCTATTAACATCAAGCAACAAATAGCAGATTTCAGCTTGCTTGAAGGTTCTTCATCCATTCAGAAAAAACCCCAGAAATTCTACAGCTATTTCACTTGTTTTATCATTATCTGTGTAAAAAAGACACTATGATTAGCATTGTCAGTATGATTAGAGTTCATACTGAAAAGAGGCTTATTTTGACAAAACCTGCAGTAATTGGACTTTCATCCAGTTAATAACTTACATAATGGTATTTAATTGAATCTATAATTTCTTCTTAAATTTGAGGATGTTACATGTCCAGTCTATGAAAATGTCTTCATTTCTATAGATTGAATTAAGGAAAGTCCAGAGACTCTCTCATAGATGTGAATTCTCTTTTTACATAGCCAATTACCCATGAGTAATGAATGTAAAGGCAGAGAATTAGCACTATAAGAATGTCTGTTGGATTGTCTGTGTTATACACAATTCTGGAAGAGTGTTTTAAATAGGTAAATACTCATGTTACAAGACTGCTTAATAATCAAATGTTGGTTCATTTAAACACTTTTTAGGTAATACGTTATAAGTTGTGCTTTTTGGAAGACTGGATTTGGAAAAAAACAAATATTTCTTGTTATGAGTGATATATAAAGTTTGTGTATTATGTTAGAAGTAGCAAAAACCAAACAAAAAAATCCCCATATAACTACACTTAACATACTAACATTAAGTCAAGACAAGTTCCTGAATTTGACTCAGAAGGGGCTACAAGGGAAGAAATCTGTAAAGGGGATGTGGACCTTCTAAGCAGTTTTGGTTGTAGCTCTGCTGAAGGCCACAACTAGATGCCTCAACGGAATTACTAGATGACACTTGTTTATTAAAAGGCAATTATGAGCAAATTGTAATTTTTATTGTTATTTGATTATGTGTATCAACTTCCATGACAATGCATCAAGAAATTATATAATGAGCCAAATGCAACATGAACAAGTTTCCGAGATCTCACACTGTAGGAGTATCTTAAGCACATCAATTTTTCTGACAACAGTGACAGAGTATAAAATGTTTAAAGCTTCTATAGAAGACATAACACAATTATATTACACCCAGGGTCGCAGGGCCGGCCCAAGGCAAAATACCGCCTGGGGCGAATTTTAAATTTCCTCTTCCTCCGTCCCTGCCGCCCCCCCATTATCTACCCCCCCCCCCCTATTATCTACCCTTCCTCCCCCCCCTTGTACTTACCTTTCAGCAGTCCTGCGGCGAGTCTCCCTGTTCAGTCTCGGTGCCGGCTTGTAATGCTGAGTGCCGAAAATCTTGCGGCACTCAGCATTAATATGCCGGCACCGAGACCGAACAGGGAGACTCACCGCAGAGGAGAGAGGGGCGCCGAGCGGGTACTGACAGCTTGTTAAGCGAAAACCACTCGGCGCCCCTTTCTCTCTGTTTCGCTTTAGAAGAAAAAAAAATAGAAAAAAAAAAGGGCTTGGGGCGATGAAGTGCCGCGCCTTCAAAAGTGCCGCCTGGAGCGGTTGCCCCACTCGGCTCCATTGTCGGGCCGGCCCTGCAGGGTCGGCACAAAGCTGATATAACTTCAAAAAATGAATAATTATGGAAAAATATTGTATTTACTTTGCAATTGCAATCCAATCAGATGTGCTAAAACAATGTCAACCAAGCTTTCTAAAAAAAAGTAAGGTTTTCAGAGGGTGGTTTGATCTATCCAAGAAATTGCTAACAAATCCCATAGTCCTACATGTTTAAATCGCCAAAACTCATACACCAGACCCTAGTGTACATGGAGCATCAGTGAACAACTTGGGCCATAAGCCTTCTTATGTACATAACTAAATAACGTTCAGTGCTGGCACTTGCTTTATACTGTCTTTATTGCTCACATATACAAAATGTCATTAGATTTTAGTAACAAAGCTGCAGTTTAGTTAATACTATTGTTACACTGTAAGCAGTTGTGTAGATATATATGTATATGGCAGTGATGGCGAACGCGTGGCACGCGTGCCGCTGTTGGCACGCCGAGCCGTCTCTGTGGGCACGCCGTGACTACAGTTATACACTGTAGTCACGGCGTCGGCTCCCGCGGACTACATCTCCCACAGTTCTCTGGGGAGAACCCTCCCCAGAGAACACTGAAGCCACGCCCAGGGGCGGGCTGGGCATGGGGGGCAATTGCCCGAAATCTAATCTAAACGGCCGCTGGGTGCTGATGCCGCCGGCCGGCGCTACTTTAATACTTTTTAAAAAAATGTTATATGGCAAGCCGGATCGGCTATTAAATGAAAAAAAATAGTATTAAAGCAGCGCCGGCCGGCGGCATCAGCACCCAGCGGCCGTATGCGATGGCCGCCAAGTGATGGGAGCAGTGTGAGGGGTGAAAGCTCCGCCCCCTCGCACTCACCTTTCACCCCTCACGCTGCTCCCATCCAGGGCCGGCCTTTGGGGTATGCACAGGGCGCCACACTCCAGGGGGGTCCGACGCTGCCGTAGCGTACCACTGCCGCCAGTAGCTTACCTAGCGGGGGGGGGGCGGTCCGCACCGGGTGCCGCTCATCAGGGGGGCACCCGGTACCCCTCCAGAGACGGACAGTAATGTCCACCACTGGAGGAGCAGCTTTGATCTCCCTTGAACCCGGCTTAAAATCACTCAAGGGAGCCGGAGGTCTGTTAAAGACCTCCAATACCGCTCCCTTGTGATCCGCGCACCAACAGCTGCTGTGCGCCGGGGTTTGTTGTCAGATCCCGGCGCACAACACTGAAGCCGCGCCCACCGCTGTCCGTGCCCTCTGACCCGGAAGAAGACAGAAGAACTGAAGAGGAGCGAAGAGAAGGAAAATGAGCTGTAAGGAGAAAAGAGGAAAGGTAGGAAAGCATTCAGTGAGAGTGGATTGGTATATGTGTGGATTGGTATATAAGTGTGGATTGGTATATACGTGTGGATTGGTATATACGTGTGGATTGGTATATACGTGTGGATTGGTATATACGTGTGGATTGGTATATGTGTGAGAGTGATGGGTGTTATGCTGTACCATTTCCAATGTCTTTTTCATGATCTAATTATGCTCTAAAAGTACATCATAACTCCCATCACTCTATACTGTTCCATACAGTGGCAGAGCTGGGAGGCAGAGGCCTTGCACCCCCACCGCAGGACTCCTGAAAGGTAAGTGAACTTCAAAGAGGGAAAGGGTAGATAGATAGATGGGGGTAGATAGGGAGAAGGGAGTGAGACAGGGGAAAGGGGGTAGATAGGGAGAAGGGAGTGAGATAGGGCAATCATACTCCTATCATGCCAAGTCTGCGAGTACATCCTGGAATCTGGGTATGCCTGGGCATGATAGGAATGTGATTTCTGTTAATTATATATATATATATATATATATATAATGTTATTTAATTGTTTTGTCCTAAATTGGTGTGTTACTTACTTTAAATAAAAGTGTTAGATTTTTTTATGGTGTGGGGGGGTCATATTCGGTTTTGGCCAGGTAAATGCTGCACTTTCGGTTACAGTCCAGAATTCGTTTCGGTGCATCCCTACTACTAAGCCAGACAATGAAGTGGTAGGCCTACACCACATCAATGTTTGGCGTAGTATATAGTGATTGGGGTTTTGTTACAAGTTTTTATTCCTTTCTTTTTTTGGGATGGGGGGGGCGCCAGAGGAGTAGTCCGCACAGGGCGACAGAACACCTAAGGCCGGCTCTGCTCCCATCACTATGCGGCCATCAGATTGTTGGAAATCAAATCTAAACGGCCGCTGGGTGCTGATGCTGCCGGCTGGCGCTACTTTAATACTTTATTTATTTTTAATATGGCAAGCCGATCCGGCATATTAAATAAATTAAAAAAAAAGGATTAAAGTAGCTCCGGCCGGTGGCATCAGCACCCAGCGGCCGTTTAGATAAGTTTTCCAGCAGTCTGATGGCCGCATAGTGATGGGAGCAGCGTGACGGGTGAAAGGTGAGTGCGAGGGGGCGGAGCCACTTCACTTGACTTGCCCCCCAGGCCTTTAGGCTGCCAGCCCTCCCCTGGCCACGCCCCCTCATTATTCAGGTTTAATTGCCGTGTTGGCACTTTGAAAAAAATAAGTCGTTTTAGTTTGCAGTTTGGGCACTCAAAAAGGTTTGCCATCACTGGCATATGGACACGTGTATGCTGGTGTATGGATGTACATGTGTGAAGATATGCATATGTAGGTATGTATGTGTGTATATATATATATATATATATATCATGGTTTCTGTTAATACTAGTTAAATCAAGATGCATGGGAGGTGGCCGGGAATGAGAAATATTTGGGAAACCTTTTGTCTTAGTTTAGATAACACTGATATGCGTGATGAACGGTGTGTGGAAGAAAGACAGGTTTTCGCATGAAATAGATTGTAAAAATACTTGACATGTCAATAATCAGGGCAGGAGATCTTTGGGTTTTACTGCCCCATGATTGTAAAGACCCCAGGGTGTGGTGTTGGCCAAAAGGAATCACTTCAAAGGGTAACTGCGGCAACCACAGGGTCCAATCAGGGATCTCCTCAGTAGACCTAATTGGAACCCTCTAGTATATCAAGGGACAGGTAGTGAAAGTAAGGAGGAGAGGAGAAGGAGAGAAAGAGAAAGTAAAGAGACAAAGGAACATCACTAACCTGGAGCTCTCAGGGAAGGTAACTATGAACATGCATGTTTGAATATTGTAAATAGGAACATATATATATATATATATATATATATATATATATTTGTTGTAAGTGTCAATTAATGTGGGGATTATTGTTATTGTACTGTTATTTGTATTGTTTTATATTTGGAACGTTATAGTAAAAGTTTGTATTGTTATATCATAGCCGCATTGTGGATTCTTTTGATATCCTGTTGTTGTTTCCAAAATATTCTGTTGCATTCTGGAAGAAGCAAAAGTTTTCAGTTCAAACCTTAATAGTTAGAAGAGATAGAACAGGGATTGTTTAACTTAATAAGCCATTGGGTGGGTTTATCGGTGCATATTTCATAAGTGTATCCATATACCCATTCACCTGGATAAGTGTAGTTATTGTAGCTAGAAAACACATTAGCCTTCAGGAGATATATCCGAATACATATTGTGATTCCATTGATATGTGTTTGGATGTATCTGTTGTTGGATCAGTTGTAATCTTAAACACATAACACATTTATAGGTCTTTTAGATGGTATGCTGTAGATAAAGCATTAATCCATCTGATATTTTAATGACGCAAGTCCCTAGTTCCCTCAAAAGAAAACTTAACACTATATAGTGTAGTTCTAATCTTCACATGCATACTTAAGTTAAGATTTCATTCTGAGCCATAGCATTGAAATTTGTTAGCCGTGGCTCAATGATGCTCCTGTCCAGTAGTAAATATATAATGATTATATCCACGAATATACATTTTTGAAATCATGTACCAACCTTACACATTTCCAGAAGAAAGCAGATTCAGAGCAAGAACTCAATGCCACTAAAATCAGATTATAATACAGTCACTGCCACCCTGCATTGATATTAATGTCAGGCACAAGGTGACATTCTGGTAGTTGGGAAGATTATTTTGTTCAGCCATGCCCAAGAACATTACATTTCTGCATTAATACTAGAAATAGTACCGATATTATAAAGTTAATTCAGAAAATACTATTAACACACGTATGCTTAAATGAAGTAAGGTGATTTATTTTGAAATATAAAGTTATCACTGAAACATTTAAAAAAATCACCGACCTTATGTATCTATATTTGTCAATAAAACATCTAGATATGTATAGACAGCATATGTCCAGCTAAGTGGCCCAATAATAAGCATACCTGGGATCTCTACAGGTTTGACCCGGAGTCTCAGTGTGAATACTTTCCTGGGTGCCCAGTGACCTCCTACTAAAGGCTGTCTATGGCTAGAACGGCCTCTACATATATCCACCCCACACAGAAGAGGGAGAGTTCCCAGAATGTCTACCCTTGGAAGTTACAAGTATTATAATAAGATCGCAAAGAGCATATTTAGTAGGCAAGCTAAACTTGCGCTATCTATTCCTCTCCAAAACACAATTATACAACCATAAATGAGAACAGAAAGAATCAAGTCATCATCCAGGCACAACCCCGGGGCAATATGTAGAAATGTGAACAAAACGAATAATAAACTTTCAGGTAGTGTTCCTATAATCTTTAAATAAGAGCAGCTCTTGGAGCAATTGATGACATCTTCCCCTTTTCCCCTTCTATGAAGAGCAGGTGAGAGAGAGTTTTGGGGGAGCAACCATGGTAGGTTCCCAGGGACGTGCTTTCCTGACAGCTGCAGGGAATAGCTACATCCAGTAAACACAAGACCTCTTTGCTCTAAGACTTTAAACTCTTCACTTTAAACTTATTGTCACGCACAAAAAGACAGTCCAATAAAGTATTGGCAAAATGTGGTAACGTCATTGAAGATTCCATAACAACAAGCATCCATTAACTAGCATTCTAAAAGACAATGCAGAAAAAAATATTGAACACCAATAAACGTAGATGTATTGAGTGGAATGTCTTGTTCTAAGACACAGCATGCCGTTTGTAAATGTCATCCTAATCACAGATTGCTGCATTGGAAATGTGGCTAAAATAAAATACTTTCACAGTGGAAAACAAGCAGTAATTTTGGGGATGTTGAGGCAATACAACTCCAATCATGCTCAGCCAGCCATGGGGAACCCTTTTAAAGATTTTACCAAAACATCATGGGAATTCCAGTATCACATACAGGGGAAAAGAGGCAGCTGCCCTGGGCCCACAGCAGTTGTTCCAGACTCCTCAACTGTTACCATGGTCCTGAGGTGTTGGTCAGTGCAACTGCTAATGCAGACTTCTCCTAACGCTCCTCTCTTGATGCTGGATAGCACTAGGATATGATGTCATTTCCAAGTCAGCAGATGGCATGCAGACTGCGGATAAAGCCTTAATAAATAGGTCTATGGGGGCAACTGTGCAGACCTCCACCTCCACTCATGTACGATTTGGCTGGTTCCCCAACCATATAATTTAACCTCTTCAGGACCAGGACTATTTTATGCTAATGGCCTAAAACATTTTTAGCGTTTTTACTTTATACTTTATACTATATACCGTATTTGCTCGATTATAAGACGAGGTTTTTTCCAGAGCAAATGCTCTGAAAAATACCCCTCGTCTTATAATCGAGGTCGTCTTCTAATCAGACCTCATTCTGCTGGGGCCAGGCTGCTTACCGGGCTTTGGTCGCGAGCAGCGTCGCTCCTACTAGCTGCGGGAGAACAGGAAGCTAGCACAGTCCTCACATAACTCTGCCTCCCCCCTCCTTCATCTGGGGCCGGGGCCAGAGAAGTTGCTCGCACAGCCAGGCCCCTGAAGAAGTCTGCGAGTGGGAGATCTGCAGTTCAGGTAAGGGGGTGGGGAGGGTTTTTGTGATTAACCCCTTCGAGACAAAGGCTGATTTTACTTTTTGTACCCTTTGTGACAATGGCCTTTTTAACATTTCTGCGCTGCTTGTGTTTAGCTGTAATTTTCTTCTTTCCCGTTTACTGAACCCACACACATTAGATATTGTTTTTTTCAGGACAAGAAGGGCTTTCTTTAGATGACATTGTTTTGATTGTATCATATTATTTACTATTAAAAAAATTATAAAATATGGTGAAAAATTTAGAAAAAAATGACTGTTTCTAACTTTTAGTTGAAAAATCTTTTACTCATCTATAAAAGGTAATGAAAAAACCTGCTAAATAGATTCTACTATTTGTCCTGAGTTTAGAAATACCCAATGTTTTTATGTTTTTTTGCTTTTTTCTACCCATTATGGGGCAATAAGTACAGGTAGCGTTTTGCTATTTCAAAGCCATTTTTTCCAAATCTGGTAATTCTTCCCCCCATGTGCCATTTCGGGTATCTTTGAACCCGGCCAATGCAATTTACCCCATCAAGTCATATATTTTTGAAAACTAGACAGCCCAGGGTATTCCAAATGCTAGTATTTTAACTCTTTCCATGCACCATATCTACCACTTTATGGTAGTCATTTTTTTGCATTTGTTTTGTCACACACATTTTACTTCAGGTATGAATTAAAATGTTCTAGTTTATGTCACTATCACAAAACACCCCAATATGTGTTCAGCAACATCTCCTGAGCGCAGCGATACCCCACATGAATGATTTTGCCTGGCTGTTTGGGGGCAAAAGGGCCACATTTGGGGCATGCGCATTTTTCAATGTTGAACTTTGGCATTTGGGGATCCACTGCCCATGCCCTATTTGGTACATCTTTGAGCCGGGCCATTTCAGTGTGCCCAATAAACCCATATATTTTTGAAAACTAGACACCCCAGGGTATTTCAAATGCTAGTATTTTAACTCTTTCCATGCACCATATCTACCACCAGTCTTTGTCAAACTTTGTGGTAGTCATTTTTTTGCATTTGGTTTTCCACACACATTTTAATTCAGGTATGAATTAAAATGTTCTCGTATATGTCACTATCACAAAACACCCCAATATGTGTTCAGCAACATCTCCTGAGTACAGCGATACCTCACATGAATGATTTTGCCTGGCTGTTTTGGGGCAAAAGGGCCACATTTGGGGCATGCGCTTTTTTCAATGTTGAACTTTGGCATTTGGGATCCACTGCCCATGCCCTATTTGGTACATCTTTGAGCCAGGCCATTTCAGTGTGCCCAACAAAACCATATATTTTTCAAAACTAGACACCACAGGGTATTTTAAATGCTGGTATTTTAACTCTTTGCATGCACATATTTTACCACCAGCATTTTTTCAAAGTTTGCAGTAATATTTTTGTGTGTGTATTTTTCCCACACACACCTACTTTATGTATGAATTTACAGCTCCTGGTATATGCCGCTGTCACACGACACCCCATAATGTGTTCAGCAACATCTCCTGAGTGCAGTGATACCCCACATGCATGGGTGTGTCATTTTTTGGGGGAACTAAAAGGCCACATTTGGTACGTGTGCATTTTTCTAATTGGAAATTAGATGTGTGGCCATCCTTCCCCCCGTGTTAATTGGGACGTTGTTGAACCTGGCCCATTCAATTTACCCCATCAAATCATACATTTTTTAAAAGTAGACACCCCACGGGCATTTAATATGCCAGTATTTTAACTCTTTCCATGCGAGAATTGTTTTAAGCTAATATGCTAATTTTAGGACTTGCTCACAAAAATATATTTTTTATATATATATTTTTTTTTTTATTATTATTTTTTTTAAAAAAAAATTTAACATTTTTTTTCAACTTGGAGGTTCCCCTGATAGTGACATCAGTGGGAAATGATTTTTACATTTTACTGTTTTTTTACTATTTTTTTCTAATTATTATTAATTTTATTTTATTTTTTAATTTATTTTTACTAATCACACTGTGATTAGAAAGCTGGGCTCCATTGACTTGCATGGTGAATGCAGTACCTGTATTCAACCTGCAAGTGGAGCCAAAGTTCTCTAGATGGTCTGGACCATCTAGCGAACTTTTAAAATTTGTGGTTCCTGTTACAGGACGGCGGCCATCTTCCTTGATGGCGAAGATTGCCGGCAGCTGCGGCTGTGACCGCTCTCCGGAGCGGTCACAGCCCATCAAAAGGTTAGTGTTTGGTGTCGCTGGATGCCTCCTGATCGAGGCATTCCAGCGACACCATTTAAGTTTAGGAGGCGAACGTCGATCGCCTCCTAAACGCTTTTAAAACGGGCGTCCGCCGCCATACAAAGGTCGAGGCATTCAGCAATGCTTTTTGGGTGCAGAAAGCGATAGTAGATCGCTTTCTGCACCCGTTTAAAGACGTGCCGGTCCTGGCACGTCAATTGTCGTAAAGCACATGCTTTTCCGTGCCGTGCCAGGACCGGCAATTGTCATTAAGGGGTTAATGTATGAAGTATGTGTGATTAATGGAATGAATGAGTATTTAAATGTTTGTGAATGAGTGTGTGTGTGATAGCATGGATGTGTAAGGGGGGTGGTGGTGGTAGCATGGCATAGGGAGGCTGTAATCACACTACTATCATCCCCAGGCTCCAGCATGTACTGGCTGCCTTGGCTTGATAGGAGTGTGATTGCTGTTAGCAGTTATATATATATATATATCTCCAGAAATGCATTTAAACCCCCTATATGCCACTCAGCCCCATGATATGCATTTTAACCCCCTATATGCCACTCAGCCCCATGATATGCCTTTTAACCCCCTATATGCCAGAGTGGCATATAGGGGTATAAGGCATATCATGGGGCAGAGGGGCAGATAGGGGGTTAAAAGGCATATCATGGGGCACAGTGGCATATAGGAGGGTAGAAGACATTTCTGGAGGCAGAGTGGCATATAGAGGGTTAAAAGGCACATCAAGGGGCAGAGTGGCAAATAGGGGGGGTATAAGGCATTTCTGGGGGCAGAGTGGCAAGCCTGGGGCAGATGTGCCTAACTGGGGGGGGGGCAGGTTGGCAAATAAAAAATATATATTTTTCTCAATCATAGCTTTTATTAAATATGAAAAAATAGTTTACATTAATTAATATTTACTAGTAAAACATTTTTCCTATAGGGTAGTCTTATATTCAGGCTTTTAGTTTTTTTCCTAAATTAATATTTTGATTTTGGGGGGTCGTCTTATAATCGAGCAAATACGGTACTTTATTCAACTGTAATTAGCGAACCCATAAAAAAATCTGTATTGTTATTTTCTTCCCAAGTAACGCTTTCTCTTAAACCCATATTCAAATATGTTGGGCTATTCATCTATTTTGGCAGTTACAGGGCAAATATTTCAAGGTGCGGGTCACTTTTTTCAAACTCCAGATTTTTTTTTAGCATGGTAGGAATTAATAGTGGTTCCATAAAACTATATCTTACTGATTATAAGGTTTTTAGGATAGTCAGGAACATTGTAAGAGGGCGAGAAATCGATTTTTCTGATTTCTTTTAGGGCATTATTATACTTTTTTTTCTATTTTTTGTTTATATTTTCTTTTACTTTTTTTCTATTTTTTTATTTCATGTTTTATATTTTCAGCAGGGTTCATTCTCCAGTTGACATTTTAGACGCACATTTAGTCTGTCACCCTTTCCCCCTTGTTTCTACACCACATTCAAAAATCAAATATTTCAAAAGTTCATATGTTGGTATGGTTGGCCGCAGGTAGTTGGGATTGTAATGGGCATATTATTCATTATTGTACATTTAATTACTTTACATTACAGATTGCTATGCCACAGCAAGGGAAAACCCATTAGACCTTAAACTAATTGAAATCCAAAATCAGGAATTGAATACACTTTTGCCAGGATAGATATATTCATATTTATATAAATGTATGTCTGGTTTTTAATTAGTTTCAGGTTGACCAGTTTTCTATTGTTTGGATTATGAAGTGTCATTTTCACAGGTGTACAGACAAATTTTATTTTGTGAGTCGGTTTTCAGACAATGAAATAAAACAGGCGATAGGTACATTATTAAATATTAAAAATAGACATGCAGCCTGATGCTTGTGATGTACAGTATTTGGTGAAAAGTAGAAAAGACAGAAATTACACATTTTGTCAGTGTCACAGATTACTTTTTCAATTATATTTTTAGTGGAAAACATGCATGTTGTACAGTTAGGATGGCTACAATACAACATTTAAGTGGGACTTTCAGGGACCAATGATACAAATAATACACCATAATGCAGAGAAAACATCACTCTAGTGGGTATCAGGCAACTCAGTGCAGGGCCGGCCCGACAATGGAGCCGAGTGGGGGCAACCGCTCCAGGCGGCACTTTTGAAGGGGCGCCCCAAGCCCTTTTTTTTTTTTTTAAAAAGCGAAAGAGAGAAAGGGGCGCTGAGTGGTTTTCGCTTACCAAGCTGTCAGTACCCGCTGGGCGCCCCTCTCTCTCTCCTCTGCGGCGAGTCTCCCTGTTCGGTCTCGGTGCCGGCTTGTAATGCTGAGTGCCGGAAGATTTCCGGCGCTCAGCATTACAAGCCGGCACCGAGACCGAACAGGGAGACTCGCCGCAGGACTGCTGAAAGGTAAGTATGGGGGGGGGCGGCAGGGACAGAGGGAGAGGAAGGGTAGATAATGGGGGGGGTCGGCAGGGACGGAGGGAGAGGAAGGGTAGATAAGGGGGGGGGGCGGCATTTTGCCTTGGGCCAGCCCGGACTCAGTGTACACTTTGTATGTTTTTGAGGTCCATACGTTGTTATGAACGTCCTGAAATTGACCTAATTTCTAGCATTCTGGGTTTATGAGTATAAGTAAGTGATCATAGTTGAGCACAAACGTAAACGAAATGAGTCTGCTTATCCAAGTGCCTGACTCTATAGTGTCAAGGCTTACTGCCTGCTCATATTGTCTCTAAAGTGTGATAACAATGATAAGATAGACCACAAAGTTGACATGCGAAGATATAAATGACCAAAGCCTATGTTAACTTGAGTAGGGTATCATTGACCCTAATGGGCTGAGTCTATCCTGTGTTTGGTGCCAAAACAGGGAATTGTAGATTGATATAATTAAACTGATTATTACAAAATGTTTTTTTTTTACCTCCAGTGCTAGAGCTGGTTTGGGGCATGGGGTAAGAGAGATTCACAAAAGATGAAAAGAATAAATAACAATGAGAAACAGATGTTACATTCATATGGCCTTTTTGGGCGTTTTACCGGGTGACTCTATACAGATTCAGAGAGCCCACATGTGTGAAGGAGACATAGGGTTACCTTCACTTCTACACAGATGGGCCTCTTGAGCAGACACCAGAATGTTCCAGATCCCATGAAAACTGCTTATGTTATGGATGCTACAGGCTGATGTGGCCTTGACCAAACAGCACTGTATGAAAAGAGATAAAGATGTTGATTATTACTTGAAGTTAACAACACTGTCCCTCTATGCTTGAAAATATCTGTTTGCACAAATAGGGCCCAAGCCTTTAAAACAAAGTATAAAAGGTTCGACAAAATGTATTTTTTTAGATCTTCATGTTCTTCCTGTTTGCAAACAGGTGGGTTAGCACTGCCACAAGAGCAGATTTTAGCTACAAAAGGTCATCCCATAGATCCAAGGGTGGAGGAGCGGACAGCATGTCGGAGTGTTGCATATTTGAGCTGTAAGTTTTCCATATGTATGATGTGCCAGATTTTTACTAGTATTTGAATATCATAGATTTTAACAACTAAATGAATGTATTATTAATATTACTAATAGTTTTTTTAATCAGTTAAATTATTTTTGTATATGGTAGTGGCAATAACACCATCTACTTCCCAAGTGACTCTCTTAGGTGAAGTCTCTTTTAAGGACCATAATCTCTCTTTCCATTGATGTCCTCCTCTAATTACGAGTCTAATAGAGTGTTCTACTGCCCTGAAAACCACATTAATGTTTAGATTCCAGCAATAGCTTGCGTTACTTAACAGAAACCTTCCTCAATATGTCAAAGTTCTTGGTAAATCTAGCCAAATTTGTTTGGATTGGTTAGATTTGCTGCCATTTGTAGCCTCCATTACAAGCCTTTTTGACGCTCCTTGATAAGTGAGAGGGACTGTGTGTAGGAGGGTATATATCTATGACTGATAGGTAGAAGTAGCCAAAAAATGGTAGTGATCTAATTGATGGTAATGGCTGTGATTGATGGGTCCAACAACCTGTGGGAGTTTTCCATTACTTTTTTCACTCTGGGCAATCAGCATTTACAAGGGGAAGGGACAAGCATTAGATATATAATTGTGCTGATGCCATTTTACAGAGTGATGGGAGTTGGAGTGTGAAACCCACTCCTCCTCATAGTCAGTGCTTCTAGATTGTGGAGCTGTCAATATGTTAAGCCTGTCTTGCTGCTGTGCCTGTTCTGTTGTTGTATTCCTGATCTAGTGTTCCTGACCTCTGCCTGAATTTTGACCACGGTCCTGTTCTCCTAGCCCTGACCTCAGCATTCAACCGACTATCCATTCTGCCTTATCTGTACCTCGCCTCTTGATATATTGCCCGCGTGCACTTGCTCACCCTCCTACTGTTCATATCTCCAGTGAGTACGTTTGGTTCCCATTGCACATGTGTGCGGACTGTCTCCTGCCACCAAACTCCATCTTTTATGGTAAGAGACTCCTGACTCCTCATTTACAATACTGCAAGTTAATTAAAAGTTTATTTTAATGAAGAAAATGTACTGTTGTAGGGTGGATTGGAGAAGCTGTAGTGACTATTGTAGTCTATTACAGCGACTGCAGCAGACATTTTTTCCTCTTGTCCTGAGTGAAGTTTAGTTTATTAAGACAGTTGCCCATTTATGCTACTAACCAAACCTGTAATTTGTGGGCAAGTCAACTTTATCTTTCTATCATATCATCTATTATTCTTCATTGATAAATAAATATTGGTGACAAAATCATCTGCCAGTGTCTGCCTGCCCAGGCTGAGTACTCTATTACTTCTTCTGCTGCAGCTCTTTGATCGTCCTTACTCTGGGGGAACCTTTTTTTTAAAAAAAAATAAATTCTATAATATTGAGGAAATCCAGTCCTGCTCCATGGGGCTGCACGTGCCTATGATGTACCAATGTCTGCCTGTCCAGGTCTAGTGCTCTTTTTTAACTTCCATAATGAAAGGTGAGTCCAGAAGGTGTCAGGGATCTCCCTCTTTTGTAAACGCCCCTCAATCCTTCTGAATCAAAAGAGAACTCTTAATATTGTCTGAAACGAATTGCCGGGAAACAAATGCAGCATTAACAAAAAGGAAATTGCTTGCGAAACAATTTTGCTCACCGTGCACATGTCTATTAGTTAATAATTCAGCAGCCACCATAGAGAAAAAAGGGAGAGGGGACAAATAACTTAATATGTTGGAATAATCATTAGACTTGTGCATTCGTATTCGGGTGAACATGACAACGAACACCAACTGGCGGCCCCTGCAGGCGACCAATAGGCTCACTCGCACGGCCCTTTAACTCCTGATGGCGAACCTATTTATTTCCGCTCCCGTTAACAACTGTGATGCTGCGTAGATAACTCAAATACACATTAAGACCATGGCGATGTAATGGAATGCATCACGCTAAGCTATAGAACCAAATTTATGCAGCTGTATACAAGATCCAGAATACCATTTTTTATGGCATACCTGGTTGGCATTTTGGGCCCAGTTCACTAGCTATCTATCCTGTACATATGCATGGGGCCTAGATTACCTTAGATCATACCAGTGGTGATGTAGAGTTATGAGGTGATAGACAATTGTTATTTTCCCCACCATCCAGGATTTTGGAGTTTCTACATAACTACATGGAGCTACAAATTTGTCTTGAAAAAATAGAAAAATCTATGGTTTTGGTCAGCAATTTGCCCTCTTTTATTGTTTTTCCAATAACAGCTAATTTGCAGAGTGAAATATACTTGGAGTCTGCTTAATTTTCTATCGGTGCTGCATGTTTTGTTACAAGAACAGCACTAAGATGATCCCTAGGAAGCTTGTACCACCATTATCCATATGTTTAGTCATTTGTTTTCTTCTGCCGAACTTCATGAAAAATGTAAATATGTGTTTTTGTCATTAAATTTTGGTGTGTTTTTTATTACAGCAATTAAGTTTATTTTTTTTAACTTAAAAAAGCAGAATTAATTCCTTATGTGCCTACTACATATGCCATGTGCTATGCTTAACACTATGTGTTCTCTTAGATAAATGGATTATAAAGGACAATACTGAGCATTAGAGGGGAGATACTGTGGAGGGGAGAAGTGTGTAAGTAGGGCAAACTACTAAAGCTTTTACTAAGGCTTTTGCTAAAACATCTGTGATAGTAACTCACGTAGCCATGATACTCTTTCATTTTTGAAACCTATCAGCCTCTTGGACATCAGAACTTTATGTAGGTATGGATGGCACAAATGAAGTCCAATGCCCTTCAGCAAGTAACATATTGTAGCTCAAAATGCTAACGTGCCTGATGTCAGGCTAGTACTGCCTCTTGAAGACCTACTGGGAAAGGCGATGTCAGCTGCATCCAACACTGGATCTACAGCACATTACTCACACTGGGAAAGCAGGAACTATAGGATACCAATGGAAACCTTTATGCAAGTTTTCTTGCTCTTCTAGTTAATACCTACACACATTGACAGGTACCTCACTTAAATATAAGCAAGAATAAATATTCTACAAAAAACTCAACTTTTAACTACATATAGTTTTATACATGCTATAAGTTCAAAATAAGTGGCAAAAAATGATGCCTACAAAATACAACATTTGAATAATCAAGGACAGATGTGAGCCATTTTGCCATGAAGGAAGAATACTGATCATGTGTCTTGATACCTAGAGAAATATCTTCATCGTTCTAGATAATAAACTAATTTGAGCAGGCATGTGTATGTGTATGGGCAGGTGTTTGTAAGGCCAATGTACTGTATTTGTATATGTGTGTATTTTGGCAGTTGATCCATGCTATTACTGTTCTGGGCCTAAAAGAAATATAATGATTTACAAGCACATGTTTAACACAGAGGCACTATTAAGTATTGTTTTAAATACGAAAAATAATAGTGTCCTTCGCTGAGTCCAGTAACTGTGAAAATGTCCTTGATGAACCATTTTTGTGCCTATCCTTGGTTTAAGTAAGTGTGTGTGTGTGTGTGTGTGTAGGGGAATTATGGAAATATTAAATACTGTTCATGTGATGGAATGCACTGTTGCCAAGAGCTGACCTTGTTGTACTGCCTGCTCAATGTAAACATACATTGAGGATGGATCATTGCTTACCATTTCCACTCAACATGCTTTTCCTGTGACAACCAAGAAAGGAGTCTTTTATGACCTTTGTTGGCTGCTCTTTTACAGCTCACACAATGTGCGTGGGTGAGACAGAAATTCTTCCTATGTCTCTTTTAGAGTCCTTTTTTAATGTAAACACCTAACATTGCAGAATCAATTCTAAACAACTGTTATTTTTGAGCAAATATTTTAGTTATTTGGGGATTCAGTTAAACAAATGTATGTTAGTCTGATCCAATGCCGTACTTGTGGATAGACAAACATTTCCTTGTTAGATCATGTTGTCCATATACCAATGAAAAATGCATGCACAGGTCAGTATTAGATACATGTGCATTCAAAACGTGGAGTGTTGTGCAAATGTTAATTTTTATGGCGTTCCAAAGTGACGTTTGACCATGAGCAGTTAAAGTCATAACAAATCCCAGTGAATGGTTAAAACCATTTTTAAACATCTTACTTTTTTGCTTCAGCTGTCTGGTAAACAAAGTAAAATACAACCAATGTTAATGCTAATAATCTTAGTACATTATTGACTAACATTCTCATTATAGGACTCTTTATTCTTCTAAGTTAAATCCATTAACAATAAAGGAGTCTTGTATATCAAGAAAGTCAGCTTTAAAACAAGAAATACTATAAAAGTGGCCTATAATACATCTTAGACAAGGGTAGAGTTACTCAACAATCCTCAAATAGGCTGCCCCTTATCAAATGTCCTATGAAATAATCTCTGAAAGAGACAGGTATCACAGGACTCATCTTTCAGACCTTAATTGTAACATCCCACAGGAATAGCATAATCAGTAACATGCTGGAAAGGGCAGAACTGCAGATATTTTATATCCTAAGCCTTCTAAAAATATAGCTTACCATTATTTGGCATTTGCCTAGTGCCTCGCATTTCTAGTACATTAAAGTCTGATAATGCTCTTGGAATTACTGGAAAATTAGTGTGCTAAGCATACTGTAGACACTGCTACAGTTCATGATATAAATAGCAAGGACATTATCCACTTCCCAGCCATGCTCTATACCAGGAAACATGTTTTACATTGTCCATGCAAATACCAACTTCTCTAATTATCTCTTTAATAACTGCTGTGCATCATAACGATCCCACAGGAAGCGTTCCATTTACTTAAAGTGAAAAAAATCACTGTGATCTATCTACAGCTTATTACTAAATTCAAAGGCTGAATGAGTTAATAATATACAAAGTGAATAGATGATTGCTTATCTTTGAATGAGATACTTTTTTTTAATCCCAAAGGTAAAATTAAACACACACATTTCTTTTTATGGACCTACTTAAAGGGAATGTCAGGAAGCCAAACGGAAGAACAGGTGTAATACTGTTCATTATAAATTATCACCAAAGGAAACCTACATTAAAGATAAGCCACGCAAAAGGCTTCTCATTGTTTTTTAATTTGAATTCAAATACAGACATAGATACATAGAATTTGATGGCAGAACAAAAGACCTAATTGGTCCATCTGGTCTGCCTTCTTACTTATTCTCACATAGTTCCCATTAACATTAAGGTCTAACACAGACTGATGATCTCATATAAGATCTAAGACTGGACCACAAGGAAAAATAGATAACCTTCAACTGTAAGGCTTTCCCAACTAGTCCAAAATGGTATGAAAGCTCACAACTGAGCTCCTGATGGGCTTTTGGCTGGAACCTAGAAGAGTGCCTCCAAAGATCCTTACCTTCCCCCTAAAAGGTAGGGTTCTAAAATCCTAGAAATGATATACAATTGCTACAAATTATCCCCCTCTGTGCTATATCGTAAGAAAATGGTATTCAAGTTTCACATTTTTATAGCTAACTGTAATCAAATCACGTATTTAAGAAAGGTAAACTTTGTTCCAAGCAAAGTGTATCAAGACTACTTTAATGTGCCAATACAGAACAGAGTATGACTAGTTTAAAGTGGAACTACCACTATATATTTGAATAAAAAAAGTATATGAACCCTCTGCGATTATTTGGATTTCTGTTCTTAATTGAACACGCTATTTAAACATTCATAGTGCAGGTTGGTGGTGCTTGCTCATTGCTAGAAAATATGGCCGTCTTTAGTCCATCAAAGTGGCTGCCTTGGCTTTTAATTTCAAGCTGCAAGATATGTTCATTATTATTAGGCATCTTAAACAATAATGGGGAAACAGCAGAGAGGGGGGGGAGGACAAATACATATGGGGCAATTCTGCAGGTCCCCTCATGCTTTTGCAAGCAGGACTCTGTGTAAATTTAAAGGAACCACACAAGCTATTGAATGCATAAAGTGCATATGATGGCTGGAGTGTCCCTTTAAGGCAAGGTAGTAATTACTCTATTATTTGCTTATACCTAGCTATGACAGTATCCACAAGGGTGCCTAAATAGGTCATCTTGGATATGAAATATTAATATGATTAAATTACCTGTTAAGTCCGCAAATCAAACTAAATCTCAATGGACAGACAAATAGTATTAACTGAAATTAAAAGAAAATAATTGTGAGCTGATCATTCCTGTTCTCTGTTGAACCAAGAGTTCATTCAGGAACAGATTAACACAGGCCAATATCATGTTAATGCTGATCATTTACTTATTGGCCAAAAGATCCAATGCTGCCTTGATTAATATGACTTTTAATGACTGATATATGACCTCCCCCTATGTGGTCCTTTTCTCTTACTTTCTCTACATTGTGTAGCAAAAAAATATATATTTCCCTGTGGAAGAACATCTCATACCATTTCTCTTGGTAGTCATATTCCTTGCTATATGTTCATTACAATCAGTTGCTTATTGTATATGTTGGTTTTATGGTTTTACTGCATATCAAAATATATTTTCTCAATATTGATTAAAAACTGAACAACAGAATAAAAATGTTAAAAAAAAAACTTTGGATATGTTAAGGATTTGGTAGATGTTGGCCAGTTCCATTTGGAGAGAAATAAATCCCTATATCTTTGTTCAAGAATGCACAGTACCTTTGAAAAGGTTTGTATTTCCCCAAAGCATACTGTCAGTGTGCTTAGAAATAGGGGTGAAAATTCTCATCTTGTGACCTTTACAATCACAGATTGTTTTATGAAGAAAAGATCCACTGTAAATATCACAGAAATCAGAGTGAAAGTCTAAGACAAATATTGGTAGAAAACGTTTTCAGGAATTTTCACTGCCAGCGTTCTGTGTCTTAAAGGCACACAGAGCCTTTTAATGCATTTAGGGTCAGGCCTAAGACAACACTCAAGGTAAATAGACCACTGATCATAGCCATAAAGTCGCAATAATCTGTTTATAAATGAAACCTTAATTAGATACATAAATAACTATTGGCAAGTCAAAAAGTCCATATAAAAAGTCTCTGTAAAGCCTTGTTCCCGGGGAACCTAAGTGAGCATCTGCTGAAAAACAGGGCTGAGCTGGCCCCGTCTAATGTGTAGCAAAATTGGTTACATTGGCATACCAGGTAATGCTTCAATAAATGTGTAAAGCACAAGAAATAGCCATTAGCCAGTTAAGTAATATTGATAAATTGAGTATTGTTATCGTTACTGTTATTTTAGCATGAATACATCTTTGTTTCATATTGTTAAATGCCAGAAACCCCATTAAACACACCATTAAGTGTTCCAAACAATGCAAGTCAAATATACAATTCAGCAAAACTATGCAGGGAAAAACAAATAATTTCATTAACTGTGTCTGTGGGCATGGGCGGGTTAGCTCAACATAAATGTGAGACCATTACTCATGAGGATCGCAATATTCCCACCATATGGAGAAAGGAGACCCAAATGCACTCAAGGCTTTAGTTTAATTTTACTAGGTTCAACATACACTATTCGTAATATCTCCTAATTGCTATTCATTGTAGGCTATGTGAACTTTGTGGTGCTGTCTGAACTCATAACATACACTGGGGGTGTTTGAGAAATGAGAAATAAATGTATTACCTCCATTTTTATGTTGAGTAAAATACTTGTATCCAGCAGATGGCCATGCACACGTTATTTATTGACCGCTGGCTTTAGAGTGCCATTGCATTCCTGATCTTGAACAAGATTATATTCTGAATTACAGAGATTTGTACCTAGTCTTATCTTGGCATAACTAAATTCATCAAAACCTCCTCTGCCTTATGCTGTTTGCATGTAATTAAGTTTAATGCTTCTGAAGATAACTGGTTTACTACTAGAGAAATGTTCTCCATTGTCCATGAAGCAGTAGCTTCGCAGTGGAAGCTGACAAAACAAATCAGCAACCACCCAAGAGGGGTTGTATATTAACAAACAGGAATAGTGACAGATATGATTTAAATGTTTAAAATAGTTTATTTAGTTAAAACAAAAAATCAGGTGTTTCTACTTTACGTACAAGTGGGATTTACCCAGGCGGGCTCGGAAGGGAGATAACCATGTAATGTGTTCACTAAGACTATCTCATGTCACATCTTCGTCTTGATCTTTCACCCCCTCACTAATACAACATTATCCTTACATATTTTATGTAGCAGCAGAGGAACTTTAACGTTATTTCACTAGATTATAAACTTATTTGATACAGACAAGAAACTACCGGATGGCAATTCACATAAAGCAGAGACACTTTAAAAGGATTTTTGTTTTCGACATTTCAAATAAACCAAGTCACGGAATTGTCAGTTTTGTAATGTTTCTATACTGAAGCTGTCTAAGACTATCTGCACAACAAAGACATGGCGTTCCTGAGCTGACACCCATATTCCGCTATATCTCTTCCTGTAATAATAGAACACGACTCTCAAAATATAGAGAAGTGTGAAACATTTAACATTAATATTGCTGTTATGGAGGTTTAGCGAGATAATTAGTATTGTATGCTTTTAAATGCCAGGAACACCATTAAAAGACAATACAGCATTGAATGTTCCAGACCAACTGAACAATAAAAAAAAGAACTTTGAACAAAAGAAAAAAGGAATACACATTTTATATAATGTAAAGGATGCAAAGCATTTTTTTTTTCTTAAAAAAAACATCTGTATAAAAGCAGACTGATTCAACATTCAATTTACCGAATACAGTTACTTTGTAGTGTTAATAAAAATACTTTTTAGTATCCATTTTATGTCGATAATACCTGTAGCAGCTACCTTTATACATGATTTAAATGCATGGTGGGCTTCTACGTTTTTAGGGGCATTAAGCACTAAGATTTGTGGAGCCTTCATCTTTCAGTATAATTTATCAAAATATATAAACAAACATGCGTATGATCATAAGTGTGGTAATGAAAAATATACATTATAATAATATACATTTATGAGGAACATGGCACATCCTTACGTGAAGAAGATGTAAATGTAGAAGACGTATAGCAGGAGATGCTGACTAGAAATCCAGAGAAGCAGGGTTTCACCCGGAAACTCAGGGCCAGAGTGTTAAGAGCTATGTCTACCAAAATAAGTGTTAATTCATCTCTAAATTAGGAATAGGACTAATCCGAAACTAGGTGCAAGTAGTTGGAAAGCTTGGTACTAGTACACCTACATAGTTTTTTAAAAAAACTACAACATACCCAATCACCAAAATCTATATGCAGTTTATGGTAAAAGGCCATCTGGTACCAGACTGAGAGATTGAGAACATATAAAACAAATACAATGATTCCATACATTCATGTTTCCTAACGCCCACTATCTTTACCCCCATAAAACGTATTATAAATAACCCAATTAGGAAAAAGAGGAAACTGAATTCCTAATGACACAATAACCAAAAACCAGTCCCTGCCTGGTTCCATAAACTTACAAATCCTGAGGCAGTTAAGATAACTTCTACTGCTATACACCTAAGAGGGGTTTTAATACATATATTGGTTATTTCAATTAATAAGCACCATTACAATGATTTATTAAGTATTCTGAACCAAGGAATATAGGACGTGGGAATATAGGATAGTGATGGATGATTTTTAATATTCTCAGACTGCATAGCATCAGTCAAAGCCTAACAGCTTGGATATATTTGAACGGATGCTGTCTATTACCTTATCCTGTCATGTGTTCAAATAAAGATATAGCTGAACAGCAGCCAAAGGATGTAATGTTTTGCTCTGTTTTGTGAATTGGCCCTACGAGAATTGCGTAAAACATAAAATCAGACTGTCTAACGTGCAAGGCTTCCTGCCAGAAAGATGTACTGTAAAGCTTTTTGCACCTATTCTGTTTTAGCAGAATAGAGAGTCAACACTGTATCCATGTTGCTTGCAAAACTGTTTCCTATTTTTTTGTCTTTTACTCCATTCTTACCACAAAAAATATATGAGCCTAATAAACATCAGATGCCATAGATGTTGCCTTCAAATATACATAAGACAATGGCAATCACTACCACGATCCCTTACTCCAAGAACTTTAATTTGAAGCTAAAGAGACCCATAAACAATAAGTGACATCCATGAGGCAGCTATACGTGTTCTCATATGTTTAATACAAATATACACATCAATGACTAAAGTAAAAGCGCAGTCTAGTGTCCCAATTAGCCTCTTCAATATAGAATGCATATTAAAGTGTTTCCATGTGTGTATGAACATATGCGGAAGTGTGACTGTGCTAATGTTAGAGTGTGTGTGTAAAAATGTGTGCCAATGTGCATGTGAGTTACCAGAGTTTGTATGTGAGCATGGATATATGTTTGTGTGAGCATGGATGTGTGTGTGTGTCTGTGAGCATGGATGAGTGTGTGTGAACATGGATGTGTAAGTATTTTTGACAGTATGGATGTGTATTTGTGTGAGTATGACTGTGTATAAGTGTGTGTGAGAGGGAGTATTTGTCACGGACTGGGTCCAAACAGATGACTGAAAGGACCCAGCGCGCCCAAAGATTGTATGCAGGAGTCACAGTGCAGTAGTGGAGCTTGGACAGGGCCTGGTTGCAGGGTTGAGCACCTAGGGTTGGGCAGCCAAACACCAGTGCCCTGATATGGCAGCGGATGAAGTCCAGAATGAAGTAAAGTGATATCCTGCAGGCACCCTGGAGCAGGCATGAAGCATATCACTAGAATCACGTGCAGGATGCTGCAGGCTGGGAGTATGGAAGCTAAGCGAAGGGTATAACAGAAACATAACAAGCAAGGGACAGGGAGACCAGGCACGAAACATAACCAGACAAGACATACATGTTACAGGGCACAACAAAGGACAGGGAACAAGGCAAGGAACACAGGGGAAGGAGTGAGGAGCCGGAATCCTCGGACACTTCTCCTTTAAGCAAGGATAGGCCATATTAACTATGACAAAGGGAGAGGAGAGAGGAACCAGAATCCTCAGATGATACACGGGAGAAGGGCAAAGGTACATAAGAGACAAACAAACATGAATACAGGAACTAGACTAAGACTGTTTGATAACAATTGGAGATTCCGTCACATGATATGCCCATAGTATGCTTAGCCCACCACTACGCCAAAGTACTCCAATGACGGTGGGTCCTAACACTAATCCCTGCTGACAGTGGTATGAAACAAACCAAACATGTAAACCAAGCACTGAGACATACCTTAGACTGAAGACTGAGACAAACAGAACACACAGGTGGGGCACACCTTATAAAGGAAACAGAGCTGAAGCAAAGAGCTGAAGCAGAAGCAAGGAATGGAAGATCAGAACAGAGCAAAAGGAAATCCAGGAATGGATCGAAGCAAAACAGGGAAACTGAAACAAGACAGATATGCAGCTCCGCAGCCTGGGCAGAACGTGACAGTATTTGTTTCACACAGAAGATATAAGAAAGTAGAGAAAAGAACAAGAACAGGCAAGAGAAGAAGTGAAGCTACAGGAAGGTAGACAGCAACACAGAAGCAGGCAGTGGGGAAGTTAGGAAGAAACTGTGAAAGAGCGTGAGTGAGAGTATGAGAGAGCGTGAGTGAGAGAGTGTGAGTCGTAGTTTTGGTGGGAGAGATTTGGGGGGGGGGGCAGCATTTCATGCTCAGACCCAGGCGGCGCAATGTCTGGGCTGGCCATGCTGCCCTGTGAAGTCAATACCCTAGAAGATTATGCTTTTGACCACTTAGGGGCATCCTCCCTGTTTGCTGTATCACAACTTGGTAAAGAATGGAGGTAAAGTACTTGTGACTGGTCTGTGGGTATGAAGGCGTACTACTGCAGCCTGTGACTTTAACTCAGTGCGCCATCCAAGTAAGCTGCCTATACAACCAGATAATCAGGATGGAAGACCTGGTGAAAGCACTCATACAGGCTACTAGTACCCGGCAAGAAACAAATATGATGACATTCACTCAAATAAGCAGTCTTATAGAGACTCTGCAACAAATGTATAAAGACAACACACAAATAAGTGTGTAGAATAACAAAGGAGATGGTACTTACTATTGATATATATTATAATAAACCCAACATAAACTAAATCCTAAATGATGCACACCCAAATCAGATGTGTTTCCGTGCCCAAAGGAATCCACAACATGAATAGAGAATAAGGCAGTGGAGTGATGGAATTAGACCTAATTCTTCAATGTGTGTAAAGGGAAAGATAATTGCTGCTTCCAGTGATTGAGGTCTACCTCAAGGTATCGTCATTGTATGATACAAAAGACTGTTTCCAATAAAACGATTTAAAATTCAGCAGATATGCAACATATTTCAACATAAGAACGTGAATTTATTGAACCTACCTATAGTATTTGGTTTTTTAATGTAATCAGCATAATGTTTTGTAGACATTTTGTTTAAAAGTTCACCTCGTGGAAGCTGAAATAGGTGGCAGTCTGTGGTAGAGCCATCATTATCTGATTATTTTCCTTTTCTAAACTTCTCTCACTTCTCTTTGTCTCATCCTTGCATAGGCTACCTGAATCAATCAACAACTTATTAAGAGAGGAGAAATAACTATCTTTTCACCATGGTTTACATATCAGATGGGTTTTTAATCCCATTAAAGATGAAAAGATAATTTATTTAGTATATAGAAATATAAAATATAAGATTTGGGAAAGTGATTTGTGATGCTGCATTCAGAAAGTAATGCTTTGTGTGTGTACCTGGGCGCTCTCTCTTTCCTGCTTAAAGGAAGGACGGTGTGTCTGATTTAAG
Source organism: Spea hammondii (assembly GCA_029215755.1). Classification (NCBI taxonomy): domain Eukaryota; kingdom Metazoa; phylum Chordata; class Amphibia; order Anura; family Pelobatidae; genus Spea; species Spea hammondii. The sequence goes on from JARDYJ010000004.1 coordinate 83,189,749, forward strand.
AAGGAAGACCTGGCACCAGAGACATGAAATGGGTGCTGGACACGGGTAGAGAGTGAGCTAGGTTTAATTAAATTCACAGAGAGGCCTGGTAATCAACTGATTTTACCTCAAGATTGTAAGCTTGCGAGCAGGGCTCTCTCCACCTAATTTCAAGATTTTTGTCTTGTCATACCCCTTGAATATATGTATTGTATTAAGCGCTGCATAAATTGTTGGCGCTATATAAATAAAAGATAATACTAATAGTAACTGGATCCAGGCATAATGAAAACGGTTATTTTGTGGGACCAACTATCCTGCTCATTACAACACTTACAAAATGACTTAATGCCTACATTACATATGCTTTAGGAAAATTGAAAAAAAAAAGTCAATTTGTTTATTAATGTTCTTAATTAGGAGTAGAGTATATGTTAACAATTGATAATAAAACTTTTATCATTAACAAATCCATTTATATTTTACCCTATGAGGCTTTGGTTGCAACATGTTTTTGGTACCCAGAATTTGCCCTTCCAATTCCAATATTATATCACCAAAGTATTTAACTATATCAATACAACGGGGATAAAAAAACCAAACACACTTCCTATTTATTATTTCAACAAATATGTAACAAAGCTTGCTGGAACACATATAAGATAAGAGGTCCATTATATAATTTCCACCCAAAGCTCTAGACTTATGCACTATTCAGCATTTGTCATTTACTTCAGAGAAATATCAAAAGCCAAGGTTAAACATTCCTCTACATAAGCAACCAATGACTTACTGATGGCATCTGCTCATAAATCCAAACTTGTGCGCATTAAAATGTCACTTTGATTATTGGTGAATTGTAAACAGCACTAAATAAATTGCAAAGGTTTGCTGAATTTAACTACACATAACAACACAACACAATTTTACATGTGTTTTTCCCAACATTTTGAAGGAACAAAAAAATACATTAAAATGCCCACTCTAGCCAAAATCCTAATATTAAGATATAAAGTAAATTAGAATAGGCTGTTATACTGGAAATGTGTCTTTTTGCAAAACAATATTCTCAACCTTTTATCAAAGGGTTTTCGGCAGTTCTTTTTATCTTTAATATGGAATATTAAATCTACTATTAAAATAATGAAACTTTAATAAAATTATTAAATAACACTTCTTCTGAGAGCTATGTGGAGGAACTTTAATGAAAGATCATTAAAATTATATTCAAACAAGAAATGAATTTAACTTCACAAGAGGTTTTCAGAGAGCATTTTTTGCCATGAAGAGAAATTACAGTATATTTGCACGTGCTTTCAGGACTAAAGGTGATAGGCCACACTTTCCATAGGCGTACACAGGCCTTTAGTTACACTATTACTCCACATTACTGACAGTGACTTATGTGTGGTTGTATTATGTGATTGATGCAGATTACAATGGTTTACCATTTGGTTAAGTAAACTAGGCTTTGTGTGTCACTGCTTGACCTTGTCCTCCTCGTTATCAAACAAAAATGCTAGAGATTATCATATAAGGAATGCATATTGCCATATTGGTTCAAGACAAGATGGAGTCTTTATTTGAACATGATACCTTTTATTGGAACAACAGATTGAAACTGAACAAGAGACCTCAGATGTTCTGAAAGCTAATTTTTCTATGTTGGCCTAATACAACGTATCACCTTTGACTACAGACTCTATTTTAGAATTATCAACACACTCCTAGAGCAACATCAACCAGCCTCTCCAACTTAATAGGCAAATACAAGGGTCAAGAATTTTTTTTAATTTGGAATCATGAATGTGATCTTTCTGGGATAATACAGGATAAGACATACATGGCTTTCAAATACATCAGCCGGTGTGCTGAATTCTGGAAATTTACTTAGATAACTTGGGTAAGCAATTGACATCAAAACATTTGTGTTCTTCTGCTAATTTTTTTTTCTGTTAGTCACTCCTAGTGTTCATGATAATATTTTCCCATAGTAATAAGCTACGGCATATAAGAGCGACAGGGTTCCCATGTGGACATAATCTAAAATGTAATTCTGCAACATAGGAAGGAAATGAAGAAAAGTCACCTTGCTTGTCACTGTGATTAGTGGGACGCCTCTAATGTGACATAACAAACATGCCTTCCACAGTTATTAACAGACTTTAAAATATGTGCTTTTTCCCAGGGATAATACCTAAAAGTTTTAATCATTACATTTGTTGTCTACTTTCAAACATGCCTAGAATGTGTTAGACAATTCAGATTTTCTTTATGATTTAACTAAATGGTCTACTGTAAATTCGGTAAGTCCGAAGTTTCTTAAACCCCTTAAGGACCAGGCTGTGTTTTACCTTTTGTACCATTGGGACCGAGGCTGTTTTAATACTTTTGCGGTGTTCGTGTTTAGATGTAATTTTCTCTTCACTCATTTAGTAAACCCACACAAATTATATGTTGTTTTTTTCAGGACAAGAAGGGCTTTCTTCAGATACCATTGTTTTAATCATATTATCTAATTTCCCATAAAAAAAGTAATAAAATATGATGAAAAATGTAAAAAAACCCCACATTTTCTGACTTTTACCCCAAAAATCTTTTACTCATCCAAAAAAGCTAATGAAAAACCCTACTAAATATATTCTACTATTTGTCCTGAGTTTAGAAATACCCAATGTTTTTATGTTTTTTTTGCTTTTTTCTGCACGTTATGGAGCATTAAGTACAGGTAGCGTTTTGCTATTTCAAAACCATTTTTTCCAAATCTGGTAATTCTTCCCCCCATGTGCCATTTCGGGTATCTTTGAAGCCGGCCAATGCAATTTACCCCATCAAATCATATATTTTTGAAAACTAGACACCCCAAGGTATTTCAAATGCTAGTATTTTAACCCTTTCCATGCATGAGATTCTACCACCAGCCTTTGCCACACTTTGTGTTAGTATTTTTTTGGTATTTTTTTTTACACAAATTGTACTTTGGGTATACATTTATAGCTCCAGGTATACGTCACTATCAAACAACACCCTAATATGTGTTCAATAACATCTCTCGAGTACAGTGATACCACCCATGCATGGGTTTGACTGCTGTTTGGGGTTAAAAGGCCACATTTGGGAAGTGCGCTTTTTTTCCCCTATTTTGGTTAGTCTGTGCCTATGCCCTATCTTTGAGCCTGGCCACTACAATTTACCTCATAAAACCATATATTTTTGAAAACTAGACACCCCAAGGTACTTAAAATGGTAGTATTTAACCCTTTCCATGCATCAGATTCTACCACCAGCCTTTGCCACACTTTGTGGTAGTATTTTTTTTTTATTTTTTTTTCACACAAATTGTATTTTGGGTATAAATTTATAGCTCCAGGTATACGTCACTATCAAACAACACCCTAATATGTGTTCAGGAACATCTCCCGAGTTCAGTCATACCCCACATGTATGGGTTTGTCTGGTGTTTGAGGTTAAAATGCCACATTTTGGAAGTGCGCTTTTTTTTCCCCCCATTTCGGTCAGTCTGTGCCTATGCCCTATCTTTGAGCCCGGCCACTCCAATTTACCCCATCAAACCATTCATTTTTTTAAATTAGACACCCCTTGGGTATTTGAAATGCTTTTATTTAAATTTTTCCACATCAGGATTTTTGGGAAGATACAGCGCTAATTTTAGCACTTGCTCATAATAATAAACTTTATTTTTTGATTTTATTTATTTTACTCTTTTTGGACTTTTTTTTTACATTTTGCTGGAACTGGATAGTTCCTCTAAAGCATAATAATTTTTAAATGTTACCATGTTTTTTTTAAGCTTTTTCTTTTTTTCTTTTTTTTTTTTTTAATTTTTTAATTTTTTTTAAAAATATTTTACTAATCACATAGTGATTAGAAAGCTGGCCTCCATTGACTTGTATGGTTGAATGCAGTACCTGTATTCAACCAGCAAGTGGAGCCAGAGTTCTCTAGAAGGTCAGGAGACCGTCTAGCGAACTTTTTCAACTTTATTATTTTTTTTCCCGGGCCGCCGCCATCTTGCGGATGGTGAAGACTGCGTGCAGGTGCGGCTGTGACCGCTCTCTGGAGCGGTCACAGTCCATCAAGAGGTAAGTGTTTGGTGTCGCTGGATGCCTCCTGATCGAGGCATTCCAGCGACACCATTGAAGTTTAGGAGGTGATCGTTGATCGCCTCCTAAACGCTTTTAAAACGGGCGTCCGCCGCCATACAATGTATGGCGGCTGTTGACGCCCCGGGGAGGGGCCAGACATGGCCCATCATGCCGATCTCGGTGTTGCTGAATGCCTCGACATCGAGGCATTACAGCAACACCGTTTAAGCTTAGAAAGTGATCATTGATCACTTTCTAAGCTTGTTTAAGTCTGATGACGTGTCAGGCACGTCATAGGTCGTTAAGTGACCGTTTTGCATGACGTGCCTGACCCGGCAATGGACGTTAAGGGGTTAATCATTCGAAGATTTAGATCAAATTAGAGCATTACTAATCTGCATTATGTTTTAAGCTTTAAAGGTGTGGTTCCACTTAGATAATCGTTTCACTTTATGGCATGCTAAGCAAATAAACTTTAGCATGTGTCAATTTTTTCTTTCCTATCAAGAAGCTTTTCTTTAAATTTCTATAGCAACAGCCTATCAGTGCCTACTTCTGTATAACATGACATTTAAGTGTTCCATGCAAAAATTATATACAATGTATTTTTTTATGGAAAAAAGTTTGGGCATTCAACACTATTAAGAAAGCCGCATTTAATTACAAAAGTGTTGAACACAGCACAGTATGTGGAATAGTACATTTACATTAATGACTTTGGTCAAAGTAATATTTTCTGTTGAAAAACTTTTTGTTTTACTCTTGCAACACTGTACTATGACAGCCATTGCTTTGAGAAATATTATCATAGTAGACTAGTAATTCAGCCTCTTAAAATTCTAATTTATATAGAAAACATTTATTTGTATGCAGAAAGAAGTGTCATGTTATTTTTGAAACCATTTTTTCTGTGTCATTATTGTCAAGGTATGTACGATGTTCTAGGACACACTCCAAGGACGCAACTAGCAACACATTTAAGCAGATACGTTTCCAAAAGAAATTACTAAAGAAATAAAGTAAAGTATTGTTCTTTCTCCTGTGTTCTGTTGATATTGTGGTTTAAGAAGAACCCTTTGAAGATATTCTTGGACCAAAAATGTAAACAAACAAGTACAAAAGAATTAGCATAGCTCATATGCCACCGGCTATTTTTCATCCTCATGATACATCAAGACAGCAAGTTGCAGGCTGTCCAGGAATGAAACCAATAGACGGTTTATCAGTGTCTGAGTAAGCCGTTTCTTACCGAACAAGAAATAAATAAAAACATGGTCCTCTTAAGAATTTATAGTAGATAAGCACCATCTGTCCACCTGCCCTGTCTATTAATTTCTAGTTCTCTTGATCCTCTAAAGGATATTACAATAAAAAGAGACCAATATATGCCACAGCATGGGCTATGGCAACGTAGGTGAAGAAAAGGCATCTGCCTCTCCTGGCATATTGCCTCCTAATGGCTCTGCTCTATAATCAGTGCTTGACAGAGCTGTTTAATAGTATTTTCTTTTAAAAGAACACTAATGGGTCAAAAGTGTCAAAATGGGTCAAAAGGGTTTGCTTATTCGTATTGTATGAGGAATTTGTGTGTAGTGGCATTGTTATCCTAAGGCAAGTTGTTGCAAATAATTATGTTCCAGTATGTGTACCAGGATATGATTTGCCAACATGTGATTAGCTTAGTAATGTATTTTTAATGCTTATGCTTGTATGCTTAGCTAGTTAGTGTTAGATGAACCAAATGGGGCTTGGACATGCAATGTTACCACTACAGTGTTCACTGCAGGTTCTGCAGCGCTTCTTTCTAATATCTTGAATCTGTTCAATATCTTGAATCTATGGTACTTCATTCCTTCCTTTTTTTTTGTCCCTAGCAACACGTTATCCTAGTTACCAGTTCCCTGACTCACACAATAAGTCTGAAGTTCTGAAATATGACCTACTGAGCTCAATTATTGAGTCTCCGGCACCCACACATAAAGTGTGGTGAAGTGCTGCGCTCTCATGATGGTGGTGTAGAGACAGTTAATGTCCCTAAATATCTAAGGAAAGCATACAGGCATGTGAAGAAGTATTTTAGTGAATAGGCTGACAGGATAAAAATAATCACATTTTATGGAGCCAAACTCAATGTCACATGAATAATAATACTTTATTATTTCATGGTATGACCCCTTTATAACTTGAACCTTTGGTGCATGACAGGACTAGTTGGGTGTGATTATGCAGTGCATTACTGGACATTCTAACCAGTTTATCATCCAATATGTAACATGTAAGACAAAGAGGGAAATTAATCATGGGTTAATCATGGGTTAATGAAAACAAGAGCAGGCACAGTATTCTTATTATTCCATTAATAACTACATTTCATTTATAAAGCGCCAGCAGATACCAAACCAGAATTACCGTAAGGGAGACTACAAAAACAAATATATGTTCTATTTTGACTAAATAAAAAAAAAACTATTGAGAGTTGAGAAGTCTTCTGGGTCCCCTTGTTGAAGAAAGATGCAATCGGGGGGGAGGATATTTACTTTGTATGTCCTAAAGCTGACTATATCACAACTGTCACAATATGGAGAAACAGATACAATGTAGTCATTATGTTCATTCAAGTATGACATTCCTTTCAGTACATACAAATACTTAATGGTTTTTGAAGCTGTGTATGTACAATAACCATTGTGTGATTATACTTCTGGTACCAGCCAGCTTTATAATATACCCTATTTTGTACGTGTGGCATGCATACTGCCAGGAGTGCCAATGGACAGGAGCAAGCAAGGCTCCCACCATGGACCCTGAAGTTTGGCTAGCTCCAGTGTATCAGGAACTATTACAGAAAAGAATAAGATTGTATGAGTTAAGTACATCTGCACTTTTCAAATACAGAAATGCATGCCTTGTTCAGTCTCAGCTTAGTTTAAATCAATTCTTAGAAATGTCATTTATGGGACCAAAGCAAAAACTAAAGGGACATATTTTGATGTCTCCACCATTGTACTTTTTGCATTCTGGAAACAGAAAGTCATTGAATGCAATCAAAAATCACACATAGTGATTTCGATTGGAGCCAGTTATATTGGCTCCACTCATGTGAGTGTTCTAGCCCATTACTTTTATTGCATTAATTTGTGTTGCACACAGGTTGCACTATTATTTGTTTCTTTTATCTTTTATGTACATCCCGGATTCTGATCGTTTTTTAAACCCAAAGGGGTAAGCTATATCTCCTTATATGCTCCACTCACTATGGTGGGTTACACCACCACTATTCTCTTTTGCAATGTGTGGTACTTGCTATATCGTTTAAACAACTATAAGTGGCATTCGATTACAGAATCTGCACATTTTCACATGTCCATGTTATATAACCAACAAATGTAAAAAATCAGTTTATCAATTATAACAAATGCACTTTCTGTAATCTGCAAAAAAATACAGCATTTATTACACTTATTGCTGATGCTAAAGGTATGCATGCCTAATGTCTCAAGCCAGTACCTAATTATGCCCCTGTCCAGTTTCCCCAGTTGTTGGGTCTAATTCCTGTGTTGAAATATGGTAACCTTTCACAGCAGTTGTACACGTTGCAGAAAGTGGGCAATATACTTGAACACAGTTAGTTGGGAAGTATGTTCAAGGTGGGATTTCAAAATGATCGTAGGATATAAGCAAAGTTGATGCACATTGCAAGTATGTATGTATGATCCTTCAAATAAAATATTTTCTCTATAAGAGTTCTCCATAAATTAGTCACAAGTGGAGACAGGCTTAAGTCACTGGTTTTCAATTATAATTTATTTAAACAGCACCAACCGATTCCACATCCCTTACGAAAAAATTACTGCAGTTTTTCTGAAGTAATACTGCAGTTTTTTGGACATGAAAAAACTGCAATACTGCACTTTTACTGCAGTATTACTGCACATTTACTGCAGTTTTACTGCATCTGTACTTCACTGTATTGCAGTTTTACGGCAGTTATTTTTTGTAAGGAAGTACAAATGCAATAAAGCTGCAGTACATTGAAGTACAACTGTAGGTTTGCAATATAAAAAAAAAGTGCAGCAAATGTGCAGTAAAACTGCAGTACAGTGAAGTACAAATGCAGTAACAGTGCAGTAAATGTGCAGTAATACTGCAGTAAAAGTGCAGTATTGCAGTTTTTTCACATCCAATTACTTCAGAAAAACTGCAGTAATTTTTTTGTAAGGGGCAGAGCTAGCTGTATGATGGGATAACAAATATAAGGAGATATATAGACGGTATGGGGGACCCTGGTTGTTAGTACTAACAATGTGTTACTAGCTACTGATCACCAGAAAGAGCAGGTCAAATGTAAACTCAGGTCAATACTTTCATAACTAAATTAAGTTTTAGAAACGCAGATTGTAATCCCATTCTATACCCATGCGGCATTGGCACAATTAGGTTTACGTCTAAAATGCTCAATATTTTTAAAAGTTAAAGTAAAGGTTTGTCTGATTAACTTTTTACAGACTATTATTATTTTGTCCCAGTAGAACAGCATCTTTAACCCCTTAACGACCTTTGCCGGTTCAGGACCGTCATGGAAAAACGGTCGCTTAACGACCTTTGACGGTCCTGAACCGTCAAAAAATTAAATAAGCTTAGAAAGTGATCAACGATCACTTTCTTCGCTTAAACGGCGTTACTGTAATGCCTCGATGTCGAGGCATTCAGCAAGGCTGAGATCGGCATCGGGGGCCATGTCTGGCCCCTCCCCGGGGCGTCAACAGCCGCCATACATTGTATGGCGGCGGACGCCCGTTTTAAAAGCGTTTAGGAGGCGATCAACGATCACCTCCTAAACTTAAATGGTGTCGCTGGAATGCCTCGATCAGGAGGCATCCAGCGACACCAAACACTTACCTCTGGATGGGCTGTGACCGCTCCGGAGAGCGGTCACAGCCGCAGCTGCCGGTGATCTTCGCCATCAGCAAGATGGCGGTGGACCGGGAAAAAAAACAATAAAGAAGAGAGTTCGCTAGACGGTCTCCAGACCCTCTAGAGAACTCTGGCTCCACTTGCAGGTTGAATACAGGTACTGCACTCAACCATGCAAGTCAATGGAGCCCAGCTTTCTAATCACAATGTGATTAGTAAAATATTAAAAAAATAATAAAAAAATAAAAAAAAAATGGGAAAAAAAAATGTGCTAACATTTAAAAATAATTATGCAGTGATGTCACTAGATGAACCATCCAGTACCAGCAAAATGTGTAAAAAAATATAAAAAAAAGTATTAAAAAAATAAAATAAAATAAAAAAATAAAGTTTATTATTTTGAGCAAGTGCTAAGATTTCTCAAAAATATCAACAAAGAGTTAAAATAAAAGCACTTCAAATACCCAAGGGGTGTCTAATATAAAAAAAAAATGGCTGATGGGGTAAATTGGAGTGGCCGAGCTCAAAGATAGGGCATAGGTACAGACTGACCAAAATGGAGAAAAAAAGCGCACTTCCCAAATGTGGCATTTTAAATCTCAAACAACACGACAAACCCATGCATGTCGGGTATCACTGCACTCAGGAGATGTTCCTGAACACACATTGGGGTGTTGTTTTACAGTGACATATACCAGAACCTGTATATCTATAACTAAAGTACAATTTGTGTGAAAAAAATAAAAAAAAATTACTATTACAAAGTTTGACAAAGTGTAGTTGTATAATTGGTGCATGGAAAGGGTTAAAATAACAGCATTTGGAATACCCTGGGGTGTCTAGTTTTCAAAAATATATGGTTTGAATGGGTTAAATTGAGTTAACCGGCTTCAAAGATGTTCCAAAGAGGAGATGGAGGCAGACTGACCAGATTTGTTAAAAAAGATTTGGAAATCATAAAACGCTGCTTGTACTTATTGCCCTATAACTTACAAAAAACAGCAAAAAAACATAAAAACATTGGGTATTTCTAAACTCAGGACAAGTAGTAGAATCTATTTAGCTAGTTTTTTTACTTGCTTTTTTAGGTGAGTAAAAGATTTTTCAAATAAAAGTCATAAAATTTGTTTTTTTTTTCAATTTTTCACCATGTTTTTTTTTTTTTTTTTATAGTAAATAAGATGATACGATCAAAATAATGGTATCTGAAGAAAGCCCATCTTGTCCTGAAAAAAACAATATATAACTTATGTGGGTACACTAAATGGGTGAGGAGAAAATTACAGCTGAACACAAGCCCCACAAAAGTATTAAAACAGCCTCGGTCACACAGGGTACAAAAAGAAAAAACGAGCCCGGTCCTTAAGGGGTTAAATGACTGTTTTATTGCAGAGTCGGATCAGAATAAAAACAAGTGAATATTACCTCCAGAAGGCTCAAGCATAGCAGCTGATTGCTTGTCGGAACATCTTGGGCACTTTTTTTATCTTTGCTTTGTAGCAGTTGGGATATAAAAGTGCACCCACTCCCTATCTGGCTCTGCCTACTTCCCACCAGACCCCTACTTTCCCATCCTCCCTGTACCTTGCCTCCCACCAACAAATACACAATTAGACACTCACCCTCCCAGAACTCCACTCTGCCCCAACTGGCTTCCATATATATAGAAAAATATGTGAAAATTAAGCTACAGAATTTGCATGAATGTGTTAAATATATTTTTGGAAGAAAGACACTCCACTGAAGAGTTAGTCTGAATAAAACTACACCTGATAACCATAGACCTAATTGATGTTAATGGAGTATCCATTTAGAAGTAACTACCATTTGTATACAGCAAGACAAATTGACTTGGCCAGAATGGATTGTCTGGTATTTTATTTTAATTAGCCATCTTATCTGTCAATACAGATATCTTCCTATTAGTCCAGAATGCAACCGAGAACGGAGACAGAATAAAATCAGTATAAGACACTTTCCATCATTCGTCCCTTGTGGCACAGAGATTAGCACAGCATCTGACAATAGTTGGCCTCTAGAAATTAGTAGGTCAGATAGGAGCTTTTCTAATCATTGATTTGCTATTTGTTTTCCTTTTAGACTCTCCAGATGAAAATATTGCTTGACAAACTAATTTTTTCCTACTTAGTGTTCATTTTTCAACTTGACATTTTAGACCTGAAAGGCATTCATCTAATCTCATTACTCAATGCTATCCAAAATGAGTGTGGCATAACCTTAGCTACTGTCCATTTTGCTAGTGAAATATACATAGCATTATAATAAACTAAAACACAAAATGCTTGTTTATCGTACATAACTACATAATTGTAAATTCCATTTCTAAAAGTATGGTCTACTGGAACTTCCTTGATTATACAAATGACACCAACATACATACCATTTAGATTAATGACGCGTGCTTGTTTACAAACTACTAGAATCTATAATATTAACTACAAGCCTACAATACCTTCATAAGCCTGACAAGTCTTAAATCCTATATTTCACTATGATTAGTCTTGTGATTAATCCAGATCTATATACCAGGCATATCTGAATCCAACATGAAGACTCCAAGTTGTCCAGATATTACAGATCGCTATTTCAAGCAGGGACCACTGGAGACGTGCAGCATGCCATTTCTAGACTTTAAGAAACCAATACATGGCTTTTTATGCTCCAAAACTACAATTTGCATAATGTTTGACCCATATATGATTGATCAAATAAATTGTAGTAATAACATTTGGAGAACTGCCTGTTGGCTATAGTTCCACTACTGTTTCTTACAGAATAGACATTTAACACATTTCATGCTACAGGCTTACCAAAAAAGTTAGATATGTTCTATAAAGCACAAAAGGGGGAATGACATGAACTAGTAAAAGTCAGGCACATTGAAGATGAAGATGGAAGTATAAGGGATAATTGTAACCATGGTCTGCCCGTAAAGCTTGTGACCATGTTGACATGATGCCAGCAAACTTGCAAAGTGCTCTAGAGCTAACTGAAGGGCTTATTATTATTATTATTTATTGTTTTATATAGCGCCATCAAATTCCATAGCGCTGTACAATGGGTAGACAGGCCATAACAAGTAGTATGTAACATAACTAATTGACTAACAGTGACAACAGGTGAGGAGGGCCCTGCTCAATCTGATCTTCGTCAGTAGAGTTCGGCAAAATATAAGAACTCCAGTGAAAGCATTGATGAGTCGGAAAGTGGACAGAAACAGGGAGTTTCCACCAAATAGTGTAATACACCACAAGATGTTTCCTGAAACATAATGTATGCTGCAATATCATTAGTGTTCACGTGACAAACGTGATGCAGCGACGGTTTTCCCACAATAAGTTCCCCAGAGGGTAGCATAATTTTTGGGAATGTTTCACCTACCTCTGTTAATCAGGGCCCTCAAGCAGAGGCTCTGCATGAATCTAATATTGAAGGCAAAGTAACAAAATATTTGAGGGTGCTAAGATTATCTGGGACCCTAGAATCTCCCTCCATAAGTATTTGTTTAAAATGATCCTTGATGTGGCAAGCATCTCATTTAATCATCTCAAGAGAGTTCTGAAATGCAAAACACAGAATATTTCAATGTAGCAATAAGTCAACTATTAATAAGTGTCTACTGCTTAAGGTCCAAGTAGATTACATTTTATCTGCCCCCAGACCAAATGCAGGCTAATGCTAAGTAAACAATACATCTTCGAACAAGCAGTAAAATAGCAATAAATGGAGAATTTATGATCTAATTAGTTTGGTTAAAAAGCAGCATTAATTTAACAGCCATAATTGAGTGGTCATATGAATATGAAGCACTAATTTACTTTAATTTTTGTTCTGATCACTATTTTAATGCATTTTTTTTTATAATTTTTTTATATATTTGACCAGTTCAGAAAGGAAGCAAAGGTCTACATTAATTTGACTGCATTAGTGAGGTCATCAAGACTTAAGTACTAGCCCAGAATAACCACACTAGCATACTTGCCACAGACATTGGATGGGACAATAACAGGGGTGTTGTAAACAAGCAGGCATCAGAACTCCAATTTGCAGGGACGTTGATGCGGACAGTCTGCTAGTAACAGGACATGAGACATAAGGACATGAGACATTGGCACAAATAAGTTAACGTCCACAACTTTTGTCAAAATAAAATGTCCCTACAAGCCATCAGTGATAGAAGGTTGAAGGCCAAAGAAAGTCAATTCAAAGGACATTCATGTAGGACACAAGTAAGAGTGTCTGTTTAAATATTAAATATGTAATGAGTCTTATTTATTAATTTATTAATCGGAAAGACAGAAGTTACGGGTTTGTTACCAAGTCATCCCAACTCTTTTTGCTAAAGTTTCATGGAACTTTAAAACTTTTATTCCGCAGACACATTACTACACCTAGTTTCTTTCTCGAATATGATTATATTTTAAATCACGCAAAAGTATTCCAATAGTTTAAATACACCTACTGGCCATGGTATCTTATAATATTCACACATCTTACATACGCTCAGCATTATTATTATTAAAGTATGTAAATCGTATTCATTTTAATAGAGATTCTTCCAGATCAGAGCATTGAATGTCATGCTATTTTCTCTGCTTAACATAATTAATTCCCAATGCAAAATATCTAAGAACAAAATATGGTTACAGAACTACATAAACAGAGCTAAGCAACACAAGATTGTATAATAAATCTCAAACATTACCCTCTCAGACGCAAATAAAACGATAATAAACTGGTAGAAACGGAGTCTTGCAATAACTTTGATATGTAATGTTTTACTGGAATAAAAGCAGAACGAAAATCTAAATCTAAATAAAAAAAAAAAATTGGGCATTTTTTCCCAACTTCATTTTCACTCCTGCTAAATTTCCTGGTTAGTCCTGTACATATAGAGATATGTTTAGATTCAGCTTCTGTCTGAGTTTCACAGTTATCCCATTAATAATAGGGTTTATGCATCATTTATTCAGGGAGAGTTGTCAGAAGAGTTGTGGTTTCAAAAACCCCCTCCTCAATATAGGATGGCCAACACTAGCAAGTTTCTCCAGCAAGAAGTTATGAGCATAACCCGTGATTTAACTACACATTATACAGGGCCAAGCTCTTCCTGTATCAGAAGCTCACTGGGATTAAACATTCATAATGTACATACCTGGAAACTCATGGTTTGCCCCTGAGTCTCAGGGTTTTTGTCCCAATTTCAAGCTCTCAGAGTAAAAATACATATTCTCACAGTCACACATTCTAGAGCTGGCTCCTTCCTATTCTACACTGTTGTGATCATATATCACTGGTACTGGTACTGGCTTCCAGTATTTAAAGGTTAATATCCCTGCTTGAATGCAGGTAACTCAATTAAGTGTATCTTTAAATAATGACAAGTTAATGTTTCCACAAGGTATTAGAGCCATTTGGTTAACATTTGACAATTGTTACGTAGACTCTGCATGATGTGTCTAAGGGTTAATATTTAAATAGTCTAAGGGTCAGCTCATTTACAAAGTTCCCAGGTATGATAATGTATAGTCAATGCGTTTAAACCACAACTCTCCTTACAACTCTCCCTTTAGTGAATAAACCCCCACATTTGAAACATTAAGCTGCCTGTCGTTATATTTAAATATATTTAAATAGATGCTGTACTTACATTACCTATGTAGCTGTAATTGTAAGCAATTACGTTGGAAGGACATATGGGTATCGACAGTACAGATCCAAACGAAAAGGTAGAATATGAGGATCTTTAGTTTGCCACTTGTCACTACATTTACAGTTCAGTACACTAAACATATCTTTGTAATTGTGTTTATAGATGAATTATACACTATAGAACTTAAACTTAGACATGTACCATTGTCCTCCCAATAGGGTTTTCCCCTAAAGTCTTTTCATGGAAACATATCCAAAACAATTACACTAAAATATTTCCTTTATTGGGAAACAACTCCAGTAAGTTAACTATAGTAAGTAGTAGTATAGTAAGTAGTACCGCAGAAAATTTATCACTGAAAGCACTTTTCACTGTTCTGTAAAAGAATCTTAATGTAAATGTGTTTAAACTAATTGATTTTGCAAATGATTGACAAACTTTTACATTGGGGCAGCAGGGATCTGTGTCTCACTATGACACAGCTATATTTTTTTTGAAATTCTTGTAGTCTTACAAAGGCTGCTTGAACCAACCAGCCAACAACAGTCAGCAACTTACCAATATGGCAGAGTTTGCTTAAAATGGTGGAATAATGAAGCAGATTCTGGGAACATGAATTTAAGATGGTTGCTCTCATAATATACTTATAAGGTGGGTTTCCAATAGACTTGTGCATTCATATTCAGGAGAACATGAAGACGAACACGAAGGGTACATTTTCGTTGTTCAGCCCGAATACTGAAGAAACTAAATGGTGCCGGCGCCCAAGTCTAGTTTCCAATGCCATACCTGGGAACTCTCTGGGTTTCACCTGGAGACCTCCAGAGAACCGACGCTTCCCTGGTTTTTCGGGTAAACACTCAAATACTCTGGGTTGCAGGAGCTTGGTCCTGATACACCACACTCCTCCTTAAATTGGGGTGTGGACATCAGCGGGACCGCCCACCAACGCAAGCAGGACCACCCAACCTAGGCTCAAAATGGTGAACTTTAAAAATAGTTTAAAAAAACGGTGAGAGGTAAGCGGGGGCGGGATGTTCATATATATATATATATATATATATATATATATAGATGTGTATTTCTGTATGTGTGTGTGTGTGAGAGAGAGAGCATGCATGTAAGTATGTGTCATTTGTCTGTGTTTAAATATGTTGTATGTTGGAAGGGGGGGTTAAATAAGGCACAGGACAGTTGTGTGGGGGCAATGATGGCACAAACTAGCTGTTGAAGTGGGGGGGCCTGGTGGTTTGTAGTTATGCCCCTGGTTATAGGACTAGAAATGTTTATTTCCACTAAATAAGCTTTTCTATCACTATTGCTCAAAAAGGTACCATTTATCTTGTTTAATTAGATAAACATAAAACACATTTGAAACATATTAATGTAATTATTCTTGGTGGTATGTAAACACCTCTGCAAATCTAAACTATCCAATTAAAAGCTATTGTTTTATTAATATATATATAAATATATCTAAATATTTTTTTTTGCAGCTCAACATTCGACAAATGCCATGCTGTCCCTAGTGAGTAATGAAATACTAGCCCGTGGACTGATACATTTATAAAAATATAAAAAACAACAGGCCAAGCATTTGCTTATGATACTCTATGGTTCATTTTTTTTATTTTTATTTATTTTCATCTGTACACCAGGAAAAGAAGGGACTGTAAGTAAAAAAAAACAAAGCTTTATCATCAGTGTAGAAGTCTAATAATATCCTAGACTGTGGGAACCTGACAGTATACTTCTGAAAAGTGCCAATCTCTCTAACAGATAAGGAAAAGTCACCATGTCAGTATGTTTATTAACATTTTGATTTATTTCTACACCAGGGTGAAAGGCCTTCAGCAATAAGGCTCATTAGTATGCTGCCGTATTTTGTCTCATGGGGTGGTTAGGTCACCAGACATCAATGCCAACGCTGAAGGTATAATCAGTAGACTGATGTGCGGGTCTCGAGTCACCAAAATCATTTGCAATTCAATTGGAAAATAACTATGAGAAGCTCAATGCCCCATTTGAAAAAAAAAACAGCCAATTAATACTATGTTTTTTGCAGCTTGATCATTCATGCTGACAATGTGTATTGTGCTGCAATAACAATAAAAACAGAGGTTCTCATATTCAGAGTTTTCGGTTTGGCATGTTGGTGATAAATAGGCTACTTATGACAAGAGTAAAGTACATTTAATTATTACCCCAATATAGAAACCTCTGCATGCCTCAAATTGGCATCTTCCTCAAATTACACTACACTTTACAACAGAATTGTAAAATGATGAACCAAACAGAAAATTCCGATTTTGATATAATGGATAGTCGTTATGACGATGAAAGTATAGGTATTTTACTAAGAGTTACTAAGTTTGACATAAAAAAAAAAAAAATTAAAATATGTTTGAAAAAGATTGCAACCAGGACATAGCCAGGCATTGCAAAGAGCAAGTAAATGATTTAAAGAAAGTAGACGTGTCAAGGAAGTAGGAATAGGCAGATAGGTACATGTACACCTAAATCTAACCCTAGGAGTGAGTGCAGCTCAGTGGAGCGGCCATGACAGAGCTAGGCCTAAAGGGGGGATTTTGATTTCATCTGATTGGGTGGTGATAGTTGGGTAGGGCTGTAGAAATAGGGGGTATCCATTGTGTATGTTCAAAGTTAATCCGTTTTTCACACCTGTTCTGTGGAAATATATTTACTGAAGATCATTTTCGAAGTCATCCCTTGTAAGTATACCTGAGAGCTGTCCAGATCTGACCCAGAGTCTCTTGCTGAATCTCTGCTCCCCTGGGTCTCGTTGTAACTTTCCTCTGTCTGGGGCTAGCCACACCCCAATGCACACCTAGTTCCATCTCTATACATACAGTAGCTAGCCCACCTATATATCCAGTTGCCTCCATCCCTCACAAAGCCACTGCCTCCCAGGTATGCTCATGAATGTCTAGGACAATGTATAACACATTGTACACTTAAGTAGTATTGTGCTGGATCGCTCATCGTGTGCATAGTGTTACATATGCACACACATACACAATAAACGACATTCTTGCTTTCTAAAAAACCTTATCTATTCTTCGTCTCCTGAAGAATGTAAGCTTGTTACCACCTGCCGACAGAGATTTAAATCAGAGTCCTTTGGCTCATTGCACATCTGTAATAGCTTCTACCACCCCTGTCAGGATATTATTTCATTAATAAACCACTATTTTCATGATATAGCACTCCTGAAGCCTCCAAGCACATTCTCATATTTTAGCTGTCCCTTGATAAGCACTTCTCTCCTCTGTCTGTTAAATCATTTAATTAAAACAAAGGACATCTAGGAATTACTTCTGCTTGCATTTTCAAGCTGATGACATTTGAGCTATGCAATATTTGAGGTCTCGATTTTATAAAGTCATACTTGGTAATGTTAATAGACACTAGCTGACTAAAAGTAAAGACGCTATTTTAGAATTCCTACAATGTCACTATACGCTCTTATTTGTATGATCAGAATGTAATACATTATAATAATAGACTGAGCAGCAGAAATGTTATGCTATCGTATACTCTGCATTTCACATATTTTTTTAAAAGGTTCTTAAATAAAACAAAACTGACGTACTCAAAGCTGTGCACCAGGGTTAAATTGCAATTTCTCGTGCTGCATGTAGGAGACAAATCTGCATTTATAGTAGTGAAGATGAAGCAGCAAAGGTAATCATGTCAGCAAATAGGCCTACTGTGTGAGATCACCCTCCATGCAGACCATGGAAGAAACTTTATTCCACTAAGACAGGTAAATGCACAGATACATAGGTTGGTTTTTATATATTGATCATTTTGCCATTTCCCTTCTGGCTAAAGTAGAGCTACTCCTGCCTCTGTAAAAAGCCTCTTTATTAACTTGAGAAGCCTCTGACATACACAATATGGACAGAATTATTGGGACACACCTCTTAATCATTGAATTCAGGTGTTTTTCATCAGAGCATTGCCATAGGTGTATAAAATCAAGCACCTGCCCATGCAGTCTACATTTACAAACATTTGTGAAAAAATGAAGAGCTCAGTGAATTCAAGTGTGATACTGTGATAGGATGCCACCTTTGCAATAAGTCAGTTCGTGAAATGTCATCCCTGCAAGATATTCCACGGTCAACTGTAAGTGGTATTATTGAAAAGTGGAAGCGTTTAGGAACAACAGCAACTCAGCTATGAAGCGGAAGACCATGTAAAGTCACAGATCAGGGTCATGGTGCACAAAAGTTGCCAACGCTTTGCTGATTTCATAGCTGAAGAAGAAAAAAAAACTTCCTCTGGCAGTGATATCAGCACAAAAACATTGTTCTGTAGAGTGACTAATCACGCTTCTCTGTTTGGAAGTCTGAGTCAAGGTTTGGCGGATTCCAGGAGAAAGTTACCTGCAATACTGTGTTGGGTCAACTGTAAAGTTTGGTGGCGGAGGATAATGGCATGGGGCAGTTTTTCAAAGGTTGGGCTTTATTTCACTTAATCTTAATGCTTCAGCATACCAAGACATTTTGGACAATGCTATGCTTCCAGCTTTGTGGAAACAGATTGGGGAAGGCCCTTTTCAATTCCAGCATGACTGTGCCCCAGTGCACATGGTTGGATGAGTTTGGTGTGAAAGAACTTGACTGTCCTGCACAGACAACCCTGTCCCGACCTCAACCCTATCAAACATTGCGTTACAGGCCTTCTCGTCCAACATCAGTGCCTTACCTCGCAAATGCTCAACTGGATGAATAGGCAAAGATTCCTACAGAAACACTCCATAATTTTTTGGAAACCCTTCACAGAAGAGTGGAAGCTGTTATAGCTGCAAAGGGGGGGGGGCAGCTATATATGAATGTCTATGTATTTAGAACACAATATCATAAAAGTCCCTGTTGAGGTAATGGTTAAGTGTCCCAATACAAAAAAAAATACATTTATAGTTTTGATTCTAAGGTGCCAGTTCTTACGGTAATAACCATAGGAGGGCTAGCTAATCCACATTTTAGGGAATTAACTTAAAAGTCTTAAAACTATGAGTAATATGTTAGCAAATAACTCTCTAATGCTGTTTTAAAGCATTTGATGAAGTAGTTAGATAAAGGGTAGTAAGAATAATAAGAAGATTTATTTTGATAACATATAAAACATACACTCTTTATCTACATTTCTGTAGCTATATCTGCAAAATATAGACAGATCATGGAGAAAAGAAAGGAAACTTCACAAGATCAACAGATACCAGTCCGCAGATGGACATACAAAATAAAACTCATCATTTCATCTTAGAAGTTAATGAGCCGAAAAAAGATCTGGCGTTATGTTCTGTTAGCCATATTGTTCCACTAATAATCCATGTTAGTTTCAAATTCCTCAGTGCTCCATATCTAACAATAATCTGTTCTGGCAATTTAATTCTATTATTGCATACATTGTTCATATTATCAATAATAATTTTAACAAAAAATCTAGTGTGGAGAATACAATATCAAATAACAAGGTAAAAGTCTGAAAAATATCTGGTCAATTAAATGAATTCAGACTATGGTCTATAGGCAGGGCCGGCCCGACAATGGAGCCGAGTGGGGCAACCGCTCCAGGCGGCACTTTTGAAGGGGCGGCACTTTGCCGCCCCAAGCCCTTTTTTTTTTTTTAAAGCGAAAGAGAGAGAAAGGGGTGCCGAGTGGTTTTCGCTTACCAAGCTGTCAGTACCCGCTCGGCGCCCCTCTCTCTCTCCTCTGTGGCGAGTCTTCCTGTTCGGTCTCGGTGCCGGCTTGTAATGCTGAGTGCCGGAAGATTTCCGGCGCTCAGCATTACAAGCCGGCACCGAGACTGAACAGGGAGACTTGCCGCAGGACTGCTGAAAGGTAAGTACAAGGGAGGGGGGCGGGGGCGGCAGGGACGGAGGAAGGGTAGACAAGGGGGGGGCGGCAGGGACGGAGGGAGAGGAAGGGTAGACAAGGGGGGGGCGGCAAGGACGGAGGGAGAGGAAGGGTAGATAAGGGGGGGGGCGGCATTTTAAAATTCGCCCCAGGCGGCATTTTGCCTTGGGCAGGCCCTGTCAATGAACTAATAATGTATATAAAACAAATACAAATAGGTACCATCCACATAATATAGATTCCATAATAAAGGTATATTAATTAAACTATGAAATTATGAACAACTATAGTGCATCTTGGATAAAATAAAGTAAAATGCAGTTAAGATCAGTGGTTTAGTCGAGGCCTAACTGAGTATGTTCTCAATTTGAATTCTCAATTAATCCCCAGGATCTGCTGGCGTTGTATAAAGGTAATATACAAAGATATGCAACACGTGGATTTTACTTTTAACATTAACTCAAGCGTTCTACTTTCTTAGAATTTCCAAAATTCTATAGACCTTCATCTTTTTGTCCTTAATATTGATGTTAAAATAACTTCCTTCACCCTCAAAGACCTGCCTATTGTTTCTGCTGCTTATGTATTACTACCACGACATTTATTAAATAACCCATCTATATTGACATATACATTAATTCTTCTATATGTGCTCTACTTTCTCACTGTTCTTATGCCTCGTTTTGTGTTCACCTCAAAGATATTTCTTAACATCTTTAAAAAAAAACAATTTAAAGCCCCCAACTAACATTTAAGCATGGGAACAATGCTGCTTACTTCAATACAGAGGGGGTTATTCACCAAAGAGCTTTCATGGTATCACTATTTGTCATAAAGGACCAACACTGGAAGGCCTTTCCAGCAAGAAGGGCTGAGTTGGCCCTGCATAGTACATAATTCAAGGGGTCAGGAGAGGTTGGAGAAATGTAATTGATTTAGCCATACATTATACAGGGACAGCCTAGCCCTAGCTGTAGCAGAAGTGAGGTTGGACCTTCATAATGTATAGTAAAGCTAAGGAGTTGAAACACAACTTTTCTGCAATCTCTAACAATTCCCACTTTAATGAACAGACCTCAGGAATTGTCACCAAAATTTTGTAACAAAAAAACCCAAAAATCAACTTGACAAATATGCTCTAGCTTAAATTGCACATGATGGATGAAGAAACAACACAAGATGCAATGTTGCTGTCTTATGTCCTAGTGTTCAACCACAGGTTTGTTGCCATTCATTTTAAGACATAATTTAACAAGTTATTAAAAACGGCTTAATGACCTTCATATGACTTGAGTCTCTTCTCCACTATTACAGATGAACTATCCATGTTTCATTCACTATGAAGATTCTGTAGAAACATACTTCTAAATCTCTTTTACTTTCAATGTAAGACATCCTTTGTATTTATCTGTTCGGCTTAAACATAAAGAAAGTTGGCAACATGCACCAACATGCAAAGCAAATCATAGAAGGAGGTATAAAAGATATCACAAACAAGCTAAAGCTTGTGATTTTTGCATTTCATTTAGTGTATTTGATTTTGGTTAAAAAGCAAGCAAACTGACTGCAGTGGCTGATGGTGGCAAGCCCTTCATAACTAATTACTTCCCATGTCTTGAACTCTTCTGGTCTTTTATCTTTAATTGCTGGCATCCGAATATCTCTGCATCATGAATCTGATTATTGTATAATTAGTCCCGGTGCCTATATACAGCAGTAATAGCAAAATGATGTGCAGTGGTAGCAAAGAATACACGTTCAAGACAAAACATAATTTACAGAATTCACAGCAGGTCAGATATTTAACTGGGACTTTTTTTCCAATAATATTCTATTTTCCCATTTTCAACGTATCAGGCAATACAGTTTGAAATCACTTTAATCATTACATAACACTATCTTTGTTGAAAAGACAAGTGGAAGCCACTGCGAAGGATAAATATGTAATATTGTAGCTATTTAGGGTATAGCCCAGCAAAGCAGCACATTATGTGCAATTGTAGACAGAATGAAGTAGATCAGATTTTATGTAATAGATATAAAACAGAAAACAAATGTTTGTCAAGGATTTTAAAAATGTGCTTAAGGAATGAATGGAAAAATGGGCATCATTACACAAAATCAGTATATTTTAACCTAAATGTATCACATGCATCTTTAACCAAAATACAACTTCTTGAGAAAGGACCGGAGGTGGTCCGAAACGTTGACCGTGCTGATTGAAATAAACTAGTGTTTAATGCACTTTACTGCAAATACCCGTGAGTGCCCATTTTTCTTTGGTTACATATATATATATATATATATATACACAAACACTTACCAGCCATAACATTATGACCACTGAAGAGAATAACACTAATAATCTTGTTATAATCATGGCACCTGTCAGCGGGTGGGATATATTAGGCAGCAAGTGAACATTTCGTCCTTAAAGTTCATGTGTTAGAAGCAGGAAAAATGTGTAAGGATCTGAGCGACTTTGACAAGGGCCAAATTGTGATGGCTAGAAGACTGGATCAGAGCATCTTCAAAGCTACAGCTCTTGTGGGTGTTCTCCGTTTGCAGTGGTCAGTACCTATAAAAATTAGTCCAAGAAAAGAAAAGCGGTGAAGCGGCAATAGGGTAATGAGCGGTCAAGGCTCAGTTATGCAAGTGGGAGGGTGAAGGCTGGCCCGTGTGGTCAAATCCAACAGATTGCTGAAAACGTTAATGCTGGTTTTGATAGAAAGGTGTCAGAACACACAGTGCATGGCAGTTTGTTGCAAATAGGGATGTGTAGCTGCAGACCAGTCAGGGTGCCCATGCTGACCCCTGTCCACTGCTGAAAGTGCTGGCAATGGGCACGTCAGCATAAAAACTGGACCATTGGAGCGATGGAAGAAGGTGGCTTGATCTGATGAATCACATTTTCTTTTGCATCACGTGGATGGCCGGGTGCACGTGCATCGCTTACCTGAAGAACACATGGTACCAGGATGCACAATGGGAAGCATCAGAGGCAGTGTGATGCTTTGGGCAATGTTCTGCTGGGAAACCGTGGGTCCTTCATGTGGATGTTACCACCTACTTAAGCATTGTTGCAGATCATGTACAGCCTGTCAAGGACACGGTATTCCCTGATGACATTGGCCTCTTTCAGCAGGATAATGCGGCCTGCTGCAAAGCAAAAATTGTTCAGGAATGGTTTAAGGAACACAACAACGAATTCAAGGGGTTGACTTGGCCTCCAAATTCCCGAGATCTCAATCCAATCGAGCATCTGTGGGATGTGCTGGACAAACAAGTCCTATCCACCGAGGCCCAACCTCGTAATTTACAGGATTCAAAGGACCTGCTGCTAACATCTTGGTGCCAGATACTACAGCACACCTTCAGAGGTCATTTGAGTCCATGCCTCGTCAGGTCAGGGCTCTTTTGGTGGCAAAAGGGGGACCTACACAATATTAGGCAGATAGTCTTAATGTTATTGCTGATCGCTGTGTGTATATATATATATATATATATATATATATATATATATATAGTCTGTGTATAGAGAGACATAACAGAGACTTAACACAGACACAAAAACATAACACACATATACTGTAGAGAGAGAAGCATGCAACCCAAACCGTTTGCCTGATTATAAGGTATAACCTATTATTGACCAATGGCATAATACAGCTTAAAATCTAGGTTTGTGTTTCTTTATCTCTTCATAAGAAATGTCATCGACCATAATACATACTTCTGGATAAATAATACATTTAGTGTCCCAAATAAATGGACAAAGCTTTGTCTGACATAATTAAGACTGCGCCATTACTTACTACAAGCGATAGGGGCCGTTTCCAAGCTACAACACCAATCAATCCCGACAAGAGCACCTGGAATAGAATGAGAAATGTCAGTGAGAGAGCACAGAGCAAATTTATTTTATCATCCGCTCAGTGAAGAGAAGTCCGCACACACTGTACATACTAATTACTGATATGGAGTAAAAGAAGACAAAAATAAATAGATATATTTACTATTTGAAATAATAAATTTAAACAAGGCCAGTGTAAAGAAGATATGTATCTTAACGGGTTAAATATCCTTTGCTGTTACAATAATCATGTGAATACTTTTTTTTTTATTGTTACAGTAATAATAGTGGAGAGGTTTCACTTACTGAACATATATTATCACAAGTCTTGTTTAATGCATTGTATTTTAAATGTGTACAAGTGTATACTGCACCCTCTAGACTCTTCATAATTTGCATATCCTGATAAAACATACAAACTTTGTTAAAAAAAAATAATAATTATAATAAAAAGCAGTATGCAGGGAAGGCAGCTTCTGGCCCAAGGGACAAACATTTGCGGTGGTGTGACGTGACATTGTGTTACGTGACCCCACTGTACTCCTGCCTCCCCAGCTCCTATTTTCTCTTCTGTTGGTGTATACAAAATTTTCTAAGTGATTTAATCAAATGAATAACTATTAATAAGTCGCACGTTCACATAAAAAGTCTTGGTAAAGCCCTGCCTGCTAGCTACATCATATTCTTCACATCCTCTCATCCTAAGTCTTTGTATTGCACTTCTAAGCAAAAACTATGGTTTACCACATCAAATATTTTTTTTTTATTATTGAATGTTGATCTGTACCCTTCAGTGCTGAGGGTCTATTTAAATGCACAGACTGGGGGGTAATTAATTTACCTGTTTAAATATTAAAGTACAACATGATTGCCAATTTCCAGGCACTCCCTGTTTAAAATTCCCTTAGGGCATTTTGCTTACATATTCTGAGGAGACATACAGCCTTCAACATCTGCAACACAAAACAGTCCTCTCAACGGAATAGAACGGTTAACTCTTGAATTTTACCTTTTAGTGGATTTGCCATTGAAAAATGTTTAAAATATTTGTAATTAAATATAATACCAGTTTATTTTGTAAATGATTTTATTGTTTACTTTCAAATCCCATTCACAATAAGGGTTGGATTTAGCTGTGCCATTTCCATTAAGGAATTAGAGTCTCGAAAATCCTTGGCTTTCCCCTTACATAAACTAAACAAAAAGCTAAACAAAAGCTTTGGAAATCTTTTGTAAGCAGGTTTATTTATGTCTCTGACAAATAACTGTCTTCTATCCAGTGCTTAGCATTATAAAGTATATGCAAGAAAACTGTTACATTATTAAACCGAGCCAGCTGCTGGACTATTATTTATGTTTAAACCGTGGGGCTAAAAAATATGTGGCATTTTGTTTTGTTTTTTGTTTCTGTTTTTTATGCCAGTCATTTAACGTGAGTGATTTTCAAAAGCTGTCATTGTGGAGAGCACTCTCTTTGTGAGGCTGAAAAAAGTTGACATTCATTAAAGAAATAAATATGTTTCCATAACAAGCTTCCAATGAATCTTAAAACATCTGATAAGGAGCAGATGCAGATTGCGGTACCATGTGATGTACAATGCCACAGACAAAGAAAAAAAATGCAGAAAATGTAGTAATTATCTATTATGCACATTTCATTGCCACACATTAAAAATGCATTTTATGGTACTTATGGTGATACGTGGATAGCCCATGTAACTAAGTAAAGAATCATCGGCCCTTTCAACCTCAAGACATTACAGTGCCTCCATTCATGCCTAGTCTACTTGGTGTGAGATTGCACAAAATTGCAGTTAGGATGGCGTCATGCTTTACTACATATGAGTAGAACTACTCAATATTTTAGTTGCTTTTAAAAATACTTTTAGGGCAATAATATCAATACCTGAAGATGAAAATTAGCTCTAAACAACGAAAAAAAAGGTTTGGGGTCACAATGACATGTCTAGCTGAGCTAACATTCTCGCAAAAGGGTTTTCTAATAATCAACTAGCCTTTTAATCTTAAACTTGGATTAGCAGACACAATGTGCCAGTGGAACATAGAAGTCATGGTTGCTGATAAAAGGCCTCTGAACACCTATGAAGATATTCCATAATATTGTTTCCAGCTACAATTGTCATTTACAACATTACCGTCTGCGCTGTATTTCTGATCCATTGCATTTTATTTCAATGGGCAAAAATTGATTTTCTTCAAAAAAAAAAAAGGAAATTTCTAAGTGACCCCAAACTTTGGAATGGAAGTTTACAAATACAATTAATTAAAATGACATCTACATTATTTATAATAATATAAATACCCATGCCAATCATTTGTCATTTAGAACAGTGGAATGAAAAAAGACAAGATATTTCACTAATATATAATAATCTGTTCTGATGTATGGAGCTTGTATTTGTAAGTCATCACAGATACAGTATAATGCACAGCTATGCTAGGTAGTTCTTCTATAGACATAGAAAACCTAATGCATGATTGTAAGCTTTGCATCCTCTGGCATTGAACATGGCCTTGGCAAACAAGCCATGCCAAAAGAATAACAAGTTGAAATCATAAGTTTAACATAATTATTTTCAAGCTATATCTCTGGCACATTTTTAAAGTAAAATATTGTTCCCTATCTGGAACAGATCTTGTTATCCACAAATGTGAGTCATATAGCAATTCACACCCATAAAACCCAACAAGAGGCCATGTGTTTCCTACCACATCTATTACACAGTTTTTCTTATTGGGGTTATCACTAAAAGGTCAGCGCTTACACGGGGGAATTACAGCACTAATGGAAATATGCAGATCCATCTGTATCAACTCTATTGGCCTATATATAAACCATTAACTAAGTTAATTTATTGCTATGCTTTCAGGTTTTAACATTTGCATTCTCACTTGTGGTTGGAAAGACCATGGACCAGATTCTACAGTACTGACTGGAGATAAAATGTGTTAAAGCACACCAACCCACAGCAATAGGGGTTACGTGTGCTATGCAATAAAAACAATAGGAACCAGTCTAACATCCATCAAGCAAATGCCTTGTATGTTCTATGGATATAAATGGGAACTCCTCAGACTCAGCCTGATTAGGGTTAGTCCCTCACTCACAAATCATAAGCCCTAACTCCCCCAACCTCACCAGTTTTTTTTACTCATGTATTGTCCTAATAAAGAAAATGGAAACTTAATTAACTAAATATATTGTATGCCTCTTGTGTTCATAATTCTAAAGAATGGCAATTTGTTTATTTTTCTCTGCAATAATAAGTATTCTTTGTCATTTTTACTATGATGTTATTATACCTTAATATAACATTATTTAGCTAATCACATGTGTACCGTCTGTCTTGTCTAATAATACAATGCTGTTCCTGTTTATGCAAGAGTTTTAATGTAGATATAATACATTCAAGGACTCTGCATCATTATAGAAGGGTAGACTAAGGTCTAGTAAAATGGTACTCATCAGAGTAAACTACCAGAGTAAAATAAAATTCAACTCAATGACATTTGAAAAAACATTATACATATTTATCTGCTTTCAAATATGCTGTATGTTTTACAAATAGCTTTGCCATATACATACAGTTTGGTTATTATTTGATGTTCAGGTACAATGTACATTATGTATAGTTAGACATTATCTCCAGGCTATTTACATTTGCAAAAGGGGCAAGTTTGCATTTGTGGGCCATGGGAAATGTCTGTAAGCTTGTTTATTTAATTTAAATAAAGTAACTGTTTTTGTACTCATACAATTTTTAATAAATACTTCATGGACTTTGTAAGACATGTCTTAATTTGGGGCTTATCCACAAAGAGAAAAGTTGGCCTAAAGAGTGATTCAATAATATTGTGGGGTTTATGAGCTCCTTATAGAAGCCAAAGGTATTTTTTCTGGTCTATGACTGACAGCTGAAGGACTATGGACGTGCACTGATGATGTCAGCAGATGTCTCAGCCAATCAGCTGAAGCCAGGGGCAGTAGAGAACACTTGTAACGCACATTTCATAGGCACAAATGAAATGTCTGCGACCGCATTACTATCTACATGCAGGCGGTATCGGTCGCCGTGAAAAGGAAAGTTGTCACTTCTAAAGCAAAAAGGGCCTTGTCAAAATGTTAGGTTATTGAAAAAATAAATAAATGGCTTGCTTTGAAGAAACCAAAGTTATTTATACAGTTACTGGCACTTGAAAGCATTAAAGGCATGGGGATGGTTAATAAAAAAAAGCTTGAGTTTTAAGTAAAATGCACTATGCTATAATGCAGTGTAGAGAACTGTTTCGGTTTTTTTCTTTTACATTGTCCTGATAAACTTTATTTTCAGATCTGGACATGACCAATTGTCATAAAATATTTTAGTTACACTCTATGACCATATGGCGTAGTAACGGATAGTTCTTATCTATAATCACATTCTATGCTCTTCAGACACTTTTTCCTGTAACCCAATGCAGTAATTTTGCATATACTAATGACCATATGTGCATGCTTACAGGGAATTCTTTGCCCACTCTCTTGTACCTGAATATCAATTATCAGCTTCTCAGATTATCATAATTTTAGATCCTTCAGCCAGTTACTTCAGCAGCCTGGTTACTCCCATCCTCTCCTACAATGTGATAAGACCACAAGATGCATCTCCCTCAGGCCGTACCTACTCTGCACCCCCTTTCCAATCCTACTGCCACCCCGTCTCTCACCACTCATATGACTGGCACATCTGACTTAACTCACAGAATATTCCTTTATACTGCTCTCTTCTTCATCCGGTGTCTGCTTCTCACTATTACTGTTCTCTGATCCCTAACCCTGTGTTTTCTCTCACTAAAGTTCCAATTCCAAAATATAATTGTTGTGAAGGCATTTATATAGTTTTTACAATTACTACATTTTTGATTGAATAGCTAATGTAGGTGATTTTAATTAACAGTTTGTTGTATACCTACTGTGCAAATTAACCAAGGTCTATGCTTTAGTGGTACAGAACATTTAGCTAGGACTCTTCAAAACAGACTTAAGCATAAATGTATAAAAGGAGCAAAGTGCAGAAATAACACACACCTCCAGATACTAAATGCCAAAAGAGACTTAAAGCAATTTTCTTAATAAACAGAAATCTTGTTAAGATCTTCATCGGTCCTTTTCTTAGCCTAGTGTGTCTCCGAGTGTTTGGGAATTTACTTGCAGCTTTTCCAGCATCATATTAGACCAGAGAATAAATGTTTGATTTTGCCAATAGTAATCAACCGCTGCTTGAGTTCATACACTTAAGATCACTGGGCTGACAAGTCATTTACAAGGTTCTTAACATGGCAATATATTCACCTACATACCCAGCAAAAAATAATTTGTATGTCATTGAATGTGTTTTCAAACAAAAATGTTCAGCCATGGCAGGTTATTGTTTGATTACATAATTATATAACCAAATATTCCCTGTTAACTTGGAAAATAAGTATATTGTGTCCTATATTTTAACTTATCACCATGAAACCTGAGTGACCCTTCATGGTGGCACCTAAGTGGCCATGAACTTTGCTTGAGTTGATCAGCTCAACAAGATCTGATAGACACTATCAGGTGTCTTGAGTATCCGAAAGGTCCCAGCAAGATTCTCTTGCATGATGGGCTAAGTTGGCCATCTATACTGTATATGTGATACAGTAAGATTACATTTAAACATTACCACAACCAGACCCTTGATGATATCAGTGTCTATTTCCTCTGTGTATACAGTTATGCAGCTAATACAGTTAGATAGCACAGATAATGACCACTAATCGTACTTTGCTACATACTATCTTGTTTTTTTCTGTGATTAAACATTTCAAACCATTGTCTACACAGTTTAACAGCACTGTCAAAAGACAGGCTAATGGAATTGATTTTAACATAACCCTCATCCTCACTAATAGCACTGTTATTATTTTATAATATATGTTGTGGTTTAAACCGCAGAATGGGTTTTGGGCAGACACATTGGAGTTAAAGTGTTGTAGTTGAGACTATCGTATGACAGACAATCATTAATACGAGTAGATCCCGCTTCCAGAACTGGATTCAATTCCCATAAACCCAAAACCAGGCCAGAGTTCCTCTTTATCTATTATCATATTCCGCAGAGCTGTACAATCAGTAAATAGGACATAACAAGTTGTGCATGAAAAATACTTTTCTTTTACAGAAACAAAAAGGTAAGCAGGGCCCAGCTCAACCTTATATACAGGTGGAAAACAAAAAGTGTTGTCCTGCAAGATGTATTTTAACAAGTTAATGTGTTTTAAGGGGGGATTTAATCGCCCTACCCAAAGCACTGCATTACTCATGTGTACCTTCTTTAACCCCTTCGTGACAAAGGCTGATTTTACTTTTTGTACCCTTCGTGACAATGGCCGTTTTAACATTTCTGCGCTGCTCGTGTTTAGCTGTAATTTTCTTCTTTCCCGTTTACTGAACCCACACACATTAGATATTGTTTTTTTCAGGACAAGAAGGGCTTTCTTTAGATGACATTGTTTTGATTTTATCATATTATTTACTATTAAAAAAAGTATAAAATATAGTGAAAAATTTAGAAAAAAATTAGACTGTTTCTAACTTTTAGTTGAAAAATCTTTTACTCATCTATAAAAGGTAATAAAAAAACCTGCTAAATAGATTCTACTATTTGTCCTGAGTTTAGAAATACCCAATGTTTTTATGTTTTTTTGCTTTTTTCTGCACGTTATGGAGCAATAAGTACAGGTACCGTTTTGCTATTTCAAAGCCATTTTTTCCAAATCTGGTAATTCTTCCCCCCATGTGCCATTTCGGGTATCTTTGAAGCCGGCCAATGCAATTTACCCCATCAAGTCATATATTTTTGAAAACTAGACAGCCCAGGGTATTCCAAATGCTGGTATTTTAACCCTTTCCAAGCACTTATTCTACCATCAGCCTTTGTCAAACTTTATGGTAGTAATTTTTTTGCATTTGTTTTTACACACACATTTTACTTTAGGTATAAATAAACAGGTTCTGGTATATGTCACTATCAAAAAACACCCCAATATGTGTTTAGCAACATCTCCTGAGTACAGCGATACCTCACATGAATGATTTTGCCTGGCTGTTTGGGGGCAAAAGGGCCACATTTGGGGCATGCACATTTTTCAATGTTGCACTTTGGCGTATTGGGGGATCCACTGCCCATGCCCTATTTGGTACATCTTTGAGCCGGGCCATTTCAGTGTGCCCAATAAAGCTATATATTTTTGAAAACTAGACACCCCAGGGTATTTCAAATGCTAGTATTTTAACTCTTTCCATGCACCATATCTACCACCAGTCTTTGTCAAACTTTGTGATAGTCATTTTTTTCCATTTGTTTTGTCACACACATTTTACTTCAGGTATGAATTAAAAAGTTCTCGTATATGTCACTATCACAAAACACCCCAATATGTGTTCAGCAACATCTCCTGAGCGCAGTGATACCCCACATGAATGATTTTGCCTGGCTGTTCGGGGGCAAAAGAGCCACATTTGGGGCATGCACATTTTTCAATGTTGAACTTTGGCATTTGGGGATCCACTGCCCGTGCCCTATTTGGTACATCTTTGAGCCGGGCCATTTCAGTATGCCCAACAAAACCATATATTTTTGAAAACTAGACACCCCAGGGTATTTTAAATGCTGGTATTTTAACTCTTTGCATGCACACATTTTACCACCAGCATTTTTTCAAAGTTTGCAGTAGTATTTTTGTGTGTGTATTTTTCCCACACACACCTACTTTATGTATGAATTTACAGCTCCTGGTATATGCCGCTGTCACACGACACCCCAATATGTGTTCAGCAACATCTCCTGAGTACAGTGATACCCCACATGCATGGGTTTGTCATTTTTGGGGGGAACTAAAAGGCCACATTTGGTACGTGTGCATTTTTCTAATTGGAAATTAGATGTGTGGCCATCCTTCCCCCCGTGTTAATTGGGACCTTGTTGAACCCGGCCAATTCAATTTACCCCATCAAATCATACATTTTTTAAAAGTAGACACCCCATGGGCATTTAATATGCCAGTATTTTAACTCTTTCCATGCGAGAATTGTTTTAAGCTAATATGCTAATTTTAGGACTTGCTCACAAAAATATATTTTTTATATATATATATATATTTTTTTTGCCTTTTTTTAAAATTTTTTAAAAATTTTTTTCAACTTGAAGGTTCCCCTGATAGTGAAATCAGTGGGAAATTATTTTTACATTTTACTGTTTTTTTACTATTTTTTTTCTAATTATTATTAATTTTATTTTATTTTTAATTTATTTTTTCTAATCACACTGTGATTAGAAAGCTGAGCTCCATTGACTTGCATGGTTGAATGCAGTACCTATATTCAACCTGCAAGTGGAGCCAGAGTTCTCTAGAGGGTCTGGAGACCGTCTAGCGAACTTTTTAGACTTTATTGTTTCTTTATTGAATTTTCCCGGACCGCCGCCATCTTGCAGATGGCGAAGATCACCAGCAGCTGCGGCTGTGACCGCTCTCCGGAGCGGTCACAGCCCATCCAAAGGTAAGTGTTTGGTGTCGCTGGATGCCTCCTGATCGAGGCATTCCAGCGACACCATTTAAGTTTAGGAGGCGATCGTTGATCGCCTCCTAAACGCTTTTAAAACGGGCGTCCGCCGCCATACAAAGTATGGCGGATGTTGACACCCCGGGGAGGGGCCAGAGATGGCCCCTTTGTGCCGATAATGGCGTTGCTGAATGCCTCGAGGTCGAGGCATTACAGCAACACCGTTTCGGTGCAGAAAGCGAAAATAGATCGCTTTCTGCACCCGTTTAATGACGTGCCGGTCCTGGCACGTCATTTGTCGTTATCGACATGAATTTCCGTGACGTGCCCGGACCGGCAATTGTCATCAAGGGGTTAAAATATGTCTTAATGAGGGCATAATACCCAATATACCCAATATTTTGTATCATTACGATCATCAAAAGTCTGAATGAATCCAGAATAATTAATCATCAATTCTATCAATTATTTAAGTTTGAATTACAACTTACCCCATAGGGTCATAGACATACCTGAGAACTTCTGGGCTCCCGCTACCCATAGCCTTCCCAGGACTGCACACTTACGTCGGTGAGCGTTGTCGCTGACGTCGGTGGGCGTTCCCGCTGATGACAGCAGGAAATACTCCCATCTAAATGAAAAATGGACGGGGAGCGGGGCGTGCCCAGTTCCCGTGACCCGGAGGATTCGGGTCTTGATCCAGAGAACTGGAGAAGCAGTGCTTACCCAGGTATGGTCATAGAGCTATTGTTAAAGGATGTAAGGATTCAGTCACCTGTAAGCCATGTAAATTTATACTTCGCTGCAGCTTGGATAAAATCAGGCTTAATTCTTGAACAGATGACATATTGTGCATCACATGATCCTGAACAGTACAGGATAGTAAACTTGCCATTTAGAATCGAATGGGTTTGTTTGTTACTATCAGTGTGTATTGTATTTGCAATTTCTGCTATATGGCATTATGTATCGACAAGCTGCAGTAACTATATTTTCCCTAATAGAAATCTACAATAGGCACAATGGTTGGAACGCAATGATGTAATTGCATTACACCGGCAAAGCGACCTATCTCTGCACGTAGCATCGCCTTACCAGCATTTTGTAATCATAAATAATTTAGGAAGATTTTTTTTAATTATTGAGAATGCAAGGGGAAAGGATGTTTCTGCTAAATCATTAAAGCAGTTGGCAGTTTCTGGAACCTGACAATTTAGTGACTAATTATCTAAAGGTTATCTCTCATGTTTGAGAGAAATGTTTCCACAAGCAGGAAAGGCAGACAATTAAAATCAAACTCCAATAACCAAAAAAAAATATGATTTCTACCTTAGTTGGCAGCAACACGACAAAATGCAATTGACGTGTGCTAGAATTACAAAACCATTTTTGAATTCAATCATCACCTTGTAAATTAGGTTAACAGCTTTTTGTTTCCATCCACTAAAGTAAATTTTGCGAGGATTAAGAATGGCATGAAAAACATCACATTGATATAGTGACTGAACATAGTTGATTATTTCCATTATTATTAATATTTACTTATATAACATTTTGTTCTAATATCTAGTAAACAAGCAAGACATGCAAAAAACGTGAACACAATATAGGTATTACATTTTGATGAAATGGATAAATCCGCAGAGTGATTTAGGAGAAGTATTTACTATGGGATATATATAAAAAGTTGTTATGATGTAAAGTGTGGAATGTGGTCTTATCACCAAACCAGGAAATTGTAACTCCACTTCTCAAACATAATAATTAAAAAAAAAAGGTTGTGGGTTATCAAACACCCAGGGTTTTGACGGACAATGGGGTAAAAACTGTCTAGGGCTGCCACTGTGAATTCGACAACCTATGCTTTGCCATGAGGGGCCCAGCAGGTTTGGGGTTTCAGAGCATTTCCAATGTGGCATGGAAAAACTCTCTGGAAAACGTGAAAAATCATGAAAATAATCACGTCTATCTTTGAAGTAGCTAGATTTATCCCAAACAAGCCAACAAAGAGTGGTAAGGACTTCACTGGCAGCTGGCTGAATGACTAGCAGAAGATTACACACTTACACAAACCATATCTTTTTCAGGAAAATCACACCTCTATAAATAAAGTGGAAAATATATACCTCTGTAACGAACCTTCTTGAAATGCCCTCAACTGGCTTTGACAATTGAATAATTAAAAGCGGCTAAACCCCACATAAAAAGCACTAAATGACCAGTAGTGTTAACTATTAACAGAGCAGCTTTTTTTTTGCACGATGAAAGATGCCAAATATTTATAAATATGACATATTCATGTTTGCAGAGCATTGGAGTAACATTTCATTATCAGAGTTGCGGAGATCCAGTTATTTATCCCCCTACTATCCAAATTCTAAAGACTAAATGAGGAACTAAGAGTACACAACACCATGATCTGAATACAAAAGGGAAAATTCAGAATAAACCTCAATAAAAACTGGGGAACATAATTGCATTTCGAGTAAATAGTTCAATCTTCCCATTCTTCTCTGTGGCTGACAACTAATTTGTCAAATGCCACACTGATTTCCCCCTGTAAATTGGACAGCTGAGACCACCAACCTATTTACATAGGCAATAATATGCTGCTATACGGTAATTTTTCCATTATCCCAGTTTAAATTCTTGCCACTGGAGAACTGGCACTGAGAATTTATATGTCAGCCAGAAATTCTCATGTACCTCATCTCCCTGATATTCCAAGTAGTCTGCAAATTTACTAAGCTCTGAATATGGATACAGTGTAATGAGATGTGATTAATTAAATCATTAAGACTTGTTTTTGTCTTTACAGAAGATACTATCTTATGCATATTTCTAATTAAAAGGAGCTCACGGAGAAACTGAAGTGTTTCTGAAATAAAACTGGAAATTACATGTATTTGAAAAACAAAATGCGTACGTTATCTTATGGCAGAGAAACAGAAGTTGGTTGAATTTTTCACCAGACTACCTTATCTAGAATATGCTTACTTATAATAATAGCCACAGGCTGTATTTCACCAAAATCAAATATTGTCAATGTATAAAATGATTTGTAATTGTGGCTTTAGAGCTGTAATTTCATTGACTATGTATTCTAAAGGATTGAACCATTTTTTCCTTGAGTAAATAACAGTTAGACTGGAATGACACCAAAGTGAAGCATTTGACTTTGAAAAGAGTAATACACCAGCAACTAATATGTTGAATGACAGGCCACTAATAAATTGCGAGGTTAGAGTTCTTTTTAGAAATTAGCCTGAGCCATCTAGGCCACAAATTATTTTGATATCCAATGATTTTATACCTTTATAATATTACAGCGGAATAGACAGCAGTTAAACAACTAAAGTCAAAGGGACATCAGCAGAAAAAAAAAATTGCGTTATCCCTGGATATTAAAGAGCTAAAAATAATAATATATATATGCCTCTTCAATAGAGTTCCAAACTTGCCTCCTTTCTAGAAAGAAAAAAAATCATTTTTTTATCGTTTGCTTAAGTTACATTTTTGTACATTACTCATATTTATACAGATGTATCAGTAAATGATACTAAATGATAAAAATATAGCAATTGAAAATAAAATTCCATTGGTTTCTAAAGTGATATCAGCCCCCCCCCCCACGTGCACCAGGTATGTATGATTGCATACATTGCGGATTAAACAGATACTCGTATTTATATAATACTAACAATAATAATAAATAATAATACAAATAAGAGCTGATCTATTGTATAAAGTGACTGGATGTGACAGGTTGTCAGGCTACAGTGACCAAGTCTCCTTCAGCGAAAAAATAAAACCAGCATCACCAACATGATAAATATTCTGCAAAACATTATATTGAACTTTGAAAAGTATAACCTCTGCTTTATACAATATGGAGAAGGGTAGCAAAGTAAAATGCCCCCGGAAATACAAACTTCTACATCAGTGCTTTATTGGGTATTGTCGTATTGGGTAAGACAGTAGTAATTTGGTCTGTGTCTATATGATTTCTATAACGATGTCTGAATTGCTTTTTTAAGATATAGTGGCTTTATTATCCCTGTGCCAAATGATTATTGCACTAAAACTCGCCTCTTCTCCAAACCTTATCTGTGCAGTTTACAAAGTGACCTACATAGTGACCTAAATTTGTAGTCTAGAGGACCGCCAATATGAGCTTGTCTTGTTCCAAAGGTGCACCCTGGGCAAATTACTATCTTGGCCATAGGGTAAAATGTCTATAAACAGAGCATGTCGTGAAAGTGTCAGAAAGCATAGGGGAGTGGGAATTCCAGCAAACCTCCTATGGAGACATTAAATTGTTTTTCTCCTTTTCATGGTACAAATGGATCACTGGAGTGGATTGTGGTTGCTGCCACTTGGAAAAAGACTATTTACTTTTATGTGAAACTGATGCAGTTTTGCTTCATTGGATATTCAATTGACTAACACAAAGGTAATGAATTTCGATTTCCACTTGCTAATCTCTGCTTAGGGTCACCTAACAAATCCATCCCAGACATTAATAACTCCCCTGTTGTAACATTTGCAAGAGTCTGTAGAATATTTAATAATGTAAAGCCTTGAGTAAAAGTATACCTTTGGTAGCATTGAGAACACAGCTGGACTTTTAGTTTCCTCCTATTATCTTTACTGGACACGTACATAGACTAGCATTACATCTGATGTGTGCTTATATCTAAAACTGTGTCAAGTGTTTCTCCACTGTGTTTAAGAAATTTCATGCAGGGAAGTGGATGGCAAGCACTGTTGCTGGAACAGATAAATAGCAATGGCAACTCCGTTTGTAGAAAAGGGCTACTTATCAACTTAAGTCTAGAAGGATGATAAAAAGTACTTGCTGTATAAATATCAAGGTTTGACACTCTTTACCTAATGTATTGGTTTGTCTTGGTCTGTTTATTCTAGCCTCGCCATTGCCCTTGAATATATGTATTGTATGAAGTGCTGGGTAAATTGTTGGCGCTATATAATAAAATATAATAATAATTCAGTGTTAGCAAATAACTGCAGCGCATCAGGCATGTCTTTAATGCATATGAAACCCGAATGTTCCCTTTATATTTTTGTGCAGCCCCCCAAGTAAATGCATGGAATTATTCTGCAGAAGCCCCTCATATGCATTTGCCTCTGTCACTGTCTACCAGCTACTTAGCATGCAGGAGATGTGTTGGAATGAACAGAGCTCCTACTGTCTGTTCTCATGTGGAATAATCACCGTCAAACAGCTCCACCACTGACTCAGTGAGGGTGACAAAGCGGGTAAGGAGATCGAAGGAAGCGCTCACATCCAATTAAAGAAAGTGCTTTCTTGAGAGCAAAAACAGCACCACTAAAAGTAAGTCACTATTAACTTTTTTAACAGGTTTAAGACTGCCTATTAAAGCAAAGTACTTTAATGTATATTTTGTTGAGGTGTCTGCCTAATACACTAGATTGTCCCTTCAAGGTCTACAGAAGTTAGTACCATCACCCATTTAATTGGAAACCAGATAAAAACAAGTGCCCACATAGAGAAGATCAAATGTTCCAGTTAATGACATGATTAAGCCAAATATACAATACATTTACCTAACTGAACCTTCAAAGTTTCTGATTCTACTTACTTTCTTCCTTTTGCTTGTCTAAAGAGCCCATCCTATGCAAATATGTGATAAATAACAGATCTACAAATGTATTTATTTGTATTTAGATTGACATACAAAATGAATTGTTTGTAAAAAAACTATGATAACGTGCATCCAAAAGATGTTTCATTTAAAAATCTGATGAACGTAAAACAAGTCAGTATCAATAAAGACATCAGAAGAACCCTGGTGGTACATACAACTATCATAATACAGCTACCTATAATAATGGAACATTCTATACAGAACATGTATTGTACTGTATATATGTCACATTGTATAGCAAAAAAACACACTATTCATCTGGTTACATTTCAACATGCGCCTATGATTTTTTTTATATCAAACAAGCCTGAATGCCTACAATTTGCTGGAAATTTCTTGCATTATAGTAGACATAGGCATCAAGTCCAGAATTCAATCAATCATTGTCATGTACAATTTGTGGAATTTTCTGAAGAGAACATACAAAGAATTCACTCAATCATGTCAGCTATACCGAGTGGATTTTTTTTTTCAAGAAAGCTCCTACCAAGAATCCGATCAATCCCTGACAACTATAATGACTAGTATTCTGTGCAATGTCCATCCAATACATCGCAACATCCAATTTCCCAGATTAGCCAATTATACATCTGCCACCAGAACAGAACAGATAACCTTTCCTATGCCTGCAGCTCTTGTCATGGTTGAATATGTCCTTATACGTTAAGGATGATGGGACTAAAAGTTGAACACATGGAAACAAAAGCAATGAATTCCATGTTCTAGATCTTCTAAATAACTATAGCCTGGGATAGATAGACCATGTAAACATGGGTTGTGGAATAGATCGAGAAGCACATATAATCTAACATAAAGCTATATTTTTCATATGATGCTCACAAGGCTAGATCACTGCCTAGAATGAAAACAATTAAGAGGACAGGGATCCAGCTAGTTCGCTAAGTAACTTGTTAAGTTACTGTAAGATTTAACAAACAAAGCATAGTGATATTCTCCAGTGTCTAATATCGCTTATATATGAAATATATTGTTAACCTACAGTAATATAAAAAGGTAGCATCCAGAAGTCATCTTAATCAAATGCAGTTCTACCTAGGGCTATAATTAACATAACCCTATGCAGCATTAGAATTATAATTTCTAGTACTGCTGAGTACATTTTGGAAATAATTATTGAATCAATTAAAATCTATCTATTCATATCTCATACATATACATACTTTTTCCTAATATATGCATATATCACACACTTGTCATGTGACATACAAGCAGCATTGATAGGTTGTTGAGAGAAACCCAAAAATCTTCTTAATCTGTGTT
This sequence comes from Spea hammondii, assembly GCA_029215755.1. Lineage (NCBI taxonomy): Eukaryota > Metazoa > Chordata > Amphibia > Anura > Pelobatidae > Spea > Spea hammondii. Next base: position 83,229,727 of record JARDYJ010000004.1, read on the forward strand.
ACTTTTCAAGGAAGGAATAAAATGACAAATCTGATAACATTTGATAGACAGATTGGTTAATAGCTTGCTTAGATGCTTACAGGCTCTTTTCGTTGGCAGGGGTATGATATGGTTTGTTACCTCTCAATGAATGTGATTTTTTTTTATTTTATTAGGTCGGCATTTTTGAATATAGGACAGCATGGCTTTATCTTAATTTGTGATGATCAGGTTTCTATTCCGTGGGTCCATCCAACACATGTCTCCTGTGTGAGGTCACACTCATTACTGCATTCTTTTTAAGACAGAGCCTCAGATAAATGGCTTTAAACCAAGTCTGCTGGTGGCATAAAAAGCACAAGATTTCATTGTTGCATGTGTAGTTAATTAAATTTTCTCGCACAGCTAGGATAGCGTATTATTACTGTTATAATAACTGTCCCTGGGTTGTTAATCCTGTAATGCAGCGCTACACTGGCAAAGGTAAAATGACAGGGTTAGCTGGTTCAGCTCCAGCTTAGACACAGACATACTTAAAAGCAAAGTGACTAGAATTACAAGGCTGCTGAAGAATTATCACCGAAAGCAGCAATTCCCCTAGAAAGATGCATTAATATGTCTGAGGATGCTCAGCCACAGCACATTGGGTAGATAAGTTGACCACATTTTAGCAGAAAGAGAAGGGATAGTTGTATCTGCAAAACCAACATGAGTAAATGCTTCCGAAATAATGAAGCCAACTTTCAACGTGACAACTTGATGAGTCTTTTTGCTTGAGCCTCCAGTAATAATTGGCAGATAAAAAAAATCAGGTTGAGTGATTCGATTCAGGAATATCACTGTGTTTTGGACCTTGCCAGCTCGACACAAAGTCCATTAGAAACAGCTGAGATCTGCAGAAGCAAAGCCAAGTTTCACTGAAGCTGATGGGGACATAGCTTCTGTTTCACTCAGCAGGAAATAGTAATACAGGAAATAGTATGTATTTGTAAGGTTCAGATGAAAGGAGCTAAAGTTACATTCAGGAATAAACATATTTGTCCAATTCAGCCAGATATGGAGCGTATGTATATTATTTTTTTTTGTTTTAGGCATTTATCCAAAATAAGGAGTATAGTTTTTCTATTTTTTTAATGAACCAAGGTTTACCAGAACTTTGTCTAACCACACACACAGCCAATATACACTATATACATTTAAATAATCACTCACACCCAACAGACATACATTTTCTGCACACTCATTACACATAATGTAGACACGCATTTTAGGCTTATTCGCTCTCAAGGGAGTTTGCAGGTAGGCTTGCAGGAGAGTCACAGCTTAAACACACTGACTTTGTTATGCATTTATGGGTCATTCCCAGTAATGTTCTCCAGAAAGAATGGGTAACCAATTAGATGTCATTACAATTAGATTTCTTACAACAGAAGCTCAAATGGGGTTTCACCCTTCATAATGCTTAGTACGACTTTTCTGGACTGTAGAGCGAGTTACTAAATCTGTCTTGTGTTCTTTGTCAAAACGGAGTTTGTATTGATTTTCCATCCCAATTTAGGCCTTTTTTTTCCACCCCATTAGTCACTTAACTATGAATCTGGTCTCTATGGAACACTCAAATAAGATTATAATTATAGAGATATAAACCTGGGAATCTGCTTGGACATGTACCCCACATAATCAATACCGATGTATTTAGAACTTTCTGCACAAGATACCATACTGCCAATTTCACCTTCAGTTTTGCACTTGCCAATGTCTTTGCAGAATTTACCACAGAAGCAGGTTGAAAACCCTACTTTTGATGTAACTCATATTGAGCTCAGCTCTAAAGAAGAACACGAATTTGGAATAACTAGTACTGATTAAAATCACTCATGGAATGGCTGTTCACCCATTATACCTTAACACTCAAGTGTGCAATATGAGGGTGGGAGTCTCCCTGACTCATTGTGACTGCACACTTCTAAAATACCTGGAAGCAATTACAGATTCTGTAATTATCATCTTCTAAGATACCTCATTTCAATTACAACACCACCCTTGGGGCTTTACTCATTTTTCACAGTTGAGTCTGTATTGTGTGGAGACATGGTGCCTGAAGACAGTAGTGAAATGTGTTTCAAGCCCTTCCAGTCCTACCACAGCTCTCCAGAAACTCCCACTAGTGGATTCCCTCCAAAAAGGTGATATAAATGCTGTACAAATTTAAGAGTCTACAGACCTCTGATAAATATGGCGTGTCACTAATGCAGATGACCTTGGGCTTGACTCTCATAGTAAGATAATGAGGTAATGAATATAGTTGGCAAATTAGATTTCTTCACCGATTTGATTTATTGCCATTCCCTAGCTATAGCTCTCTAGGCAAAGAATTGTTTGTGACTTGATTTCACTCAATTAAATCACATTACATATAGCAACCGGTTAGATTTTATGGGGAATGCTGTTCTGTATGCCAATTGCCCTTGAAACATATAAATAACTTAATATACTTTGTCTTTGCATAGTTGTACTAGTGTACACACTACTAATATTGTGAGTGATGGGTGGTAGTAATTTTATTGTTACACATTATGGACAAAGTTGACTTGAACATATCCACCTTGGCCCTATCTGAGTGTCCCACAATGTAACATCCTGAGATGAGTCCATAATTATATATTTTTCTTACGAGGACTCATCTTTCCACAAGTATCCTACTGGTTGCTGTGATATACATATGCTAAATAAGGCCTTTAATCCTAGAGGTATACTTCAATTGTTACCATAGAAACAACAGCAATCAGCTCAACAGTTGTTAAAATGCAATTCATATGACCCCAAGCGAAGAGATGTGATCAGGTGGTTACCGTTGTGATTAATCAACAGCTAGAAAGCCACCCTTGGGCTAACCCTGAACAACTGCAGCAAACTGAATAGTTCCATCATTTTTTCAGTTACTACATCATGATCCTGTCTGCATTTGAAGTGAATCTGTTATGAAAAATAACAAGGAGGGCAGGATGTACATTATGTTACCAGGGTGCTAGCATATGTATAGAAGAAATTTTCTTCCCAAGTAAAGTCTCCAGCCTGTGGCATCCAGATAAAAAATGTAAACCATGTCCGTGATCAGGGTGCATGAGTATCCACACTCAGAACAAGTCCCTATTTACAATCTGAAAAATGCAATCTGTGTGCGTCCTTGTGCGATCACAGACCAGGCTCACCTTAATATCCTTGCTAAGGGCAATAAAGTGAAAAAAAAAAATACAACCATTGATGCCGGAAAGCTGTGCCATTTAACTTCCCCAAAATTACATATCCAATTTAAACACCATAGGGATGTTTTTATCCACGGTATGAACGTGTTCTTTTCTGACAACTATTTGGTAAAATAATTATGACAAATGCAGGCAGACTGTAAAACCAAAAATATTGCAATCCATATTTATTGGTTTGTGATTTGCATATTTCAGTGTTTCCACAAGATACGTAATTTGACACTATGCAAAACAGTAAATATAGCAAGCGAATCTGACAGACGATAATAAAAGAGACATCTATGTATATTGAAATTTACCAGACTTGCTTATGGATTCTGACATACAAATAAACAACTATTTGGGTTGAGATCATACTCGTGCAGATATTCTTTTTCTGAAAGCAATAGCATTTTTTTGTTATCTCATTAACAGATGAGTCAACCTGAAGATGAATTCCGCCTCCGGTACCAGCAGCCATAGTATGCTGCCATTATGCAAGATTACATTCACTTTGTAATTCTGATTCCAAAAATAGTTCAGATTTGCTTTTACTTAATTAACCTGGGCTAAGGTATGTCACATATGGCTCTCCGATATCTAAGACAAGACCAAGGAGTCATGAAGGTTTGGGTCTTTGCATCTAGAAAAATGCTAGACTAGATGGGCTGACTGGTTCTTAACTGCCATCAAAAACTTTCATTTTCAGTCCCTCTTAAACTTTGCTGTGTTTCTATTTTACCATATTTTCCATATGTTTTAACTCCTTATATTAAAATCAGGCGATAAGTACCTTCATAGTTTTACACATGTTGATTTGTTTTGTTTACCTGATGGCTCGCATTAAAAGTTTTGGTTTGGTTCAATTATTAAGTTACCAAAATACATGTATAGTGTTATGTTCATTAAACTTTGTAAAGCACCAATCCAAATGAACTTCTACAGCAGAAAGGGCATCAACATACATTAACTATGCATTATCCAAGGCCAACTGCAGTTCTTCCTTCATAATGCATAGTGAGGTCAGTGAGCCATTAATGATTTCCCAAATACACCTTTAAGTTTTGAAATGTAAATGTCGCACTCTCTAATTGATGTAAAATAACTACTTTTAAAGGAGAAAATACGTTACTCCTGCATCACAAGTGCTAAATATTCTTTTTATCAATAACAAAATCAGGCTCAAAAGTCTTCCATTTTGAATCCCACTTTATAAGACATCTAATCAAGTTCCTGTGCTGTAGTTCTCTCTTCTCCTCAATCTCATCCCACTAGTATAAAGGCTGCCAGAAAAAATCAACAATCAGCAGATTAACCGTAGGGCAGATAATATAATGGGAGGAATTAACATAAGGATCCTGAATGGCTGTTCCTATTACACATATATACACAGTATCTGACAAAAGTGATTCCGAATTTGGACATTTCCACTTAGGGGTGCATTGACTTTTGTTGCCAAGGTTTTTACATTAATGGCTGTGTGTTGAGTTATTTTGAGGGGACAGCAAATTTACACTGTTATACAGGCTGTTATTAAGGTTCACTATTTTACATTGTAGAAGTGTCATTTCTTCAGTGTTGTCACATGAAAAGATATACCGTATATTCAGGCGTATAAGACGACTGGGCGTATAAGACTTTTCCAGTTAAAATATAGAGTTTGGGCTATACTCGCCGTATAAGACTACCCCTCTACCCAGTATACAACAACCAGCCAATTACGGCAAGCGATGTACCTTACTGGTGATTGGCTGGTTGTTGTATATAAAGCCTGCTTGGATTGGGTGGGTCAGCTCTCCCTAACATATGCCTGTTCACACACACATGTATAGACATACACTGCCCTCACACACCCCTTCCTTTACACACATATACACGTACACACCAGCTTACAAACACACATATACACATACACTGCCCATACACAGACATATACATACATACACTGCCCTTACACACACACACATATATATATATATATATATCTACACATACTAACATACGCCTGTCCATACATACACATTTATACACTGCCCTCACCACAACCCCTGCCTTTACACACACTGCCACTCTGTGTGTGTGTCCCCCGAGATATGCTGCCACTCTGTGTCCCCTCCAAGATATGCTGCCACTCTGTGTTTCCCCCCGAGATGTGCCCCCCTCCCGGAGTCCTGGGTGTCTTGCGGGGCCAGCAGGGGACATCTATTCTACGCAGAACGGTATACAACTTCCAGTGCTGGCAGGGAAGGCTGTCTGAGCGTATCGGAGAGTAGGCCGGGGATCTGTATCCTAACCCTGCCAGACCTCAAGCTCCCTAATGTTGGGCTAGTTAGAGGGAGGTCGTGATCTCCCCAACCAGCCCTGCTCATCGGGCGCCCGCTGATCAGGGCTAGTTGGGGAGATCACGATCTTGCACCTACCTCGGCGCAGCCCTGAAGACCGGCCAAGGGGAGGCGGCTTCTCCACTCGCCCCTCCCCTAGAGATTTGTGATTCTCCAGTCCGGCTCGGTAAGTTTGAGCACCCGGCGTATAAAACGACCCCCGACTTTTGAGAAGATTTTCACGGGTTAAAAAGTTGTCTTATACGCCGGAATATACAGTAATAAAATATTTACAAACATGTGAGGGGTGTACTCACTTTTGTGAGATACAGTATATATATAATTTAAAACTGTGAGCATGCATAGGTTTCAATTGTATACTGTACTATAAGATGCAGGATTTCGACTAAAAAGTGACTTCGAATTTCATAGAAAAGTTCCTTACTAATTGAGAATATAAACTAGGCCAATTTCACTACTGTGGATTGTTTGCTATGTAATAGTTATATAAAATTCTAACTTGCTACTGTCCTACTAACTTCAAATAATTGAAGTGATTGAAAAAGTGGGTCAGAAACAGTGAACAAAAATATTACTGCACTACACAAGATTTTTTCTAATTTTACATTAATATTTTGTTTTTTATTTTATTGCCTATCCTTATTAATAAAGCAAGCTACATGAGTTCCACCAATGTATTGATAATAAGATGCTAACTAGCTACTATTCTTCACGTTTTACATTCAGAAACTACGAGAAAAGCATAATGTATTCTTTCACCAAACTCAAAATTAGGGTAGGAACTGGAGCTTTTAATGCAGCAACATAATGTTCAAAGATGTAGACATCTGCTTGTTTCTGAATAATTTTTAGGAAAGAAAATGCTGGTACTAATGTTTTTACGTTGTCTTGAAATGCTACCAGACAAAAGTGTTTTGTTGGTCTATTTTGAAGAGCTCACATCAGGCACAAGCCATCCCTTGTTTCTGCTCTTCGGTCTACTTCACTCTCTAAAATGAAAATATATATTCAATAATTTCAGCCCCCTTATTTCACATAAAATACCAGTACCTACTTGCTCCCAGTTAGTAAACACCTCTTCTTCTGCATACAATTTCTAATACACGTCTCTCAATGAATACACACACTTAATATTTCTAACAGGATTTGCGATGTGCTAATTTTTCACTGTTTGTTAGAATATGAACAGACACCTGGCACTGGTTTGCTGTGCGTGGAGGTTTTCTACAATATTGTTATTCATGTGTTCCCTACACATATTGAAACAGTCAGAAAGTACTCAGGCCGCCTAGTTGGCTCATTTTCAAAATGCAATAAAGCCTCTCACTATAAATAGAAATTCTACTTACCGGTGATGTTTATGTGGGTATGTACTTTTCAACAATATTTCTGCATTTCTTTCTGCTATAGCAGCCAACAGGCATACATTTGCCGATATATCTCATGAACGGTGTTCTGGTTATTGGGGATGCTGGCTGGCTGGCTGGCTGTCCAATGGCCAAAACAACCTTTGTGAATGGAAAACTACGTGATGGAAAACTACAACAATGCCCATGTAACACAAGCATACATACATACATCATGTCATTTCATAATAGCGTCCATGTGACTCGTATACGTCAGTAAATATGCAGGACCTAGGACAGTGATGGCGAACCCGTGGCACGCGTGCCGCTGTTGGCACGCCGAGCCGTCTCTGTGGGCACGCCGTGACTACAGTAATATACTATAGTCACGGCGTCCCCCGGACTACATCTCCCACAGTTCTCAGTGCTGAGCGCCGGGCGACTGGATATGACGCTTATATCCAGCCCCGGCGCCCAGCATAAACAGCTGTGCGCGGCTGCACTGCACAGTTAGAACGGAAGAAGCAGAAAGGAAAAAGCAGAAAGGAGGAAAAGGAAGCAGAAAGGAGGAAAAGGAAGCAGAAAGGAGGAAAAGGAAGCAGAAAGGAGGAAGAAAAAGCAGAAAGGATTAAGAAAAGGTAAGATTTGTGGAGAACCAAGGTGGGTGGGTGGTTGATTATTGGGGGGGTCTGATGTGGAGAACGAAGGTGGGTTAGGGGGGTCTGATGTGGAGAATGAAGGTGGGTGGGGGCATCTGATGTGGAGAATGAAGGTGGGTTAGGGGGGTCTGATGTGGAGAATGAAGGTGGGTTAGGGGGGTCTGATGTGGAGAATGAAGGTGGGTTAGGGGGGTCTGATGTGGAGAATGAAGGTGGGTGGGAGGGGGTCTGATGTGGAGAACAAAGGTTGTGGGGGGGTCTGATGTGGAGAACAAAGGTGGGTTGGGGGGGTCTGATGTGGAGAATGAAGGTGGGTGGGGGGGTCTGATGGTGGAGAATGATGTGTGTGCATATACATATGGTAAGGCATATGTATGGGCACTTGGGCAGGCATATGTGTGTGTGTATAGGGCAGCTGTGTATATGTGCGTGTATGTGCATACGTTTATGGGCAGTGTATATGTGCCCACAAAAGGTGTCTTTAAAAAAATACATGCACGTGTACAGTTGTTTTTTTTTTGTTTTTTTTCAATACAAAAAATGTTTAATGGAAAGCTCTGTTATTGTGTTTTTCTTTTTAAACAAAAGCTGTTAATTAGTTTGAAAAACTGTACGAATTGTTTTTTCTAAACTAAAACCTCGTTATTCAGGTTTAATGGCAGTGTTGGCACTTTGAAAAAAATAAGTCGTTTTGGTTTGCAGTTTGGGCACTTGGGCTCAAAAAGGTTCGCCATCACTGACCTAGGATGTGGTTTAATGTATTGATTAATCTAATGGAAGGGAATTGCACTCCAAAAAAATGCATTACACAATCGCTAAATAGTAAAAAATATAATCATTTTTATTACCAAAAGTAAGTGATAGCGTATAAAGCACTTACATGGATATATATATGTAAACACAAGAGTGACAGAAAAGCGGAGACTGTAAGAGAGATCCCCAGCATTTCGAATGAACATGTCTTTATCAAAAGTATGTGGAACTTTCTTCCATTAGATTTGTCTGTAATTTGTCTGTAAATTTAAAAAGTGGGAGTTTATTGCACCTTTTTGTACGTGTTTGCTCAATCGGATTTATCGTAGATTAAACTACAGTTTTGCTGATTCTGTAAATGGTGAGAGACTGTCATTTAAAAAAATATTTACTTAATAAATATTTACTATTATTTATTATTTATTTTTTTTAAACATATTTACTGATAAAAAAATATTTACTTAAAACAAAACGATTCTGTGTAAGGAAATGCACTCTCTCACAGTTTTAACGCCATATTTAAAGCTGCTTTTCCACCTACTCTGCTAAATTTACTCCTAGTACTGTTTAATGCCTCAATCCTTCCTAGAGATAACCGTTTGTTTATTTTTTCATAATTTTTGTCACATGGTATAAAAAAGCAGGCACTGATAGATTGTTGCCATAGAACCATTCTAGAGAATGCAATTAATGTTTTGTCTAAGTAGATCAACACCTTTCAAATCACATTAAATAAACAGATTGTATGGCCCTTTTAAAAAAAAATAAAAAATTATTAAAGATTTTTGTAGCAGTAATTTGATATGTTATTAATCTACTGAAGTTGATTGTGTTCTTGTTTACTTCTTACATTATAAAAGGATGCATCCCTACATTCCGCATCCTGTACTTAATATAGTTGTAGCAGTGCAGTCTGTTTCAAAAAGTTCTGAATTAATGGCCGTATTTTCTTCCTAATAGCTATAGGCTTTAAGTATATGACCCAGCAATGAATAGAAGCTCACATCTCCAGTACGTAATGTCCTGACCCTGGGATTAAAGTTCTTCATAAAAAAAGCATATTTTCCTTTTTCTGTGTGAAACAGCCAATGGACACTGTAAAATTGCTCTCAACTCATATATTATATAGAGAAATGAGAGTAATAAAATGGGGGGGTTTCATAGAGTACCGTACCTTAATATATTTTACAGCCAGAGTGTATATTCCTAAGGGTCCATCCAAGGGCAATCTGAGCTGCATTGATAGGACTGAAAACATGCTACCCTTCCTCAAAAGCACATAGCCTATCAGGTACAGAAATTCACCATGAAAACCGATTATACTGATTGAAAGGCTGATCTAAATGTTGTTCCATGAACATCAATGTTTATGGTCCACACAGGCACATCAGCTAGGAGAAATCTTCCCAGGAAACAAATATTCAGATGCGCATAACTTTAGTGATAGGTGAACGCGTGTTAGAGTATACTAATCATTCAAATGATAGCAAGCTTTTTAATCAGCGTTGTGTGCCAAATCCCCCTAAATATTTCATATGAAAAATGACCAGTTTTTTGACCTTGATAACAGAGAAGCCTCATTAAGTATTATTCTAATTACTCTCCTTTTCCAAGATGTTCATAACATTTATTTACTTGTCTCCAAATTATTCTTATTCTTGAGAGGTTTCATAAAAAAGGAAAAGCTCATTTACATATACAAAAACATTACAAAAAACAGGAATTGTGTGTGTTTCGTGAAATACTTAGAGACTCCCAAAATAGCAAGTTTATTTCAAGCCTAAGCTACACGTAAACCTCATTAAACAGTATACTTCTCTGTTCTGTGGCATTACTAGTCATAGAAACAGACTGAATGCATGTCACTGATCATTAGGTTCATCTCAAATTTGCATTAGAAGTAGCAAGCTGGTAAACCAGTTTATTCTACAATCCAATATAGCAGTGTGCTCATCTATATTATCAGGAACACAGTCTGAATGGTTCAATGGTTACAAATAAACTTGAAAATTTATAAATGGTGTATTTTGGAACATTTAAGTGACATCAGAACCAGTCCTCAATCAAAAAGAACTCCAGGTAAGACACTTATCTACCCCCCCACTTTGTCTCCTTACTTGTTTGCGGCCACAGTGCGGTAGAAGCGTCCATTTGGATATTTCTGCTGCTCGCAAACACCATATTTCTCGCACCATCCCCCCTTTTCGTTTTCCCGCCCTTAATTTACACTCAGCTGGTGATCAGCTGCTTTGCGTCCCCGCCCATCTTCCTCACAGTACCTCAGCAAGACAAACAGGCTCACTTGTAGCAATTTCCTTCAAATACTAGCAATTTGTTTCTATTTACCTAGCTTTCTCTACAACCTACCTATACTTTACAATTATTATTATATACTGTTTCTTTTTGGATCCTTATCAGCATTATGGCCAATAAGGAAATCAGCAAAAAGACCTCTAGTGACACTGTTTATTCTGCACATACTATTGACAGTGACAAACTATCTGAGTCACTTAATAAATCTGTTTCCTCTGCTGTTATTACGGCCATGTCCTCCATGCAGGAAACACTGTCAAAATCTATGGCAGATGCCATATCTGTGTCCCTTCTTAGGGAAAGGTCATTTCACACTCCTGCTACCCCAGAATGTTTCTGGTCTGCAGAGGAGTCATCCAGAGACCTGGCTAAAGGTTTTAAGAAACCTGGCAAAGCCTCAGAAAAGAGGGAACACTGCTCTGATGATCCTATCCATCACACAAAGCGCACTAAATGCCAAAACAAGGATAGAGATCAAGATACAAATTATGAATCGCTGTCACACCACAGCAATACAAAAAGTGTGTCTAAATCACACAAAAAACCCTCCATCCGTGAGGAAGAAAAACGGAATAAAAAAGATTCACGCACCAAACCAGACTCATACAGAACCTCTTCTGATGAAAGTTCGGATTCCAACTCGGATGCCTCTATAGAGGAAATATCCTCAAACTCCTTTTCTGATGAGGCTGACCTTACACCAATTGGTGAGTCTATCGATGACATAGCCTTAGACGCTAAAGGCAAACCCTATTGTCAGGAACCAATTTTTCACTGCCTGAACCATGGCTTTTTTATACCTGTGGCGTTTACATCTGCAACCACTAGTGGCCACCCTCCACCCTCTGGAGCACTCAGAACTCAGGTGTGCCTTGTTACCTGGGTTGAGTCCTAGTCTACATCCAGCTGGGCCTTGTTACCTGGATTGACCTGCCTTTATGAACCTGCCCTGCCCTTCAGTCAGGGCCTTAGTATTGAAGTCTATGGACCTTCCTGCTGTGGCTCTGCACCTGTACTGTTCCTGGTTCCCTGCTTTGTGTCCTGATCAAGTGGACTCCCTGCATTGTGTCCTTCCAAGTGGACTCCCTGCTTTGTGTCCTTCCAAGTGGACTCCCTGCTTTGTGTCCTTCCAAGTGGACTCCCTGCTTTGTGTCCTTCCAAGTGGACTCCCTGCTTTGTGTCCTTCCAAGTGGACTCCCTGTGTAATGTTTCTGTTGGTAAATGCAGGTAAGGAATCCAGTATGCAGGAAAGGTAGCAACAGGAACGGTTCGGACAGAGTCCAAAGAATAGTTGAGCAAGCCGGGTCAGGAATGGAGAAGGTAACGTAGTCAGGAGTAAGGCAATGGATCAGCAACAGGAGGATCCTCAGACAAGCCGGGTCAGGAGTGGAGAAATCAGAGTAAACAGGAACAAGCCGAGTCAGCAACGAGAGGGTAATCAGACAAGCCGGGTCAGGAGTGGAGATATCAGAGTAGCCAGGAACAAACCAAAACAGGAGTAAACTCAATATGCAGCAGGGAACAGCTCAGCTGGGAACAACAACCGAGCACTGAATGAGTGTCAGTGCTCAGGTTTTAAACTTGCCGCCTCTCCAAGCCCCGCCCCCAGCTGATGACGTGGAGCTGTGCGTGCAGCATGATCTCTACTGAGGCATAGAGAGAGGGAGGGGGCGTGGTATGTGTGCGTGCTCCTCCTCCCTATTCTGGAGGGGCGGCATGGGGAGTAGCAGACCCCGAGTGCCCGCCGGACGCGGGCACCGAAGATTGGGCACCGGGGAAGGTAAGTGGCGAGTACCCGCTATCCGCGGGTACTCGGGAGAATGGCTCCGCTGCGGTTCGGGACGAGACCGTCCCGGATCGTGACACCCTGCTTTGTGTCCTTCCAAGTGGACTCCCTGCTTTGTGTCCTTCCAAGTGGACTCCCTGCTTTGTGTCCTTCCAAGTGGACTCCCTGCTTTGTGTCCTTCCAAGTGGACTCCCTGCTTTGTGTCCTTCCAAGTGGGCTGTGTGCCTTTTGTACCCTTCCAAGCGGGCTGTGTGCCTTTTGTACCCTTCCAAGCGGGCTGTGTGCCTTTCGTACCCTTCCAAGCGTGCTGTGTGCCTTTTGTACCCTTCCAAGCGGGCTGTGTGCCTTTCGTACCCTTCCAAGCGGGCTGTGTGCCTTTCGTACCCTTCCAAGCGGGCTGTGTGCCTTTTGTACCCTTCCAAGCGGGCTGTGTGCCTTTTGTACCCTTCCAAGCGGGCTGTGTGCCTTTTGTACCCTTCCAAGCGGGCTGTGTGCCTTTGGTACCCTTCCAAGCGGGCTGTGTGCCTTTTGTACCCTTCCAAGCGGGCTGTGTGCCTTTTGTACCCTTCCAAGCGGGCTGTGTGCCTTTTGTACCCTTCCAAGCGGGCTGTGTGCCTTTCGTACCCTTCCAAGCGGGCTGTGTGCCTTTCGTACCCTTCCAAGCGGGCTGTGTGCCTTTCGTACCCTTCCAAGCGGGCTCTCTGTCTGTCGTGCCCTTCCAAGCGGGCTCTCTGCCAAAAGACTTATTACCTGTATTTTATTTTGCCATATTATTTGCTGGTCCTGTTATATACATGAAATACACTGCATTACCTGGATTTCTGTTTGTGGTGTCTTTGTTTGCATAATCATGCACCGTGGGTTACATACTGAACCCCAAGTATCCCCTGCGCATGGGCTCCTACCTGACCTGATCACCCGAGTCCTGACACCTATTTTGATCCTATTAATATTAAACACCCTCGTTCATCAGGATGGGTGCCATCATCTCATCTGGCTAAATACCTAGACATATGGCTTAGAAAGCCTCTCGATAAGGCTGCTCGCAACAAATTACGGGCGGAATGCCCAAGACCTAACTTACCTAAAAAAGTTGCTTTGACCCCTGACATAGATCCCACTATAGTCCAATATCTATGCAAAAGAGGGAAGAACCATAAAAAAGGCCTGGACAGATCCATGAGATCATGCCAGGATAAACTTCTTGACCTCTTGGGTCCTTTTTCAAAAATTTGCGAGCTAGCGGAAGGATCCGCAAATTCTGGAACCCCACTCAATACAGAGATATTGAGAGGCTGGTCACAAAGGGCTGTATGCCTATTTTGAAATGTTAACACTGCGCTGGCCAGTGAAAGACGCAGGTCCTTATTAATGAAAATGGACCCTCAACTAACATAGCCCATAAAGAACCAGGGCCATCAGCTGATGGTTACCTCTTCGGAGAAGCCTTTCTTAAAGAAATCAATAAATACGTAAAGGTTTTCTCTGAGTTAGACAAGGTCTAACCTTAAGAAGGTGTTCAACCCTAAGGCTTTTGGAAGGGCTGGGAAAGGCAGGGGCCGCTTTCCCAGCCGATCATCCAACTCGAAATACTTCTCTTAAGGCCCTTCTCAAGAAAGATTCCGCCCACACTCTGAATCCTACCATACCTCCCCTTTCTTCCCCTCAAGGGGAAGATCATGGAAGCCAAGAGGACAACGCGGATCAGGCAGATCCAGACCATATTCAGGTAAGTCATCTTCCTCTCCATTCTTCCCCACTCACCTTAGGGGGCAGGTTAACACTTTTTTCCCATATTTGGACCTATATAACCTCAGACCCATGGGTCCTAGACACTGTCACCGGCTACAAAATAGACTTTTTCAAAACACCAATACAGATGTCTCTACCCTTTTCTCTAAAATTCTCCCTAGCGGACGAAAATCTCATTCGTTTGGAGATTCTCAACCTAATTCAGAAACAGGCCATCACTCAGGTTCCCCTTTCTTCCCTGGGTTTTCTGAGCAACCTTTTTCTTGTGAAAAAGAAAGATGGCGGCTATCGTCCCGTCATCAATCTCAAACAACTGAACAATTTTGTTCGGTACCACCATTTCAAAATGGAGGGAATTCATTTAGAGAGATCTATTAATCCAAAACGATTGGATAATAAAAATAGACCTGAAGGATGCCTATTTGACTGTTCCAATTCATCCTTCACATCAACATTTTCTTCAATTCATATGGGAAGGTCAAAAATGGCAATTCAATTGCCTTCCCTTCGGCCTTTCTTCAGCACCATGGTGCTTTACAAAAATCTTGAAACCTGTCATAGCCCTCCTAAGAAGTCGAGGAGTGAGACTTATCATCTATCTAGACGATATCCTTCTAATGTCTCAAGACCATACCATTCACCTCCATATGAATTGGACAATCTCATTACTGACAAACCTGGGTTTCCTCATAAACGAGAAGAAATCCATTTTGACCCCTTCAAGGGAAGTAGAATTCTTAGGGTTCATCATTAATTCTAAGGAAGCAAATCTGAGTCTACCCTCAAAGAAATTAAAAACCATTCGGAAAGAAATCAGATCTATTCTCAACAAGGAGATAATCTCCCTAAGATCTGTGGCAAGGATTGTGGGTCTACTCTCTGCATCAATCCAAGCCATATTTCCAGCTCCCCTCCATTATCGCGCCCTTCAACGTCTCAAGGCGAGACATCTGAGAGAGGGCTTGGGATACTCAGACGAGATCTCATTAGATATGGAGGCCAAAGAGGAACTTCTTTGGTGGCTGAATCATGTTCAATCATGGAATGGGGAAAACTATTTTCAGTTCCTTCCCGGATATAACAATAGAGTCAGACGTCAGCCGTATAGGCTGGGGAGCTCGCTGTGGTGCAAATTCCACAGGAGGGAAATGGTCACATTCAGAATCCCACATGCATCTCAATTATCTACTAGCGAGATCCTTTGCCCTCAAGAGTTTCATCAAAAACAAAACAAATTGTTGTGTCCTACTCAAGATGGACAACATTACCGCAGTCCAATACATCAACAAACTAGGGGGTACGAGATCAAAACCTCTAGCCGATCTAGCAAAACAATTCTGGCACTTCTGCCTAGAGAGGAATATCTCCCTCAAAGCAGAATATCTTCCAGGTCTATCCAACACGATAGCAGACTGGAACTCCCGCTTCCTAGACTACAGCAATTGGCGACTCGATCCCCAAATCTTTTATCAACTCAATTGCCTTTGGGGACCATGTCAAACAGACCTGTTTGCATCTCGCCTCAATCGACATCTCCCACATTTCTTCAGTTGACGTCCAGATCCGGAAGCTCTGGGGACGGATGCCTTCCTTTAGGATTGGCCATCGGGAACCAACTATGCATTTCCCCCATTCATTCTAATATCCAGAGTTCTTGTTCAAGTATCCAGGATTAGGTGAGAATTTTGCATGATCACCCCATGGTGGCCAGCTCAACCATGGTTTCCCCAGATACTGAACATGGCCATAGACTTCCCACGGATCCTCCCAACCTTCCAATCAATATTATTAGACCCATCAGGGAACCCACACCCTCTTGTTCTAGACAAACAGTTGACATTGATAGCATGGCTGATATCAGGACATTCGAACCGAATCCAGAATTTTCAGCTTCTACTCAAAGACTACTGTCAGAAGCATGGGCCCCAGGTACCAGATCTAATTACAGATCAGCCTGGAAACTTTGGGTTCGTTGGTGCATGCAACGGGATCTGGATCCCGTTCAAACATCTATCTCTCAAATCCTAAATTTCCTTTCTTTAGAATTTGACTCCGGTAAAACTTACCGGACCCTGAATCTCTACCGTTCTGCCATTTCGGATGTTAAAGCTCTAGATATATCTAACACGGTGTTTACTTTATTATAACCAGACGTACCAAAACTAACCTTAAAAAGGTATTTTATCTCTGTTTTCCTGACCATCCTAAATAATGTGTCGTTCGATGTTTACAAACATATGAACTTCGCTTTCATACTCTTAGAAGTTCGTCTTCCCAACAGTTACTAATCTCATATTGTAAACCCTATGCACCAGTTACTTCTGCCACCCTAGCAAGGTGGATCAGACTTATTATGTCCATGGCTGGTATTGACATCTCTAAATTCGGAGCACACTCCACTAGAGGTGCTATGTCTACCAAAACCTTACAAGCAGGAGGCTCCTTAAATTAAATCCTTGGTCATCGGCTTCTATATTTTAATCGTTTTATTACCGACCACAACCTCATGTCTCTAGTGTTGTTTTATAGTTATACTTATATAGATTACAAATATAAATATAGATTTTATTAAAGACAGGAGGCGACTATTATCCCACCCTTTAACCCTCCCTGTTTGTTTTTTCTCCTCAGCTTGAGATGGACAAATACTCAAAATCTCAAATCTCCAGTTTTCTCTTCAGGAATTGTTTCTTCTCGTTTATTCTACTAAGACATGTCCTCTCGCATCAAGAAAGAGGAGGAGCTATAAGGTTCAACTGCCACTATACCCGTCTACCAGACCTGATTGGCTAATGGACTACCTATGCACATAGCATGTTTGGTTACACCTACCTGTTCATTTTTTTCTCTAACTAACTTGTATATTACCTTTGCTGCTGTTGAAAGTAAAGAAAGATATAAGCATACTAGTCGCCTCCTGTCTTTAATAAAATCTATATTTTCTGACGTCCAGACTAGGAAAATCTGGAATTGTAAGCTTGTGAGCAGATCCCTCTTTAGTACCACTATGTCTTATGTTTGTTCATGTTATTGTTAATTTTGTATATTATTCAATAATGATGCTACAGAATTTGCTGGCAATCGTCAAATAACAATAAACCCCAGAGATGTAATCATGGTTATAGCTGTGCTACATAAGATATCAAAAGGAATCAATAGAATGCCAGCTAATACATATGTTAAGAGCATATAAGAAAACCTGCAAATTTATTTAGTGGAAAAAGACATATACTATAGCCAACAACATTTAAAAAAAACAATTATTACATGCTCATCCTATTTAACAGTAAACTCCTGTGGTGACTTCAAAACTAGTAATATTAGAATAAAAAAGGATGCTTGAGTGAACCAGAATCAAAGCCAATTCAATAAAAGTATGACTGTTAAATTTGCCATCATGCAATGTGTTGTTTGTTTGGTTCATTAGTTGCTTCTGAATATTCCAGTGTACCATGACAGCTTCTCCTGCTAACATTTAGTCTGCTTGCAGGGTGCTACGAGAAACCAGCAGAATTTGTGAGATCTGTACTAAAACATTTTGTGCATTATTTTTATGTTAGAGCAATAAAAGGCTTTAAAAAATGAAAGACTTTAAGATAACTCTTAATTTAATGTACTGATGAATACACACATTTTATTTGATCTATGTCTACATGTTTATTCCATGCTATAGATGTGAATTTACCATATATTTCAGTATAGAAAGTAGTTTAAATATATAAGCAAGCCAAACGTCACATTAGGCATATTCAATCAATACGTTATATGTTTGCATTGTACATTTACTACTATTATAAAACAGGATCATGGTATGGATTTGGCAAATATAAATAATGCATTAAGTTGATTACTCTGATGAATCTGATTTTACTGTGGCAAAATTGTTTTGTTTCAGATGTGCTTCTGGTCCACGGTTGGTGTGCAATTCTGAGCTATTGCACACCAACATCCTTTTTGTGCTTTGATTAAGCATTTTCTATGTATGCCTTTTGGTGAATGTATGTTGCATTACTACTGCCAAATCTGTATTGGGATATTTTATCACAAGGGCATTGGCTAGGTTTGCCCAATGTGCCATTTGATACTAGCCTTTAGTGACATTCTCTCGCCCATTCTTCCAATCGGGCAGAGGTAAACTTCCATCAAAATGGCGGTGCTTTCAGTGATGTCCTGGGGGATCAGGGGAGAGGACATCACTGTAATCGTCGCCATTTTGGTGGACGTTCACACCAGGTAATGCCTGCGGAGGTGCAGGCGAAGAGAGAAGATGAAGAACAAAAAGATACGGAAGCGGAAGCAAAAGTGGTCAGCAGAGAATTATTGTGCAAGAGTGTGTGAGAGTGTAAGTGAGAGTGAATAAGAGTGAATGAAGGCACCAGGCAATGAATTTCATCTGAATTAAAAATGCCCCCCCCCCAATTTTTGTCTGAACCAAGTGGGCATGGAATGTAATTCATTGCTCAAAAACAAATGGCCTGAAAACTAACCTAGGAATTTGTCCGAATCAATTTTTGGCCGACTTACACATATAATGTGCCTTTGTAAAAAATTAAAATGTTTTATCAGAGTGCGATAATAATTTTAATGAAACATTTAAAACCTTATATAAGTTATAATTAGAAAATATGCTTGCTCAGACTCTCACTATGTAAATACAATCTAAGCAAACAGATATCTTATGGGCTGTGACAGAACCCTCCATCACTGGGGTCCCTGGAGAGGCCTGAGAGCCAGCCTCCTCCCTATCGACTATGGGCCCAGGCCTTGTAGAGACTTCTGTGTGTGGATACAGGGGTTCAGTTTCTTCTGATGTTCCCCATGTTTTAGCACTCTCAAAACTGTAACGTCAGCTGGACATCCTGTGGTAGGAAGAAGGCTGATTGTCTTAGCGTTGTTAATTGTATAGGTGTGAAGTGTTTCCCCTGTTATTGTGTGTGTTAGCCCTTGTCTTAAGACGCCCTGTAGGTATGACTAGGTGTCACTGCTGCATACCTAATTATCAATTACATAACAGGTAGCTGTTAATCCTGTGAGCTCCTGTTATCCCTGTGTCCTGGCCATTATTTGTCTCAAGACGATTATATGTCTATCATCATTCCACATTTACGTCCCCAATTAATGTAATTATTTATGTCTCATGTCATTCTGTCCTTCCCCCGGATATTGTGTTGCAGGATTTGATCTTATTCTTCCTTCCTGACATGGTAATTAGATCATGTGATATTTGTCTTGCCCCTTTTCTTACTTGTGTATATATATAGATCTGTCTTTGGTTTTAATAAAGGAGTCCTGTTTTCACCCCAACATGAGTGTTGCCTGATGTTTGGGGTGGGCTGCTATGATCCTTTATTGTCTTTTTCAGGACAATAGCCACTCTGTGTAGCTATGCTTCGGATAGCCACAGTGCCGATGCAGCTTCAGCGCAGTGACGTCCCACCTTCTATCTACAACGCTGGTTCTGCCTGGCGGTGAAGGGGTTAATTGTTGGTGTCCCGGCAGGAGGAAGCAACGTTTGGCGGGAGTACCCAGTCGGGGTACAGGTCAGTCCCGTCACATGGGCTACCTAAGATCATGAAATTATACTTAGAGAATCATATGGCTGACAGTTACTCCCAAAAAGGTGTTGGACATAAGCCCATTACCTTTTTTCTTGTTTTAGTAAATAGAGTACTAAAAACAATTTATCCTTTTCTACTCCAAAATAACAAAAAAAAAATATAATAAACCAGTTTTAAAGATGGTGCCAGTTTGGGTATTTAGAAATTAAAAGCATGTTTTTTATTAATAGAAGTGGATAATTGGTTGGCATTTCAATTTAAGAACAGTGTCTGTTAGCCGCTCCAGGAGGGTTTCTAGCTAGCAGTTGGAACAAGGATCAATGAAGTGTAAATGTCCTGTTGCTTTAGCAATCTCTCGCTAAGTACTAATCTTGTTGCTACCGAAATAGAAATAAAGTGGCAATCAAAGACTTTAAACAACTGTGTTGTACGGAATGAAAGAAACAGATTACTACTTGTTTGGAGACTACAATAAGAACTCTTTGTGTTCGTCTTCGTGGGGGGGGAATTCCACGTTGCCCCGTCAGGAGTTAAAAGGCCGTGCAAGTGAGTCTATTGGTCGCCTGCAGGGGCCTCCTCTAGCATCAATCAATTGATGCCAGAGGAGGCCCCTGCAGGCGACCAATAGAGTCACTTGCACGGCCCTTTAACTCCTGACTGGGAACTTGGCCTGTCTCCCCCACTCCAGAAGTTAAAGGGCCGTCAGAAGTTAAAGGGCCGTGCGAGTGAGTCTATTGGTCGCCTGCAGGGGCCTCCTCTGGCATCAACCAATTGGTAGGCTAGATGGGGACGGGACCAGGGAGATTAGTAGATGAAGACGAACACGAAGATTCTTTGTGTTGTGTGTCTTCGTATAGGTTTTGCCGCCGCCATATTCGTATGTTCGGTATTCGGGCTGAACAATGAAAACGCACCCTTTGTGTTCGTTTTCATGTTCGCACGAATACGAATGCACAAGTCTACTGTAAATCATTCAAAGAGAAATTATTTCATTTGTAATGTTTTTTTGGGGATATAGTTATTGTATTTATCTATAAGAGTGATTTATAATTAATATGCTATAAATGTATAGTGAAGGAGATATCAGATCTGAAACCCAGGATAACTTTCACTTCAAAAACAGAAATCAGTAAATTATCCAAGATATAGTAAAGACAATGGGCCCAATTCACGGGCCACCTGAACCTTGGGTTTTTCACAAGGTAAAAATTGCATGGTATGCAACAAGTTTAGGCCAGCCATCTGGAAAACTAGGCAAATGCCTGGTGGTCCAGTGGTGCTGCACATGTACCTTTACTGCCTCTCAAGAATGTGGCCCGATGCTTTGAGAGTCTAAGAGCATAGCATAAGGCTGCATTTATCCAGCCCCCGCCACACTTACATCATTTAGTGGCTACTGGCTTTAAACTGCTAATAACCATTTTTATCCAGCCCCAGTGAACAACTCTAGATAGTACTTTTTAAAATAAGTCTACGGGTACTTATCAAAAATAACAATTTAAAAAAGGCTTCATAGAGATTAACTGGCACGGGGAGATCTCTACATGGCCCTCCCTCTCCAGAACTTTGGGGCTCCTATACAGACTCATAGAAACAGCTCAGTATTGCTGCAACCAGAATACATTTATACTTAAATCACAGAAAAATTAGGGTTTGAGGGCAGATAGGAATTGTGTTTTCCTTCCAGCTGTAGTGTGCCTACCTTATGACAGAAGACATATTTACCTATACCATCATCTTAGTTTTAGCAATCTCATTTTTATTTATACATTGCCCCAACAATCACTTTCATTTATACGCCCCCCAGTGATCAGTTTTCGGATCCTTGCAGCTCAAGTTTACTTTCACACAATCAAAAAGTAATTGGAAAAGAGGTAATTTTAATTTTTAAAGTTGCCACATTTTCTGATTCTTATGTTGCCTATTTTTGAAACATTAAGCTTTCTGTGTTCACACAAAAACAAAGATATTACCGTAGTTAAGAGAGAATGTCTGCCTATAGACATTTTTTGGCTGATAAGCTCAGTTATGGTCATGCCCCACACATTAAAATAAATCTTTTTATTTAAATCAGGTAAGGGAAGTATGTTATATTCTTGGAGGAGCTGCAGCTGTGAATCCAGACCTGGCCCAGAAGGCATACCGAGACCTGGCTAGTTAGAGCCATGTTCAAATATATTCTGCTCCTTCAGATTATTTTCAGAAACAATAAAACAAAAATTCTAATCTATTTTTTAAACACAAACCAAACGATTTATACATATATTCTGATGGCCCCTTGAAATCATATACACTACTTTCACACAATTTGTGTCTTTGACTTGTTCTTCAGAAAACATCTCCAGCGTCAGAAGAGGACTTGATGTGGAAATGAGGTGCCTATATAATACTCCTTGGAGAATGTCTTTTGAGTCACCACGTTAGAAAATATGGGCACTGCTGTTATCTACCTCTTCAATGTTGAACGATTTCTTTTTACCGATGATGAAGAGGCAGATGCAGAAAATACACTGTATTGCATTTTGATAATATTTCAGAAACAGCTGGGGCCTATACATATGTTTGGGTGCAGGCTTTTATTTCTACAGCTCAGGGAATTCAATATTGTAAATATTAAATGTGTTACAAAACTGATAGCTGAAATAAATTATGTAATAATGTGAAGTATTTATTGCAAATCATAATAACGAAAGACTGGTAACTCATCCTGAGCTAGCTGTGTCATTTTTTGCAGGATTAGACAACTGAAGACTGTTGTTGATGCTAAATGAGAATTGTGTCTTACTTTAAACTGGAGAGTTATATATCCTTTACATTATTGTATATTATTAATATTACTATTTATGTTATACTTTATGCAATGCTTTACACGGTGCATGGGCTATGGTAGGGGTTCACAACTCGAGTCCCTATGGGCCATAATCAGTCTACATTTTTCGCATATCCCAGTTTGAGCACAAGCATCTGCATTACATAGTTACATGAAAGATCATCATTGTTTGTGTATTATTAGCTTAAGCTCGTTATGTTTGTGAATAAATGTGACTTAGATGTAGGTCAGAACACATACTGCAGAAAAACAGGTAGTTAGAAAAGGGTTCATGTATGTTTTCTTGTGACTATGTTTATATTGTCCATGTCTAACGTTTACTGTTTTTTATTGATAAAACCATATTAGTATTATCTACTTTCCATACTGTTAGAGTCTGCATGTAAAGTTCATTGGATGGAAGCCCTCTTGTAAGTTACTTTTATATTGAATTGTGCAATTCAAAGTTTTTGGTCTGCTTATGGCAAAATATACTTTTGTAATGTTGTTGTCACATGTACAGAAAAAAATAAGAGACCAAGAGCAAATATGAAGCCAGAATGTTTAACATAATCTTACACAGCAAAAAATTGGTTTTGACCTCCAAACTGCAGGCCTGTGACTTCCAAACAGTTGGCTTCTGCTGTCTTTGTCCCCAAACAACCTGCCTGTGTCGTTTTAAATTTTTTACATTTTAAATTATTTTAAAATAAAGGGTATCTGTTGCTTTTATGGCATGAGAAGCAGGCAAATCCCAGCAAAATTAGAACAAAGGTGTCCTGGCAGCAAATAAAAATGACGTTCAGGGTACACTGGGATGAACAGAGACAGCTCAATAAAAATTGTTGAAACTCATTAAATCACTTGTATTCAAGATCTAGAAGTTGACGCTTCTGTATTAGAAGAAAAACAATTACATGTATTTAGTTTAACATACCTTTCCAGACCTTCAAAAATCTGATAAACCTCCTACGCAGACACTTTTTATAGTACAGTGATTAATGCAAAGTTATTTGTAAAATACAGGGATACTATGTTGAAACAGGAAAAAATAATCTATAATTCATTTTTTAAGCTAGTAACAAATATGGGTATGAATAAGAATAAAATGCATGGGCAATCATAAGACAAGCTGAGAAAGCCTTTCTTCAACACCATACACGTAAGTCAATCAGTTGAAATTCATTTACATTACCTTCCTCTGAGCTTCCAAAGCAATGCAAACTTTTACAAAAAGAGCTGGGCTGGCCCTGTGTAATGTATAACTAATATGGAAAGAATTCTCAGTAATTACTCTATACAGGACCTGCTCAGTCTTTTTTTGCAATATGAACCCACTGAGCCTGGCCCATCATAATGCATAATAATAAAAGGGTTTAAATGTTCAACCCTCCTGCAAGATCCCACTCTCATTAAAACACTTTAGTGGCGTTCTCAATTAGAAATGCAGTCACATCAAGGCCTAGGTTATGAAAAGAAAAATGACAAAGGTAGGAAACGGGAAGGGCTACCAGGGGGCGATAGCTTGGATTTTGGGGAACTGCCTGAAGTATCTTTCTGTGTTTTACTTGTAATTCCACATAGAGCCACTGGGGCTTCTAGCATAAGAATGATTTCAGGCTGAACTTGTATTCCAACTAGATCCTTATTAGCCCCTTTATGGATCATCTATGATATTCTTCGTGGGCAATCTGTCCATGTCGTCCACTGAGTGTATTGTCTCTTAAATGCATTGGCCCAGTTTGCCATCGTTGCGCTTCTTGTGCAATGCTGCCAAACCTCCTCTGCCCCAAAATTGTTTTTCCATAGCTATAAACTAGATGTGCTTTTTGAATATTTTATGGTAAGTATCGTATAAATATATGAGCCGCTGTTGTGACTGATATTACTTAAAGGACAAAAAATGAATATTTAAAAAAAAAAATACAAATAGGTGCATAAACCTACTGGTTAGTTTTTCACTTGGTGGATTTTTTTACCTACATCCTATACTATAGTATAGGATGTAGGTAAAAAAATCCACCAAGTGAAAAACTAACCAGTAGGTTTATGCACCTATTTGTATTTTTTTTTGTAAATATTCATTTTTCCCCATAAATAAATATTTATGCCTTTTTGTAAATATTCATTTTTCCCCATAAGCTACCTAGTATCAACTCGTTTCTTACAGCTCCTGGAAAATAAGATACCTCACCATATACTAAGTACCTATAGGTCATTAATATACTGTTGGCTAACAAAAGGCTGTATTTTGAAATGTTTCTGCGAAACAAATATGCCTTTGCGCTCTTAATTTTAGTGTAAACCAAACATTGAATATGGGAGTTTCAGGCTGTAAAATAAATATTGGTTATTAATTTGTACCTTAAACAATTGCAGCCCAGAAGGGCTTAAAATATGATTTCTAACAGAGGGCCTGGCAGTCTGATGAGCATGGCATCACAGCTCTGTCTCTCTCACTTACTTACAGTGAACCAAACACTAATCTGATCCTAATTGCTATGGAAACAGAAGCAGAGACAAACTCCCTTGATGCCCTTCGTGAGCAGGACAGTCCAATTACCTGTGCATTCGCATAGCCCTGAGGGTTTATTAACATGCTACACCTTTGATCTCATTTAAAGCCCACTTTCAAGTGCTCATTGGTTTGCAGCACACAATCGGTGACATCTGCATTTTACGAATCAGAGATCTAAACCAGTAAAATATTCTGTAGGAACAAATTAACATAAATGACAAACAGCTTTCAAAGCAATAGGGAATGTTCTGCAATTCCATATAATATGCAGCCAAGCCAAGAAGAGCTATATTTCAGAATAGCCGTAGAACCAGATATTAGTAATCTGGAGCGCTGGGGTGGCATAAAATGGGTTTGTGAAATTTTAAACTACTGTTCAGCAGTGACAAGGACAGCGAAAATGCAAAATTCATACCACTTCGAATAGTTTAGGAGGAACATTTTTTGTTTTAGAGCGTGCGATTATAGGTGAACTGGAAATTGCCATGACTTTTATGTCAATGAAACCTAATAATAGCTATTTGTATAACTGGGTAAGAATAAAAATGATGTATTTTATATACTTTTTTTAAAAAAAATTTACACAGTACAAGTGTTATTAAGCAAGCGCCAACCCCATGCAAACAGTGCTAAATTCTCAGATAATTCCGTTAACAGCAAGGCGCAAACATGTGGAAGAGGACCAAAACTGTTCCTATATAGAAGGTTCCATATAAAAACAGGATTACACTAGGCAATTACTGTATATATTATAGTATATGACTAAGTGAAAAACACAACTATCCATCATGACCTCTGTAAGCATTACAAGTATAATTTCAAGATAAGTAAACATTGATTAAATGAATGATCAAAATAGGATTCTATGAACAGACTCAGGGCAGACACATGATTGGTGTGCCAGATGCTTCAGCGGCAGATTGGTACCTGCTAAAAGTATAAAAATGTAACATGCATCCACGCGTATGTCATTTGGCAGCCTTTCGCCTTAAAGTGCAAGG
Source organism: Spea hammondii (assembly GCA_029215755.1). Classification (NCBI taxonomy): domain Eukaryota; kingdom Metazoa; phylum Chordata; class Amphibia; order Anura; family Pelobatidae; genus Spea; species Spea hammondii. The sequence continues at coordinate 83,255,788 of JARDYJ010000004.1, forward strand.
GCAGCTTAGTCATCCCCAGTCTGGCCTTGAACAGACTGCCCTACTGGCACCTAGGGTGACCACATGCCCTGGATCACCCCAGGACAGTCCCGTAATGAGGCTTTAAGTCCTGCATCCCGGGCAGGCTCAATCAGAAGTCTTGAGTCAAGGAGGTCTCAGCCAATCAGGAGAGACATCACAACAGTTCAGAAGCTCTCCTGAGGCTCAGTGTAAGCTGCAGCCAGCACCAGGTATGTGTGTTTGACTATGTGCATGTGACTATGTTTGTCTATTTGTCACCGTGTTATTCTGTATGTGTGACTGTGTTTGTTTTTGTGTAATGTCTGGTAATAGAGGAGTTAATTCTCTGAACATGCTCATGCCTGGTAATATATATATACTTAAACTCAAAGTATATGAGATTGTATTCTACAGAATTCCAATCATTATTTTAGTCTGTTGTCTCTTAATATTGTACATCAATTTCAATTTAGTTTCAATTCTCAATATCGTAGTCAACATTTTAAGAGAGCTCCATGGAGTCATTTTCTGCACATCATAATTTCTTTCTACCCACTATTAGTGTTTAATTATATTTGGCAATTAAGGGAATAAATATATTGCACATCCACAGGAAAAAAACAAACATGGTACACTGTGGAAAAGAGTCTTCTAATAGGGGCACTGCCATGGATACAGGTGGTTCTTTCTCTGTTGTCAGCTTTCCTTGTGTCCTTGGGCAAGTCACCTTGTTTGCTATATATACACAATTAGACTAGAGGGACCTCATTATACATATAATATCCTATGCGCTTTGTACCATGTATCTACTAAATAAGAATGAATTGTTCTTCCTGGGGAAACAGAGAGGATTACATGTGTAATAATTAGCAGGTGTTTGAGTCTTAGCTAGTTAGCTGCCTGAGAACCTGACAATATCGGCAATTTGCCTAGTGTTTCTAAAGTTTTCTGGCATAAATTAATAAATATATGGCTCTCACAGAAAAGCAATA